>OY998241.1:19873090-20501039 GCA_963922005.1 Cornus suecica
ATTACTATGACCTATCACCAAAGAACAAAAATTTGAAATTAAAAAAAAAAAAAAATGTAGAGAGAAGAGACGATGGTGAGGCCTCTTCTGTATTGGCGAAATGTGGTGCCTTGTTGAATTATTAGCACAACAAAAGTACCATACATCTAATAGAGTTGTAGAAGAAGTAAATCTTTTCAAGATAAATTTGAAAAAGAGTTCTATAAACAACAGAATTAGTACAAAAGATGCATATATTTTAAAATTGTTATATTTAAAATCGTATGAGTTTGAAATACTGTCTAAAGACTTGTAATTGAAGTACATGTAGAATTATAACTGGATTTGCACTTTTAGTTATAACCCACGGAAATTCTCTGCAGCAAAAAAGAATAAAAACCAAAATTATAGTGGATGTTGTTTAGATTTTCGTCTTATTTATTTTTACAACGGAATTGTAGATGTAGGCCTGTCATCTTATATGCACCTAGTCTCCTAAGTTTTGTCCCATCTTCCTCTTTTGTCTTTCTCTTTGTTTTTACTTTTTTGTGTTTATATTTAATTTATGTTTATCATTCTTAAAATTCTGATGCTCTTTCTATAATTCTCCCCCGATACTAATCAAATTAGAGTATGGGACTCAAAAGGATATATCTCACAAGATTATAATATAATTAAGGATATATCTCACAAGATTATAATATCATTAGATAAGTAGATTTATAATTCTTACATTATCTGGTCTCTTATCACACACTTATCAAATGAGTATGGGACTCAAAGGGATATCTCTCACAAGATGATAGTATAATTAGATAATTAAATTAAAAATTAATAAATTAGGGGTTGAAATTGTTTGCACTTTTAATATCCATCATCTATCTATCTAAACTGAAACAATTAATTTGAAATAGCTTAAGGTGAACCTTTTTTTTTTCCAATTAAATCATGTGATTTCCAATATCACTCTTTTACCTTTCAACTTTTTTTTTTTTTGTTTTTTTAAAAAAGATTCACAATCAATGCTGAGGGTATAGGGGACTAGAACTTCTTTAATACTAAATTTCAGTGGGTTTGAATGATTATTGTCTCTTGTATCTTGCTCCAGTCCTAATATCCCTTGACACCCAACTTAGGGCACAACCTTTGCTTGAACTTCTAATTAAACCCCATATATCTGGGACAATTTGGAGTGAGTATGTCAAAATAGGTTTTATTGAGACTAATCACTTGACAATTTTTAATAATCAAATTATTCATTCCTAAATATTTCTCAATATTTGGTTCAACACGGTTTGCTTGCTGGCTAAACTGGCCAAACTGGATGGGACCGCCTTGGCCTCTTCTTAGGATCAAATCTTGCCTACACTGTTAAAACATTGGTTTACTGCGATGAAATTGAATATTCTTTTTCCTTGTATGCTCTTTTTTTCTTGCAGCACCGGCCAGAAGTACATCTACACTGGATCTAGTGATGGTTTAGTTTACATCTATGATCTGGTAAGTTTTCAAATATTGACTGCTGGTTGACATCAATATTGATTTTGATTCTAAGATTTCTATGAAGAGCTACTAGAGTAGGATCATCAATTGGAGAAAGCTGTTCTTGTGAGAAGCACAGGCACTTCTCTGGTGGATGTGTTAGACACCAACACTGTATGACTAGTCCTGAACACGCGTGTGACAATTGGTGGACGTGTCAATCATTTTATATGATTTTTTATTTTTTATTTCCAAAACTTGAGTTGCAGCTTCGGACACTTCGTCACCAAATAGGGAATAGATACCACACTGTCACTCAAATAGGCAAGTCTTGTGCTAGTCCTGGAAACCATTACATTTGTGGAAGTTTCCCTTTTTCTGTAAATCTTCTTTGGACGAGAAGATATTGGGTATCCCGGGGATAAATCCACGAGGTACCCCAAGCCAATAACAAAAACAAGTGTAATACACGCATGGATCATATCACTTGCTGCTAGACCTGTCAATGGATCGGATTCGGATCGGATCAGTTAAATCCAAATCCAATTTGTTAAGAAATCGGATTATTGGATTCGGATCCTAATCGGATTATCGGATTTTATTTTCAATCCATATCCGGTTAATATCGGATTCGGATCGGATTCGGATTATTGACAAGTCTATTGATAAGGATGACAAAAACTCCCGATCCGCGATCCGAATCCGATAATTTGATATATTTTCACTTAATTAATTCATATTCGAATTTCTTCATTTTAGAATATCTTATCCGAATATCTAATTAAAAAAATACAAAAATACAAAAATCAATAAATACTGAAACACTAAAATTATTCACACTTTTAATAATTAACAACTAACATTTATATACATGTACAGTATTAAATATGTACACATATATATATATATTTTATATCGGATCGGGTTATTATCGGATCGGATTGACATAAATCCAAATCCAATTTGTTAAGAAATCGGATTATCGGATTCGGATCCTAATCGGGTTATCGGATTTTATTTTCAATCCATATCCGGCTAATCGGATCGGATTCGGATCAAAATCCGATCCATTGACAGGTTTACTTGTTGCACCGGTTGTTTTAATTGGTTTGGGATACCACGTCATACTTATCATGCGGTAGCCAATAATATTTCTCTTTTGACATTCTACACATCATGGCATGTAATGACACTTCTTCCTATGTGAGATATATAATTTTATTAACAAGGTACTTATTTAAACTAAATAAAAATGCTGAGGTAAAAGAGAGAATTTATATAATATTTACATGTTTATACTATTGGCAATAGTTCTATCCTCTGCATTATACTTAAGTGTTATAGTGGTTGCTTGATGATTCTTTGCAGGTGACTGGGGAACAAGTTGCTAGCCTCGACTACCATGGAGATATTGTAAGAGATTGTAATTGGCACCCATCCTATCCTATGATTATCAGCTCCTCTTGGGATGGTGCCATTGTGAAATGGGAATTTCTAGGGAATGGCGAAATACCAACACCAGTTCCTTCAAGACGGGGGAGAAGGCGGAGGAGACAGTTGTACTAAATGGATGATGATGATAACTTCAAAATAAGTCGTTTCGGGTGTTTCAGTTTAGTATATTACATTCGTATGATATTAGTAATATGTGCAATCAATATGGCTAAAATGTAATTATGTCGGATAGGACATCATTTCTTTTCAATGTAGCCATGGACGCACTTTACCCAGATAATTTCTGTGTTTTGCACAAATTTCTGAAAGGATTATATTATGGTGCATATGTATCCCACATATGATTTAGTATTCAGTTCTTTCTTTTAATTAGACATTGTTAGCTTGCTATTTACATGCATCTTAGGATGTGTGCCGTTATGTATGTATGCCTTCATCATTGTTTGGTGCAATCTAAGAACTCGAATTTTATGCACATTCGAGTGTCTTGATCTGTCTAAGATCTTCCTGTCTAGATTGAGTTCCGCAGAAAGAAAGGTTCGGGACTGGGACCCCCATGCCCAGCTCTGAGAGCCAATCCTTTTTCCGAAGTTACCGATCCATTTTGCCGACTTCCCTTGCCTACATGTCTTGACCGTGTCGTGTTGTGTCGTGCCATGTCTTGGCCGTTGTTAGGGCCAGCACGAGATTACGAACCTAACCTTATGCAACTCAAATGGATGTTTTATCTGCCTCAGAATTTATCATTTGCTGCTTGATGCATCATGTAATTGTTAATCTTGTTGAATCTGTAGTGTGTATGCAATGACTTATATATGCAGTTTGTTTCCAGTGGAATGGACCATAGTTTGGTGGTTGAACTGAGGACAAGGACAAATTATGGAATATAAATTGGTGGTTATACATAGCTCAAGGAAAAGTTATTCTCCTGTTTCTTTTGAAATAGCTTGCCATATAGAGTCAAAGAATGAAATATAAAATGAGAAAAATAAAGGGAGGAGTTGTGGGTTACTAATTTATGAAGATTCCTTCGTAATAATTAATAAAAAATGAAATTGCAATGTTGGAATTTGGTTTAATCGTTCTCCAACAAATGACGGTAAAAAAAATTTGAGTTGTTAATTGATGTTTTACCGATTGAGAAATTTGTGTAATTTTGTATAATAAAAATCTTTATGGTTAACATGTTAGTGCCTGTTTGGTTCGTGATATTTTTGTTGTGGAGTGTTGTGAGTCAAAATTGGAAGCACGTTTGGTATTGATATTTTTGTTTTTTTAATTTTATTTTGGGGTCACTTATTTCTTCTGCTACAGGGCAAAAAACACAATTTTTTTTTATCATTTTGGTACTTTCTAAAAATGACATTATTTGCTTTATGTTTTTCTATTGAAGAAAACAAAACATTGGTGCCAAACATGTGTTTTGTTGTAAAAAATGTGAAAAAAACACAACAAAAATAAAAAACGTGAACCAAACATGTCCTTGGAGAAGAAAAATTGTGAAAACAATAACGAAAATACACCTTCACTTCTGCCTATTGTAATGTTCTCTGTTCTTTATCAATTATCTAATCATTGTATTGAGTCAAACAAGGATTACAAATGTGCAAGACAAGAGTAGTGTTTTACTTTTGTCTTCTATTCATGGATACTTTAGATATATTTCCCTTTATCTTTGAATTAATACAAATCCAGATTTCCTGGAGAATCATCAATTTTTGTTCATCACTTTTTTAGTTTAGTAAATTTCATGAGACGGGTTTGGGAAAGAAATAAAATCAAAGAAGAAAAAGATAAAACATAATATTCAAGAAAGATGTGAATGTTGATAGTTGAAAAAATTACAAAAAATAACTTGGCGGACACACAAATGTTAAGATAGATATTAATTATTGGCTATTAAAAAGTTTAAAAAAAAAATTTGGTGTAGCGGTTACGCAGCAGTGTTAAAAAAACAAAAAAATTGTATAGAAGATAATAGACGGAAAAGTTAGACCTATGAAAAAATGAAAAAATAAAAAAATATTTTTATAGTCTAAAAAATAATGACACTTTAATATTATTTATCATGACGGTTCATTTACAAGCTTAAAACATAGACATGACTCGAACACGTGTTGGATAATGCCTTAAACTTTAAGGATTCTATTTTGTTTTTCTTAGATTAAAAATGGATACTTTATTTTCATTAGATGACAAAATAATTTTGAACTGATTATCTTTCAGTCTGAAATTTGAGCAAATCTGTGTTTAAAAACCTTTATAAAGAAGGACTACAAAATGAATGATTTAAGAAGGGCACCATAAGGTATATATCTAAGTTAATTATAATAACTAAGAAAACAAATAATAAACATGTAGTTCTATGTTCTATATTAGCAAGCTCATTCATTTTGTGGACAAATGACAAAATTTATTAGAATGGAAGCACATTTTGACGTATTCATGCAGTATTATTGTCTTTAGATTTACTTTTAAAAAAATTAAATTAAATTTTTTTTAACGTCTTGTATTAGTATTCCAAATTTGTATTCTATTGCATTGTGTATGTATATATATATATATACACACACATATTCAATTATTTGTCTTATACACATGTGAAGTGCATATGTATATATTACCCTCCCATATTTTATTTTAGGGTAAAGTGTATTAAACCCCCTAATTATTCTCTCTCTCAAGAAAATTCCCTAAACTTTTAAAAGGACATAAACTCCCCCAAACTATGTAAAAATATACAAATAACCCCCCGAATTATTCTTGTGCAAAAAACCCCCTAAACTATCACAAAAATAAAGAAAAAATCTCCATTGTTTTCAAATTATTTTATAAATGACTATAATGCCCTTTATTTTGAATTAATTTAATAAACATTTGTCATTAACAAAGATAATGAAATAATTGATGCAAATTTGAAGACATAATCTCCATTCAAATTTGTATAAATTAATGCATTATTTTTACAATTAATTGAAAAAATAATTATTTTAGCTTGTTATAAAAAAAATATGTTTAAATTTTAAAAGGAGTAAGTAATTATTCAACACTATTTATATATATATAACATGAGAAAAAAATTATTGTTATTGAAGTAATTTGTAAATTCATTAAAAATATATATTGTATGAAAAGAAAAATATATCATTCCCCTTGATTATATTAGAGAGACTATGTATTAATTTAGCAATTCATTAAAAATTATTTCATACTCAATTAAATTTTATAAAAACCTAAAAGCATTATTTTTTTAAATAATTATAAAAGCTATGTATTAATTTAACAATTTTAAATGGAGATAATGACATCAAATTTGCATCAATTATTTTATAATCTTTGTTAATAACAAAAGTGTATTAAGTTAATTCAATAAGAAATGACGTTCTAATCATTTATGAAATTACTTGAAGATAATGTGATTTTATTTTTTATCTAATTTTTGTGATAGTTTGGGGGTTTATTGCATAAGAATAATCAGGGGGGTTATTTGTATATTTTTATATAGTTTGGGGAGTTTTATGTCCTTTTCAAAGTGTAGGGGAGTTTCTTTGACTCTTCACTACGACCCGTTTGGTAATCGGTCAAGTCCGGTTATCTCTGGTCTGGTCCGAGTGATGTTCTGAAATTCTGTTTGATAAGCGGTCTGGTCTGATGGTCTTGGTCTAAGAAAAATGAAACCAGACCATGTTTGACAAACTATCTGGTTCCAAACTTCTTTGAACCAGTCAATATTTAATAGGGTAAATCCCACTTACACCCCTTCTGATTTGGCCATATCCCAATTACACCCCCTGTTAGTGACAGCAGTTAGGTTAACTAATGGACTAGGGTGAAAAGTCTATTTTATCCCTCGGTAATTTATTGCCTTTTAACATTTAAAAATAAGAGTAAATCCCACTTACACCCCCTCTGGTTTGCTTATATCCCAGTTACACCCCCTCTACTATGGAATATCCCAGTTACACCCTCTCTACGGGAATTTATTTATTTTCTTGATTTAATTTTAATTTTTGGTTATGAATTTGATTTTGAAACCTATAATTTCGGGTTATTTAAATGGGTGGTATCAATCTTAGAGAGAGATAAAGATTTGAGAGAGATATATGATATCAATATTATATCCACTTTTTATAGATATAATATTTAATTTAAATTAAAAATTAGAAAAATATAAAGTTCTCCAATTTTAAAATGTTAATAATATAAACATTAATTATATAGTTCATCTTTAAAAATTACAAAAAAAAAAGTTATTTAATTTTAAATCTAAGTTAAGAGAATATATAGATATATTATTTAGTTGAAATAAAAATTCAAAACAAATTATAATTTTTTTTAATTTTAAAGTGTCAAGGATGTATAAATTTATTATTCAGTTCAAATTTAAAATTAAAAAAATTTGACATTTTGTAATTTTAAAATTAAATCAAGAGTATGTTGGAATTTTCAAGAAGGCAAGAGGGTTAAATAAGTCATTTGACTACAAGGGGCAAAATAACATTTATCACCTTTTTACTGATGACATCATCACATAACGGTCAACAACTAACGGTTGACCAATGGAGGGGATGTTTGATACACGGAACCAAAACTGAAAGGATATAACTGGAATATGCCATAGTAGAGGGGGTGTAACTAAAATATGATCAAATCAAAAAAAGTATAACTGAGATTTACCGTATTTAATAACATGGTATGGTATGATCTTAAATTTCTAGTAACAGTCAAAATATTGAATATAGTTTACATAACAACTGGATCTACCCAAACACACACACACCCCACACACAAACACAGTTTCTAGAGAGTGAGCAACAATGGCGTCTCCAACAGCTAGGTTGTCATTTCGATTAGTGTTGGGGCTTCTGCTAGTGTTGGCTCTCTTCTACGTCGGTCGTCCTCTGTACTGGAAAATCTCCGCCACTATTCACGATATCCAACAAAACAAACAAACCGTTAGAGGAGGTCCACTCATGCTCTCTCTCTCTCTATATACATACACACACACACACATATATATACGTTAATGTATATTAACACACATATCACATTCTTATATGTATCTAATTATTGTTTTTCAGGTATATCTGAGATTGTTCTGGAAGCTCAGAAAACGGTGGGCTGGTTCCACGACGAGTCCGATTCCGGAGTCCGTGACAATCGAGCCACTGCTCGGAAAATTCTCCGTCAGGTTTTGTCAACAATTTGATTTTTTTCACGATTTGTGTTTGTTAATCACTGTATTGTCGTAATTGATTGATGCAATGTTAGTTCTTATTGATCGTGTAGATCTGGATAGTTCAATTGCAATAATCGAAATTTTTTTTATGGTGTATTGAATTGATTGATCAATCTATATATTTGGGTGTGTGGGTGTCTTGATCTCAGTGTTTGGTTATATGGAAAATCGATTTTGTTGAGAAATTTTTATTAGTTACAGGCAGAGTGGCATTCTTGTAAATAGGGTAAATGGGGTGCCAGTTTTGATACTATATGGGGATATGGAAATGCTGGATTGATGATAGGTTTGAGGTTTTATTTATCTTTATTTTTGTACAGATTATCAGTTTAAGGAAATTTCTGCTCTTGAATATGATAACTATATTGGAAGTACTTCATTTGATTTGGAAACCAAAATTTAGAAGCAGTTTTAACTTTCAATGCCCCCTTTCGCCTTGCATAGATTAAACCAACAATTAACGTAAGCACGGAAAAAATTAATGCTTGTTCAAAATTAGGAACAATAACTGTAAATTAATTATAATTGATATTTAGTATATGATATATTTTTTCATTGTTGTAATTGATAAAAATAAGATAGCGAGGAAGGGACAAAGGGAGGTAAATAAATTCAGCTTTTACTTTCAATCTATTTGTATAACAATGGTCCCTACTAATGTGGGGATATGAGAATGGTGGAGATATAAATTATGTCCATTTTGTTGGACTCTGAATGTTCCACGTTGATAGGTAGAGGATATACCACTGCTCTCTTACACAAATGCTTCTAAAGTAGGTGGAGTACTGATGTCCAACACAATACTCAGATATGGGCATGAGATGCGTGTTTGACACTTTTGGTTAGAGATTATCCTAAAATCTTTTGTCAATCGTACTGAATTATTGCTTCAAAATGAGTGAAATGTTTATATTGAACATATGAGTCTAAGGACTCAAATTAAAATTTCATGGTGAAGAAATTAGTCATGGTCCCTTTGTGAAGGACTTAATTGTGCTTCAAAAAGCAGCCAAAAGCTTGGTCCTATTACAAAGTTGAGCTATATGGTCTAAATTTTAGTCATGGTTTCTTCATTAAAATATCTAAAATAGAATGCTGTTGATTAATCCCTCAAAGTTATAATATTGCAAACTAGGCTCCTCAAAGTTTTATTACATTCAATTCTAATTCTAAATATCTTTTTTATAAAGGTGGGTTTAGAAGTTTGTGTAGTTTTGGACGTTGCCTAAACACTGATTACCATAAATCTCCAGAACTGATAACTTTTAAAAATTTTTTTTTTATCAATATCAATCAGTATGCTACTCTCATTTTTTTTAGAGGAATCATAAGTTTTTGGAAAATTTATTTACAAGATTACGGTTGGGAATGTTTGTCTGTTTCCGTATTGTAGACAACAGAGAGTGTAATCTTAAGCTGACCAGGCTCAAGTGATTGAGCAGATTTGTCTTTCCATACTTTAGGTACTGTTTGTGTCCTGATCAGGTTTTGGTTTGACATTGTCAAAGGGGGAGATTGTTAGGTATTATGTGTCGTGTGTTTCAAACTCCTACTCAACATTTGTGTTGCAATGTATGTCTACATCCTCAAAAGAGGATGGAGATGGAGCTTCGCTAAGAATGGATTGAATTTTTCAAGAGTCGAGACTCAATTACATATCTTGGTTAGGATATGATGACAGTTTAAATACCAATTATGACCTAGGTCTTTAAAAGTTCAAAATTATGTCCTATTCCTGTTTATCAAAAAAAAAATGTCTTATTCCTGTTTATCAACTACAGGGTTTTTGATGAATTTATTTTCAAAGAAAGAATTATACATATCAACGGTGATAAGAATTGTACAAATCAACGGTGATCATTCTTCAATCGAGTGATTGATCAATTAGATGTTCGCAGATAAATGTTTTGAAATCCAGAATGCCTTCACCGATGTGTTGATTGATTGAAGTTATGACAGTGAGTTTCAAGCAAAGGCTAAGCAATTGAACCTTGCAAGACACTTCGATGGAAACTCTCTCAATATAGAATCCTAAAAACGATTTTGCTCTCAATACAATTGGTCTTTCATAGCTAGTCTATAGTATTTCTAGTAGGAATTATCAATTCTTTATATCTTGTTTAGAGAATTTATTTTTATGAAGAGAGTATGGTTTAGGAATAATCTAGGGTTCTTAATAAAGCACCATTCCTTTCTATGTGATTGAGAGGACAAAGAAAGAAGCAGAACTGACCAGTGGATAGAAAAAGTTCATGGAGGATTAAATTGCTTGAGTTAAGTACCTGTTGATGGGATTGGCAGGGAGGTAGTCTAAGCTTGAGTTGGAAAGGGTTAGCTAAGTCTTGGGATAGAGACTGAGAACTCCGTCTATAATCTCGTTCTCATATGTTGATCTGCCTGGATTAGGTCCTGTTGGTTTTTCCTATTTAGGGTTTTCACATAATATTGTTTTACTTGGTTTCTCTGTTTCAGTGGTTACCATTGTCTAATCATTAATTAACTGAATTGTAGATATGGATTAATGGTAATTTGAAAAGTTAGTTATGAATAATGTCTGCAAAACAACCTATATGAGCCCCTTCTAGGTCAATTTCACTGCTCGCACTCTCAGAGCAATGGGCAAGGGTTGTTGTATTGATTGCAAGGGGGGTTATATTGATCTAACAATCGGCATCCATAAGATTTGTAGAATCAACAAATCAAATGAAATTGAAACTCATAAATCATTTGTGTTACTTGGATTCCTTGATCACGTGATTCACGTCCAAGTTTCTCCTTCCTATTTCTAATTATGAGACTTGCATCTTGAACCACCACTGGGTCTAAATCACTGCTTGCACTCTCATAGCATTGGGCAAGGGTCTTGTATTGATCTAAGAATTGGAATCACTTAATCACATACAAGTTTCACTCTTCGATTTTTAAATCTATAATTTGCATCTCGAACCCACATTAAACTATCTTGTAATCCGTCCTCGTTTTCTTCCGGCAATTCATCCTGTTGTAGTTCCTTTTGGATCAGACCATGGCTTTTGTCCTAGGTACTCCCTTGTAAAAGTGGAAGCTCTTGCATGGATTGCTACTCTGATGTTATAAGGCCATCAATTTATGCCTATATGTCCAAATTTGGACAACAACCAAGGAGATCCATTGTGGTTGGCCTTTCATTGATTTGCAGTGTTGCTATAGCCTTGATCACAAGATTGGTGGAATCAAGGCTGCATTGATTAAATAGTGCTCATCCACTATGGTTGGGAGTCTTTCAGTGGTTTGGAATGTTGCTATAGCAGTGACAAGATTGGGGAAATCCAGGCTGCATTGATTGAATAGTGCTCGACTTCTTCGGTATAGGCCACTAGAGAGGACGGAAATATGAACTTCGGAAACAAAAAGTAATAATGCTTATTTTAGTTCCACAACCATGAGCGTCAATGTCCCCTTGCTTTTAATTTACTACTTGTGACCTTAACGTGTTCTCTGATATTAGACATCGTGATTTTGTTCTTATGTTTTTCTAGTAGGAGCTATTATAAATTACGAAGGATTTGCTCCCAACATTGTACATCCCAGTCCAATATGGCAATGTATAAGTTATGCAGTGAGGGTTTTCCATTTTCTCATGAAAAGGTTGTTGGTGCTTCTGGATGTACTATGCTGGATTCTAATTCCCTAGGCAACGGGGCGAATGTAATGAATTGAGGGGCCAGTTCCACCTCAAGTGGACTAAACATATATTGTCATTTCATTTGGGAGATGGTTCATCGTCACCCTCCGATGTGAGTGACCTAGTGTATCCACAAACCTGCACCTTGCAGAAGAACCATTTTCAGAATCGTAAATATAGTGAAGTACTCGTATCTTTCATCATGTATTTTTACACCTGGAATTCTCCCGCGACTTTTTTTTTTCCCCATCATGCTCTGGATAATGTTGGTATCCTGTCGAGAAAAGGTCTTGTATGAGATTTAAGTTGTGTGGAATCTGGTCGC
This sequence comes from Cornus suecica, assembly GCA_963922005.1. Taxonomy (NCBI): domain Eukaryota; kingdom Viridiplantae; phylum Streptophyta; class Magnoliopsida; order Cornales; family Cornaceae; genus Cornus; species Cornus suecica. The sequence continues at coordinate 19,885,235 of OY998241.1, forward strand.
TTGTCTGCTCATCGCCTGATAGACATTGAATGTGTCTAAACACCAATTTTCAGATGCTTGAACACCAAGTATCCTGTGTTGTTCAGGACTTTGCTCTTCTTAGATTTAAGCAGTCTTATTTTCATGGAATCTAGATGTCAGTTCAGCTTATGATACTCGAGAGGACAGGGTTCAAAGTTTCTATACTTTGCTGATAGTCGTTGGCAAATTTCTATTTGGGGAGTTATTATTATTATTTTTTCCCTCGCTTTTTCTGTTCTTCAGTGCTTGTTTGCAATTTTTATTATCCACGAAATATATGCTTGTATGAGATTGTTATAATCTTGTCATGTTAAATCAAATCTCGGTTATTGCTTATCGATTATTAGTTAGTATATTGCATTGTAGACGACTGCATGTTACTGGTGCGGTCAAATTTGCTTGTATAAATTTAAGATCATAGGATCTTGCATACTCTTGCATGCAGATAATGTTTAACGTTTTCGTTTCTATATATTATATCATCATTCGTCCATCAATGGGAACAAAACTTGTAGGCTTTGAGGTCGACATTGTGAAACAAATTTTAGTCTTCATTTCCATTTTTCAATCGTAGTATCATTGCCTTAGTTACGGTACTGATTTGTTCCCTATTTGCCTCTATATAGTATCAGACTCTCACTTTCTGTAGATATTTGTTAGGTACATAATCTCCATATAATGCATGGTCCGCAGTCATGGTATTGGTTGTGCTGGTTGTCACGATGTAACGAACTCTGATTTTTTTTTTTTTTTTTTTGATAACCGTGATGTCCGGGCCAGCTTACGCGGGACTCATGCAAGACGATCCCCACACGAATCGGGTAAGTCTCGGATTATGTCCGTGGTCGTAGCCCTATCGGACGTGTATTGATGCGATGCAATGATATCGGCACCTTCCAAAAGCAATATATCATCCGATATGACTTATAAAATTCAGAAAGTAATCTCAGAAGTCAACTTTTTCCTCTTTCCATTCCTATGGAGTGAAAACCTATGATCATATTTATATCATGAGAAAATAATGAAATTAGAAGTTGCACATGACAAGAAGTGGCGCTGGATAAAAGTCATTTTTACATTCTCTGTCATTAGATTTCATATAAGCACAAGCGCAGCAGATGAAAGGACCTTTAGTGGGTGAAATGGTTCATATAACTCGATAAATTTTTTTTTTTGGCAAGAACTCCCAAATTCACTTGCTTTGAATCAATAGAGTAATGACATGTTTTAGTTGTGTTTTTTGAAAACAGATTGAATAAAGTTGAGACAATTATAATTTTTTTAGAAACAAATACTTAGTGTTTTAAGTTTTCAGAAATCATTTTGACAAAACTATCGGCCAAGTTAATTCTTGCACAATTTCCAATTTCAAATTTCAATAATTGAAACGTCGTTTTCAGAGATCTATAAAGAGGTTTTCCTTGGTGTTTATAAAACAGTCTTCAGAAAATTAAAACTTATTTTTCAGAATTCCGAACCAAACATACTGACAAGTTTTATACATACGGAGCATATTACTCTCACCCATCATCCCTTGGTCAGAGAAGATTTGATATTGAAAATTAGAAATACAAAATTTCTATAGAGTGATTTCTAATTAGAGAGAATTTGTTTTTTCCTCCGGGAGTTGTAATCTTGGTCCAAAAAGGAATCTTTGTCTAACAAATTGAATACTACGTGATTGCGATTTTCAATATCAAAATTTCTCAATAATGATTGAATTTTCACAACCATAAACATGCATACAAATAGATATTCATAAAAAGTTAAGAAAAAACGTTGAACTGTAAAACCGGTGCTTTGGTTCCGATTTTGAATTGATTTGGTTTGATTTGGTTCCGGTTCTCAAAAAACAGAACGATTCTAATTTGGTTCGGTTTCGGTTTCAAACTGTCTGAAACCAAACTGAACCGAACCGATATAAATTAGATATATAAATATATATATGTATGTATGTATAACTCACTTATACAATTACATTATATTAATAAATGTATAAATTCATATAAACTTATAACACCAAATAAATACAAATTAGTATATTAAATACAATTATAAGTTTAGCCTAATAATTTTTTACCATCCAAACAAATATTACACGCATATACATAAAAATTCTATATTTTATAGCCCCTCTCATCTCTCACCACTGGTCACCATAACTTCTCTCCTCATTACCGTTGTTTCTAAACTTTCTACAAAAGGTTAATTTCTCTCTCCTCCTCTATAGATCTCTAAATATGTGTTGGTTCATACACTAACACGGACTCATAACTTTTCTGTTTTAACTCGTGGGCATTCAACAATTCTCTCAACTAAAGCTATGTCTGAAATTAAAAAAAAAAAATGCAATAAAAAAAGGTTTACTTCAAGAAACCCCCATATCCTATTTAATTTAATCAACTAACTCTCACTCTGTTTACTTTGCCCCCTACACTATCCAATTTCATCACTATGCCCCATCATCCTCACAATTTGAGTCAAAATGTCTAAACTACCCTCCCTTAATAGTATAAGGGGGTTTACTGAAATCAACCCTTAAAAAATTTATTTTTCGAAAATAAATTATATTTTTCGTAAAAACTATAAATTTCAAAATATATATATATTTCGGAAAATATGATTTTTTTCGAAAAATATATATTATGTTCCAAAATATGATTTTTTTACGAAAAATATTTTTTTGTGGAAAAATATATATTATGTTCCAAAATATGATTTTTTTTTCCGAATTTTTTTTTTTGGGAAATAGTATATATATTATGTTCCAAAATATGAATCTTTTGCGAAAAAGAATATATTATGTTCCAAAATATGAATTTTTTCCTAAAAATATTTTTTTTGCGAAAAATATATATTATGTTCTAAAATATGATTTTTTTTCCAAAAAATTATATCTTATGTTCCAAAATATGATTTTTTTGCGAAAAATATATATTATGTTCTAAAATATGATTTTTTTCAGGAAAATATTTTTTTTTGCGAAAAAGTATTTATATTATGTTCCAAAATATGAATTTTTTTCCGGAAAATACTTTTTTGCGAAAAGTATATATTATGTTCCAAAATATGATCTTTTCCGAAAAATAATTTTTTGCGAAAAATGTATACTATTATGTTCCAAAATATGATCTTTTCCGAAAAATAATTTTTTTGCGAAAAATATATACTATTACGTTCCAAAATATGATTTTTTCCAAAATAATTCATATTTTGGAAAATAATATACTCCCTCCGAAAAATATATATATATATATTTGAATTTATAATTTTTGCGAAAAATATAATTGATTTTCGAAAAATAAATTTTTTAAATGGTTGATTTCACTAAACCCCCTTATACTATTGAGGGTAGTTTAGGCTTTTTGACTCAAAATGTGAGGTGATGGGGCATAATGATGAAATTGAATAGTATAGGAGGCAAAATGGACACAGTGAAGATTAGTTGATTAAACTGAATAGTATAGGGGGGTTTCTTGAAATTAACCCATAAAAAAATTATCTTTTGTGTGTGTTGGCATGACATATGTAGGAGTGTCTGAATTAGAGCATTGAACTTGGACAATGTTTATTTGTAGACCCATTGAGACACTGCCTCGGACTCTACAAAACACAAATTTGCTCTAAGGGCCTGTTTGGGAACATGGTCTTGGGCTTGGTTTTGGTTTTGGATTTTAAGACCAAACCATGTTTGGTTGGCTGTTTTTGGAGTTGGTTTTGGGCTTTTTAAAACCAACCACTAAAACCTGGTTTTGGCCCACCAATTTTGACTTTTTTTTTCTCTCTCTATATATATATATGGCCGAAAATATGAATTATTTTGAAATTTTTTTATATTTTTCGGTAAAAATATTTTTCGGAAAATTTTTTTTTGGAAAATAATTATTTTTTGGACAAAAATTTATTTTTCGGAAAAATTAATTATTTTTTTTTCCGAAAATTAATTATTTTCCGAAAAATTATTTTTTATATTTTTCGGAAAAATAATTTTTTCCCGAAAATTAAATTTTTTTTCAATTTTATATATATATATATTTCATATTTATATATTTTTAATATATATTAGTATATATATATATAATTATACCAAGACCAAGACCAAAACCAAAACCAACTCCTTACTAAACATTATATATAGGTTTTAGATTTACCTAAAACCACCCAAGACCACCAAAACCAAAATCACAAGACCAAAACCAAAACCAAAATCAAATTCCCAAACGGGCCCTAAGGGACATTGGTAGGATTGTTTTTCATAATTTTTGGTTTAAGAGTCTTATTTTTAGTTTTGAAATGTGCAGGACTATTTTTCATAATTTATGTTGATGTATGTTATATATATTTTGAAGAACAGGCTTATGGAACCGTGGTTCGGAACTGAATCGAACCGTTATTTTATAGTTTTGTTCCTTAACTAATGGTTCCGGTTCTAGTTCCTGTTTTTAAGGAATCGTTGATAATGATTTGGTTCCAAATTTTTCAAGAACTGTGTGCATACCTACATATATGTACGATGTACCCACACAAGCATAACCGATATATGCACACTTGTATAACAAACATGATTTTAGGTGCACTGATTGTGCCAAAAAAGACCGCAGCAATCCTGTGAAGGGAAGTAAATAAAACACTAGCCGTATGCTTCAGAACTCAGAAGGGCCTAGATAAGAGAAGTGATGAAACTAGATCTCATGGGTTTATCAAACACATTGATTTACGTATAACCAATAATCCATTGAGGCTAGTCAGAAGATTTATTTACAATATGAAACATTTCTTGAGAAAGAGAATAGACAACCAAAGTATCTACCAAGCACTAAACATAGGTGTCCAGAAATGCAGTCAGTGCAAGTAAACAATTCTTCCCAACACTGAACTACAAATTGCTGTAATGTTGGTATAACCGAAATACGAAGGACTGCAAAAGATGAATCAATTTCCGTCATAGCCATCAAAGTACGAGTGCTGCAGCGCATCCCAAGCTGTAATTCTTTCGCTTGGTTTGTAGCAAAGCATTTTCTGCATATCAAAAGCCATGGTAAAGCTTCTTTTTTCGATTTTCGATTTTTGATTTTCTTACACAAAAGATGCTTTAAAAGGACAAGCTTATGTAAACACAACTCAAATTGTATTTCTCAACACAAGGGAACTGGATTGTGTCGAAGAGTGGCTCAAATCATGCTTCTTAAAATTTTTTATTGAGGATAATTAATGGCTTATAGTCCAGCATGAATGATGGTTACAATGAAATAGTATTAAGCTTCATCTTAGTTGCTATACTGATTCCCCAGAGGCCATAACACAGTGGAGGCTCCAATTAAGTATCATGAGGATAGAAACTTACAGAAAGAAGATTGACTCCAGCTTCTCCAAGATCGGGAAATTTTTCTAACAGATTCTGCATGCAGAGAATACAAAGATAAAAGGTATACATATATATATATATATATATTTCCCAGATTCTAAGGCAGGATAAATAAAACCACCAACAAGAAGCTGCAGTACCTTAGGATTATTCTCAATTCCAAAAGTTTTACAGAATAAAGTCACTTCAGGCCAGGATTCTTCATCTGGTATGCCCAATAAGCTTCAAGAGAACCAAAAGATCAAGTTAGTATTGCAACATCACTTGCCCATAAAATAAAATAAAAAAATAAAAAGTACAATCAGTGGGTTTGTGGGAGGCACAAATAATATACAACCTGAAAATTAGCTTTGGAAGGTCCAGTAATTCTTTAGCAGGAAAGAGAGGAGTCAGGTTACACATTTCACCAAATATGCATCCCACAGACCACATATCAACTTCAGTGGAGTATATGAAGCCATTTATGAGTTCAGGTGCCTGGTAGATACGCGTTGCAATCTGGAAACACCAATACTATGAGTTAAGGTGTGGGCCTCTTTAGATGCTCATACTTGAATGGCTACATTTATATTTTAGATTGTATTTAGTTCTGAAGTTTATAATATTAGATGGATAAAACTGTAAAATGATGTATAAGATCATGAAGTATTCTGCTCCCAAGAAAACCTAGAAAAGGCCATGGAGAAGCACTATGGTTGCACTAAATATTACATCCAACACAACTCTAGAGTTTTGACCTCTTCCACTTGGGAAGTGGAGAAAGAGAGATATATTGGTACCTGGTCTCCTCCAGTATATGTTTTGAGAGGAACACAAACTTCCCTGGCTGATCCGAAGTCTGCAAGCTTTAGTATTGGTTCACTAACTTCACTGTTTTCTATCAGCAAATTCTCGGGTTTCAGATCTCGGTGGATAATTTTGTGAGAATGACAATAGGCAACACCACGGAGTATTTGACGCAAAAAGCTCTGCAGGGTAAAAAAGAACACTGGAAAATCAATCATGGAATAGATTGTTGATGTCCTCAATATAATCATATGATCTTCACAGGTAGAAAAACTAGGTAAATGTTAGGCATTAAGATGCTTCATGAATATTAGATAATCTCACTTGTTTTATATTCCATACAAAATATTCTTTTCCTTTTGTTACTGTTGAACAAGTCTACCATTAGTTATTCACTTTTTTCATGTATTTTTCTGCTAAGCTATTTGTTTACATTTTAGTCTGGTTAATACTTAACCAACAGTTCTTGTTCCACACACACACACACACACATATATATATAGACACCCATATAGATAAAATTAAAAGTAAACTGATTTCAGAAATATGTCTACCTACATATGCTTGCATAGTACAGTAAAATGAAAATTATGAGTAAAGATTCAATCATCATTTAACTTACCCAAGAATAATTTGGTAAAATAATTCAGACATTTCATAAATTTAATCCTTTTATTGGAGCAACTAAGCTTATAAACTACAGCTTAAAAGAGTAAGAACAATTTGAGATCATTTACTATTATCAACATGGCAAATCTCACCCACTTTTATCACATCTGGCTGCCTGGCAACCTCGGGTTTAGAAACCATGAAATTCTTCAGATCACAATCCATATACTCAAAAACAAGATACACTGTCCTCCTTCCTTCTTCTTCAGTGATCACTACATCTAACAACCTGTTAGCCAGACGTCCATCAAAGGATTTGTCAGGCTAAATCCAGGATGTACAGAAAGTTAATTGCTAAACACAGCCAGTGACTTAAAGTCAATAGTCAATTTACAAATCCCTAACATCTGTATCATAATTTGAGTCTCATATCCCGTATCGTAAGTTTCAAGAATTTTACTCTCACTATATATTGCTTATTGTTTCAAAAAAAATAATTCTTTCCCAACTTCATCATCATAGGACAAAATATTACCGCCAAAATCAGAACTCAATACCTTGATGATGATGCCTTTATAACTAGAAAACAAAAGATTCATTTCGAAAGAATAAACTTAAAACGTGAAACGTGCAGTATAATTCACCATGTTGTTATTAAGATGCTAATCCTCATTTTGCTGTTTAGAAGTGCATATACATGAGCCAGACAACTCACCAAGTAACACCTATTTACAAATAATGAGGGCCTTTTGCCTTAACTCAAAAAGAGAATGGACTCCCAAGCTAAATATTTAGAATTGACTAAACCAGAGAAATAGGCAAGTAAATTTGTCACCTACATTCTTAATTTCTTAGATACATTTTGAAAAGGCTTTCATACAAGAGTTGGTATCCACCGTCAAATGACTTCCATACAAAAGATGAACTCTGCCCAAAATACATATCAAAAAATAAAAAACCTTGAATTAAATTAACTCATGGCATCAGAACCTTCCATGTATCAGGAGGGGACTACTCTCACCCAAATGGAGGAGACACCCCTCTATTCACCAAAACAAACAAACAAACAAAAAAATAATAATAATAATAAAAAAAATCCCCATCAACATGTCTCCATGTTTCATCAATCCTACCATGAAAATTGATAGTTTCCTACTAATTACCTTGTAAAGAAATTTTCACCAATCATTGACTACTGAAGCCGTATTTTACGTAAACATCAAGACAATAATATACTTTTTAGAACTGTTCTTTTGAATGGATTTCTACCATAATTAGACTTTTTGAAAAATTAAAGTTGCCAACATTACAATGTTCTTTGAGCAACAAAATAGCAGAAAAAAAAATGTTGTGTTGGACGGCGACAAAATAGCTGTATTGTATGGAACAGAGTAATGGGCACTGGAAAAGAAACAAGAGCAATGCATTCATGTATCGTTAATGAGGATGCTACAATAGCTGATAGGAGTAAATAGAAGAGACAAGAATAAAATTAGAGAAAGTAGACTTGGGTGGTATTTTCATCTGGCCTACGCCATCAATGTGGGACAAAGGCAAGGAAAATGATGGTGATGAAGAACAAAAAAAAAAAAAGGTTCTATAAGCCACAAAGTTACAGAAGGATCATAGCCGTTAGGTGTATAAGTTATCCCCGTTGTACCTCTTCTCATTCAATTTACATAATACTGACAACTGATTTCACTATTAACAAGGACAAAACAGTCTTGAAATGTGGTGTGCGAGTTTTTTACCATTCAAAAAAAAAAAAAAAAAAAAAACAGTCTTGAAATGGTTTCAGGAAGAAAGAAGTAGAAATGAATGGAGGTAGGTTTATTTTCTTTCTTTTTCTTTTTGGTTTGCACATAAAATATGGAGGCAAGTGTTACCGCATACAAATCTGAATGAGACAGAAGTTAATACGGAAAATGAGAAAAGTGAGTGTTATGATCAGATACCTCATGGAAGGCCTTTTATTATATAATTTGTTACCCTGTAAACCAACAGAAATATTGCTACCTGACGATATGTGGATGCTCCATCTGTTTCAAGAAGGAGATTTCTCTGATTATTGAACTGGGAACACCTTCAGTTTTGTCGATCATAGCAATCCTTTTTAAAGCAACAATTTCATTTGTCTCGCGGTTGTAGGCTTTAAAAACCGTCCCAAAGGCACCACGTCCAAGTACCTCAAGATCCCTGTACTGTCGATTTATTGTGATTGTGAGATTTTAAAATCAATAACTAATGGAAGCCATTCCACATACTACCAACCAAATTATATGGTTTACCTTGCTGATACATTCAGGTCTCACTCCCTGTCCGGAAAATAAAGTACAAAGAGACTGATTTAGTTTGCTGATATGAGAACACATTTCGTTTTAGTATAAATACGAGCAACAGAGACCACAAACAAACACTTTTAAGCTTAATGTGGTTTAAATTAAATTGTGAATCGAAGAAGACCCTGAGGCATTTTCAACAATGCCGGAACTAAGAATCAAAGGAACCTTGTAAGTAACAGTCTATAGATATAAAAGGTTGGGAAAATGCATAGTTAGCATGAAGACAATGTTCCGATTTTTCTTGGGAGGCGCTTTCGGACCCATATCAAAGCAATATCAAGAAACATAACCTCAGACAGAAATTTGCAGTCAGATCCATCAGTTAATTTCTGAAACCCACACACAGCGAGACACACAGGCACAACGAGTATCACGCTACTCTAACATTCAAAATTAACAATAAACCAAATCAGAGATTGTAAGGGCAAGGAATGAAAATCGAAGAGAGAGCAAGAAACATCAAACATATAATTCAGACTTAAATCTTCCTTACATTAACTTCAATTATCTCTGTTGCAGACAACAAACACACACACACACACCATATCAAAGCGATATCAAGAAACATAAATTCGAAGTCAGATCCTTCAATTAACAGTAAACCAAATCTGATCAGATTGCAAGAGCAAGAAACATCAAACATATAAATTCGAACTTATAATGACATCAAAAAATGAGATCTGTAATCGCTAGGGCGAGAACTAAATCATTGTGCATTGTTCACACACACATTACACACGTCATAGATTCACACAATTTCAAAATGACATCATGACACCAGATCTGTGATCGCCATGAACTAAATCATCAGAGTACATATTCACTAAAATCGTCATGTTTTCAAACCCTAATAAACTTGAATTACCAATTTAAACAACTAATTGGAAGAAACAAAAGAAGAATGAAATTGATTCATTAGGACTTACAGAGAGAAAAGCCTCTGATTCGAAGACTCTATGAAATTCCTCAACCATCTTCAATCCTTGAAGATCAAATTTCAATATAGAGTTCTAGAGAGAGAGTATATACATATATATGCTTGTGCGTGTGATTGTGTGTGTGTATGTGAAGAGAGATATAGAGTTGGGCAGCAAAAGAACTGAACCAAAATTCCGCGCCAAAACCTGTTCGCCAGCTGTCCCAATAAGGGTTTAGAAAAGTCGGGTTCGGTTTGTTATAAAAGTTGTTGGGCTTGTGTGTGTTAATTATTATTTTTGTTTTTCCATCCTTTTCTTTAAATACTTGTGTTTGTGCGTTTATTATTTTATTTTATTTTTTTGTTTTTCCTTTCTTTTCTTTTAAAAAAAACTATAGAAAAGAAAAAAATAACTCAAACTAAAATTTAAAAGAATGTTATTAAAATTTAGGTTGACGAGTTTTGAAAATTATTTTGATAGACGATTTTTGAAAATTAAATTTTATAATTTCAAATAAGAGTGCAATCAACTGCATACGGAAGTGACCCCGTCTCATGCCAAGCCACTCACTTAAGTGAGTATATAATGTGAAACCAAGCACACGTAGCCAGTGACAGTGACGGATCTAGGATTTGTATTTAGTAGGGGCTAAATATGAATATCTTAAATTTAAGGATAAAAAATATATAAAAAAAAAGTTTCTTTGGGAACTAAATGCTAAATATTTCAAATTTAGGATAAAAATGTAGAATTTTTTTTTTCCAGTGGGGGCCACTAATCCTTCATTTCATCTATCACTGCGCGTAGCCCTGAGCAAAGGTCCCCCTATACAATTTTATTTTTCATTTTTTATAATACAAGTAATTTTCATAGTTTTAGTTAAAATATGGGATAGAAACATCAAGAACGAATAATTCATGAATTTAAATAATAAAATCAAGATTAAATGAGCGTAATAAAAGAACGATAGTAGGATGGAAATATTAAAGAAGACCTTCTTTAGGGGCTGAAAAAGTTTTTCAACTAAAATTGCCCAAAACATTGTAAATTTAAGGCCAAACAAACATTATGGCTCAATAATGTCATGACATTTCACAAAAGCAAGAGCTCTTTATGCAAAATTGTGTGGGGACAATTATAAATCTATATACTACTACGAAAGTTTAAAGCCTTTTCTTTTGTATGTACCTTTTTTCACCATTTTATCGTTATAATTTTAAGTCTTGATTATTAATATATAAGTATTATAAAAATGACATTAAAATCTTGTACAGTATATTATTAAATTCTATATTAATTTTGATTATTTAGTAGAATTTGAAAGACACCAAGGACCTTTCATAATCGTATAGTTTCTTACTTATGTAAGTAAAATGAATTTGGAATGAGAGATTTATCTGAGTCTACTTTTTCATATACTTGACTCTTGTTTTGTGTAAATTATGCAAATTCATGCATGGCCAATACATTTTGGAGCATTCATGCTAGACTTCCAAGTACCAAGTACATGTTTTCATGTCAAGAGTGATAACCATACTACCAAGACACATGAATTTGCTACACGTGTGATTGGTTTATACATTTTCTGTTATTCAATTATAGGACGATATGGTATATATATCAATGAGGAGGATAAATATACTCACTTTTTATATTAACGGTTAGATATGATTTTTAAATTTTAAATGGTAAGTCCTTTATTTATATCAATCACATCTATCGGTCAATATGAAAAGTGAGTATGTTTATCTTGCTCCTGGGAGTAAGAGATCATTTTCATATATATATAGAGAGAGAGAGTAGTGATATTTGCACCGAATATATAAGCAGAATTGTTTGACCTACATGATAATGTTTATCACATGCATGAGTATGGACCATAAATGTTTATGTTTATCCATCTAACAACTGATAATCATTGGGTGTTGCAATTTTGCCTAACTAATCGGTGCAAATAACAATTTTCATATATATATATACTAGTCGGTCAATAGCGAGTGTATGTTCTGCCTAAAGGAGATGCTGAGGGGGAAAACTAAGAGACATTGCAGATAAGAAACATTGAGAGTGATTTTTGGAAAAACACCAATCATATACAATTAAATTGAAAAAATAAAAGGCAATAAAACCAATATTAAGCTTGTGCATGCTTGTCAATCCTCCCACTGCATGCACAGCCACCACCAGACAAAGCTGAATTCTTGGGCAAAATCTCAAGACATGACAACATGAAATTGTATTGCAATTTGAACAAAAATACTTGAACTTTTATGTCGTTTGTGTAAAAATGAATGTCCCCAAAGATGTGTTTGCCAAATAAATAAAGGAGTTCGTGCAAGAGATTATAGAATCAAATACTATACTTTTTCTCCTTGCACAGACATATTATTTACAGACAAAAAGTAATGATAGCAGTTTAGTTAGTCAAACGATTATAGGGAGAGGCAAACCAAGCCATTTTCCGAGCACAATCGGTAGGTGTTCATGCCACCTTAAGTGACAATATACGCAGGCAACGACACCACACAACTCTTCTCCAACACATTAGTTACAAGTTATCGTCTTCTTGGCATGTCCGTATAGGAATCAAGGTTCCTTAATTTCATCAAAGTACCGCTGCTTCACTGCATCGGCAGCTCTAATTCTTTCTAGCGGGTTGTAGCAAAGCATTTGCTGCGTGACGAAAGCCATCATATGAGTCTTAATGGGAAAAGTTCTGTAGCTGAGCTCATAAAACTGTTTTTTTCAATTTTCATAAACAAAATGCCTTAAAAATACTCTTTATAAGCTAATTAATGGCACATAGTCCAGCATAGAGTATTAAGCTTCACCATAATTAGCAGGGAATAAGATTGCATCAAAGATTAAAGGTATATATATAGATATAGATATATAGATATATTTCTCAGATTCTGAAGTAGAACAAATAAAACCACCAACCAGAAGCTGTAGTACCTTAGGATTTTTCTCCTCAATTTTTAAGGAATCACAGATTGAAGTCACTTTAGGCCAGTAATCTTCATCTGGTATACCCAATAGGCTTGAATAGAACCAAAAGATCAAGTTAGCATTGCAGCATTACTTGCCCAAAAAAAAGAAAAATTATAGTACTGCACTCTCACAAGGAATCAAGATGCGAACAATCAGTGGGTTCTGCGGGAGTGTCAAAATGATATACAACCAGAAAATTTGGCGCACAAGTTCAGATTGATTTGAAGCAGGAAAGAGAGGAGTCAGTTTACACATCTCAGCAAATATGCATCCCACCGACCACATATCAACTTCAGTGGTATATACGAAGTCACTCGGGAGTTCAGTGTGGTACACGAGGCCATTTAGGACTTCAGGTGCCTGGTAGTTAAGAGTTGCTACCTGGAAACACAAATACTATGATGCTCATACTTTAATGGATCCATTTATATTTCACATAGTATTAATTTAGAAGTTCATAATCCTAAATGGATAAAAATAGTAGAATGGTGTATAAGATCGAACACAGCTATATGTTTATAAAAATTGAGAGCTTCAACTGTTATATAAAAATAATGATTACACATAGAAGGAAAGAGAGATATTGGTACCTTTTCCTCCGCAGTATCACCAACTTCCATGGCTGATACAAAGTTTCCGAGCTTTAGGATTGTTTCGCTAGGGTCTATCAGCAAATTCCGTGGTTTCAGATCTCGGTGGATAATTTTGCGAGCATGACAATACTCTAGACCACTGATGATTTGATGCAAAAAGCTCTGTAGGGTAAAATGAACATCAGAAAATCAATCATTGTTGATGTCCCTTATAATCATCTTAGCCTGTGGAAAAACTAGGTAAATTTTAGGCATTAAGATGCTTCTTGAAAATTAAATCATCCTAATTGTTTTATATTGCATAAAATATATTCTTTTCGTTTTGTTACTACTGCACAAGTCTACCAGTACAAATTCAAATTTTTATTAAATTTTCTGCTAGGTTATTTGTTTATATTTTAGTCTGGTTAATATGTCACCAACATATCCCTTTTCCATGCCTAGAATTAACCATCAACTAATTTCAGAAGTATGTCTAAATAGTAAATGTATATGCTTGAAAATTACACTAAAATAAAAGTGATGACTTAATTCAAGATTCAAATATCATTTACCTTACCCAAGAATCATTTGGTTTATTAATTCAGACAGTTGATATATTTTATATATCCTCGTACTGGAGCAACTAAGCTCATAACTACAGCTTGAAAGAGTGAACAATTTGGGAACATTTACTATTATCAATATGGCTAATCTCACCTACTTTAATCACACTTGGCTTCCTGGAAGCCTCAGGATTAGAGTCCATGAACTTCTTCAGATCACCATCCATATAGTCGAAAGTAAGACACAGAGTACTTTCCAGAAGTCCATCAAATTATTTGTTAGGCTAAATCCAGGATGTACATAAAGTTAATAGTCAATTTACAAATCCATAACACCTATATCGTAATTTGAGTTTCGTATCCATATTCTAAGTTTCAAGAATTTCTCTCTCACTATATATGACATAGTTTCAAAAAGAAATAGTAATAATTTTTGTTGTGCAACCATGGAGGTGCGGGTGAATTTGCAAACGAGTATGGTATTTCTTTTGAAAGTAAAACATATGTAGCTAATTCTTTCGTAACTACATCATCATATGGACCCAATATAACTACCAAAATAAAAACTCAAAACCCTTTTGATGATGTCTTTATAGTTGGAAAAGAAAATCCTTTCCAAACAATAAACCTAAAACACAAAACATGAAGTATAATTCATCATGTTGTTATTAACATGCTAATCCTCATTCTGTTATTTAAAATTGCATACAAGAGGAAGACAATTCACCAAGTTACACTTATTAACAAATAATGATGGCCTCCTGCCTTAACTCGAAAGAAAAAAGCCTAGATTTTTTTGAACCAGAGAAATATGCAAGTAAATTTGTCACCTACGTTACTAATTTCTTAGATGCTTTTCGAAAGAAAAAAGCCTAGATTTTTTTGAAGCAGAGAAATCTTGGCACAGAGCCTGTCACGTATCTGAAGGGGACTACTCTCACCCAAATGGTAGAGACACCCCTCTACCAAACTTCTCCTCAGGAGGATAGATGGGGCGATTCAGGTGAGATCCAATGTAGATCCAACTTTCGATTCACTCGTGGGATCCGGGCGGTCCGGGGGGACCCACGGCTCCTCTCTTCTCGAGAATCCATACATTCCTTATCAGTGTATGGACAACTATCTCTCGAGCACATGTTTAGGTTTGGCCTCAATGGGAAAATAAAATGGAGCACCTAACAACGCATCTTCACAGACCAAGAACTACGAGATCGCCCCTTTCATCCTGGGGTGACGGAGGGATCGTACCATTCGAGCCGTTTTTTTTTTTCATGCTTTTACCGGAGGTCTGGAGAAAGCTGCAATCAATAAGATAAAAACTAGTAAATATATAAAATAACAAATAATTCACCATCAATATGCCTCCATGTTTCATCAATCATATTATGAAAACTGATACTTTCCTATTAATTACCTTGCATACATATATTTGAGCGATAGTCGACTGATGCAGCCTTATTTTACAAACACATTCAAACCAAAAATAAACTTTTTTAAACTGTTCGTTCGAATGGATTTCTATCATGATTAGAATTTTTGAAAATTTTAAGTTGCCAACATTAAAATGTTCTTTGAGCCACAAAGTAGCAGAACAAAGATGTTGTATTGGACGGTGACTGGGACAGCTATATTGTATGAAACAGAATGATGCGTGCTGGAAAAGAAACAAGATCAAAGCATTCATGAACCAAAAATGAGGATGCTACAATAGCTGATAGGAGTTAATATAAGAGACAGGAATAAAATTAGACAAAGTACAATTAGGTCATATTTCTACATATACTACTTAGAAGATGATGATTGTTTGCCTAGAAGGGAAGCAACAAATAACTCGTAATTTTTTTGACTGAACAAAGTAATTAGATAATTTTTCTTAAATACATTCTATCTTAGAAGCAATGTCATCAGCAGTTTATTGTGTTGCAACACTGCACGGACGCTTCCATTGAACTTTTTCTGATCAAAACTTGTGTGGGAAAATTCTAAAATGGTAATCATCATAGTTGACATGACTTGAAATAGGAAAGAAAAAGGGAGTTCATGGTGATGAAGAACATAGGCACAGAGTTACAGAAGCATAAAATTGCATCATAACCATTAGGTGTATGTTATCCCAGTTGTACCTCTTCTCATCCAATGTACAAAATACAGACTACTGATTTCACTATTAACACGGACAAAACAGTCTTAAAATGGTTTCAGGAAGGAAGAATCAGCATCTTCATCTCTACTTTCAGTAGAAATTAATGGAGGTAGGTCTTTTTTATTCTATGTCTTAATGGAGGTACCTATCTGAATGAGGTTGAAATAATCGAATGAGATTGAAATTATCTTCTTGCTATTTTCCTTGGTCAATTTTAATTGGGAAAATGAGAATAGTGAGTGTTATGATCAGATACCTCATGGAAGGTCTTTTTTCATGTAATATGTCACCATAGGATTTGTAATTTATTACTCCATAAACCAACAGAAATATTGCTACCTGGCGATATTGGGATGCTCCACCTCTTGGAAGAAAGAGATTTCCTTGATTAATGAACTGGGGACACCTTCATTTTCGTCATCCGTCATGAGAATCCTCTTTATAGCAACAAACTCATTTGTCTCACTGTCGTAGCCCCTAAAAACCGTCCCAAAGCATCCACATTCATCTTCAGTTTCGCTGCCCATAGCATGTTGAAAAGTAAACTTGATAAGCATCATTCAAAGCTTCAGCTCCACATGCATGCACCAAAGGTCAAGAATGGCTACATCAAAACATGGGTGGAGATTATGTACGCCTATATCCACCGAAGTCAATAATGGCGGCAAATGAAGACTTGAGGAAGAACCTGATCTCAGTAGGCCAGTTGGCGAGTGAAGGTTATGTAACCACTTTCAGTGAAGATAAATGAAAAGTTTCCAGGGGGGCTATGACTATAGGACGAGGAAAGAAAGAAGGTATGCTCTACACAACCACCAATTTTAGCACAGTGATTGCAGTTGCAGATGCAAGGAGGATCACAACTTATGGGACCAGAGGCTTGGTCACATGGGTGAAAAAAAGCTCGCGATTATGCTCTCGAAGGGAAAACTACCAGTGAAATCGATTGACATCGACTTTTGTGAGTGTAAGCAAAAGAGGGTTAGTTTCCAGAGTAACAACAGAAGTCTCACAATGGAGAAGCTTGAGCTAGTTCACATGGGTGTCTGAGGTCCAGCAACGGTCTCATCTCTTGACAAAAAGTCCTACTTCGTGACTTTCATTGATGACCATTCCAAGAGGATATGGGTTTAGTTCTTGAAACATAAATCTAAGGTGTACGATGTGTTCAAGAAATGGAAAGTCATGGTAGAACACGAGATAGGGTTGAAGGTAAAGAAACTGAGATCTGACTTTTGTGGAGAAAACGAAGACTCCGGGTTCAAAAACTTTTGCTATTTAAACTTTATCAGATTAAATAAAATTGTTCCAAGTACACTACAGCATAATGACGTAGCAGAATGCATGAACCGGAAAGTGATTGAGATAGCCAGAAGCATGCATATTCAGACATGGTTGCCGAAACAGTTCTGGGCAAAAGCAGTCAGTACACAGCGTATCTTATGAATCATGGTCCATCCGTACCAATGGAGCACAGAATACCAGAAGAGGTATGGAGCGGTAAAACACAGAGTGATCCTATGTATGTTGAAATAGAAGATGTTCTACACAGTGAGAGTCCTCATTCTAAAGAACATATTGCAAACAGCAATACTCAACAAGATGATACATCGCAGACTCCGACTCCTAATTATGTGTTCAGGAGGACTTCACGGCCGCATGTGCCGAATCAGAGATATCTGAATTATTTGTTGCTCACAGATGAAGATGAACCAAAATGTGATATTAAAGCATGCAGTGCAGCAGATGCGAGCCAGTGGGAGCTTACGATGGAAGATGAGATGAAGTCCCTTATCTCCACAGGATATGAAAACTAACCGAGTTGTCAGAAGAAAAGAAAGCTCTTCATTCTTCGATTGTGAAACTGAATACCATTCATTCAAGCATTGTTGTAGCAGAGGGTTTGCATCTAGAGCTGTTAGATGGTAAAACTGCTTTTCTCCAAGGTGACCTAAAGAAGGAGTTTTATATGCAGCAACCGGAAAGTTTTTCAGTGAAAGGGAAAAAGAAGACAGACGCGATAAAATTTGCAAGGCGAAGTCAGAGGTGATAGTGGTTACAAAATAGATTGACCAGATGCAATAAAGGTCACATGTTTTGTAGAAGACTAGATATTTCTCATGCAGTGGGAGCTATCAGCATGGTCATGTTGACCAAAGTGGTGACAACAGAAGAACTGAAGTTGTGCTCAACTTCAGTGGGTCTTCAAACTTGAAAACAGAAATAAGGGTACCGTAATGGACTGATCTTTGATAGAGTTGATTGATTGGATGAAAAGTCGTCAAGTGAGAGATTGTTGGAGTGTGACTCCTTTTCATACAAGGTAAGTTAAACCTAGCCACCAAATAATCCTTATTTGAGTAGGAGATTGACTTGAAGACTCTTGATTCTAATTGGTTTGGGATACCAATTGTCTTGTTCACCAATCAACATCTCCTATAAATACAGGGTCTAACCTATTGTATTATGTGCACAGATATAGAGAGAAGAAGAAATGCAGAGTGGTATTTCTTGGTGTGAGTAAAACACCGGTGAGGGTGAGCGATACACGTGTGTGAGTGAAACACTGTGTGAGTTGTTGATCTGCTGATCATCATATTGTAATCTTCTCATTACTCGATAGTGAAACGGTGCTCTCCGCGGACGTAAGTTGATTTGGCCGAACCATGTATATATCTTTGTGTCAATTGTGTTAGTGTGTGTTTGTGTGTGATTTTGATTTGCAGGTGTGGATGGATTTAAAAGAAGGGTTTGGATTCCCTAATAAGTGTTCTTGGGCAGGTGTAAAAACTCTAACACGCCTTGCACGGGTCCCGTTAATTAGTCGAGGTGGGAGTAAGCTAGCACAGACACAAAGATTATCAAAAAAAAAATACTCAAACTCAACTTATTGTGTGGAGTTAGTTAACATCCAATCCTCTATAGAGCCCTCTTAGAGACCGACAAGGTATGCCCAAGTGAGATAATAATTCATTAACTTTGCAGTTAGCTCATTTCAGTTATTAGTACTTTTGGAAGGGAAGGAAAACCTTTTATATTTCCAATAAGACTTCATATGTAGCTCATTTCAGTTGTTAGGCTACGTTTGGTACGCAGGAATGGAATGGAATGAAGGTGAGAATGGAATGAAAATGGGAATGGAATAAAATGACCATTTTCATTCTATCGTTTGGTTGCAAAATGAACCATATTAGTAATGGAATGAATTTTAGAAGAAAATATTCCAAAATTACCCCTTTCAATAATAAATATATTATTCTAATAATATTATATTACTTTATAATTATTTTTATTATAATAATAAAAGATAATGAGAATAGTGGTGACGAATAACGAATGTGGTGGAAGTGAAAAGTGATGATGGTGGCAGTAGCGATGATGGTGGAAAGTGGTGATGTGGTGGTGGAAGGTGGTGATGGTGGAAAAAAGGTGGTGGTGATGATGGTGGAAAATAATAGTGGTGGTCCGGTGATGATGGTGTGTTGGTAGAAGACATTAGAAGTGGAAATGATGGTGGTGGTAGAAAACAATTAAGGCGGTGGTGGTGGTAGAAGGTAAAGAAGGTGAAGGAAGGTGGAAGAAGAGATGGTGGTTTGTTTATTTAAAAGATGTAAGGGTAAGGAAGGAATGGAATGTCCATTCCATAGGTTTAGTAGTAGAATGTATTTTCATTCTCTTGAATGGTTTTTCATTCAAAGAGAATGATCACTCTCACTTTATAATACCTACCAAATAAGAGAATGGTTAGAATGTGCATTACATTCCATTCCATTCTTACATACCGAACACATTATTAGTACTTTTAGAAGGGAAGGAAAACCTTTTATCTTTCCTATAGGACTTCATAAGGTGCTAAATGCAAACGCTTTAGATCACCACGAGATTCGGACAACAAATTGTTTATTATACTAGTCGAGCTCCAACACTTCTCCATTCAGCTTGTTTGTTCATGAACATCAATGTGAACAGTCTCTATTAAGGGCTCGTCTTAAGCTTCGTATATGTTTATGTATTTATGTAAATTCTATATAGATATTTATATATATATATCTCTATATATGCACCTATATTTTTATTTTACTTTAAAATTTGGGTCGACTTGATGTTTATACTCATAGACGAACCTACTTGGGGCCAGTGGAGGCGGTGGCCCCCACTAAATTTTTTTCTTTTTTTACTTACCTTTAGTCATAGAATAATAATGGTTCCCACTAAATTTTTTTAAAAATTTCCTAAAAACCCCCACTCAATTTGAAATAATATAATTCTACCTCCACTCGCCTAAATCTCTAAACCTAAATCATCAAGTCCGTTCCTATTTATATTTTTAGAATAGATTTATACCCCCTTACATTTTAGTTACTTTTTTAGAATCGTGTGTGTTGTGCAGTGTATGCAGTATTGTGGTATTCAAATAACTGATCAGATGTTGAATTTTTTTCAAATCTAAGTACTAAATAGAAGTATCAAACATCATAGACTTCCATGATTTAGGCCATGTTTCATAATCGGTCTGAGTCCAGTTGATCTTGGTATGATTTGGGTTTTTAGAGACCAAACCATGTTTGGTAAGACATGATCTTACTTTTTGTACCTAACCCCCAATTGGGACCAAAGGAAGGCCAAAGGCTTGTTTTTTGACCCAAAAAAATGATGGGTCCAATTGGTCCTAACCCATAATGAATAAAAAAAAATGAATTTTTTTTAAAATATTTTTACAAATTAAATAAAAATAAATTAATAAATAAAATAAAATAAAAATAAATAAACGAATAATAATATAAATAATAAATATTATAAAATAAAAATAAATGAATGAATGAATAATAATATAAAGAATAAATATATATTTATAAATGAATAAAAATAATAATGAATAATAAACAAAATGAATTAAATAATAACACATAATAATAATAATATAATAAATATAATAATATAAATAATTAATTAATAAAATATGTTTATAAATTAATAAAAAGAAATGAATAAATATTATAATAAAATTGAATAAATATTATAATAAATAATATATAATAATTAATAATTAATATTTTTATTTTTATTTTTTTAAAGCAAAAAAATGACAACAAGAAATAATATATAAAATTAATTAAGTTTGAAAATATTTCGACCTTTAAAAAACCCGCTAACTCCCACATCTTTCCCCCCACGGCTCTTTATCACATAATATTCAATCCCACTCTTCTGTATCATAACCAACTAACATGATTGCATGATTTCCCACACCTCGTATTTACTAACATAGCTCTGTCGGTGTGCAAAATTGCACAAGATACAGGCAATGCCCTGTTGTTTGCACGGTGTGAAGCTCCCTAAGGATCGCGAAAATTTGAGGATCATGATTGCATGATCTCGCACACCTCGTATCGAACTAACATAATTGCATGCTTTCCATCGGTATCACATCCAACTAACATGATTACATGATTTCGAACTGGCACCTCGTAGTATAGATAAGACAACAAAGTCAATATAAACACAAAAACAGAAAATAAGATTAAAAAAACTAGAGGTGGCAAACGGGGGGTTAGGGCGAATTTGGATCGGATCGTTAACGGGCAAGTCATAAATGTGTCAGTGATCTGATCCGTTATGATGGGTTGATAACAAGTCAGGTTATAAATGGATTGGGTCAACCCGCGGGTCAACATAACACAAAAAATATAAATATGAAAAAAGTAAAAATAAAAATTATATATATAAAAAATATAAAACACTAGAATCATAATAAAAAAAAAAATTCCTTTTATTTACCGAAAAAACCTCTTAAACAAGAAAACATCAAATACTTCAACAAACAACAAATTTGATATTAGGGCATTATGGATTTATCCCTTTAACTTGCATGGTTAGACTAATCATTATAACTTAAACATATTTGAAGCATACATCTGGAATATATATATATATATATATAGAAACACATCAAAAGGGCCAACTTTGCCGAAAATAAAAAATAAAAAAAAGAAATAACATAATCAGATTTGATTTGGTTTCTAACTGATAAACAAAACTGCACTAAATTCGTGCTATATATGCAGACATACATATATATATATATATATTTAGTTATATATATATATATAAACACCATATATCTCTATCCCAAATATACTTATATGTTCTATAATATATATATATATAGATAGGAGAGGCCAACTCGTGCCAAAAATAAAAAATAACAAAATCAGATTTGATTTGGTTTCTAAATTGATAAACAAAATTGCACTAAATTCATGCTATATATGCATAGAGACATATATATATATATATATATTTAATTATATATATATACACCATATATCTCTATCCCAAATATATGTTCTATAATATATATATATAGATATAGATAGGAGATTGACATAGAGGAGAACGACGGCTGATTGAGAGAGAGGTGGAGTGGAGTTGAGGGTTTCCACGGTACCCTCACCCAACCTCCTAACAATACTCATGTTAAATCACTCGCTCATTACCCAATCCGTTAGCAATCTACATATTAAACT
The DNA here is from genome assembly GCA_963922005.1 of Cornus suecica. Classification (NCBI taxonomy): domain Eukaryota; kingdom Viridiplantae; phylum Streptophyta; class Magnoliopsida; order Cornales; family Cornaceae; genus Cornus; species Cornus suecica. The sequence goes on from OY998241.1 coordinate 19,908,074, forward strand.
ACTCACCCATTATCCAATTTTATTAATGTTAATGGGGTGCGTGAGGGTTGATGAATTTGGGTAATTTTTGGAAGCTCTCCAAAAAAAACAATGTAACCATAAAGAAAATTACATATCTTTACGCTTGCAAGCTCACTTTTAATGGAGTTTGATTAACATCCCACCCAACCAAGCACTCGTACAATCGAGTGGTACTAGTTGTTGTTTTGAGAGTTGAATCAAACCTTCATATTGTGATTCGGTCTGATCTATAATTCAAAATTTAAAAGCACATTATGGAAGAAAAATAACATGTTAGGACAAAATATTTTAAGCCCGATGTTGATGGTAAAGATACAAGTACTTTACATGCATGTAATAGGTGAACTAATAAAAGATGACACGTATATCTTCGTTAGCAATGACCTTGTGTTATAGTTCAACACACACTGACTTTCAATAAACAATTTTCTAGGAACACTAGATAATAATTCTTGTACATGGTCCAAAGGTAAAAGCTACACAGAGAGTATGGTACCATAATCAATTTCCTAGCAATGAATATATATATATTTTTTGAACGTAAGAAACTCACACGCCACACACCCACAGCTCGAACCCCTCAACTCCCCAATTGGGAGGTAACGCTATACCATTGCACCGCTGGTATTAGCAATGAACTTTGTGTTAATAGTTCAACACTAACTGATTTTTCAATAAACAGTATTTTAGGAACCTAAGGTAAAAGCTACACACAGAGTATGCTACGATAATTAATTCATGGATTTCCTTGCAATAGACAATATTAAACACAATTCATCAAAAAATTACATAAAAGTATGTTTTCCATCTCCGTAAATATTCATGCACAGGATTGTAGGACTCTGGATATTTTAATTATTAGAAAGCAAGAAGTGGATATTTTCCGAGCCAATTAATTGACAGATTAAAAAATTGCACTAGCAACTATGTATAGTTTTCTTTTTCCAATATATATTTGCTCCAATATCAAATCCATAATCCTCGAAGTTGTACACTAGATAATTCATTTAAAATTGGAAATAACTTGAAAAGAGCGCATATAAAACTTTGACCAACATAAAAGAAGTACATTGAAAAAACAAGTGTATGTATATAAGATGTGTATATATATATGTTCTGGTAAAACTGGAGGTGCAATGCACATGATAGCATATAATTCAGGTAAAACAATATAAAATAAAGTCAACACAATGATGGTAAAATTAGTTATATGCTCATAAAAATTAAAATTGCATCAACAATCAAAGCCGCTAAAATTACTCAAATAGAGTAGGTTTTTTCATAAAGAAGTAAAGATTTTGAAACATAAAATACTTCTATTGCAATTCAAAAATAAGCAACAAAATATCTTACTGAACTGCAACAAAATTATACTTATAGAATGTCAGAAACTTCTATTTTTTTATTAAAAAGACTACTCTATACACTTTTTGTGACAAACCACAATCTGTTGCAAAACCTTAACAAGAAAAATATGTCATCTTTTCAAAAAATATATGTATATATATTTGTCATGAAAATTAAACAACAGGAGACAAAGATACAAATTTGTGGCAAAAGTTTAAATGTTGTAAACAATTCTGAATTTCTAATGCAATAAATTATGTAATTGCAATAAATCTTTTTGTTGCAAAAAGTAAACTAATTGCGACAAATAATTTGCCATTGAAGGTTATCTTTTTCGCTACACATCATATATTTATTGCTATTAAAATCATTTGCTATGAAACCAATTAAAATCATTTTTTGTTGCAAAAAAACAACACATTAGGCAACAAATTCAAATTTTACTGCATGTCATTTTGTGGCTAAAAGTTTCATCCCTAATACTAATTGTTGGTGCAGTTATAGCACACATCACATATCAAGTTTATTGTACTCGTGAAAGATGGAAACATTAATGAATAATCACCATCTTAAATTTTCTTTATCCTCATAGCAAAAATTAATATCAACATATGGATGGATACATGTGATTCAGTAAGAAGTTTGAATGTAAAGGTTTTCAACCAAGGGTCATAATTTAAAATCTTTATGTTCTTAGAACACAATTTTAAGTACATGAGAAAGGTCACATAAACAAAAGGAAGTTCCCAAGGAGAACATACCTCATTTTGTTTTCCGTCACAACTCATTCCCGTGAGCTTTTCATCTTCCAATAGAGAACCTATAAATTAAAAAAAGGGACATAATATTTTTGAGACAGAGACATTGGTAGTTGAAGGATTTTTATTTTATGACCTACCTACCATTACAACTACAATAATATATGCAATATGAAAATGCACTTAAAAATGATTTCGGATAATAAGAAAAAAAAAGGGAGAAGCTGATAGGGTTTTTTTGAGCCGTTAGATGGGGAATCAATGGTTGGATCAGCACTGAATTGCAGGGTAAGACCCAGTACATCAAATTGCTTATTTTTAGTAAAACATAATTTGTTCATGTATATATGTATATGAATTAAACATAGTTATTTACATAGAGAAAGCTTTTAAAAATAGATAAGGATGATAAATTTCCTAATACAATTCAAATATGTACATTTATACTTTGTTACTCTTCAAAAATAATATAAAATTTTAATTTTGTAGTTTTGTTTATATTTATCATATATAAAAAGAAGAATTGTAAATGATGTTTGAATAATTTATTTGTTGATAGTAATAATAATAATAAATTTTATATGTAGTTATAAAAGTACATTAAAAATTACATTCCAATGTGTAATTTGTAAATAAGTTTTCAATTTCGTTGTAAATGAGATTTGTCTCTCATTATATTTGTAATTACATTTCATTTTATGGTTAAATCCATAATTTTCCCTAAAAGAAACATCTGTTTTAGTTATCTTAAATGGTACGGAACATTATAGAATGAAAAACTAAGAGGTATCACAGAAATAAAGGTGGTGGTTGATCAAAATCATGCAGATGAAAATGAACAGATTTTTCTATTTTTTAGGAAACTATCCAAAAATTGGAAAGTGGTAGCTTAAGGTGGTAGGAGTTTCTGGTGATGGTGTTTTAATGGTTTTCTCTGTTGACCCTTAGAAGTCTTAGGGCCCGTTTGGGAGGGCTTTTGAGGACGTTCAAATGGGCTTTTAAACTCCAGAATCCTTTTTCAATAAAATGCAGGTGTTTGGTAAATTTGATAAAATGGACTTTTAATAGAAGTTAACCATTTAAAAGTCCGTTCGCTAGAAGTAAGTAAAACTTGTTTTTGGAGTAACTTTTGAGAAGCCATATATACATTTATCTATAATTATTTTTAATTTACTACTTTAACCTCACTATATATTTTATATTTCCAATACTAATCTCAAATGTCTTTTTATTTACCTTTGTTTTTACCACCATTGTCAAGCTATAAGATAGAATCACATTAGTATAGGTAGGGTTGTAAACAAACCAAGCGATTGACAAGCAACTCGAGCTTGACTCGATAAAAACTTGGTTCACGTTTGTTTACTTAATAAGTGAATCAAGCTCGAATAAATTTTTCAAGCTCGATTCTTAAATGAACCAAGCTCAAACAAGTATGAGTTCGGCTCGAAAATGTTCACGAACAAAGCTCGTGAACAAAGCTTATTAAAAGCTCACATATATATATTTTTATATACACATATGTATATATGTATTATAAATTATTGTATTATGTAATATATAATATAAAATTTCACAAATTTAATCTAATATATGACAAAGTCCTCACCCAATAATCATATTAAGCCCAATATTATTATTATATTAAATATTATCAAAGACCCTAATTTCTAAAAATAACAAGTAATATATGATATAACTGAACCGAACCGTTCGTAAACAAGCTCGAGCTCGGCTCGCTAAAACTAGTGCTCGGCTCGGACTCGTTCGTTTAACAAATGAACCAAACTTGAGCACAATTTTTAGACTCGTTTAATAAATAAATAAGCTTGAACATTGCCAAGCTCGACTTGGCTCATTTACAGCCCTAATTATAGGACTTTTTGGGTCTGCTTGGTTTGTATCTCTGAAAACAGTTATTGAGAATTCTGAAAACTGAAAACTGTTTTCTGATAACAATAAAAAGGAATTCTCTGAAAACTGTCATTTTTATAACTGAATTTTCAGAAAACTGTTTTATGAAAACTTAACCAATCAGACTTTTTTTTACCCTTTTCTGATTTTCAGTTTTCAGAAAACTGAAAACTGTTCTCAGAAATGCAAACCAAACATGCCATTTCTCTCTCATATTATATTTAACCACTTTTTAACATTTTGATTTAAAAAATATTTAAATTCTTAATTAGTTTTTTTGAAATATCTCTACCAAACACCTTTTCTTTTTTAAAGTCCTTTTATTTGAATTACTTTTTAACACTTCATTCTTAGAAACGGGCTTTACTCATCACGAAGCCCTCCCAAACTAGCACTTAGTTTCTAAAATTATTTATTTCCTTTCTTGTTATTTTTTTTCTCTTTTAATCTTTGAAGTTATTTATTAATTTCCTTAAGAAATGTCAACTTTACCTTGTCGAATTAAAATTTATCTATGTTTCCTTTAATTTGGTGGGTTCTTTTTTAGTCTTATTGTTCCTTCACCTATGAAAAAACTTTATTTTTTTCTTTCCACCTACGGTTACACGAATATGTATGTGTGTGTATATAATTATATATACATATAGAATAGAGTTCATTCACGAATTCATGGTATTGAATATAAAATAAGTATATATATCTCCGGTAGATTCTAGCCACTTATAGATAATCAATTCTTATTACAACCAAATCTAACAATACAAAAAAAATGTGTTTATAGTAACAAACAAATAATGGGGGGTCAAAGACTTTGTGTGTGAATTTCTTACCTTTTAAGAAAAAAAAAATAGTGGATGACAAAATTTTCATTATTTTAAACAAATTCATTTATTTATTTTGTCACTACATCTCCGTTCTCCATTTTTTTTATTAATTTATTTATTTATTCAATCTTACAGATAACTATGTCACTTTCTCTTCTTTTATTTTTTGAATGGAAATAAACGCTTACACGCACACACTCACACACCCTCACATGAGCCCCATAGGGCTCAAACCCCTAACCTCCCCTTTGGGGAGGAAAGGTGATACCATCACGCTACAAGGCCTTTGGTGTCACTTTCTCTTTCATTTCTCTCTCTTTCTTGTTTCTCTCTCTACCACACAACCCCTCTCTTTTCTGGGGTTTCCAACATCTTCAATGTGAGTGATCATACCTTGAAGAAGACCAAAAATGGAGTTCGAGTACGATTATATCGAAAAGACAGAGTTGGCGTCGAGAAGAGTGAGAAAGGTCATCAGAGAGGAGAGAGAGAGAGGACGACGACGATGGTGAACATTTTAGCCAATTACAGGTAAATCACATCAGTCGACTATTTTCTAGGGTTTCGTATTCTTTTATGCTCAAATTTTTTCTTGTGCTTCTTTTGTTGTGTGTACAAATCGGTGTGTCTAAGGGCTCAAGGTGTACGGGAATTAATAAATGTTTTATGTGGATTTAGTTGCAATTGAACAAAAGTTTTTTTTTTCCTTCTCACTCTTCCTCTTATTAGAATTGTTCATGCACCTGTAGCCTTGAATATTATAACATATCAGCTGGTCGCATATATTTAGCATATCTATTACAATTTATATATTAGTCATTGTCATTATTAATTTCATTTGACTTATAATTAAATTCTTTTTATTCATTCTGTAATTAATATTATTAGCTTTATATGTGTAATTTTCAGATCGCTCAACTTTTATTGCCGTTAAATTGGGAAGACAAAAGATGGAGTCATTTTGGAGTGTTACAAGTATTTCATTTCTTGGAATTGTAGATATATGTAATATATTGAACTATGGATATTTACTCTATTTAGATGCACAAGATGTAATTACTATTTATGTCCCATAATAGATGTCCAATGCGGAAAGTCAACTTTTTTTTTAGAATTTGTGTATTGCCATTTTACTTTTTGTGGGGCCAACTATTTTTTAAATTTAATGAAAAGGTGTAAATTGGGAAAGTATAAAAGTATATTGTATTGGGATTCAAAGCTGGACAATTATTTTGAATAAAGTTATGACAATGAACGACTAATATGGGACTGAGAGGATATTAGACTTTCTTTATATTTGAACTTTCTCGAATCTAGGTATTGGAATGGACTGTTTATGGATGAATTTAATTTGTGTTGGGACTTTTCATGGATGAATTTAATTTCAAATTGGTCTCTTTACTTTTAGTGGCGGTCATGCTTTAACATATATGGGCCTATTTGATAGGTCGTGTTTGTGTTTGTGGTTTTTGTTGAAAAAAACAAAAAACACGTTTCTTGTTTTTTTGTTTTTTCATCTGAAAACAAAAGTATGTTCGGTAGGGATGTTTTTTGTGTCAAAATTGAGAAATCAAAAACCAAAAAACACGTTTGGCAGAGCCCTGTTTTTTCAACAAAAATAGAAAAACATGTTTGGCAGAGTCTTTTTGTTTTGAATTTCAAATAACAAAATCAGAAAAACACGTTTGGTGACTTCAATTGTTTTATTTTATTTTTTTTCACAATAGAAAAATTAGTTATGGCAAATCTTTGGCAATTGAAAGGCACTTATGTACCAAATGTCTCTATGATAAGTTGGTATTGTTCATCATGAGCACATTGGAAATGAAAAAAATTCGGCAACACCTCCCCATAAAAATGATATTTTTTTCACCTAATAGCAAGAATTTTCACAAGAGATAACTAAAAAATAACTTAATTTCAAAGGCATCTAATATCACAAGACATATCCAAGACATTATCCTCTAACATATATTACATGATGAAAAATCAATAATATTTTACAATCATCCAATGTAAAAGCATATATGAATATAGTTATTACGTGCCCGAATAAAAAAACCAGTAAATGGAATATCATTAGTCAATTACAATAACAATAACCACAAGAAGCACGGTAAAACACATAAGTAAGAACAAGTAGCTTAGACAAAAACAACCACCATATATAATATACTTTTGCCGATGTTGTTCATGTTGAATAACAGTAACTGTGTTGTCCAAATCATTGTTCTCCTGCTGTTCAATTCCTTGAAAACCTGCGGTGATGTAATCCAACCATATAAAACTTTTATAGTGTTTCTACAATTTCAAAGCATATAAAGTAATTATGATTCTGGACATCAATTTGCAATCAACTATTTTGTTAATATCTGCGTATTAAAAATCATACCTTCCATTCTAGACATCTATAAAAGTAGCGTCCCTCGTTTTGTACTGTCCCGGCCCGATAAAGAATCATCGGACCCCTGCCACACCAACATTGAGGGTTGTGCCCCAAATCCTAATACATTTCTATTTTTAAATCACAAAGTAACAATAGTAAGTTAGAAAACAGTAGAATTGTGAAAATATTAACTATTACAGTTATCTAGCACTTAGATAATATAAGTTATTATAGTCATCCAAATTAAAGATAGAAAAATCATAACACATACACCTAAACAGTTATTCAATATGACATAAATAAAACATCTATCGTTCGGCCCAAATTCTGTTAGTTATTGCATCACGAATGTCATTCATTGTACCCCCCATAGGCGTAACATTTTCAGGTGCATCATCGCCATCTCCATCATCATCCTCATTCCCTTCACCCGAGGTTTCACCGGCTGTTCTATCAAATATAACATTTGTCTGTCTGTGCATCCTAATGAAGTTGTGTAGTGCACAACAAACAACTACAATGTTGACCTGTGTAGGAAACTTGTAGCAAGACATCTGCTTAAGTATTGGAAAGCACATCTTCAACATGCCAAAACATCTTTCAATCACATTTCGTAAGGAAGAATGCTTGAAATTATACAATTCCTCACGGCCCCGAAAACAGTTACCTCTAGTACGAAATTCGGCCAGATGATATCTTTGTCCGCGATACGAAGCCAGAAATCCCAGTTGATTGGCATACCCAGAATCAACCAAATAATACTTCCTTGGTAAAAGTAAAATATGTTATAGAATGAACTTAGGAAAATATGTCCAAAGTGTAAATATATACCTTTAGGAGCCCTCGGAAAGTCTAAATCCTTCCTCGCAAGACAGTCATTTAAAATTCTTGAATCATTGACTGTCCCTTCCCATCCACTTATGACGTACGTGAATTTCATGTCAAATGAACATACGGCCATCACATTCTGAGTGGTATACCCTTTCCTTCCCCGGTATCGAACTTGTTTATCTGCTTCAATATGGGCATCGATATGGGTGCCGTCAATTGCACCCACACAATTTTCAAAGAAAGGAAAGTATTTTTTATTCACCAAGATTTCAGGAGGCACGACATTGAAGTCAAGAGGAACAATTATTTCAGTTGCAAGAACTCCAAGAACATCTAAAACACGGTGGAAGTGAGTGAATATTGTCCATGTTGAGTGCTGAAATATTTTAGCTACCAACCGATTCCTCGCATTATGGCTCAAAGTTAGTAGGAATATCGCTAATTGTTCCTATGTTGTTAACCCTTTCGAGTCCTTTAACCCTAATCCCTTCAATCGCTCACATAAATTTATAAAGGCATTAGGGTGCATCCTCAAATATTCATAACACCTAGTCTCATTCTCGCGGATTAACTCAATGACATATTGTTGATCACGTAAAGTCGAAGTCCTACATGACATATTGTTTCTACATGACATATATTGTTCCAATATCGCACATACTGCAGAAAGGCAAGATTGCTCATCCGAGTCATCACCAAGTGCTTTAACATGCATATAGTCATCACCAACATCCTGTAAAAGCCTCTCACTACTCATGTCGCAGAATTCCTAGTAACATGCATATAGATTAGAAAATTGTAGCATAACATAAAACAATCACATCACAGAATTCAATAGCATAACATAAACATAAATAGACATAGCATAACATCTAAATTTAAAATTATAGAATACAATCATCCAAATTTAAAAGTACAACATACAGTCATCCAAATTTAAAAGTACAGCATACAGTCATCCAAATTTAAAGAGTACAACATACAGTCATCCAAATTAATGATAGGCATAGCATAAAACAGTCACATCACAACTACAGATTCATCACCCAGTCAACTTTCTTCTCATCAGAAAGCTTAAGAAAGAAACGCTGGAATATCACAGAATGCTCAAGCTTATAAATGGCCTTAGCATAATGCGCATCATCAACGTGTGGGAGAGATTTTAGCACATTGGTCAAAGTGTTGGTAATGTTTATCAGTTTTAGTGGAAGAGATAGCATCATCGTTGTTTGCAGTGCGGGGAGTCACATTAGGAGTTTAGTTTTGCCCTTTTCAAAGGCGAATACGACACTACCCACACTTTGACCGATGGACTCAACTTTAGCAGCACTAGTGTCTTTAATAATGGCAATCAAATCATAAATTGCCTTAGACACTGGATCTTGCTTTTTTTTCTTTCTGCCTGGACAGGTTCAGGAGTCTCAAGAACATCATCCTCATCATCAATATCTAAGTCAACAGAAGCACGGGACAAGGACCCTGGAAAGGATGAGGGTAGCCTAGTGGAAGGTCGAACGTGTTCACCCGAGGCTTCACTACCTCCCACTATGAGACTCATTTGCTTATAGTAAATATAAGGCTTACCTTGGAATTTTTCCTTGCAACCCTTATGCACCTACAACATAATATACTAAATTATTTGTAAATGATATTACTAAATTCTAATCTCAACTTATTGCACTAGATTGAAGAAAACTAACCTTATCCAACATATTCCATCGTTCGGGCTCCATTGTCACCACATTAGTAGCATCATAAAAACCAACTCTTGTTTCCTTAATGACCCTCTGAAACAAACGGTGGTCTTTTTTTTAAACTGTTGAATTTGTTCATTATCCTAACCTTATTATACCCAGGTCCAAAAGCAGCTTTAACGCCTTCACGAATATGGGTCCACCCAATTTTGGTAAAGGTTCCTTCTGACTTATAACCGAACTTCACTTGCTCCTCCATCAGATTCATCAAGACATCGAGTTGGGTTTTCACCCAAACTTTTCCATCGCCTACCTCCTCATTGATGTCAATGTTATCCATCTAGATGATTTCTAATCACGTCAATTCATTTCGTATATGAACAAATTGATATTGTAAAACTAGGACATAATTGTAGATTTTCACAAAGTATGACAGATTTCTAGGACAAATTAGATATATATGAACAAAGTAATATGAACAAACTAATTGCAGATTTGATATATGAACAAAATGATATGAACAAACTAGGACAGATTTCTAATCACATCAATTCAAAATGAAACATTTGATTTTAGCAGAATTATATTGAATTGACTAAAATGCAAAATGAAACATTTCAAACATTTGATTTTAGCATAATTATATTGACTTCACCAACATTTGATTCACTAAAATGCAATTCAAGAGCAGTATACTGAAATTAAAGATTCAACCAAGCAGTTACAACAAACAACATCATCCAATTGAAGCCTTTCATCATCAGCATAATTATATTGCTTTGCAAACCAACAATAAAATTAAAGTTGAACCAACGACACAGAATAGTCATTTCTCTCAACAAAGAGAAGCAAAATTCGTGACAAAAATTCGAGCATTTCATCAACATCATCACCTATGTCTCACTCTGTTACAATAAGAAAAGAACAAGAAAGGGGAAGAAAACAACAAGAAACGATCGAACCATATCGATCGAAGCCCTAATAATGTCTTTCATCAACAAAAATTCAAGCCTTTCATCTAATCTGGGTTGAAGAAGGAACAACTCATATATACAACAAATATAAAAAAAAAAAAATCAGATTTATCAAAGTGAACAATTGCTTAAAAAAATTAAGATTTATCAAAATCTCAGTTCTAATATTAGGAGAAATCAGGGTGGAAGAAACAAAACAAACATGAAAAAGAAGCAATCACATATAGAAGCAATACATTCATATCTATACATGCCCTAGCTCTATCGACACACTACATATACACACACATATACACCGACACATACATACACATACATATAAGCACAAATATATACAATCGAAATTGTGCCGACACAAATAGAAACAAAAACACCCCCAATCGAAGCTGTGTACACACACACACACATATACACAGCTATAGATACAAACACATACATACGCAACTATAGATACACAAAGGAACGAACCTGATCTGAGCTTGAGGAGGAAGTGAAGCCCTAGAGCTGTCGCGAAATGGCCCAAATCGAAGCCCTAGAGCTGTCGCGAGCTTGAGGAGGAAGATAATCACAACAATCGACCAAGAGAGAAGGGGAACCAGCAACAATCGCACGAAGACAACCCAAATTGCCTCTAACCCTAGAAATATCAAGAAGGCAAGAACACAGCTAGGGCATGTTTTTAGGTCTGTTTAATTTTCTATTTTTTCTCTTAGTTTTTGTTTAAGTGCACGTGTTGGTCCATGTGTTGGCTCAACAGTGAATGACCAACAAAAAAAACCAAAAATCATGTTTTTTCAATTGAACTAAAAAGGGTCTATGTATTTTTTTTACTGTGGGCTAACTCATTGGACCGAAACAGAGCACCAAACAAGTTTTTTAAGCAACAAACACAAACACAAACACAAACAAAGCCTACCAAACAGGCCCTATATGGTTTGTCTGGGCTTTACCAGCAGTCACAAGTGAGTTAGCCTACCACAGTATTATAGCATCCAGTGGCGATTTTGACTGCCAGTGGAATTTTTTTGTAGTAATTGAAATGCAGAGGCATTGAAACAAATATAATTTATCCAAAACTAGCTAATATATAATATTTATAATAATGTATACTAGTTTCCAAAGCAATCATAAATTAACATCTAATAATAAAAGATCATAATAAATTTCTAATATCAATTGTCATCTAGGGTGACATATCATCATAAAAATTTACTCCATAAAGTATCTTCAAAGTCGCCGATCATTGGAACATCAGTATTGGGCAGCTTGTAAACATCACAGGTTGGTTGAGGCACACCATTTAAATCAGAACCGGAAAAATCTTCATCATCAATGGTACCGATTGATTGAGCTAAGTCATCATTGTACTCCGGAGTTACTAAGCATTCTGAACCCGCAACAGAGCTTGGAACACCAATTGGTTGGTATCCATTCATGTCATAGATGTTGAATTGTGCATTAAAAATTAAATTTGAAACACCAACTATTTGAGAAAAGCCATCAGTGCCCGAAAATTGATTCGTGTGAATCATGTTACAAATATTGCTTTTCTCTACCATCGGTTCGCCTTCCATTAATGCCCTATCAAAATCATCAAGTAGATATGACACATTAATACTAGATACATCATGATCGTAATTGAATAAATCAAGTACTAGGATAACTAGAATAAACGCACCTTAAAGAAACCATATCATGCAATCCGGCTAGTGGTCAAAGCACAACACTATGTGGCAAATTAGTGCATACCATTGGTTCGCCTTCCATCAATGCACTATCAAAATCATCAAGAATATATAACACATTAATATTACATACATGGTGATGAATAAATCAGTACTTGGAATAAACGCACCTTGAAGAAACCATATCACACAATCCGGCTAGTGAGCACTGTTATCAACATCAACATGTGAGCAAATTAGTACATGATACATCTTTGTCACAAAGAACATATAATTCAGCTGTGCTGGTCGAGGTTAGGGTAGGAACGGGGTTAAGTGTATCATGCTAAAATGATTCTTAATAATATTTTGCTATTGGGTTAATCTGACACAGGTGATATATTATAATTTTCTGTTTTTAATTAAGAATTAAATATACATTCCAAAGTTGACATGTCATTGAACAAGAGGACTAGAATAATTGTTATAAAAATACCGACATAAAATTTGTTATATTTTCTTATATAATACTGTATCATATATATATATATATATATGTTATCTGCTAGCATGTGCGTGTTGGTGACTTGGTGCCATAACATATTCCTTGGACTATTACTATGAAGCTCTACTTATGCCTAAACAAGAATGATAAGGAAGTCACATGACACACTAAAGTGAGACTGTTTGGTTAATGATGAGTAATAAACTTATTTCACACTCCATCAATGGTGCCCAAAAATTTTCTATATATATTATATTACTTCTACCATTAAAACATATTATACATATATATATATATGCTATATCATCAGACTGCAACATAAAAAAAATAATAATAAAAGCCTTGAAGGTTATCTTTTTCGCTACACATCATATATTTATTGCTATTACAATCATTTGCTATGAAACCAATTAAAATCATTTTTTGTTGCAAAAATACAACACATTAGGCAACAAATTCAAATTTTACTGCATGTCATTTTGTGGCTAAAAGTTTTATCCCTAATACTAATTGTTAGTGCAGTGAATTCACACATTACATATCAAATTTATTGTACTCATGAAAGATGGAAACATTAATGAATAATCACCATCTTAAATTTTCTTTATCCTCGTAACAAAAACTAATATCAACATATTGATCGATAAGAAGTTTGAATGAAAAGGTTTTCACCCAAGGGTCATGATTTAAAATCTTTATGTTCTTAGAACACAATTTTAAGTACATGAGAAAGGTCACATAAACAAAAGGAAATTCCAGAAGAGAACATACCTCATTTTGTTTTCCGTCACAACTCTTTCCCGTGAGCTTTTCCTCTTCCAATAGATAACCTAGAAATTAAGAAAAGGGACATAATATTTTTGAGACATGACATTGGTAGTTAAAGGATTTTTTATGACCTACCTACCATTACAACTACAAAAATATATGCAATATGAAAATATACTTAAAATGATTTCGGATAATAAGAAAATCTAATCCCTAAATTAGACATGTCAATCTAAAGAACATATAAGATTGTGAATAATTGTGAATAATAGTGAATAATTAACTACCTGAGGAGTGAGGAGGCATACTGTTCTACAAGCCTTTGATAAAGAGTTCTTAGATCCAAAAGATTGATAGCTTCCCAACTATACATGATCACGTTAAAAACATCCAAATACATGACCACGTTAAAAACATGCAAATAAGTACAAAACCTCAAATTTCAAAACAAAATATTCAGAAACGAAATTGATTGGGAAAACAAAAGCGACCACATAAGATCCTAGAAAATTTATCCATTCAACAACTTAAATCTCCAAAAAGGTTAGAAAGAGAAAGATATCCAATATTAACATGCTAATTAATATGGGCAATAGACTTGAAGATGGAAGATAATTTTTATACTGTTGGACTAGGATATATAACCTAGAGTTGTATATCACTTATATATATGAATAGGAAAAAATTGAATTTAGGGAAAATATATGAGAAATCAATATTAAACACCTAAAAGAGAAATGATCAAAACACTATACTATAGTTTACAAAAGAGTTTCAAACATAATGGAATCGTAATAGGGGTACTATTAAAATTTACAGTGTCTTATAATTACTATCACATTTTTATAAAATTGAAAAGTTTGGGGAAGAATATAATTGAAACTTCATTAATTTAAAATTTATAATGCATTAACGTTAAAAGGTTAAAATTTGTTGAGAAAGTGAATTAGAGTAACACCTTCATCAATAAAAATCCAGTAAAAGTCATGTAATTAATTTACAAAACATAAATTTTCAAACATAAATAAAAAAAAGTTCCTTTCACAGTATAAATATATAAAATCTATTTTACTGCTATATTTAACTTTCCAAAAAAAAAAAAAACATAAGCACGTATAGAAATATAGATTATGAATCCACCCAAAAATCTTACTTCATCCCAAAAATAGAAACAGATAGAGATCAAACAGATAGATCTGACCATACAAAAGACACTGCAGATACAAAAATCACTCAAAACAACGAAAGATCTATACAATACAAAAATCACTCAAAACAACAACAGATCTATACATATATATCTCTACACATATAACCATATGCAACTGACCTTCTCGATGAGTCGAACGCTGCTTCTTGAGAAGAGAGAGGTATTTGAAGAGAGGCGAGAGAGGCTATTCAGGTTTATAAAGTAGGGATAGCTGATAGGGTTTTCTCTTGAGCCGTTAGATGGGGAATCAATGGTCGGATCAGCACTAAATTGCAGTGTAAGATCCAGTACATCTTATCCTCTATGTAATTATCAAATTGCATATTTTTATTAAAACATAATTTGTTCATTTATTTATTTCAAACTACTTGAAGTCACTTGCTTTTTATATATGCTAGCATAACGATCACGTGGGTTGCACGTGACAGACCAACCAATCTTTCTCTCCATATAACATGAGTCAATTAAATATGTAAATAAATTAAATTTATAGATACATAGCATAACTTTAAAAGTACAAAAGAAATATCAAATGAAAGTCACTAATTTATTACATACAAATTATATATAATTTTTTTTTAAGAGGACCAATACAATGCCCATTTGACAGAAAAAACCATTCAAGAGTTAAGATTTGGGGAAAAAAATTCAGTAATAACATTGAACATTGATAATAGTAATAACTATATATATTGATAATAGTATTATTAACAGTAATAGTCATATTTAGTGGGAAGTTCAAAAGTTACACACATAAATATAGGAATAAATGTTAAATTAAATAATTATAATTTTTTTAAAAATTTTGCAAAAGTGTTTGGAAATATTCTAAGAGGACATGCGAGCACGTCATACATTATATTAGTATACATTATATCTTTTCACATTCCGTTATAATTGTATTTCTATTTCTTAAAGATAATCAATATTCGAGTAATTAGGTTTGCCATGTGCAACCGTTTGAATATATATATATATACAATGGATTATATTTATTTTGGTAAAATGAATAATTTATTTTGATAAATTATAGCGATATACAATGATAATGAAAACTAAATATATATAAATTGAAGTTTAGTGAAGGTAATTATTACTTTTGATCATATATATATATATATATATCATATTCAATTGTGAGAGTGTTGGACTCTTAGACCTATTAATCAAAATATTTAAAATAATTATTGTTAAATAATTATCCAATTTGAATAGTAAAAATATTGACAAATCACCTGGGATATAATTTACGATAGGCCACTAATAAATCCTTTCTTTTGAAACAAAAGATTATTAATAAGAACAACAAATTCAATAAATTTTTATCTAATTTATGATATACACTAAAATTCAAAGAGACATGGTAATATATATTTGCAGAGATTCTATGCAGAAAGCTATCTAATTGTGAAGTGAATAGACATGATATAGAAAGCTCTCTAATTCAGACAAACCAAAGGCATATAATAAGGCCCTGTTTGGTTCGCGGTCTGGTTCCATGTGGTCCGGTCTCATAATAATTTTTTTGGGACCGGACACTGTTTGGCAACACGGTTCCAAAAAAACGGTTCCAAAAAAACAAGGACCACTTGGGACCAAAAGGGGTAATTTGAGACAACCAAAAAAGATGGTCTCAAGTGGTCTTAAGTGATCTTATATATAATTGTCTTAACACGTGGGACCATAAAATTTGAAAAATATATATAAAATTAAAAAATATATATAATTTGAAAATAATATATAAAATTAAAAAAATAATATAAAAAATTTGAAATAATGTATAAAATTTGAAATATATATATAAAATTCAAAATTAAAAAATATAAAATTAAAAAATATATATAATTTGAAAATAATATATAAAATTAAAAAAATAATATAAAAATTTTGAAATAATGTATAAAATTTGAAATATATATATAAAATTCAAAATTAATATATAAAATGCAAAAAATATATTTAAAATTTGGGAAAATAAAAAATTCCAAAATAATAGAAAAAATAAAAAATAATGTATAAAATTCGAAAATAATATACAAAATTTGAAAAATAATATAATTTTTTTAAATAATGTATTAAATTCGAAAAAAATATATAAAAATCAAAATTAATATATAAAATTTTAAATATATATATATAATTTAAAAAATAATATATAAGTTTTGAAAAATAATATAAAAAATTTGAAATAATGTATAAAATTTGAAAAAAATATAAAATTCAAAAATAATATACAAAATTAGATATATATATATATATATATTTGAGAAAATATAAAAAATTTGAAAATAATATAAAAAATCAAAAATAATATATAAAATTCAAAAAATAATATAAAAATTCGAAATAATTTATAAATTTTGAAAAATATATTATTTTTGAATTTCTTATATTATTTTCAAATTTTTTATATTTTTTCAAATTTTATATATTTTTCATACTTAATATATTTTTTGAATTTTATATATTATTTTTTTTATTTTATATTATTTTCCAAACAAAAGACCAAACAACTTGAATAAGACCATAAGACCAGACAACTTACCAAACAGACTTTCAGAACACCACCCAGATAAGACCAGACCAGACCGGACCAGATAAGACCAGACCAGACCAGATAAGACCAGACCGGACCGCCTACCAAACGGGCCCTAAGTGATATACTTTGAAAGATTCCATACCACCAATAGACATGATAATTGAGAGTAAAAAAGAAGTACTAACCTTTATAATAATTGTGCACATTAATTATTATTTTTTTATTATATTTTATCAGTTAAACAATTATAAAATTTTATTTGAACTAAATCAAATGGATCAAGATCTATAAAAGCAATTACAATACAACAATGAACTACGATTTAATTTGTATTAACAACAAAAGATTATAAAGATAAGTAAATTCATTACCTTTGAAGTTGTTTAATGTAGCTAACTATTGATGTTTATTATTCAATAATAAAAAAAAGAGTAAAACCACGGTGACAATAATTTGCATATACCTAAATTATAATTTAGATGTACAAAACTAATTATCTTTTGTTTTACTTTATTGTATTGTTGCTCAAACACAAATTCTAAAACTATAAAATGGTTTGTAATTATCAAATTCTCCTAAATGAAGGGAAAAATCTCATAAACTAATGGCTATTTTTTTAAAAAAAAAATTAACTCGATTATAATGTAGTGCAAATTTATGAATTTTGTGATAACGTACCCTTAAAAGTACATTGTCATCAACATTCTCATGATTCTAACACAAAATACATTCTACTCTTTGATAATTCACAACTTCAGCAAACAATTTCAAAACACATATATGAGACGGAACTTATTAACTTTTGAAGAGCTTCTCTTATACTCTTTCCTTCTTTATTGGTTTTAGATCAGCCAAAAGTGTAACGCCCCGCGTTTCCTTTCTCCTTTCTAGAATTTTTTTCCAAGTGTTAACGGTTTTGTGACGTCACTTATTCATGACGTCTTGTGTAATCTTGGTACATGTAAATTTTTCGCATTTAAGTTTTGAACTTATCAGGATGACTTCATGGACTTTCGTTTCCAGATTAGTGATTGTTGTTTGTCGGCAACTACGTGGGTTCATTGCAACGTTTTCTCATTGGAGCTTCGACAACTGTATTGTGTTTCCGAACGTGTTACTTTATTTTATTTTCGACGCCCGGTGTAGTACTTATGTGATTTTTATGTTTGTTGTGCTTAGCATATTTAACGGGTACTTATTGATAGATGTAACCGTGTGAATCGCGCGTTGTATTTTCATTTTGTAAATAATGAAATTAGTTATAAATGTTTTCGAGGAAGAACGACCTAGGGGTATAATGGTATTTTCACTTGAGTGGTATAGAGGTAAATAAAGTGGAGGACTTTGGTTAAATGGGAAAGATAAGTTTAATGACATTTTGTAATTGACCACAAGTTGAAGGGTTTTTGGTTTTTTCTCACTTTAATGTGTTGTTACATTCTTGGCCATTAGATCTCATTTCCCATCTTTAATCTCAACCCTTTGATGTTAAGGTCTTGTTTAGCAAGTGTATAAGGGTGGTATGTATTGATTTAAGTCTTTCATTTGCAAGACTTAATGTGAACCCTTGGATTCATTTCTATTTTACCCACATTTGTTTTGGACCCTTGGATTGGTTTAGAGATAGTGGAAAATCTCTACAAATTCTCTTAAGTCTTTCATTTGAAGACTTAATCATATATTTGTTATATCCATTTTCTCTCCTCTCATTCTTATTTCTTCTCCACTTTTGGTTGGATTTCATCACCATAAGCTTGGAGTTTGATGTTGTCTTGAACATGAAAGTTGTTCATGGTGTTCTTCTTTTCGATTTAAGCCAAAGATTGGTAAGTGTTCTACCCTCTTTGTGAGTTTATAATTCAAACCCTAGTTTTGGTTTTCTTGATGAACTACCTTTGATTCTTGGTTTCATCTTGTTATGAGTTTTAATTCATTTTTAGGGACCATGGTGAAGCTTTCCACTAATTGGCTTCTTTGAATTTGGTGTTGGGTGGAAGTAAGGGTTTCATGAAGTTCACTTTGTGGTGTTGCTTTGTTCTTCACTTGAGGTAGGGGGGAATTTCTTAACTAGTTCATCTTATGGTTCTGTGGGTATGAGAATTTAATTCTAGGATTCCTAAACTTAGATGAAATTGCTAAGTGTATCCTTGGAATTATGAATTAGGGTTTGAACATGTTTATGTGAATTAAACATTATATATGGAGTACTTGTAATGATATTGAATAGGATTATTAGGCATGCAAGTTATGTAGTTATTCTTGAGATTTCCCATATTAGAGTGTGCTTGTATGCCTATATATGTGTATATGTATGTGGGTATAGTTGTGTATATGTGTAAGTGTATTATACATATGTGTATATGGGTGGTAGGGATGTAGCCTTGGAATGAGATTAGGCTAGCTCCTTTGGTTAGTACATTTGAGGTATTTTAGGAAGTGATATTATGGTTGATATGCGATTTGTGATAAACTTACTTGAATTGAACTAAGAGCATGTTTAAATGAATGGAATTGGATCCTTGTGAAATAAAGGAAAACTTGTTGATTTCAAACATGAATTGTATATGAGAAAGTATCGTTGTTGATTATTGCTTTATTGTGATTAAAAGCATGTTAAAGGATTAATGACATTCATATTGGTATTTTGAGAATGTGTTCATAAATATGATGTGATATATATTTATGTTAAGACATGGTTCATTTGAGGCCTTGATGCATATTGAGTATACCGTGTAGTGTCGAATGCATGGGTGTTGGTCTATGAGGGTTGTGTAACCATGTGTGAGTTTGACTAGTGTCGGATAGTCGAATGTTTTTATAAATATGATGTGATACATATTTATATCGGATTTGTGTCAGATCGTCGCAACAACTGGCCAGGAGGTGTCCCCCATCTATGGAACTAAAAAGCTAAAAATGTGATATAGGGTGAGTCGTCTCATCTTCAAAGTCGCGGGTCGCCTCGTGCATTGGATCTCTGGATCATTCGTCACGGGTTGCCTCATGCAACCGTCTTCTTTGTTGAAAGTGAGAAGTGTCAAAATCACTTGGGAAGAATCGGTGTGGTACTCTTTCTCATTGTAAATGGGTAGAGTATGTATCTGTTGATCCTTCAAGTTAGGGTGTGTGTGTGTGGTCGCGTGTATACCATGAGGTGTGTGAGTCACATTGCATTGAGTTGCTGTTATGTGATTTAAGTTTACATGTGGATCATGATATTATCCTATGTGGTTGAGGAACATGTTTAATGTGAATTTTGAAATATATAATTCATTTATTATTAAAATGCTCAAGTGAAATTGAATGATGTGAGAATATGATTTGCATGTCTCGTTTTAAAGTATAATGTGAGATAAATATTTATACTTGTTGGTATGTGCTTGTATGAGGTTATATGAGTTGTTTTAATGACTTTCTTATGATAAGTAAAGTTGGTAGTAGACTATGGAGTTGAATATGAGTTAAGACATTTGAGAAGGCAGGTGATAGTTTGTGATCTTGGTTGATTGTGTAGTGATGGTCATTGGATCTTATTAGAAACCTAAGTGAGATTGTTTCCAATGAAAACTGAGGTTTGAATTAATCGGAAGAGGTTTTTATTTGAAACTAGATGGTTTCATGGCAATGACCATTAGATTCCCTTTAGCGATCTTAAGAATAGGAATGTCATTGAAGTTGTAGACATTCTTGAATAAGTCGTTGTGGAGTTTAGAGATTTGGATGTCGAACTAGGTATGGTTGGGTTAGAGTTAGTGCATTTGCATATGGTCACTTGTCTTTCTTTGGAGTTAGCTTTTTACTTTGGTTCGTCATTTCCTTGCTCCATTGGGCGTCTCTAAATTCACTTTGGTTTTTCCGTTGGTGTTTCGGTTTGTTTTCCCGAAAACAGATTTTTCATAAGACTTGTATTTAAGTTTATTCAGTTTTTAAGTGAAAAACCATTTTTGTCTACCTCGTGACCGACTAAAACTTTGGGCTTGAGAAAATGATTTTGAGGCATTTGAAAAGATTTTGGCGCTTAAAAAGTCGGTAGTATGCTAAAACGGAGACCGGAGGCAAAACGCTCACTTTTTCGCAAATTCTTGTGTACCACGCGACAGTTTTCAAAAATTCATATCTCCTTCTCCGTATATCGGATCGAGGTGAATTTTTTTTTGTTAGAAAGCTAACATCATGAATTTATGTTTAAGCTTTTGAAAAGATAGTTTTTCAAAACTTCAGTTTCGGCAGAAAAGTTGGGGTTTTTTTTTTTGGGGTTTGCTACTATTCACTGTAGCATTTTGGTACCTATAAACCCTGCGCGCGCGACATTTTTCAAAAATTCATATCTCCTTATTCGTATATCGGATTGAGGAGATATTTGTGGCGTTGGAACGCTGACATCTTAAAATTATGTTTAGGCTTTTGAATCACTTGACTTAATGTATTCTTGAGTGATTTATGTTCGTTTGAAGATGACGGTATATTTTAAACTTTTACATGTCGTGGTCTTTCTTTAGAAATTTATATTTTTCGGCTTGTTTACTCAAATTCAATTTTGTTTCTTGATATGGGCTTCTTAGAGTCTCATTTATCACATACATGTTCAGTTTTTGGTTTGAGGACAAAATGCCTTGGTTTTGGTGCCCAAACTCGTGTCCGACATTGTTTTAAAAAATTCATATATCTCGCGTCAGGGCCTTGAATTCAATTCCGTTTGTTTCTATGGTTCAACCTATGTCCAAATAGGTGGGGTAACCTTTGAAAGTACATTTTTTCCCTTGAAATGACCATTTTACCCTTGGGCGAACATGTGACCTTTGAATGGTCGATGTGATGGGTTATTCAATCCATTTCCCTTCCTTTTGGTGTTGGGCGAATAGGGCTTGTATTGGTTGTATATTTTCTCTATATATATATATACGTGCATATATATATAGGTGTGCGTTATTATATGTTGTTGTGATATGACTTCATTACGTGCTAGTTGCCCTATTTGTTGATGCATGGTAGGGGACTAGGGGGATGTGTTTCCGGGGTCTTGTATTGGCATGAATGCCATGTGAGACATTTGACTAACCTAAGATAGATGCATGTACACGGGTTGGTTCGCACTCGACTTGAATGGTCGTAGGATGTGACAGTTACGATTCCTTTCTCCTACGGGGCTTCGATGAGCTCATCCCGACGTTCTTTTGCCTGACGTCCCAAACATCAGCTTGCAGGAAAGGTTTCGGCTACGGACAACATGGGGTGCAATGACACTTTCTTTTGTTTCCTCGTTACAGGATGGCTCGTGGCACGGATGTTGTTGCAGGATTTGGGACGTTCGTACTTAGAGTTGTTCCTTTTGTTTTCCTTTATTTGTCCCCTATATTAGGACTGTTGTTGTATTTTCTTGGGAGCCAGTCTGTTGGCATATCTCTTCCTTGTATTCGGTATCATTGCATCATTGTATAGATGTATTCTTTTGGCACCTCCATGTGCCTTGTGTATCATTTGGTTTAATTTCCGCTTGGTTTTTTATGGAATTATTGTGATTAATAATATTTCATTCGGTTTTATGGTTATTTAGGATCTTAATTGGTCGCTCTTTATATGGATCATACCCCGGATTTCTCGGATGTCCTTGTTCGGGAGTCTTTGAAATTTAGGGACGTGACAAAAAGAGATTCACTATCATCTTCTTCATTATCATCTTCCTCAGCACTAACCACAAAAATAGTAAAAATGTTAATATAATAGAATCCAAATATTGTATGATATCAATGATTAATATAAGTAAATAATTGATTCTAAAGCTGGATGGTAAAATTAGTGTCTATTATAGAAATTTAGAAAACAAAATTATGCCATAATTACAACTAACAAGTATATATGAGTTTGTTTAAAAAGAAGTTTCGAAAGCAGCTCCTCAAAACTATTTGGTTGTCCAATTAAATATAATGTGGCAATTAATAGTACTCGACTTAAGTTACTAATTAAGTATTTAAGTTAAAATATTATTTTGAAAAGAATCGATTTAAATATGAAACTCCTCCCCAATGTGAATTTGCGTGAAATAAGTTTGAAAGCAACATTTCAAATTTTATAAAAAGTAAATCGTATTATAAGGAATGTCAAAAGAGATTGTTAAATGTATTGATTGCTTAGACATTAATTTGGTATCTGGTAATGTGAAACATCAAATATTAAAAAAATTAAACAATGTACAAATAGAGGACTCATGATTGATAACGTATGACTGAACAACTTCTATACTTAAAATTTGATAGTTAATTTAATTTGGTTAAAAATATATATAAATAAAAAAAAAAACCCTCATACATTCATAGCAAGAGAGAGAGAAAATTGTGTCATTTTGTGTGCTTCTACATGATTAATAATGTTATGAATATTCATAATGAACACATTAAATGTATAATTAATCATATTTTATTTCAGTTAAAACTGTAAAAGTGTAGTAAAATGTTATTTCAGGTTTTCTATATTTAAGTTTCTAAAATATATATATGTATATATATATATACTAGTATCAAATTACGTTCTTTTGCACGTAAGCAAAATTTATATTAATAACATATTTATAAATCATGTTAGTTAAAATAAATATAGAATAAGTACTCTTTCTGTTCCAATTTAGTTGTCCACGTTTGACTTTTCAAGATTTTTTTTTTTATATTTTGTGTTTCCCATTTTGCCCTTTGATAATGTAGTATAGTTGTAGTTTTTAGTGGGGCCCATTCCTTTTGAAGTTAATGAAGAAGGATAATTTGAGAAAACATATGATAATATTATATTGGGATTCGAAACTGGACAACTAATATTGGGATGGAGGGAGTATAAAAATTAAACCAAACAATATTTTTAATTGCTTAAATAATTGATATATAAATCATCTAAGTTTATCTATTAATATAAGCCTTGGTAAATTGATAATATGACCCAATAAATTTTCACTGTAGTGTCATTCTCCATTCTATTGATAAGCTTACATGAACAGTTTTATAACTTTTTACATGAAGATAAGGAAAGTTTGATAGGGTGGAAAGATTCTTTATTTGTGTATAGAAATTATTTATATTATTGGAGAGGTAGTAGATATGTGTAAAGGGAAAAAAAGAAAAAGAAAACCGTTGGAGCAATAGTGTAGTAAAACTATACATACATTGATGAGTTATATTTATATAATAATTACTATCTTTAAAGATTATCGACATCCATCATAATTTGATACACTTATATTTCAATTCGGATATATTTAGAAACAGTCCTAAGTTATATACAATACTACAATATTAGTATTTCATAAAATTGATCCAAATTGATGCGGTTGTGTAGGATTCACTCTCCTAATTGAAATTAAACTTTGAATATATATACGTTTATGTATATACATGACACACTAAACAACTGTATAACATTTTTATCTAGCTACATACATATCTAAATGAATTAAAACACTTTAATCTAACCTATAATTAATAGTTAGGACAAAACTTATAATCAGAAATTATGACTTAAGCTTGTTTAGTACACGTGCAGAAGATGATGGGAAATATTCTAGAATCAATCAAACTATATAAACATATATTAGTCAGAAGACGGAAAAAAGAAATTCACAATGTAGTCTAAAACAAGAAGTCATGAATCAACCATTACTTTATACTTATAATAGATAGATATGTACTCTTGAGATATTTCTTTAAACTCAAACTAATATATAGGTAAAAGAAAGTTTAACAAAAATAAAATAAAATATGAAATAAATAAAACGCAATCAAATATATACCAATATATATATAAACATATTTAGAAAGATGGGTCATATCCTCCTATTTGAAAGGAGCAGTACTTACGTATTGGTCACATCCTCTTATTTGAGAGGAGCAGTACTTACGTATTGGTCACATCCTCTTATTTGAGAGAAACAATAATTATGTTTACACATGGAACATTGCATGTAGATGCAAACCATATATACAACTTAAACGGACTTCACAAAGTATTCCACAAATATATTCATACAAGCATGGAGTTTTCAGATCTACAAGTGTAAATGTAAGAAAATACACAACAATTGAATGCCTTTCTTATTCAATCAGCCAAGTATTTATACACAATTAGATGGGTCTTGGCCCATCTACAGGGCCAATCATAATCCCTAATTTAAGGGATCTACAACTATCCTTTCTATATACATATCGATCCCTTTCTTTTAGGGATTGAATTTGAGATCCTTTCTTGCAGTCCACTCATCTTCTAGAACTTCCCATGGGCTTGTCCCATTGATTCTCTTCATGGCCCATGCTAATGGGCCATGAATTTTCCACTATTACACAGGCCCCTGAGGTTATGGGCTTGCTGGTATCATTTACTTGTTCAGGCCCATGACCAAATTTTCTCTTATTTTTTTCCTTTTTTTTTTAAATGAGGGTGACATGGCACAAGCGTTGAATGTGGGTAGGTGGGAAATCATTTAAATTTTGAAATGTATGGCCCAAACTTCCTTGTTCTTCGCCCTTGGGGGCTGAGATTACGGCACCTGACCTTCTGTCTTCATGCTTGGGCGTTTTGCCTTCCCCCATGCTTCTATAAAACCTCATCTCAGCCACTTTACTAATCACATTTGCAAAGTATATCATTTCAATCTTTTAGAAATTCTCTCTCAAGTTTTTCCATACTCAGCTTTGTACTTCCTTACCGGTTTCACCTATTTTCCTCGTAACTGTGATTCCTCTTTTTACTTTTCATCACCTCTACCTTCCTCTTTCTTTTCTACCTTTCTTTGAATATGTCCGAGAGCGACAATACCCGGTTTGTGAGTTAGATAGTCTTGTCATCCCATTCGGATATTATTGAGGACAGTAGTAGCCCCTTCTTCTGTTCACCTGGAGACCCCTATGCCCCCAAATACTTCAGCAAACCCTGACCTGCCCAGTTCATCTGTCAACCCTGGACTGCCAGTAGAGGCTGGCTCATCTGATGACGAGGATCTGGAGATCCTACCACCCCTGCTCCTTTTGTCATCACCCATCTCCTTGAGAAATCAAGGACCGTAGTTGACGTTAAACGTTTTAGGGCTGATGCCGATGTACCCGAAGGTGTGCATCTGGCCCCATACCCTAAACATCTGAACTTTTCCCAAGGCGAGGGGGTAGAACTAGTTTGTATCCTTATGTCAGTTGTTCATCTTAAGATTATGAAGTTCCCTCTTCATCTTTTATTTCACTACACCTTATTCATGTTGGGTCTCAATCCACTTCAGTTGAACCCCAATTTTTCATCCCGATCCTTTATAATAGGGACCTTGACCTCGATTTAGGCTTAGCAGACCTTCTCCTTTGTTATTTTTTCCAAAATGTCAGAGAGTCAAAGGGTCAGTATAACCTCTTCCTTTTCCAGGACAGAAGTATATGCTCCGACAAAGAAAAATATGATAAGGGTTGGAAAGAGAGGATGGTGATAGTCAGTGGCAGCTAGTTTTACCCATTATCTCTGACTTACCCGATCCCTAAAGCCTTCGGACCTATCCGTCTTCCTATCTTCCACCCTGTTCCCAAGGTAACATGTTTTTGTGAATTTTGCGATCTGCACAAGGGAGAGTATGTCTTAAGATTTTTTGGCTACCAAGATAGGGAATTGGCCCCAGGTCCTATAAGGGAATGGTTCGAGCTTTTAAAGAATAAGATCTGGAGCAATGTCAAGTCAGCTACTAGGATTTTAACTTCAGGTAACCTGGAGATGATTTCTAACTTGGACGCTGCTGTTGACAGGATGGAGATCCCTCTGAGATCGTTGACCTCCCGATGGACCCCACCATCCAGTGTGCCTATACCATCAACCGTTACTCCGATATCGATGGTACCCCCAACACCACCTGCTGACACTCAATCCTCAAAACTAAATCCTCCTCCACCCCGTGTACCTTCTTCGGGAGTTAACGCCCCGGCCACTCGACCCTGTACTGCTACTGGGGGTGGGGGAGCAAATAAAAGGGCCAGGACCAATAACACTGTTGGAGCTTCCACTGTTGACCTTCCATCGGGCCAGGATGCCTCCAACTCTACTATACCTTAGGAGCCAAAGTTCGTTCTTCCAGATGGTCCCCCCATCTACAAAGAGCATCTTACCATCTGTCAGCCTGAGGCTCTACGGGTGATGGCTAAGGGAGTGTGGACCTTTGCTGATAGGGCGGCTCAATCCAAGATCAACATGACTGAGCTTCTTCAGAAGGGCTCAAAAATGAGCATGGAGGTATACTCTATACTTTTATACTTGTCTTTAGTTTTCTATCATATTTTTCCTTTTTGGGTACTAACTCGTGTTTTCCTTGGCATCTCGTCTATGCTATTCAGTCCTACAACCATTTTCAGGAGGCTGATTTCCGGGAGATGTCTCGACTGCAAAACATTTAGCAGCAAACAAATGATCACCAAATCACTTTAGCGACGGAGGCAGATGGCCTTCGTCAAAGCTTGATAGATCAAAAGACTTTGCTGGAGATTGGGTAGGTTGAGAGGAGAGCCTTGGCTGTAGAGTTGGAGGAGCTGAAGGCAGTACATCAGAAGGTTGTTGCCAAAAAAGCTGAAGTGGACAACCTTCTGGCTTTGGAGCAATCCAAAGTTGAAATGTGTCATATGGGGGGCTTGGACGTGCATCAACGTTATGTGGACATCTGTGATGTTCGGTCGGCATATGGATGACGGACCCGGGATGAGTAGGAACACATTCCGATGTCCGAACGGGAGTTCAAATTTCCAACCAAAATGGATGAACATCTGGGGGTCACCTATCCCTACAAGGATTCGGCTCCTTCAGAAAACAAAAATCATTTTGCTACATTTCTGAGGGGAGAATATCTGGCGCCCTTAGCTCCTCAGCCTCCTCATTCAACAGAAATTGTAAATGACTTTGGCCCTGATTTCAAGGGCCAAGGTCATAGGACTTAGTTTTTATAGCTTTCTCTCTTCCCTCTTTTTTATATTTCCCTTATCGGGCTTCTTTTGTATTTCTAATTTTAATGAAAATCCATTTTTGCTCTCACAACTTTGACTTTTACTTTTTATTCCTCAAATGGCTCGTCTGACTTGTTGTGTATGAATTAAATGACCTCAGGCACACTACTTTAAGAAGATTTTTGCATAATTTAAGACTTCGTGTGTTCAATCCCTTAGTTCTGAAAATACCCTTTAGCTTACTTCAAAGTACGGAATCTGTATTGGATCCAATACTTAGAAAAAATATCATGTTTTTAAGAGACTTCGGGCTTTTTGGCCTTTAAATCTTATTAATGCTCTCTAGTTGGTTCAATGTTTGTTGAACTCAACACTTAGGAAAATTATTTGTTTGATGCGTGGCTTCGGGTGTTAGGCCCCTGAGCCTTGTAGATGTCCTCTAGTTAATTCAGGGTGTATTGAATTCAACACTTAGGAAATTCATTCACTTGAAGTGAGACTTCAGGCCTTAGGCCCCTGAGTCCCGCGGATTTCTCACATCTAGTTAATTCATGGTTGTATTGAATTCAACACTTAAGAAATTCATTCACTTGAAGTGAGACTTCAGGCCTTAGGCCCCTGAGTCTTGTAGATATCCTCTAGTTAATTCAGGGTATACTGAACTCAACACTTAGGAAATTTTATTCATTTGATGTGAGACTTCAGGCGTTAGGCCCCTAAGTCTTGTAGATATCCTCTGGTTAATTTAGGGTATATTGAACTCAACACTTAGAAATTTTATTTATTTGTTGGACTCATAAGAGCATATTACTGGAAAACTTGCACAAAATTTGTAAAGAACATAGTATTTTATTTAAGTTTGAAGGGCACATAGCAGAGGTGCCATACACCGGGCACATATGCTTTGTTGTAACCAGCAGAGGTGTCATATGTTGGACATAAATGTTTTTATTCAGATACTACTACTATTTAAACCTACCTAAGGGTAATACCTCTTCAAGCGGTAGGCATTCTGGGAGTTAAGCTCAATATAGCCTATCTCGTTCTTCCTTACATGGTAGGCCCCACGCCCGATGACTTCAATGACTATGTACAGACCTTCCCACATTTCCCGTAACTTGCCAACATTTCTGATCTTCCTTCTGAGCACCATGTCACCGATCTGGAATTCTCTCATCTTGACTTTTTTTATTGAAATGGGCTCTGACCTGCTGTTGGTAGGTGGCCAACCTTACGCCCGATGCCTCTCTTTTTTCTTCCAATAAGTCCAGATCATGGGCTAAGTGTTGATTGTTTGGGTCTTCTTCCTATGCTTGACTTCTTAACATCGACACTCTTACCTCGGTAGGGATAACTGCTTCAGCCCCATAGACCATAGTGAATGGGGTTTCCCCAGTTAGCTGTCTTGGGGTGGTTCGGTAAGACCATAAGACCTCCGGTAACTTCTCCAGCCAGGCTCCCTTAACTTCCTCAAGCTTCTTTCTGAGAGTGTCAAAAATTGTTCTATTCGTCCTTTCCGCTTGCCCATTACCTTGTGGATAGTCGATGGAAGAAATATTCTGATTTATCCCATATTCCTTCAAAAATGCTCGAACCTTCTTGTTGTCCAGGTTGGTGCCATTGTCCATCATTATTGTTCTGGGTAAACCAAATCTGCAGATGATATGGCTCTAGATGAATTTAATGGCATGGCCGCTTTTGATGGTCAGGTATGCCTCGATTTCTACCCACTTAGTAAAGTAATCTGTGGCCAGGAGAATATGAGTTATGGATTGGATGGCTTGCGGGAGAGGACCGACGATGTCCATTTCCCAATGGCGAAATGGGTGAGGGACTATCATTGGATTAAGTAGTTCTGGAGGCGGATGGATGACATCTCCATGGAACTGGCACTTTTTGCACCTTCGGACATAAATCTTAGCATCTCTTGACAAATAAGGCCAGAAATATCCCTGGGTGAGGACTTTGTGGGCCAGAGACCTTCCTTTGGAATGATTGCTGCAAGACCCGACATATATTTCCTCTATGACTGCAGAAGCCTCTGAAGTTGTGAGACATCTCAGATAAGGTCCAGAAAAAGACTTCCGGTATAGCTTGTCGTTGTAAAGTGCATATCTTGCCGCTTTCATTCTGATCTTCCTAGCTTCTGGCTTTGATTCGGGAAAGGCACCCATTCTCAAATAGTCTGCTATGGGATCCTTCCAGCTGGGCTCCCATGGAATGATAATCATTTCTTCGGGAGGATTCAAGCTTGATCTGGCGATGAAGTTGATCGGCACTACCCGGGTCAAGTTCTCTCCGGCAGCTGAGGCCTAATTTTCTAGTCTATTGGCACTTGCATTTTCATCTTTTGGGATCTGCTCGAAGGTTAGCTGTTGGAATCTTTCGGCTTCTTTCAGTACTAACTCCTTGTATGCCTGCATCTTCAGTTCTTGAGTTTCCTACTCACCATTGATCTAACGTATAACTAGTTGAGAATCCATTTTATGTACTTGTAAGCTTCGGGCAAAGCGAATACCAGCTAATAGGGCTTCATACTCGACCTCATTATTGAAGGCTGGGAACTCCAATCGAATTGATTGCTGAAGTCTGGTGCCATCGGGCGTTTAAAGTTTCACACCTGCCCTTGCTCCGCTGATATTTGATAAACCGTCCACGAAGATTATCCATAGGCCATGTTCTTCTTCTTCGGAAGAGTCTGGAGGTTCGGTTTCCTGCATAAAATTAGCTACCGTTTATCCTTTGATGGCGGTTCGGGGGACATAGTGTAACGCCCTGCGTTTTCCTTTATCCTTTCTGGAATTATTTTTCAAGTGTTAACGGTTTTGTGACATTACTTATTCATGACGTCTTGTGTAATCTTGGTACGTGTAAATTTTTTGCATTTATGTTTTGGACTTAGCGGGACGATTTTGTGAACTTTCGTTTCCGACTGTGATTTATTGTTCATTGGCAACTACGTAGGTTCGTGCAAAGTTTTCTCATTGGAACTTCGGCAATCGTGTTGCGTTCCCGAAAGTGTTACCTTATTTTATTTTTGATGTCCGGTGTGGCACTTATGTGATTATGGAATTGTGTGAGTAGGATTTGTAAAGATCTTTCACAATATATATGGGTGTATGGTTTTGACTTGTTGGGCCATTGGGTATGGCATTGTACCGGATGATGATTTATTTTATCTTATTTGTTTTTCATGACATTTCGGATTCACGGTAATTGTTTTGGGAGTCATTTCGCGATTTTGGGATGAATGAGGGGTCGAAGTGTAATTATTTTTACATTTTGACTTATAGAGTGAAAGTTGGTTTTCTTCCTCATTTCTCTCTTCTTTTCATCCGATTCACTCTCTTTTCTCTATCTCATCATTAAAGCTTCCTCAAGCTTTTGTTTAGATTTTTCTTGCTTCTCGGTTGGGATTCGTGCCTTGAGACGAACTAGACTTGTGTTACTCGTGGGGAGGCCTTCAATTTGATACCGATATTGGTATGCTTTCTTTCAAATTATGAAAATTCATAAATTTTATTTTCTTGACTTCTCTCTAGAAATTGATCTAGTTCCTCTTGGAATTGAATCGTAGGATTCTAGTATGTTGTAGAGGAGGTTGAGAGCTTTCGGGATCTACCTTCGGTTTGATGATTGGAGTAACTTTTTCGATGACCGGATTTTTGGTTTTGAGTTTTTTGTACGAGCCGAGTTGTAAAGTGTACTCCCGAGGGTGTGGGATTGCTTTCTATGATTTTGTTTTCGGCATTGCTTCATTTTTGTTTTGCCCGATTTGGTGCTTTTTCTCCCAAATCGTTGAGGTAGGGGAAAATTTCTTAACTATCTCATCTTTTGATTGTGTAGGTGTAAGAATTTGATTTTAGGAATTTCTAACCCTAGATATATTTTTGCTAAGTGTATACTTGAAAAACATGAATTTGGGGTTTTATGTATTTATGTACTATAACCCATGATTATGTGGATTAAACCTTGTGTGTGAAGTGCATGATGATAATATTGATAGGATTATGATGCATGCTAGTTGATTGGATGTTCTTGAGAATTCCCATATTGAAGTATGCTTCTATGCCTATATATATGTGTATATATATATGTGGGTGTAGTTATGTATATGTGTAAGTGTAATTATACATATGTGTATGTAGGTGTTAGGGATGTAGCCTTGGAATGAGATTAGGCTAGCTCATTTGGTTAGTAACTTTGAGGTATGTTGGGAATTCATGTCATGTTTGAGATATGATTTGTGATAAACTTGCTTGAATTGAACTAAGAGCATGTTTAAAGAAATAAAATTGTTTTCCTTGTGAATTAAAGGATAACTTGATGTTTTGGAACATTATTTGTGCATGATAATGTATCCTTGTGAGTTAAATGTTTTAATTGAGGTAAAAATATGTTAAATAAATGGAAATGTTATCTTTGTGTATTACAGGATAACTTGATGATTTGGGATCATGAATGTGCATGAGAAAGCATACTTGTTGATTTTTGCTTTAAATGAAATTTGAAAGCATGTTGACATTGTGGGAATGTGGTTTATAAATATGATGAGATACATATTTATGTTGGTGCATGGGTCTTTTGAGACATAATGTATATGGTCTTCACCTTTTGGTATTGAGAATTCAATTGGTATTGGGCTACGTCCGGTCGTGTAACCATGGGTTTATAGTATTGTGTCGAATCGTCGCAACAACTGGCCAGGAGGTGTCCACCACCTATGGAACTAAAAAGCCAAAAATATGATATAGGGTGGGTCATCCCATTCTCAAAGTCGTGGGTCGTCTCGTGCATTTGATCTCCAGATCCTAAGTTGCGGGTCGTCTCGTGCATTCGGTATATGAATCTTTTGTCACGGGTCATCTCGTGGAACCGTCTTCCTTATTGAAGTGATAGAGAGAAAAATCACTTGGGAAGAATCGGTGCGGTACTCTTTCTCATTGTGAATGGGTAGAGTGCGTATTCGTTGAACTATTGTGGGAACAATGTGTACCATGAGGTCTGTGAGTCACATTGCATTTTAGTTGCAAATATGTGATTTATTTTTACATATGGATCATGAAATTATCCTATGTGTTTGAGGAGCATGTTTAATGTGAATTTGAGATATATAATTCATTTTTTATTAAAATGCTCAAGTGAAATTAAAGGATGTAAAAATATGATTTGAATGCCTTGTTTAAAGTATAACGTGTAATAAACGCTTATACTTGTTGCTATATGCTTATATGCCTTAGAGTGGTGATATAAGGTAGTTTTGATGGCTTTCTTGTGATAAAAGAAAGTCGATGATGAGTCATAGTATTGATTAACGTTGATTATGAATTGAAGCCTTGAGAAGGAGGCTGATGATTTTAAGGTATAGTTAGTGTTGGTGTAACAACGTGGCATAAATCGTGTTATTGATGTTTTGGTCATGATAGACGAGGTTATGAGTGAGCTGAGTAGATTGTGTATTGATGGCCATGTGATATTATTAGAAACCTAAGTTATGTGGTTTCGAATGTGGAATTGATGTTTGAAAGAATGGAAGAGGTTCTTGATTTAAACTAGTTGGTTCCATGGCAACGACCACTAAGTTCCCTTTAGCGATCTTAAGGAATGGAATGTCATTGGAGTTGTGGTCATTCTCCTTTAAGTTGTTATAGGGTTATGAGTTGGATGTGGAGTTAAGTCTGGTGGGATTAGGGTTAGTGTCGTGGTGTATAGTCATTTACCTTCTCCTTTGAGTTGCCACTTACTTTCGCTTATTGATTCTCTTATTCCATTTGAGCGTCTGCAAATTCGCTTTGGCTTTTCCGTTGGTGTTTCGGTTTGTTTCCCGAAAACGGATTTTTCATAAGACTTTCATTTGAGTCTATTTGGTCTTTAAGAGAAAAACCCGTTTTCTCCTACCCCCGTAACGCCGACAAAAACTTTGAGTTTTGAAATGATTTTAAAGTCATGAAATAAAAGATTTTGACCTTTGAAAGTCGGTGGTGTATAAAACGGAGACCGGGGCAAGACGGTTATTTTTACAAATTTTCAAGGAAGTGTTTTTGATAAAAATAAACCGAGATTAAATGATATTTTTACCATTCCAAAAGTTTCCTAATAGTGTTGAGGCTATCCTCCATATTTCATAATAGTTCAAGGTGGTTTGGAGTTATTTTTGGAGGTTTCGAATTAATGCAGCTGACTGATGGAGAGCCATCAGTTGACTGAGGGAAATCTGGTCCGTTTTCCTTGTGCTTCGAATTAATGCAGTCGGCTGATGGAGAGTCAGTAGCCGACTGATGTTCACTTGCAGTCGGCTGATGAAAACTTGTAGCCGACTCTCCAAACTCGTAGGTCCTTGTTTTAGCCCTGTTTTGACCATTTCAGAAATTCATCTCTCTCACCTCGTAACTCGGATTGAGGTCCCGTTTGTTCCTATGACTTGTGCTAGGTACAATCTTTGTTTTTGAAACTTGAAATAATTATTTTACATCTAAATGACTATTTTATCCTTGGTGAAAGAGGGGTACTTCAGCTTTCCGTTTTTATCGGCGTTGTCCGATACCGTTTTCAAAAATACATATCTCTCACCTCGTGGCCTTGATTTAGGTCCCGTTTGTTTCTAGGGCCTGGCCTATGTCCAAATATTTGATATAAAATTTAAAATCATTTTTTATTTGAAATGACTGTTTTACCCTTGGTGAAAGAGGGGTATTTTAACTTTCTATTTGGGTCGGCTTTGTCCGATGCCATTTTCAAAAATTCATATCTCTCACGTCAGGGCTTTGAATTCGGTTCTGTTTGTTTCTATGGTTTAACCTATTTCAAAATCGGTGGGGTAACCTTTGAAAGTATATTTTTGCCCTTGAAATGACCATTTTATCCTTGGGCAAACATGCAACCTTTGAGTGGTTGGTGTGATGGGTTATTCACTTACTTTCATTTCCTTTTGGTGTTCGACCACCGTTGTGACTTTTATTATGTTGAAGTGACTATTTAAACCCTGTGTTGGGTCTACGGATGGTGGTTAGTACCATGTGAGGTGATTAGTTCTATGATTTGATACTGATTGGAAATTTTGGAGCTTGGTATGCTCATGATCTAGGAAGTGTGATTGTTATCATTCTTGGAGTGTTATGAATAGGAGTGTTACTCCCATGATTTGGTGATAATGTTGTGTTGATTATCAGTGTGGGACTGGCGGGTACGAGTCATAGTGATCTATGAAGGGGTCTATACTACGTGTCTTGTATGGGTTGTATATCTCTATATGTATATATATGTGCATATATATATATAGGTGTGAGTTATTATATGTTGTTGTGATATGGCTTCATTACGTGCTAGTTGCCCTATTTGTTGATGCATGATAGGGGACTAGGGGGATGTGTTTCTAGGGTCTCGTATTGGTGTGAGTGCCATGTGGGACATTTGACTGACCTAGGGTAGATGCATGTATACGGGTTGGTTCGTACTCGACTTTTACGGTCAGAGGATGTGACGGTTACAATTCTTTTCTTCTACGGGGTTCAATGAGCTCACCCTGGCAGTGGTATTCCTGGTGGTTTACACCACCAGTTTGTAGGAAATGTTTTGGCTACGGACAACTTGGAGTGCAGGATGACTCGTGGCAAGGATATTGTTGCGGGATTTGGGACGTTAGTATGTAGAGTTGGTCCTTTTGTTTCAATTGCTTGTCCCCTGTATTGGGACCTTTGTTGTATTTCTTGGGAGCCAGTCTATTGGCGTATCCCTTCCTTATATTTGGCATCGTTGCATCATTGTAGAGATGTATTCTTTCGGCGCCTTGATGTGCCTTGTGTCATTTGGTTTAGCTTCCGCTTGGTTTTGGTATGGAATTATTGTTATTAATAATATTCCATTCATTTTATGGTTATTGATGATCTTAATTGGTCGCTCATTGTATGGATCATACCCCGGATTCTTCGGATGTCCCGATTCGGGAGCCTTTGGAAATTCGATGCGTGACACGTCGTAAATCCCTAATTCGATCGCCCATTTGGAGACTCTTTCTGACAGTTCGGGCTTCACCATTATTGACCTGATCGGTATGGTGGTGGGCTTTATGATCAGGTGTGCTTCAAAATAATGTCAGAAATGACGTTTCACATTGACCAATGATAGTACCGACCTCTCATGTCTACTGTAACGGGTTTTAGCATCAGTTAGAGCTTTACTGGTGTAGAAGACGGACATCTGACACCCCTTGCCCTCCTTGACCAGAACGACTCTAGTGGATGTTGTAGAAACTGCCAAGTATAAATGCAATCTCATTTGCTTTCGGGGTTACCAGTATAGGGGGCTTCGTCATGTAATCTTTGAGACTCCTCAAGGCTTCCGACTACTCAGGTCCCAAGAATTCCCTTTTTCCTGCCTTTATGGATTGGAAAAAAGGTCAACACTAGTCGATCAGGCGAGAGACGAAACGGCTGAGAGCTACCACCCTTCTGGTTAATATTTTAACCTCCTTCCTGGACTTGGGTTCTTCCATCTCGATGAGGATTCTGACTTGTGTCAGACTTGCCTGGATTCCTATCCGATCCACTATATGCCCTAGGAAATATCCAAAAGACACACCAAAAGAACATTTGGACGGGTTAAGCTTCATCCCATATTTTCTGAGGGTGTCGAACACCTACTACAAATTTGCCAAGTGATCACCCTTCACCCTAATTTTGACCATGGTATCATCTATATATGCCTCTATGGTAAATCCTAGCATGCCTTAGAAAACTCTGCCAACTAACTTTTGAAAGGTTGTACCTACATTCTTTAGTCCGAAAGGCATAACTGTATAACAATAGGTACCTAATTCGATGATGAAGGACGTCTTCTGCTCATCAGAAGGATCCATGCGTATTTGGTTATAGCCGGAGTATGCGTCAAGGAAGCTCAGGCGCTCGAACCTCGCAGTGGCATCTACCATCTGATTAATCTTTAGCCACGGGAAACAGTCCTTCGGGCATGCTTTATTCAAGTCAGTAAAGTCCATGCACACTCTCCATTTGCTGTTATTCTTCTGGAATACCACCACATTAGCAAACCAAGAAGGATACTATACCTCCTTGATAAATCCAGCTTGGAGAAGATGATCAACCTCTTTTGTTATGATCTGATTTTGGTGGACTCCCATGCGTCATTGCTTCTGTCTAATGGGTTTTACAATGGGATCCACGTTGAGGGAATGTTAGGCTACTGAAGGATCAATACCGGGCATGTCCAAGTGGCTCCATGCGAAGACATCAACATTGGCATGCAAGAGGGCTTCCAGCTCATCCCTTTCTTGATCTGCTAGGCCTGATCCGATGTAGGTTTTTTTCTTGGGATAATTGGGAATGACCGATACCTCCACCAGAGGTTCTGCCGCTATGGGGGATCCCTTTCCCCCTACCTATAATTTCTATTGATCATCGGGAGTTGAATTAACTATTGAGGCTCATTCTGGCTCCGCTCCTTTCTTTAGCCCTTTCAAAGTAACTTCATAGCATTCTTTGGCCGCTACCTGATCTCCCTAGATGTCAATCACGTCTACACCATTGGGGTCCACATACCTCATGACTTGATGGAGGGTGGAGGGAACTCTATGCATCTAGTGGATCCAACCTCAACCCATTAGCAGGTTGTACGAGGGCTTGACGTCCATTACTACAAAAGTCTCTCTAAGTGTACGTCTTACCGCTGAGACTAGTAACTGGACCTCTCCCACTAATTCTACATTCCAGCTATCAAATTTGGCTATCGGACTTCTCGAGGGTACTATCTCGTGTGGGTTGATATCCAGCTTCTCGAAGGCCCATTTGGTGATGATGTTGGCGCTGCCCCCCGGATCAATCATTACCCTCTTGATTAGGAAGTTGGAAACCATGAGGGAAATCACCAGAGGGTCGTCATGTGATGATTGTACCTTCCGTAGGTCCGCCAAGGAGAAGGTAATTTGGGCATCTTCCATTGGGCTCCAAAACTCGCTGATCTCCCCAACCCGTCATAGTTTCTAGGCTTGACGCACTTGGGATCTATGGGCTTCCTCTATTTCTAACTTGCTAGGTCTACTGTGGACCATATGGATAACCCTTATGGGTTGGCCCGCCGTCCCATTAGCCAAGGTAAGCGAGTGTTGGTCTGATCGGCCATCGTCCTTGGCCACGTAGTCGGTCAATTTCCCCTTTGCAATCATGGCTTCTACCTGCCTTCCGAGGCTTCTACACTCATTGGTCTGGTGTCCATACTCGCTGTGAAAAGCGCAGTGTTCGGACATGTCCCTCAGGTCCATCGATTATCTGATGAGTGGTGGCATCCGGAAGATCCCCTTACTCTTAGTCTCTTGGTATAATTTCCCAGACTAACTCTCAAGGGAGTAATCTTATCTTCGAACCTTTGACATTTCTCCGAGGCTTGGGATGGTGTGGCAGTGGTATTTGGACGCTTTCGGTTGGGTGTACGATATTTGGCCTTTGTTTCAGATGCCTTTGCCTTAACACTTGCGAAGGTTGCTCTTCTCTTGTGTATAACTATCTCTTCCTCTATCCGGAGGTGTCCTTATGTCCTGAAGTTGAGTTCTTTGATGTCTGCTAGCAGCCTCTTGACTAAGAACTGATGGAACTTAGGTCCGGGGATGAGTGCCATCCTGAAAGCCTCGACAGACGAGTGTTGATCGCAATTGTCAATCGAGGACATCTCGACATTGAATCGCGAAACGAAGCTCTTTAGGGACTCACCTTTTTCCTGGATCATGATGAATAGGCTAGAGATTGTGTTCTTATGTCTATTGTTGCTAAAGTACTGGGCGATGAATAGCTCGCAGAGATTGAGCCAACTTCCTATGGATCGGGGAGGCTGCTTTCGGAACCAAAGCAGGGTTGCTTCCGTCAGGCTGATCGGGAAGACTTTACATAGTAAGGCTTCATTTTCATTGTAGATGTTCATCTTCGTGTGGACATGGTAATGTGTTCTGTCGGATCATTCGTGCCATCGAATAGAATGAGCTTCGGTAGCCTGAACCTCTCTGGGTAGGGCACATTGGTTATTGCTAGTGTGAATGGTGATTGCACCGCGTCCAAGGATGCTTCAATGGCCAGATCATTAGGTGTTTGTGCCTTCAGATCTTTGAGCATCTCCCTTTGGAATATGACCATTATCTCTTGTAGTTTTTTCATGGTAAGCGCCTCGTCTGGGTTGTGCACCCCGATCACCTGTAGAGATGATTCACCCTGATCTTCCAGGGTGCGGTTGGATAGCGTAGGATGGCCATTTTTCTTCGTCTAGTATCCTGCTGACCGGTCCTCATAGTTTGACGGATCGAC
Source organism: Cornus suecica (assembly GCA_963922005.1). Classification (NCBI taxonomy): domain Eukaryota; kingdom Viridiplantae; phylum Streptophyta; class Magnoliopsida; order Cornales; family Cornaceae; genus Cornus; species Cornus suecica. Next base: position 19,947,746 of record OY998241.1, read on the forward strand.
ATGATGTCCCACTTGACAATTTTACTGGCCTGCAGGAGGGATCGAAAGTGGTGCCATGGGCGGCAGCAGAGCTAGTCTCGCCGTTAGTTCGGCATTCTGCCTCTCTAACTCGGCGTTTCTCTCTTCCAGGGCTCGTCAGATCTAGTCATCGGTTTGGGAGGTTTCACCTCCTTGAGGGGGTAAATCGGATTGATGCGATTGGGTAACCACCATGGATACTTTGAGCCTAAACTCGGTAGAAAGTGGGAAGCTCTGAAGATGGAAGAACTTCATAAAGCGTTCCCACAGACGGCGCCAATTGTGTAAATGTATGAAAAATACACAACAATTGAATGCCTTTCTTATTCAACCAATCAAGTATTTATACACAATTAGATGGGTCTTGGCCCATCTATAGGGCCAATCATAATCCCTAATTTAAGGGATCTACAACTATCCTTTCTATATACATATCAATCCCTTTCTTTTAGGGATTGAATTTGAGATCCTTTCTTGCAGTCCAGTCATCTTCTAGAGCTTCCCATGGGCTTGGCCCATTGATTCTTTTCATGGCTCATGCTACCGGACCATGAATTTTCGACTATTACAACAAGCCACAAAAAATAAGAAACTCACATATCTATCATGACCGGCATGATATGAATATATATATAATCTTGAAGGGGTGTGATTTGGAGGGGTTTGAGAGGTGAGTGTTGAGAATGAAGTAACATGATTATTTGGAATAAATACAAATTGAAAACAAGGAAACGTTGACGAAGAGTAAACGTTGTGTCTGTGAAATAATTCCAAAATAAGAAAATGTGTCTGAAAAAGGAGAAGCCATGTGTATTTAATAATAAAATTTCAATAAAAAAATATTAGAAATAAAAAAAATCCTTCGTACATTTATAAGTAGTATAGATATGTAGTTATAAGTTACAATTCTCCATTTACCAACGGTTACTTAAGAATGTCTCACTCACTTCAAAAACAGTTAGAACCATCTTCTTTATACCTTCATTTTCTCTTTTGATAGCCAAAAGCCTTCCCGCACAGTTTAATTGAATGTATATGTGTTTGAAAAGTATCTGACATGTGTTGCGTAAGTGTATAATGTGTGTCGACCAAGTATCTGAAATTACGAAAAATAAAAAGAAAATAAATAAATAATAATAATAACAATTAGTTAATTAATTTTGCACAAGATCATAAAATGTCCCATAAGAGGGTCTAGTCATTACAGGACAAAGGTTAATTACTTTGAAATTCAACCATAGCAATAAATTGGGCCTCACTGTATGAATCACAACACAACCAGTACATTGACATTCAGTTTTACGGTTTCGGGTTTTCTTTTAAGTTGGGGGTCATTGAATAATAATTAGAATGAATTATGTTGAACCCGGTAATATAATAGAAAAATGTTGATTAATAATATTATTGAATACATTTATAAGTGTATTTAGTATTGGGCTTTCACCCTTTTAAAAATTAATGCTGTAGAAATCACGTATTCGATGTCATACAATCTACTTATCTTTGCCGGGTAAGCGAACTCCTATGTATATACAAATACAAGGGTAATTTATACAAAATTCTCTAAGGTTTCAGGATTTAATCACCAAACTCTCTATCGTTCGCCAAATTTCCTGATATTTCAAATTTTTATCAAATACCCCCCTCAAGCCAATTTTCATGTCAAAATGACTTAAATGGCCCTCACATAAATTACAGTTTCACCCCTCTTTTTTTATATATTATACGTTCCCCCCTCCTATTTTGATAATTACACTTTCCCCCCTCTATAAAAATATATATATAAATTCGAACAAATATATAAAATTTGAAAAAAATATATATAATTCGAAACAAATATATAAAATTTGAAATATATATATATATAATTCGTAAACAATATATTAAATTTCAAACAAATATATAAAATTCGAAAAAATATATAAATTTTGAAATATATATATAAAATTCAAAACAAATATAAAAAATTAGAAAAAATATATAAAATTAGAAAAACTATATAAAATTTGGAATATATATATAAATTCAAAAAAAATTATATCTAATTCGAAACAAATATATATAATTCAAAAAAAATATATATATATATATATAATTCATCAATAATATATTAAATTTCGAAAAAATATATAAAATTTGAAAAATATATAAAATTTGAAAAAAATATATAAATTTTGAAAAACATATATAAATTTACCCTCATAAAAATAGAAAGGAAAGAAAAAGAAAATGATGATGCTAGTATCAAAGAAGAGACAAGCAATCAACCCACCATCTTACCCCTATCCCACTTCTTCTTGTCCAAGAAAATGATGATGCTAGTATTTTTACTTTAATTTTTTATCCATTTAAAACAATACAATCAAAAATAAAGATTTAAGTACACAACATGACAAGGGTCCCCATTCAACCTCACGTGTTTGGTCTAAACCATACACCCTGTCACGTGCCAATCATGTGGTGACATAAAAAAATAAAATTCATTTTTTGAAATATATATATATTTTTCAAATTTTATATATTTGTTTTCAATTATATATATATTTTAAATTTATATATTTTTTCGAAATTTAATATATTTTTTTGAATTTTATATATATTTTCAAATCTTAATATATTATTTATGAATTATATATATATATTTTAGAATTCATATATTTTTTCAGAATTTTATATAGTTTTTCTAATTTTATATATTTGTTTTGAATTATATATATATTTCAAAATTTATATATTTTTTCGAATTTTATATATTTTTTTCAAATTTTAATATATTGTTTATGAATTATATATATATATTTTTCAAAATTTATATATTTGTTTCGAATTATATATATATTTGAATTTAAGTACATATTTCAAATTTTATATATATATGATAAGTCCATTTTACATACATATTTTATCCCTAAATGTATATTTGTTAGTAGGTAAAACTATTTATTTTAATTAATTTAGAAGTATAATAATGATAAGTGCACAAAACTTAATTTATATAATAAAATTGTTTAATAAATCATTTTCAATGTCATTAAAATACATTTACATTTATGTCTTTCATTTATAGGTGTAAAGTGAGAAATGAATCAAATGCACATGGATGAAAGTTGGATGAATCAAATGCACATGGATAAAAGTTGGAAGATTCAAATGCACATGGAAAAAGAACAAAATGTGATGGAAAGTTATGAAAAAAAAAATAAAAGAATATTTCATTTCTCTTTACAAGTTGTAATTTAATTCCAATATTTCTCTATAAATATGAATACATCTTGAAGAAGAGAGGAGGAAGAAAAGGGAGAAGAAGAAGGAGGAGAGCAAGAAGGACACCAAAGAGGAGAATAATTTATCTTCAATTCCGGATTTTATTGTTCTTACTTTGTTATTTTCTTTTTAAGCATGTGTAAGGTTGAGGATGAAACCACCATTTATGAAATAAATTCCTTTTAGTCTTTTATCAATTTCCATGTGTATGGTTTAAATGCTTATGATTTTCGCTTCATAGTATTAATTGTTTTAAATTCCTTTCACTATAAATATCATGTATTTATAGTAGTTAAGAATTCTTATCACAATTAATCAAGCTTGGATTTGATGAGTTTATAAGTAAAAATCTTTGATCTTATGTGATACATTAAATTGCATACATAGGATGCTTAGAATTTTACACTTTAAAGCGAAGGAAAATCTATTTTTTGAAAATCTATTTCATTAGTGCGTTATTGTTAAATCTTGAGAAAGTAATAGATTGATTTCTAAATTACTACTCTAAAATTGGAATTGAAAAAGGAATAATTAGAAGTTTATGGATTAGTGGTGGTGGATTCCGATACCTTAGTATTTTCTCCCTATTATTCTCGCTTTAATTATTTGTATTTCGATATTGCATGTTTAGTATAAAAATCACTTCAACAAACAAACTTTGAGAAACTAGGTTAGTTTTAGATTAATTTGAGTTTAATTAAGTTCTCTTTAAAGCATTCCCTTGGGTTCGACCTCGTTCTTGCATAACCTAAACTACAATTGATTCGTGCACTTGCGAGTAATATTTTAAAACACATCAATATATATTTTTATAGATTGGGAAAATGTAATTATCCAAACAAGAGGGGGGAAAGTGTAATATGTCCAAACAATAGGGGTGAAACTGTAATTTATGTGAGGGGCATTTAAGTCATTTTGGCATGAAAATTGGCTAGAATGAGGTATTTGATTAAAATCTGAAATATCAGGGAATTTGGCGAACAACAGGGGGTTTGGTGATTAAATCCTGAAACTTCAGGATGTTTTATGTAAATTACCATAAATACAAGCTATTACTCAGGCATACCACGTTGCGAAATGTCTTGTTGGAGTGGCACACTTGCTAGTGAAGGTAGAATTGCAAATAAAATGAGTCGAGTTGAGTTACAAAACTAAACTCATGACGATCTACCAATTTTTGCAACCGTGAAAAGCAAGTGTGAAAAATAATTAACAGGAATAAACAAATACAATGATCATAAGAATAATATCAACATCAATTGGCATAATAATCATAATAGTATAATCTCTTTAAAAATAGACAAAGCAGGCATATCCAAAATATAACTTAATCATCTCCCCCTGAAAACATACTCCCCTCAACAATTAATCTCTCCCATTTGACATATAATCGCTCCACCTTAATACATATTTTTCCCCCTTTTTTGACACTAAATGCCAAGCAAAGTAAGATCAGTATAAACTAAAGTGCAACTAATGGGAAATAGAGGTAGAGAATTACTCAATCTGTAAACAAAGGGAAAAACGAGAAAAGAAGACTCGGGAATCTAGGTAACAAATAAGATAGACATAGGACTCTGAAAGTTCAAACCCAAATTCTCAAGTGACAAATATCTCTACAATGCATTACCTTAATACTAATGCATGAATGCAACATGTCATGAAAAAATATAAATTTTTTGTTTAAGAAACCTGTGAGCAGGGCTGTAAATACATTGAGTTAATTATTAACACATCATATTCTCAAATTTGACTTATCCATTATACACACGGTAGTGAAATAAATCAGCACACATATCTTGTAGACACAAGAAGTCACAAAACATGTTTTTCATAGCATTTGTATGAAAAGTATTCAAGTGCAAATAAATAAATAAGATAAAAGCAAACGCACCAATTCTAATATTCTCCTCACTAACCGTGATGATAATTCAATCTAAAACCCAAGCGAAAAGTCAAATATTTAACTCGGACCTTATTGCTATTTAAGGGAAATATATATTTTTTTTGTCTCAATTTTTTTTTCTTTTTCACCCCTTAATATATTTTTATTTTGTTCTTCTCTTTTTACGTGAACATTCATTACTTTGTGGCAAAAGGCCCGGTTACTCGGGTTGAAAATTCGAGATAATCACTTCCGCCTTTTGACATGAATACTCAATGCTTCTTGAGGCATTGAGACCCGATTATCAGCAAAAATGATCATTGCTCTAGGGGGCTTAAAGAGACAATCATATATATATATATATATATGTATTTTCATCATTTGTTTTAAATATCACCACAATATTCATGAGCATGCAATAGGTATTCAAAAACATCGATAAATCTAGCCTAGCTCATGAACCTACATATCACTTCGGGTTAGATGAGAAAGACTAAAAGTTTCAGTAAGCATTACAATCATCTCTGAAGTAAAACAAGCACCCAAGGTTAATGAGTTTTAAAAATAATATTCAAACATGCCAATTGAACAACTCAAATCCTCGAATCAAACTAACACCTTCAATTCCCATAAACATAATAAGACAAGTAAATATGAGCATATAGTGAAATATGACAACCTTTTGTATCCTTAGCCAAGCTCACAATTCTAAGAATTTGTTTTATAATTTTTTTTATATATTTTTGTCATAAATATGCATGCATGAACAAACCTAATAATAGTAACAAAATAAAACTGCATGATAATGTATCAATTCTATGATAAAAATAATGCAATTCCTAGAATGATACATATGAAGACATCTATTCTAATGAGAACATACCACTAGATTTCCTAAGACTCACATGCTTTTGAAAATTTAATGGTTTTGTAGAGATGTCTGTCAACTGAGAATCTGTGGATATAAACTCTATATCTTTCTTGGAACAAAGTTTAGGAAACATGCAATAACAATTATCAGATGTACGTACACCTTCCATAACGCAATTTCCTGAAGAATCAATAATAGAACACTTATCTGAAGTGAAATTAACATTATGGTTATATCGCATATTTGACTAATGCTAAGCAAATTAGCCTTTAGGCCCTTAATATAATAAACATTTTCTAATCTAGGTAGACCATAAACAACAATGGTGCCCTTTCCTAAAACTTTAGACTTTTTCCCATTACCAAAAGTTGCAGTTCCAACATTGATGTCCATGAAATAACCAAATAATGACATTTCCAGTCATGTGCCAAGAGCATCCATTATCAAAACACCAGGAACTAGAGTGTAGAGTCATGTGCTCTAAGTGCAGTATTGGCAGCAAAACAAAATAGCTCACCTTTCTTAACCCGTGTCTGTCTAATTTTCGGAGCTTTGACAAATTCTTTACCTCTTCAGTCAAAACCCTAATTTGATCTTCAACATTGGGTCTTCTTTGAGTTCTTTGATTTGTCATTGATTTTAAATTTCTTTATCTTAATTTGAAGCACATGGGTCGAATATGACCTTTCATTCCATAGTGATGACATATAGGAACAAACCTTTGAAAACCATTATTAGAATTATTATGATACTTAGAGGTAAAGGGAGGCTTATTCTTAACCGATTTTCTGACATAATGTGGAATATTAGGAATCCTATCAGAATTACCTTTAGAAGAACTAGATACTAATTGAGATGCCCTAACAAAGGTAGTCTTGGGAATGACGTTTGAATTACTCGTTGTTACTTTGAATCCTAACCCCTTTGTATTTCCTACAGATTTTCCTATATTCAACATACGATCAAGCTTAAGGGTACCACTAGACCATTTAGACATAGTTGAGTTAACATCCTTCAATTCCTTTTCCAAATCTCCAATCTTTGTAGATTTCTCAATCACTTCCGATCTTATAGCAATTAGTTATTTATTAATATCATCTACACTCTTTAAAGTCTACTTCTTTTCTTGTTTAAACTTAATCAATTATTCAGACCATTGAGCTCTTTGTGTCTAAAGTTGATTTTGGGAAAAGGTAATATTAGTTAAATCTTCTCTTAAGGACTGTCTTTCCTTGTCAATACTATTAAATTTAACTATATATTTTGAGAACACTTTGCTAAGATGTGTGGACTTGTCATATAATTTATTGTAAGCATCCTGAAGTGAGTCCCCAACATCTTCATCACCTTCAGATTCTTCATCCCCAGACATTGCCCATCTTGTAGAAACTTCTTCAACCTCCTTACTTTGTGCTACGAACACAGTGTAATTCTTAGACCCAACTGCCGATTCAGACTCAGCAGAATCACTAGTTGTATCATTATCTGATCCATCATCCCAAGTGACAGTTAGACTTTTTTCCTCTTTAACTTATTATCACACTTTGCAGCTTTGTGACCAAAATCTTGACACTCAAAATATTGAGATTTCTTCTTCTTAGGGTCAAACTTGTCATTTTAATTGGGAACTTTATTTTTATTTTTAAAATCATATTATTTATCTCCAATTTTTTGTCCTTTAATCACTTATTGACCATAAGAAGCTTTTAAAAGCTTATGAGACTGTTTCATTGAGCACATCAACATGTCTTGGACTAATCTCTCCCTCCTCATCAGACTCAATCGGATCCTCTTTAGTGGTTTTAAAAGTTGTGCTTTTCTCTTTTGTGCCGCTAGACTTCTTAGGGGGACTCTTGAACATCTTCATCTTATAAGATTTTAGGTTCCCAGCTAATTCTTTGAGTTTTATTTCTTTAAAACTCATTACTTCTGAGATGACAGTAACCTTATACCGAAAACGTTCAGGTAGAGACCTAAGAATCTTTCTTACTATAGTAGTTTCAGGAATGGGCTCTCCTAGATTGTGACAGTTAGTTACTATGTCAGTTAGTCTAGCTTCAAAGTCAGCATAGACTTCATCCTCTTCCATCTTAAGCTGTTCAAATTGAGAATTTAACATTTGGAGCTTCGAATTGTTTAACTTTTGAAGTCTTTTCATGAATTACTTGGAGAATATCCTAAACTTCTTTGGCAATTTCGCACGTAGCAATTCTCTTAAACTTGCTCGCGGTTACAACATTATATAAAGCATTTAAAGCTTTGGATTTCCAACCAGCATTGTTTGTATCAGCAGGAATCCACTCGTTTGACAATTTTACTTTAGATTTATTAGTAGTATCATCTTTCATAGTGGGAGGTGAGTATCCTACCCTATGGCAAGCCAAGCTCTCTCATCTATAGATTTCAAGAATGCCCTCATTTTAGCTTTCCAATACGTGTAATTTGAGCCATCACATAAAGAGGACCTAGTTACAGACTCTCATTCATGAGGTACGTCCACCTCTTAAGTTCAAGATTTAATCGTAGGTCATTAATCTAAATCGGGGAAACCACGCTCTGATACCAATTGAAATTACCTAGGAGATACTGAAAATAAGCCTAGAGGGGGGGGGGGGGGTAAAATCAAGTTGGGATGGTTCGCACAATATTACAAATCACAATCAAAGTTATCACAACACAATATAAGTGCAGAATTTAAGAGCAATAAAACGACACATAGATTTTTACGTGGCAAAAACCTTGAAAACGTTATAAGAAAAAAACCACTAAGACCCTCGGTATCGATCCACTATGAATCAAAGAGTTTATATAGACTCTATGAAGTTTTGGACTTACAATAGCTCTAATTTGTCGTTCCTCACTCGACGTCTGAAGGTCTTGATTCACTCATGTTCCACGAAGCTTCTTGCTCTGATCTCCGTACTCTAACGGCCCCGCTCCTCATGGATCAAAGCACACGCAGTACAACAGATGGTGTGTAGATTTTTCAGTATATAGGTCATCCAATTATGCATAAAAATCACAACTGTTGTAGCATAATTGGATAACCCAAAAAACTAGAGAGAACTAGAAGATGAATGATCAATCAATATTTTTTTTGTCTCTCTCTCTCTGCAGAAAGATCTTTTCTGTGGAAGAATTGCAGAACTCTCAAAACTTCTCTTCCCTTCTTAATATCTTCTTATATTTATAGAGAGAGAAGTCTTCAATTATGAAATATAAATCTTTAATTATGGAATAAGGTTTCTTGATCTCCAAGCCTTTTTTACATCTTCCAAGTCTTTTCCTTATCCTCCAAGTCTTGGTCTTTTTACCATTAAGTCCTCAAAATTTAATCAATATACCTAATCTACCCAACATGGTTATTGACTTAGACATGCCAAAATAAATATGTTCTTACAAAAACATTCAAGTTTGACTCATTTATTAAAAAGTTCTTACAAATGTGCTTGTTTTAGGCTCATTTGCTAAATGAATGAGTTAGAGTCAGTATTCAGTCTTAACGAGTAGAGCATGAGCCTACTCATCAATGACATAGTTCATTTGGAGCATATATAACTTTGGTCGATGGTCGCACAAATTGAGTTGTTGCGAATTTATTTTGAACACCCATTCTCGTTCTCATTGTATTTTTCTTTCTTTCTTTTATTTTTCATTGAGCGTGCACACTCATCTTCATTACACTAAATTCATCGTGTGCCTTCATATATGTGTGAGTATTTTTGCGTTAATATATTTGTATAAGGTGTGATCTTCTCGAATACATATCCAAGATTTTGTTTTTCTTTGAAATTCAACAACCAGGATTTATATTACGCGCACGCACACATTTGGTCTTATATTACTTTACACAATATTTACTGGGCAAACTTGAACATTTCATTGAAAGGGAGGAATTAAGTCCCCTATGCCATAACCCTTTAGGATCAGTAGTATTAATTCATAGTCAGTATTAGTCAAAAAAATTAGTGATAGGTTTCATATGTTAGACATTTTGACCCCTTAACTCACTATAGTTACATCCTTTCATTCCATTATTTGGTATTTTTATGTTGTTTGTGTGTTCAAGCATGTTTCAGGAGCTTAATGAAGAAATAGAGTTAACTTTAGTGAATTAACTAAGTATGTGTTCGTTTCTATCTAAGATGAGAGTCAAAGAGGTGTTTTCGAGACAAAAATCGCTCCTGGTGGGCAAAAATGGCATTTTCCAAAGCCGTTACCTAAAGGAAAAAGTCTCGTGGAATCAAGATGGTCATTTTGGCGCAGTTGCGGAAAAAATAGTTTTCATGAAAAAGCCTACGCCTACAGAAGGAAAAAGTGGCCAGAAAGTGAAGTTCTACTCCTCATCTACGCCTAAGGCATAGGTGTGGCATAGAATTTTGTATTTTGGCTGTAATGTCAGATTTGTTCCCATTTTGATTCTATGATGCGTCGACGACTCATCTTATATGGCCAACTAACTCGGTATCTAGAGTTTTCTATTAAAACCTAGCCAAGTAATGTAGATTTTATCTTTGTTTTCAATTATAACGAGGGGAAACTGTGACCGTACTATGATGATTGTAGTAGATAAAAGACCGTTTTTATTTTTGAAACAAAATTCTATATTTGTTCTAAATTATTATCTTAGATGGAATGAATATATTATTTTACACAATTATGATTATTCACTATGAGCTTGAACTCGGATGCTTAATTCATAATTTTCTACACAATGGTGGTAATAAAACTTGAAACCCTAGATTGACACAGACCATGCCTTGGCGAATTGGGATAGACATGCTTTAGTTTATTTTCATACATTAGAAGTAGATTAAAGTAATTTAATTGACATGTACTAATCAGTTCAGTCATGAGATAGGTTCTCGCGATCCGGTTGATGGTAATCCTTTTTGGGGTCATATTTAGCTATTTGCGGTACAACCTGATTCACAGTTTATGGATCGCCCTCTTGCAATTGTTACATTGATAGAACTATGTTATGCAGTTAGTGGTGGAGTGATGAAAACCCTAGTTTTTCTCTCTCTTGAATCACAAACCAATTTACTTTTCTTTCTAGAATAATTTAGTTAATTTAGATAATGTGGTCTTCGACCACTCAAAAGAAACAACTTTTCATAAATATAGGTAATTGTTTTTGAACTGTGAAAGTGAACAATCTGAGTCTTTGTGAGATTGAAATCCCTTACTCAAGCTATTACTATTCTATAATTGATACGTGCGTTTGTGTAGGGTAAAACTTAGCGTCATTAAGGTGTTGTTTTTAATCACATATTTTGTACACACCTGACGGACATCAAGTTTTTGGCGCCGTTGCCGGGGACTAAGCATTGTTCAATAGCTTTAGTAGTTAATTTAGATTGTATTATTGTAGTTGTAGCTAAATTTAGGTTTTTGTGTGATAGACAAGTACTCTAAAAAGCTTAAAAGGAGAAACGTTAAGCAGAGGTCGAGATCACAACCTCCTGACCCTACACTTGATAGGCACCAGAGCACTCGTGCCACGAGGCGCAGATATATAGATCCATCGTCCTCCTCTTCATCATCTTTCGAGGGTGATGTGCCAGAGTCATCCACACAGGGATATGATCTTGACTTGCCATATGGCAGACTTACAGTTGATTCGGTTATTCCACTGGCACCGTCTCCGCTCATGAGCATGGGCCACAGGACGAGAAGATAGATGAGGCTGGTCATGATGCCCATGGTATTCAAGAGGAGAAACATGTTGATGCAGTTGACCATGGTGATCATGCTGGTTAGTAGGATGAGGGGTTTCCTAAGCCACAGGCAGATGGTGGGCCAGGAGTTTTGATGACTTTCCACCTAGTGCCGACTACAACATCACTTTCTAATTTGCTAGAGCATGCGATTACCGAGAAGTACCAGCAGAAGCGTACTTATCTGGTTAGGGTATTTAAGGAGCTACAACTATGACCCATGTGGACTATTGGCAAACTGAGGGCACGACGCTTACTGCCTATCCTTGCCCCTGCGACCTCATTCATTTGTGAGAGCATGATTTGTGAGTTCTAGCTCAATATGTAGCACTACAGCCGAGGGATTAGACTACAGACAGTGGTTAGGGGTATTGAGTTTGAGATCACACCATAGACTATTGTGGGAGCTTGGGGCATTCCTGATGATTGTCTGCCCGAGTTGGCTGATGAGTTTCCGCCAATGCCGGATGTATTTCCTCCGATTAAGGACATTGTCCGCTTACAGACTGCACGGTGTTTGGGTGACAGGCATAGGAACTGCATGAAGAAATCCAACTATCACCCACTGCTTTGGTTCTGGGATATGGTTGTCCATTCACAGATTCTTCCACATAGCCATCAGAATCTGCGATATACTCCATTCTCGGCCTTCCACTATGCCTTCGAGTTTTGGAGGTGGATTTCTATTCCACAAATTTTGTGGCAGGGCCTATATGTGCACTATATCTAGCTATGCAAGAAGACCAAGGTTGGACAAAAGGAATTTCTGATCCAGTTACCTTGCTTGACGATGAAGTTGATGTTTGACGCTGGTGTAAAGATGGAGGTAGGTGAGCAGAATGAGTTTAGAAATATGTCACCATATTCAGCTGGGATGTGGACAGGGAACTAGAACCGGTTACATGGTGCTGAGGTTTTACCGAAGAGACCGGTGTTTGGTCCAATTTTGCCACATGCTTAGGAGGCGCAGGCTGATGAGGCAGGTGAGGTTCCCCCACAGGACGGGGATGGACAGGCTGTGGAGGATCCACAGAGGCCAGCTGCGGTGGATGCTGCTATGCCACAAGTGCCTGCTGGTGATATTGTTATTTTGTCCTAGGCTCAATTTGATGCCATTATAGCACGGATGCAGGGGCTAGAGCAGATGTTGACACAGGAAAGACAGGCTCGTAGGCATGATCATCGGCGACTATATCATAGGATTGATGGTATTCGGAGGCACATGGATATGCAACTTCTGCCTACACCACCGTCTTCAGATGACGAGGAATAAAGTAGTTTTAGTTTAGATTTTTGTCTTAGATTTTTCACATTAGAGATGAATCATCAGGCGGATAGATTTTGATAGGATGCTTCATGTGACCGCTTTAACAGTCATTTTCTAAATGTTTTTGATATTTTGTTTATAAAATGACAGCTTTTGTACTTAGTATTATCGTTATTCATTTCTCGAGACTTTTTATGCTTACATTGAGAGTGTTGATATTTTCAAATATATATATATATATATATATACCTGGCTAGAACTACGCCTTAGGCGTCAGGATCCGCGAGGGAGATTTTGAAAAAGTTAAAATTTGGCCCGTTTGCGGGGCATTTTGGCCAGGTTTATATTTGTATTTGTACTAGGATTTATTTAGATGTATTTTTAGGTAATTGTGGGATTTAATTAGGGGTTTGTAGAGTAATCCTAGTCCAAATAGGAAGTGGAATTGGAATACAAGTTAAATATGGATTATTAGTTGCTTCCACTATCCAATTCAAACAAGGAGTCCAAATCATTTTCCTTCATAAATCCAATACACCCATCTATAAATGCACCTATTGAGAAGACATAATTCATAATTCACAAGAGTTTGAGGAAGATGGCTAGTTTCTCTTATTTTATTCCTTCTTCTCTTTCTTTGAATAATCCCGAGGGTGAGCGTGAGGAGAGTGATTATGAGATCAAATCTGATCCTGAGGAATTAATTGATATCTTACCTGAAAACGGTAATATGGGAGAAAAGATTGGGGAGGAGAGTACGAATAAAGAGCTACAAGTAGAAAGAGGAAAAAACCCACACATACTATGTTTACAATGTGCATAATGTAATTTGAATTGAAGTTTTATTCACAAAGAATGAATTAGTTATTGACTGCACCCGGGAAGGAAATCCTAAGTCAACTAGGATTGACTAATTTAGAGTGCCCAGCCAGACGAAAGGTGTATCCACGATTGGTCCGCAAGTTTTATGAGAAGATGTGGATTGAGGGACCATCGGGATATGAGGTCATAAAAGCTCGAGTGATTGACGGGAGTGCTCCTATAGAGATAAGTAGGAGATTGATTGCCAAGGCATGGAAGATCCCTGAGGAATGTCCGACTAACTTGAAGGGCAAGTTTAAAGAGATCCCATCGAGATGGCCACATACAGAGAATGAGATGATTACAGAGATTTATGTCATGCATGTTCCTAAAGCAGGAGAAACAAGTATTGAGAATTTTTGGTTAAAAAAGGAACTGTTTTACTTAGATTGTGTGATTGCTGCTCAAGTCCGTCAGAACCATAAGACGAGTTGGAGGGGATACTCATACATTAAGTTGATATATGTTATGTATAAAGGATATTGGGTATCAATTTCGACAGTAATATTGGTTCATATTCTGATAGTTCAGAGGATTGTGCGTAGGAAATTGTTAGGCAGGGATTTGATGAAGTACTATCTTCCATACCCGTTTTTTATATCGAAGATCATTGAGCAGCAGTTGGGTAAGAGATTGGAATAGATGGGTGAAGTACGTTGGCAATTCATGAAGGAATATCCATAAGAGGATTTTGTTCGATTAGAGAGGACATCCGATCTCCATAGGTTTTTAGGATAGATGCCATATGTTGAGGGAGATTAGGAGAAAGACTCGAGAAAGGACTAGGTTTTAGGATTAGGATTTTATTTTGTTTTTAGAGACGGTAGTCCCTTAAAGTCACGTCTTTGTAATTTCAATTTGTAGAGATTGTAGGCCCTTAAGGCCAAATCTTTGTCATTTATTTTAATCAAATTATTCATTCCTTGAGCAATATGTTGATGATTTCTGGATATTTTTTATGCAATTTTTTCCCTTGCTATGATATTGGGTATGTGTATTTTGTTGAGCATGTTTATAGTTAATCCAAATCAAGTTTGGGGGATGAGCTCGAGTGTTTTATTGTGAAAGTCTGGAATCACACTTCAAGGGTAATTGTACTCTTTTCTTTGTATGATGAACCATGGGGACATAGTTTAATTTAAGTTTGGGGGTGAGGGTATAGTGTAGGGAATGAAAATTTTGAAAAAAATTGAAAAATTGAAATTTTTTAGAATGAAATTCTTTGTTTTCACGCATGATTATTTTGCATTACGGGTTGACTGAGTTTACATTTATGATGCATGAGTAGTATATGTTGTGATATTCCCATTCATGAGAGTGATTATTAGATTAAGTTGAGTGAAAGTGATGTGGTTTTACATGGGTGAATAGATTAGTAAAATTGAAACTGAGAAGGACGACCTGGACCTATAAGCACAAACACACATTTACTATGGGAAAAATAGTGAATCTTTAACTATGTAGTTAAAATAATAATTTTGCCACAATAAAAGGGGAAAAGGGGAGATGTTATGGTTGAAATGGAGAAAATTGAAAAGTTATTTTGAAAAATAAAGTACAAAAATTAGTTCTTCGATCTGAGTAACCGGGCCTTGGTATCACCAATATCATTGTTCACGTAAAAAGGGGAGAAGACTAATGAGCATAAATCCTATAAGGAAACTTGGGCCCAGTTGGTTGGGATTAAAAATCCTCGCTGGAAAGTCCGGAGTTTAGAAAGACAAAAAGGGATAGTAAGTGGAAAGATGGAAAGATGAGTTTTTATGAAAAAAAAACAAAATTTGATCAATGAAGTAGGAGAAGATGAATTGAAATACCATGGTAGAATGCTCACATAAACACGGGGGGTTGTCTGGATTGGGAGTAGAAAGTAACGAAGTCATTCACTTTAATAGGAACCATTCACGACACAAAGCTTGAGATAATTGTTGTTCGGTAGTGAGTGGGAATATTTGCATCTATACTGTCTTATGTATTATATTATAACTTAGTTGATGTGTGTGTGAACTCATGACTGCGTGATTAAAAAGAATGGAGAAGTTGTGGGTAGTATAACTAACCCTCACGAGACTTAACTCATTCACTCGGTGCTACCGAGGGGTTTAAAAGGCTTGTTACACGTGCTAAGTGTAATTGTCGACCCTTACGAAAGCAAGGGATTAGGTTAGATTAGTTAGAGTAGTTAGATTAAAAATCATCACAGGAAAGTTTCTTTGAGTTCATTGCTAAGGGACTAGCAATATGTAAGTTTGGGGGTGTGATAGGTGTCATATATTAGACATTTTGACCCCTTAACTCACTATAGTTACATTCTTTCATTCCATTATTTGGTATTTTTATGCCATTTATGTGTTCAAACATGTTTCAGGAGCTTAATGAAGAAATAGAGCTAACTTTGGTGAATTAACCAAGTATTTGTTCGTTTCTATCCAAGAGGAGAGTCAAAGAGGTGTTTCTGAGATAAAAATGACTCACGGAGGGCAAAAACGATATTTTTCAAAGTCGTCACCTAGAGCAAAAAGACTCGTGGAATCAAGACGGTCATTTTGGCGTAGTTGCGGAAAAAATGATTTTCATGAAAAAACCTACGCCTATAGAAGCAAGAAGTGGCCAGAAAGTGAAGTTCTACGCTTGACCTACGCCTAAGGCGTAGGTGCTGCAAAGAATTCTGTATTTTGGCTGTAATGTCAGATTTGTCCCCATTTTGATTCTATGATGCGTTGACGACTCTTATACCTCAAAGTGCGTGCAAAACACATATTATACATCAGAAGTAGGGTTTGGGTGGATTGATGGTGAAATTACCAAAAAGGGCGAACTTAGGGTTTGTCTCCACTTTTGTCTATAAATACAAGACTTTAGATCAGAGTTCGGGGGGGGGGGGGGGTTCAGAGCTTCTTTAGACGTTCAATTTCAAAGCACCCTCTGAAGTTATATATTTTTTAAGAAGAAAAGCCATATTTAGACCTAGAGATCCGGAGAAGAAGGATATGGAGATCGATTCTACACCAAAGATGCAGTCTTCACTTTCATGGCCAACTAACTCGGTATTTAGGGTTTTTTAGTAAAACCTTAGCCATGTAATATAGATTTTATCTTTGTTTTCAATTATAATGAGGGGAAACTGTGACCGTACTGTGATGATTGTAGTAGATAAGAGACCATTTTTATTCTTGAAACAAAATTCCATATTTGTTCTAAATTCTTGTCTTAGATGGAATGAATATATTATTTTACACAATTATGATTATTCACTATGGGCTTCAATTCGGATACTTAATTCATAATTTTCTACATAATGGTGGTAATAAAACTTGAAACCCTAGGTTGAGACAGACAATGCCTTGGCGAATTGGGATAGACATACTTTAGTTTATTTTCATACATTAGGAGTAGATTAGAGTAATTTAATTGGCATGTACTAATCAGTTGAGTTATGAGATAGGTTCTCGCGATCCGGTTGATGGTAATCCTTTTTGGGGTCGTATTTAGCTATTTGCGGTACAAACTAATTCACAGTTTATGGATCACCCTCTTGCAATTGTTACATTGATAGAACTATGTTATGCGGTTAGTGGAGTGATGAAAACTCTAGTTTTTCTCTCTCTTGAATCACAAACCAATTTACTTTGCTTTCTAGAATAATTTAGTTAATTTAGATAATGTGGTCTTCGACCACTCAAAACAAATAACTTTTTAGAAATATAGTTTATTGTTTTTTAACTGTTAAAGTGAACAATTTTAGTCTCTGTGGGATCGATATCCCTTACTCAAGCTGTTACTATTCTATAATTGATACTTGCTCTTGCGTAGGGTAAAACCTAGTGTCGTTAATGTGTTGTTTTTAATCACATATTTTGTACACACCTGACGCACATCAATTAAAAACAAATAGAATTATTTAATTAAAACCAATTAATTATTCATAAGACTACATTGGTTCCTTGAATTGAGCTTCTCTAAATAACCAGACATTTCTAATAACTTTTACTTTTTTAATTATTTATACAAACTTGTAGTTTATTTATAAAGTGTACAAAGGAAGATCCATATGGTCGAGTAACACAAGAAATTCAAAACACTAAGTTTCATCTTCGCTTATTCGATCAATTTTATCTGCATCAAATTTCTTTAAGGGTCCATTTGGTTGCGCGGATTTGGAATTGAATTAGAATTACATTGGAATTGAAATTCCATGGTATTTTAATTCCACAAATGCAATTTCAAATACATTGTTTGAATGTGTCTTGGAATTCAAGTGTAATTGGATTTCAATCGCAAACCCAACTTGAATGTAAAAGATCACAATTTTAAAATCAAATTAAACAATATATATATATTGGTATAAGTATACAAGTATAGGTATGAATATATATGTATGTGTATGTATGTGTATGTGTGTGAATATACATGTATGTATGTAGATGTGTATATATGTGTGAGTTTAGAATCTAAACGTATGTGTTTGTGTGTATATATTTGTGTGTGTGTGGCTATATATTTGTGTGAATGTGTATTAATCATATTTGTATATATATGCCATCTATGAGTATATACATATCATACGTATATATATGTGTGTATATATATATTTATATATATAAGCGTGTGTATATTGATAGGAGCCAAATATCATACATTTAAGGCTCCTAATTATACATTATTATGTCTACATATATCATTATATCGGTACTTTTATACGGTTTTCGTATTTTAAGACGATTCAGGCCATGTTATGTAAAATGAGTTAAATTTGGTGAAATAACTAGATTAGTGACTCAAGATGGTTCGAGAGCCGAAACCATGGATAAAAGACCTATGAAGGACCAAACATAAGTCAAGGATACAAAATGAATGAAAAGGAATAAAGCCGAGAAGATAAACGAGACAAGAAAATGAAGTTCAAGGTGAAGAACTACCGAGTACTAGGTTAAGTACGAAAGGGAGCGCACTTGCGCAAAAGATGAAAAATGGCCAGAGAATTTAGCGCACTTGTGCCCGTTTGTGCAGCACTCAAGAGTTACCGAGTACTAGGTGAGACTAAAAAGGGCCAAGCCACATCAACAACTTGTATACACATCAATGGGACCCGTTTCGGACATAATCAATATGGGATGATCTTTATACTATCTTGGACACAATATTGACCATATTTGATGAGATTTCATATCATTCTTTCAGAAAAATCAAGATTCACATTCCTGACTTAACGACGAAGCAATTAGATTACCAAACAAAGACAACTCTTTTTCTATAAAAGAGAGGGGTCTCCCCTACAGATAGATAGATTGGAATATATAGATTTTAATATAGAGATATATATTATCTTGGAGAGTTGGGCAGAATATCAACCATGGAGGGGGTGTCTACATCAACAATGCAGACAGTCACTACCATGAACAACTAAATCGATATTTAGGATTTTTAACAAAGCCCTAGCCAAGTAATGTAGACTCTTTCTTATTTTTATTAAATAAGGAGATACTGAAGGACACATATGTGATGATTGTGTAGATGAGTGATTACGTTTGATTTTATATAAGATTCTTCATTTATTCTATGTCTTGTCTTAGCTTGAATGAATGTTTTATCTTGCACAATCATGGTTATTCAATATGGGCTAGAACTCGGATGTTTAACTCATGATTTTATACACAATGGTGGTAATTAACATGCAATCTTGATTTATACAAACCATGCATAAGGAAAGATAACGAGTAACATGTTTTTTAATTTATGTTAGTGGGAGTAGTTTAGAGTAGATGCATGTACTAGTTATGCTTGTTCAATGATGGCTTGTGCCAATGATTGATGAATTGTTCCTTTTTTGGGATTAAGGTTTTGACAATGTTTGCGACCCTATATCTGATTCACATATGATGGATCGCCCTTTACAATTAAATGATTAAGAGGATATATTATGTGGTTAGTGGTGGAGTTAGAAATACCCTAGATCTTTATCTCCATTGATCTCAAACCAAAACCAAAAATTCTATCTTTACTTTTATGTTATTTTATTTATTGTCAAAGTAATTCTAGAAAACCAAAAAAACAAATTATCTTTCCTAATTTAGTTACAATAATTAGAATGAAGTTGTGAATTCAATAGTCTCTGTGGATTCGATATACCCTATCTCATCTATACTATACTATAATAGATTCGTGCACTTACGATAGGGAAAACTAGGTCAACTTTAAGGGCTTATTTTCACACACTATTATTCCTATAATTATTTATTATCCTAGCCTAGTAGGTTAAATCTAACAAGGTTTGACCGACCGATCAAGTTTTTGGCGCCGTTGCCGGGGACTAACGATTTTCTATACTTCTAAATAATTATTATAGCTAGATTATTTATTTGCTTTATTTTTATTTTCTTCTTTTAAAGGCAAGATTGTGTGATTTTTGACAGGTGCATTAAAGTTAGCAGAAGGAACCAGAAAAGCGGTGACGATTGTTTTACTCGACCGTTTGTGAGTTTTAGTCTATCTTAAATTATTGTTCAATCTTATCTTGAATTTTCTTATTTAATTTATATTTAATTTTGTTAATTTATTTTTAGTTTATTTTTATAAAAATTTGTTTCATCGTTGTATGAGTAATTTGCGTTCCATATCTAAAGAACTTGCTCCTTTTGATCCTGAAATTGATAGAACTTATCTTAAAATTTAAGAACTAATAGACAAAGGATTGAGAAAGATACATTAAATTTTAACGATATGGGTGAACCTCAAGTACAACCACTAGGTTCCTTGAAGGATTATTACACACCTTCTAATTTCGAATCACCAGCGGATATTGTAATACCAGGCGAAACAACGTCCCATTATGAAATTAAAGCTAGTATTTTGAATATATTACCTAAATTCTATGGACATAAACATGAAGATCCTTACGAACATATTACAGAGTTTATATAAATTAGTTCAACAACTAAGATGAATGGGATAGCTACAGATGCCTTACGTGTGCGATTATTTCCCTTTTCACTCAAAGAAAAAGCTAAAAGATATTATAATTGTTTAGAAGAACGAGTGAAAACTAATTGGGAAAACCTTAAAAAATAATTTTTACATAAATATTACCTTATGGGAAAAACACACGAAGCCCAAGCAACTATAATGAACTTTGCCCAAATTCCGGGTGAACAATTCTATGAAATTTGGGAACGTTTTAAATAAATCTTGGCTAAATGTCCCCATCATAAATTTATAAAGTACGATTTGGTGCGTAATTTCTATCATGGCCTAGGCAAGATATAACAACATCGTATAGATGTGGCATGCGGATGAACATTTGCATTAGAACCAGTCGAAGACATATGAAAAATATTCGAAAGATTGAGTAAAAATTCACAACAAAACGCGTCAGAGGCTAAGGTTAGATCAATACTTAATAACCCTAGACGAATGGAAACTATTAAAGAAATAGAAAGAACTAACAACTTGTGATACCCCCTAGTTTTCATGCATAGTTTGGGCAGGCCTATACCGAAAACTAAGGCACATCAACACTCAATAATAAACAAGCACGGAAGCAAAAGACATATTTAAAAAATAACAGAGTCTCAAAAGTTTAATTCTCATGAATAAACAAATTCAGAAATTGAAACCCCCAAAGGGTACAACTCGGGAATCCCATATCTATGGACCCCTAAAACCATAAACGAAAATATAAGTCCGAAAGAAAATACTAATATAGAGTCCCTACACTGAAACAACGCGAAAAGCTGAATATCTCAAGAAGAAACGAGATGAACCCTCAACCGTGTGGCCGGAACTGCCGAGGATCTGAAATGTTAACAATGGTGGGTCAGACCCACGAGCAAAGTAGACTCTACATGATCCCAAACAGAGTACCAATAATCCCATCACCTACCCACTATAAAAATAAGAATAATATTATAATTCCTATAACTTTAAGTACCACACTTAAATATATATCCTCTAGAAAATAGGCAAAATAAATAGGGTGCAATCATAATTAAATATCAAGTCAATAAACTAAACAAATAAAGCGCAACCAAAATCAAATCACAAGTCAATAGGCAAAACAAATAAAATAATACAATAACTGATGCCACAAGTCCATAGGCAACTAACACATGCCAAACCATAACCACGTACTCGAACTCCATGTCATGGTACAGATGAAAATGCGTTAATAGTCAGCCTATCGTGGTTCCTCCATTGCTCAATCACAAAAACATATAAAGAAATCAATGTATTCAAAATTAATCTAAAATAAGCAGTAAACAACTTATCTCTTGAGGTTACTGTTATACTAATGACACCATTTAGATGAAAAATTATGAAAATTAGCTTTTGCCATTTTATTTTATATTAATAATAGCAGTTATTATTATTTTATAATTGTCATGATCTCTATAGGTATATTTTCTTTCGTTTGCATCTTAACAAATACACATAATATATATACGTATACCCCTAATCCTCACCTAGACATCCATGTTATACTGCACCTAAAAACTCACTGTTCTAATTATTCCCATCACCTAATTAAATAAACTTCCTCAGCCACCACACATGAGTTAATCA
This sequence comes from Cornus suecica, assembly GCA_963922005.1. NCBI lineage: Eukaryota > Viridiplantae > Streptophyta > Magnoliopsida > Cornales > Cornaceae > Cornus > Cornus suecica. The sequence continues at coordinate 19,970,191 of OY998241.1, forward strand.
CTTTTTTTTTAATTCTTTTTCCTAATAACATTGAGTAATAATTTGGATTACTCCACCAAAATCCACCTATATAGTATATACCTATATTGACGTATATACGTTTATATATATATATATATACAGTAGTCAATCAATTGTAACACCTTTGAAATTTTGTGACTAAAGTCCCATGCTACATGAACAAACAGTAGAAAATCGTATCCATGAATTTGTCACATGAACTAGCTAGCAAGTCAATTATCACATGCGTACAAGTTCAAGGTGTCCAACAAGAAACCTATTCCTATTACAGTAGTGTATACACATAATACATATAAACATATAAAACACGGATATATATATATATATATAATAACACCAATTTATATCGTATGTACAAGTTCATACAACCGAAGACTCATAAACAAATCAGAATATAAACAAAAACATGCACAAACAATACAAACAAAAACATATTCATATTTATATATATAATACAATGGAGATAATAAGATTAATGATTCAAAGGGAAAGAGAAGAACATTCTACTTGCTTGTACCAGGAGTCCCGCACAATCGCAGATGAATCGCTATTTTCTCCCCCTCTCTTCTACACGACTCTATGCCCTCTCTCTCTATGATCGTCTAATAGAAACGTAGTACTATATTAGGTTTTCTTTTCTTTTCTTTATATATAAATATATATTTAATCCTTTTAGTGGGCCCAAAAATATAATAGCCAATTAATACTTATATAGTAGTCCATTGGCTAATATGCCCAATTAAATGGTTTATAATTAATTAATTAATTAATTAAATATAACCGATTTAAATAAATAAAATAATGGGGTATTACATTCTCCCCCCATAGTAAAGGAATTCTATCCCCAAAATTCACCACATACCTGAACTAAATAGCTCTGGATACTTTGTACGAATTTCATCCTCCCTTTCCCAAGTGGACTCTGCCTCATTGTGATGGCTCCACTAAACACGCACAAGAGGAATGATCTTCTTACGAAGTACATGCTCATTTCGATCGATAATGCGGTAAGGTTGTTCCACATAAGTCACATCCGGCTCCAACTCGATCTCTCCCACATCAATATGCTGATACACATCCTCATCTCGTAAGAATTTCCGCAACATTGAAACATGGAATTCATTATGAACCTTGTGCATATGATCTAGCAATGCTAAACGGTACGCCACTGGTCCAATCCTATCAGTAATCATAAAAGGACCCACAAAACGAGGTGACAATTTTCCTTTCTTTCTGAACCGCATTACTCCCTTCAAAGGAGACACCTCGAGTAAAACCTGATCCCCCACTCTGAACTCCAAAGCTCGAGTCCGCCGATCAGCATAACTTTTCTGCCTACTCTGGGCAATCCTCATATGGTCCTGAATAAGAGAAATCTTTTCTGAGGTGTCCTTGATGAACTCATGACCAAATAATATGTTCTTTCCAACCTCAAGCCAACACACCGGAGATCTACAGGGTCGACCGTACAATGCCTCAAATGGTGCCATACCAATAGTCTTTTCATAACTATTGTTATAGGCAAACTCTGAAAGTGGCATATAGAACTCCCAATTTCCCTTGAAATCAATGACACAAGCTCGAAGCATATCCTCCAAAATCTGGTTAACCCTCTCAATCTAACCATTTATCTGTGGATGATAAGTTGTACTAAGGTGCAACTCTGTACCCAAAGCTTGCTGAAAGCTCGCCCAAAACCCAGATACAAAGTTTGGATCTGTATCCGATATAATAGGCAATGGAATCCCATGAAGCTTCACTATCTATGTAATGTAAAGCTTCGACAACTGCTCCGAAGTGTAATATGAATGAACAGGTAGAAAATGGACAGATTTTGTAAGTCTATCAACTATCACCCAAATGGAGTTATGGTTCTGATGTGAGGTAGGTTACCCCTTAATGAAATCCATAGAAATACTCTCCTATTTCCACTCAGGCACTGAAAGTGGCTGCGACACTCCTGGTGGTTTCTGGTGATCGATTTTAACCATCTGACAAGTACTACACTTGGAGACAAAAGTGACTATGTCTTTCTTCATACCAGCCCACCAAAACTGACATTTCATGTCCTAGTACATCTTATCCCCTCTAGGATGCACTATAAATGGAGAGTTATGAGCCTCTTTCATCACATCTCTCCTCAAGTCATCGATAGGAGGAACGACTAATTGACCCTAGTACCTCAAACCTCCATCTGAACCAACTGAGTAAAATGGAATCTATCCCGGTGCCAACTCTGCAACTCTGTCCATACACTGTTGGTCTTCCTATTGGACCTCAACTACCCTCCGAATGATAGCAGGCATCACCACAACACATGCCGTAAACGTGTCAGCTAACTCATCCACTAACCTCATCACATTCCACTCAGTCTCGAACAAGGCGGAAAGACTAGCATAGAGTTGAAGATTGAGGGCGTCTGCCACTATATTAGCCTTTCCTGGATGGTACTGAATGGAGAAGTGATAATCCTTCATAAATTCTAGCCATATGTGCTGCCTCATATTCAACTCCCTCTGCATAAAGAGATACTGCAAACTCTTGTGATCACATAATAATCTGAAAGTCTCACCCAAGAGGTAATGTCTCCAGATCCTCAATGCAAAAACCACTGTTGCTAACTCCAAATCATGGGTAGGGTAATTAAGCTTATGTGGCTTGAGCTTACGTGAACCATAAGATACAGGTCTCTCTTCCTGCATCAACACACAACCAAACCCTGCAACGATGCATCAGTGTAGACAAGATACTCAACCCCACTCTGTGGAGTGGCTAGAACATGTGTAGAAGTCAACTTAGTCTTTAGTTTGTCAAAAGATGTCGGACAGTGATCATCCCAACAAATGACACACCCTTTCTAGTCAAGTTGGTGAGAGGACCGGCGATCTTAGAGAAACCCTGAATAAATCTACAATAATAACTTGCCAATCCAAGAAAACTACGAACCTCTGAAGGTGAGGTAGGTTGTCCCCACACCAGAACCACTGAGACCTTTGTTGGGTCCACTACTATCCCCTTCTCTAACACTACATGGCCCAAAAACTTCACCTCTCTCTACCAAAAAGCACACTTCTCAAACTTTGCATACAGCTGGTGCTCTCTAAGGGTCTGTAACACCGTCTGTAGGTGTTTGGCATGCTCCTCCTCAGACCTAGAGTAGACCAATATGTCATCAATGAATACAATAATAAATTGATCTAAAAATGGCCTGAATATTCTGTTCATCAGATCCATAAAGACAGCTGGAGCGTTGGTCAACCCGAAAGGCATAACATGAAACTCATATGACCCATATATGGTGAGAAATGATGTCTTGGGTACATCCTGCTCCCTAACACGAAGTTGATGATAACCAAACCTTAAATCTATCGAAGAGAAAATTTGGTGATGTAACTATCAACATAATTTATTTGAGGAGGAAAGGAATGCATAAGAAGACGAGGATCTCATGATAAAAAGTGGCTAAGGATGGAATAGACGAAAAATTCATAGGAATAGGGAATGGATGTAGAATTCTCTAAGTATTTTGTTATTTTGTTTTTTTTATTATTTTCCCACCAAATCCATTTAGGATTGGTTCTATCCATATTTTGCATTTATTTTATTTTATTTTTTTGCAATTTTATTTTTTTTAGGATTATAGGCCCTTAAGGCCAAATCATGAGTGATTTTATTAATAAAATTCCATTCCCTTGAAAAATATGCTTCATGTTTTATATTTTGGTTTATTTAATCATTATGTGTTATTTTTTAATAGATCATCCAAAACAAGTTTGGGGGAGATATCCGCCATATATCAAAACAACCGAAATTACACTTCAAGGACGGTAACAATTTCTTTCCTATTTTATTTTATTTTTAGACCATGAGGACATGGTCCAATTTAAGTTTTGGGGGGAGGAATTAGTTATTGCATGCTTTAAGGGAATGAGAAAAATTAAAATATTGAAAAATTTGACAATTTTATTAAGTTCTTCATTTGAAATATGTAATTGAGATTTGATAAGAGTTGATTTGTGTACATGTTATGACTAGAAATGTATTATGTATATAACTACCCTACTCATGAGTATGTAATAGTTTGATTAAATTGAATTTTTAAGATGTGGTCCACATGAGTGAATAAATGGGGGAAATTGAAACCGAAAAAGATAGTCTTGGCCTATAAAGCACACGCACACATTCTTTATGGAACAACTAGTTGACCTTTGACTATGTAGTTGAAAAAATAATTTTGTTTCAATGACAAGGGGAGAAGGGGAGTAGTAAAAGAAAAATATAAGGAGAAAAGAAAAATATGAAAAAATAATGAAAATACAAAAAGTAGTTCTTCGATCTGAGTAACTAGGCCTTGGTATCACTAATATCACTGTTCGCGTAAAAAAGGGAGAGAACTAATGAGCATAAATCCCATGGAAGAAGCTCGGCCCAGTTGGTTGGGACTAAAAATCCCCACTGGAAAGTCCGTAGACTTAGAAAGACAAAAAGGGATAAAAATGAAAAAAAATTATATTGAAGTTGTGTCATGGCAAAACTTGATCAATGAAGTAGAAGAAGGGAGATTAGTCTACTATAAAGAATGTTCACAAAAAATACGGAGAGCTATGTGGATCGGCTGTATAAATTAGCAAGTTTATTTCACCACTGTGGGGACCATTTTTTTAAATTTATTTCATGATAATTATTATGTATAAGTGAGTGGGATAGATTATATGCATTTTACTCTGACGAAATTGTGGTATTTGCATGGTTTAATGATTATTTGATTTCATGAGCATACAAGAATGAAGAATGAAAGAATTTATGGGTAGTATATTTAACCCTCACGAGACTTCACTCGTCCACTTGGTATTACCGAGGGGTTTAAAAGGTTTGTTACACGTGTTAAGTGTAATCGTACGCCTTCACGAAAAAAAATGTTAGTTAGTTAGTTAGATAGTTTAGTTAGTTAGTTTTAATTTATTATATTAAAAACACAATCATCACGAATTTTGGAATTTTTTTCTATTGATTGATTGCTAAGGGACTAGCAATGTTTAAGTTTAGGGATTTGATAGGAGTCAAATATCATACATTTAAGGCTCCTAATTATACATTATTATGTCTACATATATCATTATATTGGTACTTTTATATGGTTTTCCTGTTTTAATACGTTTCAGGCCATGTTATGTAAAACGAGTTAAATTCGGTGAAATAACTGGATTAGTGACTAAAGATGGTTCGAGAGCCAAAACCATGGATAAAAGACCTATGAAGGTCCAAACATAAGTCAAGGATACAAAAGGAATGAAGCCGAGAAAAGAAACGGGAAAAGAAAATGAAGTTCAAGGGGAAGAACTACCGAGTACTAGGTAGTGCCTTCACCGAGTACTCGATCAAGTACAAAAGGGAGCGCACTTGCGCAAAAGAAGAAAAATGGCCAGAGAATTTAGCATACTTGCGCCCATTTGTACAGCACTCAGGAGTTACCGAGTACTCGGTAGAATTCTCACTGAGTACTCGGTGAGACCAAAAACGGCCAAGCCACATCTGCAACTTATATACACATCAGTGGGACCCATTTCGGCTAGAATCAATATGGAATGATCTCTAGAATATCTTGGACACAATATTAACCATATTTGATGAGATTTCATATCATTCTTCCAGAAATATCAAGATATACATTCTTGACTTAACGATGAAGCAATTAGATTACCAAACAAATATGCCTCTTTTTCTATAAAAGAGAGGGGTCTCCCCTACAGATAGATAGATTGGAATATAGAGATTTTAATATAGAGATATATCTTATCTTGAAAAGTTGGGCAGAAAATCAACCATGGAGGGGGTGTCTACATCAACAATGCAGACAACCACTACCATGAACAACTAAATCGGTATATAAGGTTTTTAACAAAGCCCTAACCAAGTAATATAGACTCTTTCTTATTTTTATTGTATAAGGGGAAACTGAATGACATGTATGTGATGACTGGGTAGATGAGTGATTACGTTTGATTTTATATAAGATTCTTCATTTATTATATGTCTTGTCTTAGCTTGAATGAATGTTTTATCTTGCACAATCATGGTTATTCAATATGGGCTAGAACTCGAATGTTTAACTCTTGATTTTTCTACACAATGGTGGTAATTAACATGCAATCTTGATTTAGACAAACCATGCATAAGGAAAGATAACGAGTAACATGTTTTTTAATTTATGTTAGTATGAGTAGTTTAGAGTAGATGCATGTACTAGTTATGCTTGTTCAATGATGGCTTGTGCCAATGATGGATGAATTATTCATTTTTGGTATTAGGGTTTTGCCAATGTTTGCGACCATATATCTGATTCACATATGATGGACTGTCATTTACAATTAAATGGTTAAGAGGATATATTATGTGGTTAGTGGTGGAGTTAGAAATACCCTAGATCTTTATCTCCATTGATCTCAAACCAAAACCAAAACTTTATCTTTACTGAAATTACCTAGACGATGAAGAAAATAGCCTAGAGGGGGGATAATAGAACTTTGTGGATTTATTGACAAAATAATATTTAATTGCGGAAAAGTCAATTTTAATCCAATGATAAAATCCTAATTCTCAAATCACATCATTCAAGCAATATCAATCAAACATTAATATAGTTCAGAAAATAAAGTAAGATAGACACACGATATTTTTACATGGAAAATCTTGGAAATACTCTAAGTAAAAACCATAGATACGCTCGGGTATCGATGTACTATGAATCAGAGAATTTGTACAGACTATGAAAATAGTATTTACAACCAATGTAATATGTTGTTATTCACTCGATGTCTAAAAGTCTAGATTTACCCGCGCTCCACGAAGCTCTTGCTCCGCTCCGTACACTGACGACTCTGTTTCTCAACAAATCAAATAATCACAAAGCTTCTTGCTCCGATCTCCGCACTCAGACGGCTCCATTCTTCAACAGATCAAAGCAACCTCATTGCAATCAGCGGTGTGTAGATTTTTCAAAATCTATATGATTCAATCGTGCATAAGATCGTTGATGTAAAAGCATGATAGAATCAACTCCAAAATAAGAGAGAACTAGAAGAATCACTTAATGATATTTTCTCTCTATATATCAATATCTCTGTAGAAGAATATGAATAATAAAATACTGCAGAGATCTCTCAAAGATGTTGCCTCCTCTTTTATAGAACTTGGTATTTATAGACCATGCTAAGGAGAAATCCTAACATTACCCTTTTGTGTAATTTCACACTCAACTGAGCCAAACCCTTTGATCTGATGTATAATATGTGATATACACGTTCTTATAGGTGTTTGGGTCGAACTCAAGATCATCAGGGTCAACACGAATCAATTTGAGTCAAAATAAAATTTCAGTCCTATTTTGAAATTTCCAGCTTTTTTCTGCAGGACACCTCTCACTCTTTTTATCATATCTAGAGCTACACACATTGGATTGAGACATGTAATATATCGTTGGAAAGCTGACTTCAAGATCTTGATGATAGGCTCAAGAATCACCTTATTTGGACCTATGCTTGGGACCTACGCTTGGGCGTAGGTCTAGGGTGTAAGGTCCCTTCCCAGCTCTAAAACCACGGTGTAGGTCAGAGCCAATTTATCCTATTTCAGCCTCTAACAACGTAGGTATGTTGCATCTTTTGCAATTTTTTCATATTTGAGCTAAACTGGTCATCTCGAACTCCCGATGCTTTTAGTTGAAGTTATGGTGTCTGGAAATGACATTTTTGCCCTTTGGTGAAGTGACGATGTCAGGAAAATGATGATTTTGCCCTCAGGTAGCTTTCTTTGCTTTGACAGACTCATTGACTTCTTTCTCTAGATAGAAACGAACATACTAAAAACTCAATTGCAAAAACACAAAACTCTCAATATGACAATTTACTCAACATGATTATTGTCTAGAACATACCAAACACAAATAATATTATAAATATTCTTACATCTCCACCTTGGCATTTCTGAGACAAAACCTTGTTTTACAATATAGCCTCACAAATAATAACATAACATCTATACCTATGAACACACACCTACAAACATAGATATAAACTGTCACCATACTTTTATAACGGTCTACCAATCCTGTAATCATAACACTGAACAAACCATTAAACACAAGTGTGGAAAACAGATACAAACCAATATAATGATCAAAAGAAAATCAACACCAATGCAATCATAATGATCATCATACTCCTTCCCCCCCTAAGAATATACTCCCCCTCAAACAAAATATTTATCCCCTTACTTAATACTTCTCCCCCTAAAATCATTACTCCCCCTTACTCAATATTTCTCCCCTTTTTTGTCACTGAAATGACAAGGAACAATACAAATAATTAAAGCACATGAGATAAATAAGGGAAAGCCTCAAGATGAACACACAGGGAAAAGATCACAGAGGATACTCAAGAGAATCTAAGCCAAGCACTAAATACTAAGATAAAGTACTCTATTAGAATATATCCAGATTCTCAAGTAACATAAATCTCTATAATGCATGAACTTAAGACTAATGCATGAATGTAAAATGCAAAACAACCAAAAATATTTTTGTTCTTAGAACTATGTGAGCAGGGCAGTAGAGACAATGAGTTAGTCATTAACACATCATATACGCATATTTGACTTAGCTCTTATACACATGATAGTGAAAAAAATCAGCACACATACCTTGTAGATATAAACAGTCACAAGACAAGCTTTACATAGCATTTGTATATATGAAAAATATTCAGGTGCAAATAAACCCTAAGATGAAAGCAATACATACTAATTTTGATAATCTTCTTCACTAATTGTGATGATACTTCAGTCCAAAACCTAAGCTAGAAATCAAATCATTCACTTGGACCTTATTGCTTATTTTAAAATATATATATATCCTATTGTTACACAATTTATTCTTTGCACCTATTCAACTTTTTCACCAAATCCCTTTTTGTCTTTCTAAGTTCCGGACTTTCCAGCGAGGATTTTTAGTCCCAACCAACTGGGCCTGAGCTTCTTCCATGAGATTTATGCTCATTAGCCTTCTCCCCTTTTTACGCGAACACTCAATGCTTACTGAGGCAAGAGGCTCGGTTACTCAAATCGAAGAACTACTTTTTGCATTTTTATATTTTAAACATCTCATTCTTTTCTCTTTTCAACTTCACCACAATATTAATAAGCGTGCAAAAAATATTTCAAACCATAGATTAATCTAGCATATCTCATGAATCTACATATTACTTCGGATTAGATGAAAAAGATTAAAATTTTTAACAAGTATTACAGTCATTTCCGAAGTAAAACAATCACCCAAAGTTGATGAGTTCCAAAAATAATACTTAAACATGTCAAGTGAATAACTCATAACCTCAGGTCAGACTAACAATTCCAACTCTCATAAGCATAATAAGAAAAGTAAATATGAGAATAGAGTGAAATATGACAATCATTTGTACCCTTAGCCAAGCTCAATATGCTAAAAAAAAAATTATTTTTAATTTTTATGGAATTTTTGTCATAAGGATGCATGCATGAATAATCCTAATAAAAGAAAAACATGATGCATGCATAATAATAAAAATAACAAAACAAAAAATAAATAAACATGCAAATAAAACAAAATTCATGATAATGTATCAATTCTAGGATAAAAATATATTACAAGATATTTCTAGAATGATACATATGAAGACATCTATCCTAATGATAATATGCCACCAGATTTTCTAAAATGCATATACTTTTGAAAATCTAATGGTTTCATAGAGATGTCTGTTGACTGAGAATCTGTAGATATATACTCAAGACCTTTCTCAGAATTAGAGTCGCGTGCTAGGCATGTAGTATGAACAACCAAACAATGCAATTCATCTTTTCTAACCCACATTTGTTTAATTTTCGGTGCTCTATTTGCTAGCCTAGTCAACCTCTTCACTCAACACCCAAATTTGACTTTCAACATTGGGTCTTTTCTGAATTATATGCTTCCACTCAGATTTTAAAGTTTCTCCTCTTAACTTTGAACGTACGAGTCGAATGTGACATTTCACTCCATAGTAATGATAGACTGGAATAAACCTTTGAAAAACATTATTTGAACCCTTATTGACTCTAGAGGTAAAGGGAGGCTTACTCTCAATAGGCTTTCTGACATAAGATCGAGCATGAAGAATCCTATCAGACTTACCTTGAGAAGAACTAGATGTTACTTGGGAAGCCTTAACAAAGGTTGTTTTGGAAACAATGTCAGGATCACTCATTCCTTTGAACCCCAACCCCTTAGTATTTCCTGCTGACTTTCCTACACTCAACATGTGATCAAGCTTATTAGTTTCACTAGACCATCTATGAATAGTTGAGTTAGCATCCTTCAAATTTTTTTCCAAGTCTCCAATTTTCACAGATTTCTCAATCAAATAAGATCTTACAGTTGTTAATTCCTTATTAAGATCTTCTACACGCTTTAAAAACTCAATCCTTTCTTTTTCAGACTTTCTCAAACTTTCAATCCATTCAAATTTATCACTCATGTGTTGATTAAATTGATGGGTAAGGCTAGTTAATTCGTCTCTTACAGATTCTTTTTTTTTTGTCAACACTTTTAAATCTACCAATAGATTTTGATAAAACTTCGCTAAGATGAGTATACTTATCATGCAATTTATTGTACTTAGCTTGAAGCGAATCATCACAATTATCATCACCCTCATTATTTAACCTATCAACAACATGGGGCCTATGAAGGAAACCTCGTTCATGAAGAAATTCCATAGTCTAAGTTCAAGATCTAACCCTAGGTAGTTAACCTAAATCGGGGCAACCACGCTCTGATACCAATTGAAATTATCTAGATGATGAAGAAAATAGCCAAGAGGGTGGGTGAATAGGTTTTTTGTGGATTTGTTGACAAAATAATACTTAATTACGGAAAAATCAATTTTAATCCAATCACAAAACCCTAATTCTCAAATCACATCATTCAAGAAATATCAAGCAAACATTAATATAGTGCAAAAAATAAAGCAAGATAGACACACGATATTTTTATATGGAAAACCTTGGAAAGACTCCAAGTAAAAATCACGGATACGCTCGGATATCGATACACTATGAATCAGAGAATTTGTACAGACTTTATAAAAACAGTACTTACAACCAATGTAATCTACTATTCTTCACTCAATGTCTGAAAGTCTAGATTCACTCGCGCTCCACGAAGCTCTCGCTCTGCTCCGTACACTGACGGCTCTGTTTCTCAACAGATCAAATAACCACGAAGCTTTTTACTTTGATCTCCGCACTCAGACGGCTCCATTCTTCAATGGATCAAAGCAACCTCGTTGCAATCAACGGTGTGTAGATTTTTCAGAATCTATATGATTCAATCGTGCATAAGATCATCGATGTAGAAGCATGATAGAATCAACTCCAAAATAAGAGAGAACTAGAAGAATCACTCAATGATATTTTCTCTATATATATCAATATCTCCGTAGAAGAATATGAATGATAAAATACTGCAGAGATCTCTCAAATACGTTGCCTCCTCTCTTGTAGAAATTGGTATTTATAGACCATGCTGAGAAAAAACTCTAACATTACCCTTTTGTGTAATTTCACACTCAACTGAGCCAAACCCTTTAATCTGATGTATAATATGTGATATACACGTTCTTATAGGTGTTTGGGTCGAACTCAAGGTCATCCGAGTCAACACGAATCAATTTGAGTCAAAATAAAATTTCAGCCCGATTCTAAAATTTCCAACTTTTTCTGCAGGACACCTCTCACTCTTTTGATCATATCTGGAGCTAGACACATTGGATTGAGACATGTAATATATCGTTGGAAAACTGACTTCAAGATCTTGATGATAGGCTCAAGAATCACCTTATTTAGACATATGCTTGGGCATAGGTCTAGGGCGTAGGGTCCCCTTCCAGCTCTAAAACCACAGCGTAGGTCAGAGCCAATTTGTCATGTTTCAGCCTCTGACAACATAGGTATGTTACATCTTTTGCAATTTTTTCATATTTGAGTTAGACTAGTTATCTCGAACCCCCGATGCTTTTAGTTGAGGTCATGATGTCTGGAAATGACATTTTTGCCCTTCGGTAAAGTGACGATGTCTGGAAAATGATGATTTTGCCCTCCGATAGCTTTCTTTGTTTTGACACACTCCTTGACTTCTTTCTCAAGATAGAAATGAACATACTAATAACTCAATTACAAAAACACAAAACTCTCAACATGACAATTTATTCAACATGATTATTGTCTAGAACATGCCAAACACAAATAATACTATAAATGTTCTTACATTTACTTTTATGTTATTTTATTTATTGTCAAAGTAATTCTAGAAAACCAAACAAACAAATTATCTTTCATAATTTAGTTACAATAATTAGAAGGAAGTTGTGAATTCAATAGTCTATATGGATTCGATATACCCTATCTCATTTATACTATACTATAATAGATTCATGCACTTGCGATAGGGAAAACTAGGTCAACTTTAAGAGCTTCTTTACACACACTGTTATTCTTATCATTATTTATTATCATAGCCTAGTAGTTTAAATCTAACAAGGTTTGACCGACCGATCATATATATATTCGTATATATATATATATATATATATGTGTGTGTGTGTATATAGGCGTATGTATATATAGGTATTTATGTATATATATGTATGTATGTTTGTGATTGAGAAAGTGTTTAGTGGGTCAAGGTTTGGAGAAGATGCGGAATTGGAAATCACAACTTCTTCTTATGGAATTGAAGTTGTGGAATTGGTATATTTGGAATTGCATTTCAATTCCAATTCTAAAGTATTCTGTTACATACAAACAATGAATTTAGAATTGGAGTCCCCAATTCCAATTCCAAGGCTCCAATTCCATGCTCCCAAACGGACCCTAAATAAAATTGGAACTGATCAATTATCATTTATTGTTTACAATCGTTACGAGTGGCAGTGATAGTCATTCTAGTAATCAAAAGTGAATAATTTCTCACATATATAGTGAAGGGAGTTTGTGAAGGCCTCCCAAATATATATTGTGGTTTTCTTTGTCTTTCACAAAGGAAATGCTCACCTACTGTTTTTGTGTGGAATAAGAACCAAAATTAAAGTGGTTTAAACACAATCTTTTCCAATTGCATTGGTCCAGATTCTCTTTGGAGACCAACATTGGATGTCTATTATGGCAATATACAAATTCTAAAAAAAAAGTTGACTTTCCAGCATTGGACGTCTATTATGGGACAAAAAAGTTGACTTTTCGCAAAAATGGCAATACACAAATTATAAAAAAAAAAAGTTGACTTTCCAGCATTGGACATCTATTATGGGACAGAAGTAGTAATTACATCTTGTGCAACTAAATAGAGTAAATATCCATAGTTCAATAACGATGAAGTTAATGAGAATGTTGGTTGTGTATTGATTAAGATAATGACAAACCAAACTCGGCAACTGAATATTATTCTTATTCAGATGATTATATCCAAGTCTGCTTAAAATTTTCCTTTTCCAAGTGCTAAGCTATTTGTGGAATGTTACGTTAGGATAGCTATATAATGCTACCAAGAATGTCAATTACTCAACTTTTTTTTTCATCCCTAAACTATTATTATTTTGATACTAAGCAATCATGTGTAGGCGTATGATTGCGATAGAGAAACAGGAAAATATATCTCAAAGATTCATGACGTTTTTCGAAGAGACGCAAAGGGTTATATGATAAGGCTGCAGAATTATGCATGACTTGCGATGTTCAAATAGTGATTCTCATGTCGTCACCTAGTGCAAATCCTAAGTTTTACTCCTTTGTTTATCTTTCTATTGATACCATCATTAAGGTGTTCACCACGCTTTCCTTGCCTGTTGTGGAGGGCGATGTCAAATAAGCAATGTATACACGATATCTCGAAGTCAAAGAACTCGAGAAAAATTTGAAAAAAGAAAAGGAAGAGTCAAAAAACAAGGAGATCGTTGGTGGGAATATGAAGACTTTGAAAGTTGGAACTCAAGAGAGGAGTTGTAAGCCTTCATGAATGCATTAGAATGCTTCAAAAATAATGTGAACAATAGATTGAATGATGTGGCTTCTTCAAGGTGATTTTGATATTCCAGTTCTCTCTTAGTAATTAATTTACTTTATTTATTTTTTCACTATTTATTTCTTACCTATTTGTGATGGATATTTGCCACTTCCTACCCAACCAATTGATAGGGTATGATATTCACTTCTCTCACTCTCTCACACACATACTTGAATCTTTATTGCTACTACAATTCCAGAGAATTTTCTTTTTTTTATGTTGCAATGTGATGATATAATATATATATATGTGTGTATAATATGTTTTAATGGTAGAAGTAACATAATATATATAGAGAGAGAAAATTTTCGGGCACCATTGATGGAGTGTGAAATAAGTTTATTACTCCACATTAACTAAGCAGTCTCACTATTTTTTTCTTCCCGCTAAATCATCAGTCTCACTTTAATGTGCCATGCGACTTCCTTATCATTCTTGTTGAGGCATAAGTAGAGCCTCAAGGAATCTGTTATGACACCAAGTCACCAACACGCAAATGCTAGCAGACAACATATATATATATATATATATATGATATAGTATTATATAAGAAAATATAAAAAAAATTATGTCGGTATTTTTATAACAATTATTCAAGTCCTCTCGTTCAATGGCATGTCAACTTTCGCATATTTAATTCTTTCAATGGCATGTCAACTTTCGCATATTTAATTCTTAATTAAAAAACATAAAATTATAGGGTGAACATCATTTACACCTCTTCGGGTTTGCTTTTACTTCAACTACCCTCTCCCAAGTTTGAGAATCTTCATTTATACCCCCTCATGTTTGCTTTTACTTCAATTACACCCTCCCAAGTTTGAGAATCTTCATTTACACCCTCTCATGTTATGAAATGTCTAAAACACCCTTAAACCAAACACCCATTAAATCAATTTAATCCTCAAACCAAACACCCCAACCACCAACACCAACACCACCACCAGCAACCACCTCCACCCGTGCCCCAGCCGTCGCCGCCCGTGTGTGTGTATTTATGTATATGTGTGTGTAGATCTACATATGTGTGTGTAGATGGTGGGGGTGGGGGTGGGGATATATATATATATATATATATATATATATATTACTATTAAAAGTGTGAAGAATTTCAGTATTTCAAGATTCAGTCCTATTTTTATTTTAGATTATAAAAAATAATTGAAACATTAATTTTTGTTAAAGTTTATTCTATTTGTACCAATATAAATGTTAGACATAGTAGATATGGTTTTTTTTATTGACGTGTTATATAATTGAAATTAACTATATATATTAAAAACTTAATTGTAATAAAACACTAATTTTAGTTCTACCATAATTATAGTAAACCTATATTCATATATACAATAATATTCGATCACAAACTTTAATACCTGTCCATCTAACTTTAACAAATTAAACTCTACAACCTAATCTTATCTAATTAATTTCGGTGTTATAGATGAACTCTAAATCTAATTGCTCTTTCTTACTGATATATATAAGTTATCTAAATCTATATCTGTTTTGTAATTAAAATAAAAACAATTTCAGTATTTCACGTGTATTTGTTATTGTTTTTAATAATTTTATTCTTTTCATAAATTAATCTATCTATCTATCTATCTATACTGTTATAAAAAAATTAAAGACTTTCAGCCCTAAATTTATTTTAAAATATCATTCTTTAATTCTAAACATACGTGTAGTTAAACTCAAACTCTAGTATTTAGTTTTAATACTATCTATATAACTTTTGTGATATATTTAAACTCCAACACCTTTGCTAGCAATTATGACTTTGATGGACGCCTCATCATAGACTTCATAAGTAACAAGCACAACAATCATTTCCAATTTATTACTCTTTAACTTAATGAAATAGTATTTACACAATCGCATGTATAGATATATGTATTGTTGGTTGTTATTTTTGTCATTGTTTTGTTGTTTATAATATTTTTTAACAATTTTCTATAACTTTTTGTATCCATTTGTTATTTCTTATTTTGACAATTCCCAGGTACTAAAATTGATTATGATCAGGCAGCAGAGGCTTATATGCATCTTAAATCACAGTCCAATCCACAAGCCATATTGAATCTTGGATACAAGCATGAGAATGGTCAAGGATTTTTAATTAATTTACATCTTACCAAGCGTTACTATGATCAGGCTGTAGAAATTCATCCTGCAAAGTTGCTGGTAACACTGCCCCTTGGTAGCTTGTGGGTACAAAAGAACTATTCGAACAGTTTTTAAATCAATTGATAAAGCTTTCTTTTCTGTGACTTTTTTTTTGTATCTATATATTGAATTTAGTCTCTATTTTAGTTATAGTAAATAATATTGATAGTATTGAGATAATATAACATTTTTTAAATTTTATGTTGCAATTTATATAGGTCACTTTGAGCAAATTAAAGCAACCTCACGTATCCTTACAATATGAACATTTTTATTGCAACAGGATGTCACAGTAAAAAACATCCGTCTTCATATAGCCAAAATATGGTCAGTATCGGTAATAAAAATTTATTTTTCTCTCATTTTGCTTATTATGCTGCTTGTTTAATACAATTATGTTGATTTTATTTTTTAGAATTTATAAAAAATAAATATCTAATTTTGTAAATCTTTATGTTTTAATCTGAAAATAATTATTACCTATTGCGTAATTTTATTTCTTTCATGACATTAGTTAAATTTTCATGTGTCAAAAATAAATTTCAAATTCCATTTTAAAGGCCTAATCACACACACACATATATATGTCTATTATTTATATAGTATCAAAGTATTTTTACTTGATTTTTTTATTTTTAAAAATTTTATGCTATATGACTGTTTTATTTTATTATTATTATTTTTATTATTTTTCACTTATGGTTCCAATAAATACCTCAAAATATTTATAGTTTTCATCATATATTAGTTTTTCTTTCAGTTTTTATTTTGCTTCTAAACTTTTTGTTCATTTTTCTTTTAGTTTCAATAACTAAAGTGTAATTTTAATATTTCTATTGGTTTTTAGATATTGTATATTTATTATATTATTTTATGAAATTATTTCTTTTTTATGCTTTTTTATTCTTTTAAAGTCTATTATTCTCACTTTTTCATTTCATGTTGGTATTGATTTTCGTATTGAAATCTAATTATTTTTTTATTTCCCTAAATTTAACTTATTTGTTTGATCAAATTTAACTCTTTATTTTTCAATGTTTGAATTTACATGAATTTCATTAAAATACTAATTCCTAATAAAGTTTTTCATGTTGATGTTTATAACGGTGCTTTGATTAGAATAGAATCACCACCCCGGTAATTTTGATAGTGCAATGATGGAATGCGGATTGCATGATATGATTTCTTTAATGTACATTTATTCTAGTTCTCCTAATTACAATCCGTTAAGAAATTCCAACCCCATTCCCACAAATATCTCACTTAAAAATTAAACAACTCCGCAAAATCATATATTTACAACACAAAATTCAACATTATAAAAACTAAATAAATCACCAAATTATCCAATAATTTAAATTATAATGCATTCTACCGAAAATAATAATAAAAAAGAAGATTGTCCAAAATTAGGTTCACTTTAATGTAGACAACAACAAAAATAGAGTTCAGGATTGATGGAATACATTTATTTTTTATTTACTATATCAATATTTAAATTATAATATGTCTAAATGGGCCCCGTTTATGTGCAGGTTTTTTTCCCAACTCCATCCCCACCTATATAGTATAAATGGGACACCCAAAATCGCTATAAATGGGGTGGTATGGGGCGGGTAACAGGCGAGGCGGAGCAAATTGCCAACCCTATGATATATCTAGTGTTAATTGCGGGCAGGCACGGACCCAGAAAAGTGAGTTAGTGGGGGTGTAATGGTATTTTTTTATAATTTCAGTGGGGGCATTGTGTAATTTTAATGGGGAGCCTTGTGCAAATTCAAATTTTCTTAGGCATAAAACATAAAAAATAAAAAATTCAGTGGGGGCATTGGCCCCCACTGGTCTAAAGATGGGTCCGTCCCTGATTGTGGGTTCAGAATTCATCGTCGATGAAACAAGTACAATGACGACTTAGCTCAATCAACCAATACCATTGATAGGGTCTTTTTCCGGTTCTGATTTAAATGGCGTGGCTCAACTAACCTGTGATGTTTTCCAACATAAAATAAGTACATTAAAAAAATATAATATGTGTATATATATATGTACTAGTAAAACTGGAGATGCAATTAGACCTGTCAATAGATCAGATTTTGATCTGAATTCGATCCGATTAATCGAATAAGGATTTAAAATAAAATCCGATAACCTGATTACAATTCAAATTCGATAATCCAATTTCTTAACAAATTGGATTTGGATTTATGTTAATCCGATCCGATAATAACCCGATCCGAATTACATAATATGTATATTAATATAGATGTGATATTTTTATGTGTATATATTTAGTACTATACATATATATGATTGTTAATTATTTTGTTCTTTGTTAATAATGATTTATCAACTATATTATTATTAAAAATGTTAATAATTTGAGTGTTTCATTATTTATATTTTAAATTTTATATTATTAATTAATATATAAATGTCGAGTAATAAATGTAATATACTTCCTTATCATTCTTGTTGAGGCATAAGTAGAGCTTCAAGGAATCTGTTATGACACCAAGTCACCAACACGCAAATGCTAGCAGACAACATATATATATATATATATATATGATATAGTATTATATAAAAAATAAAATAAAAAATTATGTCGGTATATTTGTAACAATTATTCTAGTCCTCTCGTTTAATGGCATGTCAATTTTGGAACGCATATTTAATTCTTAATTAAAAAACAGAAAATTATAATATATCACCAGATTTACCCAATAGCAAAATATTATAGGGTTAACATCATTTACACTCCATGTTTGCTTTTACTTCAATTATCCTTCAAGTTTGAGAATCTTCATTTACACCCTCTCATGTTTGCTTTTACTTCAATTACACCCCCCAGGTTTGAGAATCTTCATTTACACTCTCTCATGTTATGAAATGTCTAAAACACCCTTAAACCAAACATCCCTTAAATCAATTTAATTCCTAAACCAAACATCCCTTAAATCAATTTAATCCTCAAACCAAACACCCCAACCACCAACACTACCACTACCACCCGTGCCCTAGCCGCCGCCGCCCGTGTGTGTATTTATGTATATGTGTGTGTAGATCTATATATGTGTGTAGATGGTGGGGGTGGGATATATATATATATTATTATTAAAAGTGTGAAGAATTTATGTATATTTGAGTGTTTCAGTATTTCAAGATTCAATCCTATTTTTTATTTTAAATTATAAAACATAATTGAAATATTAATTTTTGTTGAAGTTTATCTTTAAAAAATCTATTGAAGTAGGATTCTATTTGTACCAATATATATGTTAGACATAGTAGATATTGTTTTTTTTATTGACGTGTTATATAATTAAAATTAACTACATATATTAAAAACCTAATTGTAATAAAACACTAATTTTAGTTCTACCATAATTATAGTAAACCTATATTCATATATATAATAATAATATTCGATCACAAACTTTAATACCTGTCCATCTAACTTTAACAAATTAAACTCTACAACCTAATCTTATCTAATTAATTTCGGTGTTATAGATGAACTCTAAATCTAATCGCTCTTTCTTACTGATATATATAAGTTATCTAAATCTATATCTATTTTGTAATTAAAAGTAAAAACAATTTCAGTGTTTCACGTGTATTTGTTATTGTTTTTAATAATTTTATTTTTTTTATAAATTAATCTATCTATCTATCTATACTAATATAAAAAATTAAAGACTTTCAGCCCTAAATTTATTTTAAAATATCATTCTTTAATTCTAAACATACTTGTAGTTAAACTCAAACTCTACTATTTATTTTTAATATTATGTATTTAACTTTTGTGATATATTTAAACTCGGGTCGCGAGCCTTTAACACCTATATAGTATAAATATAGTGTGTATAACCCCCTAGGTACGAATTGATCCCAAACCTTTCAAATATGTGCGAATTGACCCCATTTCATGTAAAATGACATATATGCCCTTAGTATATAAATTTCAAACAAATGAAAAATATATGTATATTTTGAAAATTATATAAATTTCTAAAAAAAGATATAAAATTCGAAAAAATATATATAAAATTAAAAACAAATATTTAAAATTCAAAAAAAATATAAAAAAATTCAAAAACATATATAAAATTCGAAAAAATATATAAAATTCGAAAACATATATAAATTTCAAATATATATATAAAATTATAAAAAATTATATATATAATACGAAAAAAATATCAAATTTGAAACAATATATATATATAATTCAAAAATATATATATTAAATTTCAAAAAAATATAAAATTCGAAAAAATATAAATTTTGAAAAGAAAAATATAAAATTCAAAAAATTATATAAAATTGGAAAAAAACATATATAAATTCAAAAAAATATTTATATATTTCGAAAACATATATAAATTTTAATAAAAATATATAAAATTCGGGAAATATATTAAATTCGAAAAAAATATATTAAATTTCGAAAATAAAATATAGAATTTGAAAACATATATAAAATTCGGGGAAAATATTAAATTCGAAAAAAATATATTAAATTTTGAAAATAAAATATATAATTCGAAAACATATATAAATTTCGGAAAAATATATATAAAATTCGGGGAAAATATTAAATTCGAAAAAAATATATTAAATTTCGAAAATAAAATATAGAATTTGAAAACATATATAAATTTCAGAAAAAATAAAATAATATTCGGGGAAAATATACTTCTTTTTTCTACTTTCTTTGACTTTAAATTTTGTTTTGGTGTATTGTACTTTGATCACTTGTGTATTTTATACTTCTATTTGCACAACTATTTGAATTTTATATATTGTTTTTGAATTTTATATATTTGTTTCAAATTTTATATGTTTTTTCAAATTTTATATATATATTTTTCGAAATTTAATTATTTTTTACGAATTATATATATTTCGAATTTTATATATATAGAAAATAGAAGTATATTTTCCCCGAATTTTATATTTTTTTCCGAAATTTATATATGTTTTCGAATTCTATATTTATTATTTTCGAAATTTAATATATTTTTTTCGAATTTAATATTTTCCCCGAATTTTATATATATTTTTTCCGAATTTTATATATGTTTTCGAATTTTATATTTTAATTTTGAAATTTAATATATTTTTTTCGAATTTAATATTTTTGCCGAATTTTATATATTTTTTCAAAATTTATATATGTTTTCGAATTTTATATATTTATATAAATTTCGAATTTGAATTTTAAGATAAATGGTAAAATGAGTATTTAAGAGAGTATAAAAGTCAAAGAATGGGATATTGCACGTTTTCGAAACCTGCATGGGGATATTCGCATGTTTTCGAAACCTGCATGGGGATATTCGCATATTTTCAAAACTTTCAGAGGATGTTCGCACATTTTTCAAAAATATTAGTATCAATATAAATATTTTTAAAATATTGAATGTTATTTGCGCATTTATATTATAAGAGTGTTTTATGTACTTAACCCTTTAAACTCCAACACCTTTGCTAGCAATCATGACTTTGATGGATGCCTCATCATAGACTTCATAGGTAACAAGCATAACAATCATTTCCAATTTATTACTCTTTCACTTAATGAAATCGTATTTACACAATCACACGTATAGATATATGTATCGTCGGTTGTTTTTTTTGCCATTGTTTTGTTGTTTATAATGCTTTTTAACAATTTTCTATAATTTTTTGTATTCCTTTGTTATTTATCATTTTGACAATTCCTAGGTACTGAAATTGATTATGATCAGACAACAGAGGTTTATATGCATGTTAAATCACAGTCCAATCTACAAGCCATGTTGAATCTTGGATACAAGCATGAGCATGGTCAAGGACTTCTAATTAATTTACATCTTACCAAGCGTTGCTATGATCAGGCTATAGAAATTCATCTTGCAAAGTTGCTGGTAACATTGGTCATTGGTAGCTTGTGGGTACAAAAGAACTATTCGAACAGTTTTTTAAATCAATTGATAAAGCTTTCTTTTCTGTGATTTTTTTTTTTTTATCTATATTTTGAATTTAGTCTCTATTTTAGTTATAGTAAATAATATTGATAGTATTGAGATAATATAATTTAAATTTTATGTTGCAATTTATATAGGTCACTTTGAGCAAATTAAAGCAACCTCACAGATCCTTACAATATGAACATTTTTATTGCAACAGGATGTCACAGTAAAAAACATCCGTCTTCATATAGCCAAAATATGGTCAGTATGGGTAATAAAAATTTATTTTTCTCTCATTTTGCTTATTATGCTGCTTGTTATATACAATTATGTTGATTCTATTTTTGGAGAATTTATAAAAAATAAAAATCTAATTTTGTAAATCTTTATTTTTTAATCTGAAAATAATTATTACCTATTGCATAATTTTAATTCTTTCATGACATTAGTTAATTTTTCATGTGTCAAAAATAAATTTCAAATTCCATTTTAAAGGGCTAATGTGTGCCAATGGTATCATGCGGATTGCATGATATGATTTCTTTAAAGTACTTTATTTTAGTTCTCTTAGTACTTGATTTATTCAATTACGATCCCGTAAGAAACTCCCACCACATCCCCGCCCAATATCGACTAAACGGGATAGGAGATCACCCCGTCTCCGTCGGATTTCTTAAAACCGTTGGATGCCATAGATGTTAACAGTTAAAATTTTCAAATGTCTCACTTAAAAATTAAACAACTCCACAAAATCATATACTTGCAACACAAAATTCAATATTATAAAAACTAAATAAACCACCAAATTATCCATCAATAAAAATTATAATACATTCTACCAAAAATAATGATAAAAAAAAAATCGTCCAAAATTAGGTTCACTTCAATCTAGACAACAAAAATAGAATTTAAAATTGATGGGATACATTTATTTTTTATTTACTATATAAATATTTAAATTATAATATATCCAAATGGGCCCGTGCGGGTGTTTTTCCCCAACCTCATCCTCACCCATATATTCTTGATGATTTCCATAGTGCATTGATGGAAGGCGAACCAATGGTAGATTTTTCCGGTTCTGATTTAAATGGCGTGGCTCAACCAACCTGCGATGTTTTCCAACATAAAAGAAGTACATTAAAAATATATAAGATGTGTATATATATATATATGTACTAGTAAAACTGGAGGTGCAATTAGACCTGTCAATGGATCAAAATTTGATCCGAATTCGGTCCAATTAGTCGAATATGGATTTCCGATAACCCAATTACAATTCGAATCCGATAATCCGATTTCTTAACAAATTGAATTTGAATTTATGTTAATCCGATCCGATAATAACCCAATCCGAATTACATAATATATATTAATATAGACGTGATATTTTATGTGTATATATTTAGTACTATACATATATTGTTAATTGTTAATTGTTAATTATTTTGTTCTTTATTAATAATAATTTATCAACTATACTATTATTAAAAGTGTTAATAATACGAGTGCTTCACTATTTATACTTTTAATTTTATACTTTTAATTAATATATATATATATATATATATATATATATAATTATGTTATTATTTGTATATGGTAATTAGTATGTCTAATTATATTCTAAATTTTTGTTTGTTATTTGACATTTATATTTGCCTCGGACATACATTATAAGTATAAAATAGATAATTTTATTTTTAATGTTCATAAAATAATAATAAAAAAATTATTTATTGATTTTATTTTAAAAAAAATTATAATCGGATCAGGTTATCTGATCGGAAATCCAAATATCAAAGAAATTGGATATGGATTAAGGAAGCAAAAATCCGTCGGATTATGGGATCGGATCGAATTATGCTTGTCAGATTCAGATTTGGATCATGACAAATCCGATCCGTTTACAGGTCTGGGTGCAATGCACATGATAGCATATAGTTCAGGTAAAACAATATATAATAAAGTCAACACACTGATGGTAAAATTAGTTATATGCTCATAAAAATTAAAAATGCATCAACAATCAAAGCCACTAAAATTACTCAAATATAGTAGGTTTTTTCATAAAGAAATAAAGATTTTGCAACATAAGGTATTTCTATTGCAATTTGATATAAGCAACAAAATGTCTTGCTGAACAGCAACAAAATGTTACTTATAGTATGTCAGAAAACTTCTATTTTTTTAGTAAAAAGACAATCTATACACTTTCTGTGACAAATCACAATCTGTTGCAAAACCTTAACAAGAAAAATGTCATCTTTTCAAAAAACATGTGTATATATATTTGTCATGAAAATTAAACAATGGGAGACAAAGATACAAATTTGTGGCAAAAGTCCAAATATTGTCAACAAATCTGAATTTCTAATGCAATCAATTATGTATTTGCAATAAATCTTTTTGTTGCAAAAAGTAAACTAATTGCTACAAATAATTTGCCATTGAAGGTTATCTTTTTCGCTACACGTCATATATTTTATTGCTATTACAATCGTTTGCAATGAAACCAATTAAATCATTTTTGGTTGAAAAAAAACAACACATTAGGCAACAAATTCAAATTTTACTGCATGTCATTTTGTGCATTTTGTGGCTAAAAGTTTCATCCCTAATACTAATTGTTGGTCCAGTGATTCAAGTTTATTGTACTCATGAAATATGGAAACATTAATGAATAATCACCATCTTAAATTTTCTTTATCCTCATAGCAAAAATTAATATCAACATATGGATCGATAAGAAGTTTGAATGAAAAGGTTTTCAACCAAGGGTCATAATTTAAAATCTTTATGTTCTTAGAACACAATTTTAAGTACATGAGAAAGGTCACATAAACAAAAGGAAATTCCAGAAGAGAACATACCTCATTTTGTTTTCCGTCACAACTCATTCCCGTGAGCTTTTCCTCTTCCAATAGAGAACCTATAAATGAAGAAAAGGGACATAATATTTTTGAGACATAGACATTGGTAGTTAAAGGATTTTTATTTTATGACCTACCTACCATTACAACTACAATAATAGATGCAATATGAAAATACAGTTAAAATGATTTCGGATAATAAGAAAATAAACGGAGAAACAATCATGTCATTCTAAACCCTAAATTAGACATGTCAATCTAAAGAACATATAAGATGGGGAATAATAGTGAATAGTCAACTACCTGATGACTGATGAGGCATACTGTTCTACAAGCTTTCGATAAAGAGTTGTTAGATCCAAAACATTGATCGCTTCCCAACTATACATGATCACGTTAAAAACATCCAAACATGACCCACATTAAAAACATGAATAGGAAAAATATCACTTAAAAATATGAATAGGAAAAACAATATATGAGAAATCAATATTAAACACCTAAAAGAGAAATGATCAAAACACTATAATATAGTTTACAAAAGAGTTTTAAACATAATGGAATCGTAATAGGGGTAATATTACAATTTTACCGTGTCTTATAATTACTATCACATTTTTATAAAATTGAAAAGTTTGGGGAAGAATATAATTGAAACTTCAGTAATTTAAAATTGGTTGAGAAAGTGATATAGAGTAACACCTTCATCAATAAAAATCCAGTGTAATTAATTTACAAAACATAAAATTTCAAACATAAAAAAAAAAAGTTCCTTTCACAGTTGAAGTATATAAAATCTATTTTACTACAATATTTAACTTTCCAAAAAAAAAAAAAACATAAGCACGTATAGAAATATAGATTATGAATTCACCCAAAAATCTTAGTTCATCCAAAAAGAGAAACGGATAGAGATCAAACAGATAGATCTGACCATACAAAAGACACTGCATATACCAAAATCACTCAAAACAACAACAGATCTATACAATACAAAAATCACTCAAAACAACAACAGATCTATACAATACAAAAATCACTCAAAACAACAACAGATCTATACAAACTTATATATATCTACACATACACATATATTATAACTCATAATCAAATGCAACTGACCTTTTCGATGAGTCGAACGCCGGTTCTTGAGGAGAGAGAGAGGGTATTTAAAGAGAGGCGAGAGAGTATAAAGTAGGGATAGGTGATAGGGTTTTTTTGAGCCGTTAGATGGGGAATCAATGGTTGGATCAGCACTGAATTGCAGGGTAAGACCCGGTACATCAAATTGCTTATTTTTATTAAAGGGTAATTTGCAATAACACCCCCTGAGGTTTAAGTCAATTTCACCTTTGTGCTGGTTTTTGAACGTTTTGCATTAACACCCCCTAAAGTTTGGTTTACACCCCCTGGGCCAATAAAATGACCAGAATATCCTTGAGAGAAATATATGAAATGTGAAATGACATTTATGCCCCAACCCCAAATACATAAAATTTCGAAAAATATATATATAAATTCGAAAAAAGATATAAAATTCGAAAACAAATATTTAAATTTTGAAAAAATATATATATAATTAGAAAAAATATATATAAATTTCAAAAAATATATATATATAATTCAAAAATATATATAAAATTTGAAATATTTAAATTCGAATATATATATATATATATTTCTAAAAAATATATATAAAATTCAAAATATATATATTTTCAAAAACAAAATTCAAAATATTAAATAATTTTGAAAAACATATATAAATTTCAAAAAATATATATAAAATTAAAAAATATATAAAAAAATTGAAATATATATATAATTAAAAAATATATATATAATTTGAAAAATATATAAATTCGAAAATATATATATATTTCAAAAAAATATATAAAATTCAAAATATATATATTTTCAAAAACAAAATTCAAAAAACTATATAATTTTAGAAATATATATATATATATATATTGGTAAAATGTCATATCTTTTCTAATGAAGTGAATCAAACTACTTACCACCAACATCAATTAGTGACATTCTTTTATATATATTTTTCCAAAATATATATATGATGTTTTTGAAATTTATATAATATATCCGAATTTTATAAAAACAATTCGAAATTTATATATATTTGTTTCAAAATTTATATATTTTTTCAAATTTTATATACTGTTTTTGAATTTTTTTTTAATTATATATATATATTTTATAAGTAGTTTGATTCACTTCATTAGAAAATATATGATATTTTAACAATATATATATATATATATATATATTTTTCTAAAATTATATAATTTTTTGAATTTTGTTTTTGAATATATATATTTTTTGAATTTTATATATATATTTTGAAATATATATATATATATATATTCGAATTTAAATAATTTTCAAATTATATATATATTTCAAATTTCATATATATATTTGAAATTTATATATATATTTTGAAATTTATATATGTTTTTCGAATTTTATATTTTTTTTTCTAATTTTATATTTTTTTTTTCAAAATTTAAATATTTATTTTCGAATTTTATATATTTTTTCGAATTTATATATATGTTTTTTGAAATTTTATATATTTGGGGTTGGAGCATAAAGGTCATTTCATATTTCATATATTTCTTTCAATTGTATTCTGGTCATTTTATTGGCCCAGGGGGTGTCATTGCAAGAGAAACCAAACCTCAGGGGGTGTTAGTGCAAAAATTTTGTTGACCAGTACAAAGATAAAATTGACGTAAACCTCATAAGGTGTTAGGGCAAATTACCCTTTATTAAAACATAATTTGTTCATGTATATATGTATATGAATTAAACATAGTTATTTACATAGAGAAAGCTTTTAAAAATAGATAAGGATGATAAATTTCTTAATACAATTCAAATATGTACATTTATACTTTGTTACTCTTCAAAACTAATATAAAATTTTAATTTTGTAGTTTTGTTTATATTTATCATATATAAAGAAGAATTGTAAATGATGTTTGAATAATTTATTTGTTGATAGTAATAATAATAATAATAAATTTTATATGCAGTTATAATAGTACATTAATTTCAATGTGTAATTTGTAAATAAGTTTTCAATTTGTTATATTTGTAATTAAATTCCATTTTATCATTAAATTCATAATTTTTCCTAAAAGAAATATCTTTTTTAGTTATCTTAAATGGTACGGACATTATAGAATGAAAAACTAAGAGGTATCACATAAATAAAGGTGGTGGTTGATCAAAATCATGCAGATGAAAATGAACAGATTTTTCTATTTTTCAGGTAGCTTAAGGTGGTAGGAGTTTCCAGTGATGGTGTTTTAATGGTTTTATATGTGAGCTCAAATTGTTTACAATTACTTTCTCAAATTCATTCATCAAGTGCATGTCACATCATCATTCAATGGTGTGGATTCATCTACCACTTGTTTAGGGATTTGTAATTTTTTTTATGAATAAATCAACACCATTGAATGGGTGTGGGACCATCCTCATTTGAATTTTTGATTCAAATTCATTCTTTTCTTGTTATTTTGTTTCTCTTTTAATCTTTGAAGTTATTTATTAATTTCCTTAAGAAATGTCAACTTTACCTTGTCGAATTAAAATTTATCTATGTTTCCTTTAATTTGGTGGGTTTTTTTTTTAGTCTTATTGTTCCTTCACCAATGAAAAAACTGGAAATTAAGAAATGTCAACTTTACCTTGTCGAATTAAAATTTATCTATGTTTCCTTTAATTTGGTGGGTTTTTTTTTTAGTCTTATTGTTCCTTCACCAATGAAAAAACTTTCTTTTTTCTTTCCACCTACAGTTACACGAATATGTATGTGTGTGTATATAATTATATATACATATAGAATATAGTTCATTCACGAATTCATGGTATTGAATATAAATTAAGTATGTATATCTATGGTAGATTCTAGCCACTTATGGCCTGTTTGGTTGGAGTGTTTTTGTGTTTGTTTATGTGTTTTGTGTTTATAAACTTGTTTGGTTAGTGTTTTTGGGATATGTTTGTTTAAAAACACTTTTTCACTTTAAGCAAATTTTAGGCATATGAGAATAAACATGAATTTGATGTTTATTGGGGTGTTTATCACTTACACTTTCTTCACTTTATAATATATTTTATTATTTATATTATTAATTTATTATTTATTAATTTATAAATATATTCTATTTATTTAATTATTATTATTTCATTATTTAATTCATTTTATTTATAAATTATTTATTAATTTTTAATTATTTAAAAATATATTTTATTAATTTAATATTAATTTATTATTATTATACTCATTTTTTATTATTATTATGAAGTATTTATTTGTTATTATATTTACTTATTATTTATTATTATATTTATTTATTATTATTATTTATTTCATTTTGTTTATTATTTATTATTTTTATTATATGTTTAAATATGTTTTATGTAATTTATTATTTATTTATGTAATTTATTATTTATTTTATTTATTTATTATTTAGTCCATTTTTTATTATTATATTTATTTATTATTATTGTATTCATTTATTATTATTATTATATTATATTATATTATTAAATTTGTATTTATTAATTTATATATTAATTTATAAATATATTTTATTTATTTATTTATTATTATTTCATTATTTAATTCATTTTATTTATAAATTATTTATTCATTTTTAATTATTTAAAAATATATTTTATTAATTTATTATTATTATACTCATTTATTATTATTATTATGAAGTATTTATTTGTTATTATATTTACTTATTATTTATTATTATATTTATTTATTATTTATTATTTAGTCCATTTTTTATTATTATATTTATTTATTATTATTATTATTATTATTATTATTATATTATATTTTATTTATTATTTATATTATTAATTTTTAATTATTGATTTTTAATTTTTCAATTTCAACCCAAAAAACATCCCTACCAAACATACTTCTGTTTTTGGATGAATAAACAAAAAAACAAAAAACGTGTTTTTTGTTTATTTCAACACAAACACAAACACAAACACAGCTCTACCAAACATGCCCTTATAGATAATCAATTCTTATTACAACCAAATCTAACAATACAAAAAAAAAAATGTGTTTATAGTAACAAACAAATAATGGGGGTCAAAGACTTTGTGTGTGAATTTCTTACCTTTCAAGAAGAAAAAAAATAGTGACTGACAAATTTTTCATTATTTTAAACAAATTCATTTATTTATTCCGTCACTACATCTTCGTTCTCCATTTTTTTTAATAATTTATTTATTTATTCAATCTTATATATAACTGTGTCACTTTCCTTTTTTTTTTTAATGATAAGAAACGTCCACACCCACACTCACACACCCTCACCTGAGCCCCATAGGACTCGAACCCCTAAGCTCCCCTTTGGGGAGGAAAGGTGATACTATCAGGCTACAAAGTCTTTGGTGTCACTTTCTCTTTCATTTATCTCTCTTTCTTGTTTCTTTCTCTACCACACAACCCCTCTCTTTTCTAGGGTTTCCAACATCTTCAATGTGAGTGATCATACCTTAAAGAAGACCGAAAATGGAGTTCGAGTATGATTATATCGAAAAGACAGAGTCGGCATCGAGAAAAGCGAGAAAGGTCATTGGAGGGGAGAAAGAGAGGAGGACAATGACAACGATGATGGTGAACATTTTAGCCAATTACAGGTAAATCACATCCATCGACTTATTTTCTAGGGTTTCGTATTCTTTTATGCTCAATTTTTTTCTTGTTTTCTTTTGTTGTATGTACAAATCGGTGTGTTTAAGGGCTCAAGGTGTACGGGAATTAATAAATGTTTTATGTGGATTTAGTCGCAATTGAACAAATTTTTTTTTTTTCCTTCTCACTCTTCCTCTTATTAGAATTGTTCATGCACCTATAGCCTTGAATATTATAACATATCAGATGGTCGCATATATTTAGCATATCTATTACAATTTATATATTAGTCATTGTTATTATTAATTGCATTTCACTTATAATTAAATTCTTTTTATTCATTATGTAATTAATATTATTAGCTTTATATGTGTAATTTTCAGATCGTTCAACTTTTATTGCTGTTAAATTGGGAAGATAGAAGATGGAGTCATTTTGGAGTGTTACAAGTATTTCATTTCTTGGAATTGTAGATATATGTAATATATTGAACTATGGATATTTACTCTATTTAGTTGCACAAGATGTAATTACTATTTATGTCCCATAATAGATGTAAGTTTTTTTTTTTAGAATTTGTGTATTGCCATTTTACAATTTTGTGGGGTCAACTATTTTTTTAATTTAATGAAAAGGTGTAAATTGGGAAAGTATAAAAATATATTGTATTGGGATTCGAAGCTGAACAATTATTTTGAATAAAGTTATGACAGTGGATGACTAAAGGATATTAGACTTTCTTTATATTTGGACTTTCTCAAATATAGGTATTGGAATGGACTGTTTATGGATGAGTTTAATTTGTGTTGGGACTTTTCATGGACGAATTTAATTTCAAATTGGTCTCTTTACTTTTAGTGGCGGTCATGCTTTAACATATATGGGCCTGTTTGGTAGGCCGTGTTTGTGTTTGTGTTTTTTGTTGAAAAAAACAAAAAACACGTTTCTTGTTTTTTTGTTTTTTCATCCGAAAACAAAAGTATGTTTGGTAGGGATGTTTTTCGTGTCAAAATTGAGAAATCAAAAACCAAAAAACACGTTTGCCATAGCCCTATTTTTTCAACAGAAATAGAAAAACACGTTTGGCAGAGTCTGTTTATTCTAAATTTCAGAGAACAAAAATAGAAAAACACGTATGATGACTTCAACTGTTTTATTTTATTTTATTTTCAAAATATAAAAATTAATGATGGCAAATCTTTGGCAATTGAAAGGCACTTCTGTACCAAATGTCTCTATAATAAGTTGGTATTGTTCATCATGAGCACATTGGAAATGAAAAAATTTCGGCAGCACCTCCCCAAAAAAATGACAAGTCCAAATTTTTTTTCCACCTGATAACAAGAATTATCACAAGACATAACTAAAAAATAACTTAATTTCAAAGACATCTAATATCACAAGACATTGTCCTCCAACATATATTACATGATAAAAATTCAATAATATTTTGCAGTCATACAATGTAAAAGCATATCTAAATATAGTTATTACATGCCCAAATAAAAAACCAGTAAATGAAATATCATTAGTCAATTACAATAACAATAACCACAAGAAACACGATAAAACACATAAGTAGAAACAAGCAGCTTGGACAAATACAACCACCATATATAATGTACTTCTATCGATGTTGTTCATGTTGAATAACAACAACTGCGTTATCCAAATCATTGTTCTCATGCTGTTCAATTCCTTGAAAACCTACGGTGATGTCATCCAACCATATAAAACTTTTATAGTGTTTTACAATTTCGAAGCATATAAAGTAATTATGATTTTGGACATCAATTTGCAATCAACTATTTTGTTAATCCCTATGTATTAAAAATCATACATTCCATTCTAGACATCTATAAAAGTAACATCCCTCGTTTTGTACTGTCCCGACCCGATAAAGAATCATCGGACCCCTGCCACACTAACATTGAGGGTCGTGGTCCAAATCCTGATACATTTTTATTTTCAAATCACAAAGTAGCAATAGTAAGTTAGAAAATAGTAGAATTGTGAAAAAATTAGCTATTACAGTTATCCAGTACTTAGATAATATAAATTATTACAGTCATCCAAATTAAAGATAGAAAAGCCATAACACATATTCAATATGACATAAATAAAACATCTATCATTCAGCCCAAATTCTGCTAGCTATTTCATCGAGAATCTCATTCATTATACCCCCCATATGCGTAACATTTTTAGGTGCATCATCGCCATCTCCATCATCATCCTCATTCCCTTCACCCGGGGTCTCACTAGTTGTTCCATCAAATATTACATATGTCTGTCCATGCATCCTAATGAAGTTGTGCAATGCATAACAAGCGACTACAATGTTGACCTGTGTAGGAAACTTGTAGCAAGGCATCTGCTTAAGTATTGAAAAACGCATCTTCAACATGCCAAAACATCTTTCATTCATATTTTGTAAGGAAGAATGCTTGAAATTATACAATTCCTCACGACCGCGAAAATGGTTACCTCTAGTATGAAATTCGGCCAGATGATATCTTTGCCCGTGATACACAGCCAGATATCCTAGTTGATTGGCATACCCAAAATCAACCAAATAATACTTCCCTAGTAAAAGTAAAATATGTTATAGAATGAACTTATGGAAATATGTTGAAAGTGTAAATATATACCTTCAGGAGCCATTAGAAACTCTAAATCCTCCCTTGCAAGACAGTCATTTAAAATTCTTGAATCATTGGTTGTCCCTTCCCATCCACCTATGACGTACGTGAATTTCATGTCAAATGAACATACGACCATCACATTCTGAGTGGTATACCCTTTCCTTCCCCGGTATCAAACTTGTTTATCTGTTTCGATATGGGCATCGACATGGGTGCCATCAATTGCACCCACACAATTTTCAAAGAAAGGAAAGTAATTTATATTCGCTAAGATTTCAGGAGGCACGACATTGAAGTCAGGAGGAATAATTATTTCAGTTGCAAGAACTCCAAGAACATCTAAAACACAATGGAAGTGAGTGAATATTGTCCATGTTGAGTGCTGAAATCTTTCAGCTACCAACCGATTTCTCGCATTATGGGTCAAAGTTAGTAGGAATATCGCTAATTGTTCATGTGCCATTAAGCATTTGGAGTCCCTTAACCCTAATCCCTTCAATCGCTCACATAAATTTATAAAGGCATTAGGGTGCATCCTCAGATTTTCATAACACATATTCTCATTCCTGCGGATTAACTCAATGACATATTGTTAACCATGTAAAGCCGAATTCCTACATGACATATTGTTTATACGTGACGTATATTGTCCCAATACTGCACATACTACAGAAAGGCAAGATTACTCATCCGAGTCATCACCAAGTGATTTAAGAATAATGTTGACGGCATCCTGTAAAATCCTTTCACTACTTATGTCACAGAATTCCTAGTAACATGCATATAGATTAGAAAATTGTAGCATAACATAAAACAACTACATCACATAATTCAATAGCATAACACAAACATAAATATACATAACATAACATCCAAATTTAAAATTACAGAATACAATCATCAAAATTTAAAAGTACATCATACAGTCATCAAAATTTAAAGAGTATAACATACAATCATCAAAATTAAAGATAGGCATAACATAAAACAGTCACATCAATGCTATAGATTCATCACCCAAGCAACTTTCTTCTCATCTGAAAGCTTAAGAAAGAAACGTCGGAATATCACAGAATGCTCGAGCTTATCAATGGCCTTAGCATAATGCGCATCATCAACTCCATCCAGGTTCCCTAAGATTTTAGCACATTGGTCAAAGTGTTGGTAATGTTTATCAGTTTTAGTGGGGGAGATAGCTTCATCGCTGTTTGCAGTGCGGGGAGTCACATTAGGAGTTGAGTTTTTCTCATTTTCAAAGGCGGATACGACACTACCCACGCTTTGACCAATGTACTCAACTTTAGCAGCACTAGTGTCTTTAATAATGACAATCAAATCATAAATTGCCTTAAACACTGATCTTGCTTCTTTTTCTTTCTGGACTAGACATGTTCAGGAATCTCGAGCACATCATCATCATCATCAATATCTAAGTCAGCAGAAGCACGAGACGAGGACCCTGGAAAGAATGAGGGTAGTCTAGTGGAAGGCCGGATGTGTTCATCGGAGGCTTCACTACCTCCCACTATGAGACTCATTTGCTTATAGTAATATAAGGCTTACCTTGGAATTTTCCCTTGTAACCCTTATGCACCTACAACATAATATAGTAAATTATTTATAAATGATATTACTAAATTATAATCTCAACTTATTGCACTAGATTGAAGTAAACTAACCTTATCCAACCTATTACATCGTTTAGGCTCCATTGTCACCATATTAGTAGCATCATCAAAACCAACTCCTGTTTCCTTAATGACCCTCTGAAACAAATGGTGGTTTTTTTTTAAACTGTTGAATTTGTTCTTTATCCTAACCTTATTATACCCAGGTCCAAGAGTAGCTTTAACACCTTCACGAATATGGGTCCACCCAATTTTGGTAAAGGTTCCTTCTAACTTATAATCGAGCTTCACTTGCTCCTCCATCATATTCATCAAGACATCGAGCTTCACTTGTGCCACATCGCCCGAGTAGAGGTATGTGGATGTACTTATATGTGCAGTGTTGTCTCCAATTGGTATGAGGCCTTTTGGGAGGAACCCAAGAGCAAAACCGTGCGGGCTGGGCCCAAAGCGGACAATATTATACCAAGTGTTGGAGCGGGGTGTTACAATTGGTATCAGAGACAGAGCCAGGCCGGAATTAAGTGTGGGAGCATGCACATCACCCGTGGGTCGCCAGCGAGGACGCTGGGTCCCAAGGGGGGCTGATTGTGATGTCCCACATCGCCCGGGTAGAGGTCTGGGGATGTATTTATATGTGCAGTGTTGTCTCCAATTGGTATGAGGCCTTTTGGGAGGAGCCCAAGAGCAAAACCGTGCGGGCTGGGCCCAAAGCGGACAATATTATACCAAGTGTTGGAGCGGGGTGTTAAACACTACATATACACCAACACATACATACACATACATATAAACACACATATATACAATCGAAGTTGTGCCGACACAAACATAAATAAAAACACCCCCAATCGAAGCTGTGTACACACACACACATATACATAACTATAGATACACACACATACATACGCATCTATAGATACACAACTATAGATACACACACATACATATGCATCTATAGATACACAACTATAGATACACAAAGGAACGAACCTGATCTGAGCTTGAAGAGGAAATGAAGCCCTAGAGCTGTCGCGAAATGGCCTAAATCGAAGCCCTAGAGCTATCGCGAGCTTGAGGAGGAAGATAATCACAACAATCGACCAAGAGAGGAGGGGATCTAGCAATAATTGCATGAAGACGCCCAAATCACCTCTAACCCTAAAAATGTCGAGAAGGCGAGAACACAACTAGGGCATGTTTTTGGGTTTGTTTAATTTTCTATTATTTCTCTTATTTTTTGTGTTAAGTGCATGTGTTGGTCCGTGTGTTGGCTCAATAGTGAATAACCAACAAAAAAACATCAAATTCATGTTTTTTCAATTGAATTAAAAAGGGCAGTGTGTTTTTTTTACTATGGGCAAACTCATTGGGCCAGAAACAGAGCACCAAACAAGTTTTTTAAGCACCAAACACAAACACAAACATAAACATGGCCTACCAAACAAGCCTTATATGGTTTGTCTGGACTTTACCAGCCGTCACAAGTGAGTTAGTTTGCCACAATATTACAGCATCTAGTGGCGGTTTTGACTGCCAGTGGAAGCATATTTTCTTGTAGTAATTGAAATGCAGAGGC
This sequence comes from Cornus suecica, assembly GCA_963922005.1. Taxonomy (NCBI): domain Eukaryota; kingdom Viridiplantae; phylum Streptophyta; class Magnoliopsida; order Cornales; family Cornaceae; genus Cornus; species Cornus suecica. The sequence continues at coordinate 20,006,898 of OY998241.1, forward strand.
ATTGAAACAGATATAATTTATCCAAAACTAATTAATATATAATATTTATAATAATGTATATCAATTTCTAAAGCAATCATAAATTAACATCTAATAAAAGATCATAATAAATTTCTAATATCAATTGTCATCTAGGGTGCAATATCACCATAAAAATTTACTCCATAAAGTGTCTTCAAAGTTGTCGATCATTGGAACATCGGTATTGGGCAGCCTGTAAACATTACAGGTTGGTTGAGGCACACCATTTAAATCAGAACCGGAAAATTCTTCATCATCAATGGTATCAGTTGATTGAGCTAAGTCATCATTGTACTACGGAGTTACTAAGTAGCCATTTGTTTCATCGACGATGAATTCTGAACCCGCAACAGAGTTTGGAACACCAATTGAGAAAAACCATCAGTGCCTTGGAAGTTTCTCGAAAATTGATTCGTGTGAATCATGTTACAAATATTGCTCTTCTCTACCATCGGTGTTGACACCCCTATTTGACAAGAAAAGTGGCAAGGATTTGTAATGAAAATGGGCCAAGGAGTAAGCTGGCAGAGGCAAGTTTCAGGCTTAGTTCATTGGGCCGAAACTAAAAAAAGAGTAAGATAATGACTTGGACTTGGGTTGATTAATCGGGCTTGAATAAATGTCCAATTTGTTACATCAATTTAGGATAAAAGGGAAAAGTGTTTTGGGTATGTTGTCATCCCAATTTAGCAAATGATGTGGCAAAAGAAGAGAATAGGTAGTCTGGACCGAATTTGGTGATGGTACACGGCTCATCAACTTCAATTGGATGAATAAAGTCTAAAGAGTCTTTGAAGAAGAAAGGATATACATGCTACAAGATAAGGAGTTTATCAAGTTGTTAGTCAGTTAAGAGTTTTGAATTCAAAGATTATCACAAAATAAGGGATGAAAAGAGTTCTACACATGCAATATTGTTCATGAAAAGAGGAGAAGAGTTCAAGATGAAGTAGAGTTTTACATCAACTGGCCAATTAAATTAGAAGAGTTATTAATTTAGTTGTATTTAAATTTCAATTGTTTTTTAGGTTAAAATTTAGATAGGATAACAAACTTTTAGATAAGTTTGTTATTTTATTTTTAAACAAACTTTTAGATAAGTTTGTTATTTTTGTAAACAAACTTTTAGAAAGTTTGTTATTACGTAGTATTATAAATAGAGATCTTTATGCAACTTTGCAGAGGGTCTCACACCAATCACATAATTCAAGTACTATACTTGTCATTTTATTTCAAACTCTTGTTTTTAATTTTCTTGCAAAGTCTTTACTTTTTCAAAGTCTTTTAATTTAAATTCAGCTTTATCATTTTTAGTTCAAGTCTTCTTTCATTACTTTCAAGTTATTACTTTCATTCAATCTCGTTTATTTCAATTGCCAGTTTAATTCATTGCCCTGTTATTTCATTTTCTTACTTAACTCTCAAAGTTTCCTTTTATTTCCAAAGTCTTTTATTTTAATCAAGCCTTGTCTATTTATATTTCAGTCATTCAATCTACTTTCTTAGTCATTGCTTTTAATTCAATATTGTCATTTTATTATTCAAGTTGTTTCAATCTCAAAGCTTTAATTTTATTATTCAAGTTTTATTTCATTCAACATTCAACACTTTTCATTCAAACAGATCAATTGTTTGTGTGAAATTCGTGATTTCCAATGTTACATTCCCAACTGTTAAAAGTCATCTTCTTCGAGGCACAGAAAAGAACCCCAAGTGAGAGTTCCATGTTCTCTCTCTCTCACGTGCGCTTGTAGAAGTCAACATCAAAGGAGACTATTTTTGTTTTCTGATAACCTGTGGAGCCTAGGTCAAGGTTCTTGGCACGCCCGCGTAAATCGACAAAAATCGGCTGACCTAGCCAATTTTGGAAGAAACAATTTTTGGCACGCCCGGCCGGACTGTCGGTTGGGAGTGACATTGGAAGCATGCCGCTTAAGAGAAGTCCTAGGCTTTCTCAAGATGATGATACTGAAGATGAATTACAGTTTTCACCAGAACAACAAACGATGGAAACGTCGCGAGAACTGATGAATGAAGCCATTATTCAAGGACCACTATCGCTATTTCAGGATAGTATGGTCCCAATAGTTGACATGATTAGATTTCTGGGCAAAGAAATCAAGGAGATGCGTGAAGAAACAATGACCAACAGGAGGTCGATCAATGGTGAAGGGTCCAGTACACGGGGTTCGTCCATTCCTGCTGCCGATCTCGTTGTTCTATCAGCTAATTCAGCAGGAAATCAACAGATAACAAACGTGCCGATAAACCCAGTAGCCTTGGTTACTATCACAATTCTAGTGGAAAAAGTTCCACTCCAACCGGTGGTCCCACCGTATCAGCCGCCTGCACTGAGGCAAAACAAGAAGAGACAACAAGGTAACCTCGTGCAAGAGCTTGTGAATGTAAGGGGAAATCAGAACATATGGAGGAATAACAACGCCAACTTGCCGATGCCTAGGGGGCAACATATGCCGATTCCGCAACCAGTTTTATCTTTGGCAAACCCAGTCCCGCGTAATGGCTTGCTCAACAGGGGGCAAGGGCTAGATTTGATCCAGCAAGAGCTTGGCCAATGAATGAGATTTAATGGCCAACCACTCTATAGAAAGCCGTATCCAAGGCAAGTGGATTTGCATGAGTACCCCAGAGGATATAAAATTCCTGATTTTGCTACATTCAGTGGAGAGGGAAACCAATCAACAATCGAACACATCAGTCGCTTCATTGATCAATGTGGAGAAGCTAGCAACAATTAGTTTTTGAAGATGAGATTGTTCCCAAAATCGCTGACATGACCGACATTTTCATGGTATATTCGTTTGCCGGCTAATTCAATTTTCAATTGGCGGCAAATGGAAGAAAAGTTCCATGCTCAATTCTATCGAACAGAAACTCAAGCTACCTTGGCTGACATCTCTCGATTAAATCAGCTGCCGAGCGAAACTGTGGAAACTTTCATCTCCCAATTCAAGCATGCAAAGATGAGATGCCGAGTTAACTTGCCAGAAGCTGAATATGTGCAACTTGCTTTGAATGGCTTGAAGTTTGAAATTAGGAAACGACTTGAAGGAATTGAGTTCCATGACTTGTTTGATCTTGTTGATAAAGCTTTAAAGTATGAAGCATTGCTGAAAGAGGAAAATGAGCACAAGACATCTTCAAATGGGACTTATTACCGAGATCCCAACTATGAAACCTTTCAGGTTGAGGTGGAAGAAGATTTGGAGGCAAATTTGGCTGAGATGTGCATTAAAAAGCCATATGTTTGTGAAGCATTAATCAAGCCGAAACTAACCACTAAAGGTGGTCAATCAGCAGGAACAACCATTAAGAAGGGGTCTACCGATACATGGAAGAATTATTCTTTTGACCTTTCAAAAACTGAACAAATATTTGATCATTTGCTTGCTGACAAACAGATTCTTTTGCCTAAGGGGCATAAAATTCCTGCATCTAATGAGTTGAAAGGAAAAGAATTTTGTAAGTTTCATAATTCTTGGACTCATACTACTAATAATTGTACTATTTTCATGAACACTTTGCAAAAAGCCATTGAAGATGGTACCTTGCAATTTTCTGAGAAGAGAAAGGAGGCTATGGGAATAGATGAAAATCATTTCCCAAAGATCGCACCAACCAACACTATTACTTTGGTTGATCGGCTAGAAAAGAAACAAGAAAATGGTGGTTCAAGTCGATCAACCAAGATGGTGGAAGAGGTGGAAAGAGAGTTTCGAGAAGCAAGAGCAATTTTAGCCCAAAAAAGATGCCCAGATTATAAGAGCAGAGGCAAGGCCCCAATGCGGATCAGAAGCCTTATTGATTCTAGAAGAAATGTTCATGATCAACTTAATTATAATCATACAAGGAGCCGAGAAATTATTTTTGGTCCTCGACTGGGGGTAAGCATTGAACTCGGGGGGCAAGATCGGTATCAACTACCGATGCAAAGACCCATGATGCCATCAGAAATCTGGGTACCAAGAGATGCTGATTACCAAAGGCCCAGATCGGTACGTCCACCAGTGGTGCCGATTAACAAGTGGACCAAAGTTTGGTATCCTAAATTTCATGCACCAAGAGAAGAATGGTCTGATTGGCCGTCCAGGAACCAGAAAAGAAGGATGCAAGGGTGGAAAACTAAATATAAGATAAAGATGTTAGGACGCTCCCAGCTGATCTCACCAGAGAAGGAAGACCTTATGCTTATCGAAGAGTCATGCAAGTTTGCCGATTCTAAATGTTCAGCTGAAGTGGTTAACATCCTAAAAGGTGATGATGATAATGATGAATTTACAAATCGAGATCTTAAACATTTTGTGAAACAAAGGTTGACTTTTGGTATTGTCTTTCAAGATGTAAGTTGTAATATGGCATTTTTCTTGTTGGCCACATTACAAGCTTCAAATAAGTACCTGGGAGAAAAAGAAGAATTAGTTGTTGCTGAGGCTGTGTGCTCAAATCAGCAGGTTGGAAAAAGTGAATCAGTAAAGCTCAAATCAGCAGAGAAGATCATGTTTGAAAAATCCCCATTGGCCATGACTCAGCAAGTAAGGCCATTGTATTTGACAGTGTGGGTTAAAGTGCAGCCAATAGACCGAGTTCTTGTTGATAACGGTTCTATGTTGAATGTCATCATTTCTTCCACTTTGCCAATCCTTGGAAAGATAATGAATGATATAGTACCAACTGCTGATGCAATTAGTGTTTTTAGTGGAAGTGTAACCAACACCAAGAGAGTTTTACCTTTAGAGGTATCAATTGGGGGACGAGCATCCGTTTCGGCCTGTTTTATTGTTGATTCAATAACTGCTTATAATATGTTGTTGGGCCGAGACTGGATACATCCAAATATGTGCATCCCATTAACTTTACATCAGATGCTCATATTTTGGGATGGTAATGAAGTCAAAATTGTTGAAGCGAACAACAAGCCTTTTGTAGCAAAGGTTTATTCGAGTGAAGCTGTGTTCCATGATGAAAGGTGTGTGCTGATCCCAAATGCAAGGATTGATAGGAAAATCAGAAGGCTTGTTGTGCAGTATGTGCTAATTGATAGAGAGCTGTACAAAAGAAATATAGAAGATGAATTGCTATTTTTATGTATCAGCAAGCCTGAAGCTCTTAAAATTATGGGTGAAGTGCATGAAAGAGTCTGTGGGGCTCATAAGGCAGGGATGGAGAGGATGTGGCTGATCCAAATGTATGATTATCATTGGCCAAAAATCAAAAGGGACTGTATTGAATATGTTAGAAGATGTGCAACTTGTCAAAAGCATGGGCCGATTCAATGGAACCGGCCATCGAGATGCAACTGATTATCAAGTCATGGCTTTTCAAAGGATGGGCAATGATTATAATCGGCATAATTAATCCTCCTTCATCAAAAGGACATCATTGGATTTTGGTGGCAACTAATTACTTCACCAAATGGGTGGAAGTTGTTCCATATAAGTCCATTTTTCAAGTAATGGTGGTGAAGTTTTTGGAAAAATATATCTTTACTAGATATGGTTTGCCGGAAACAATCATTGCCGATAATGGGTTAGCTTTTAGAAGAGATGTGGTGTTAAAGTATATGGAAAACAAATGAGTGAAAATGCTAGCCTCTACTCCATATTACGCCCAAGGAAATAGTCAAGCGAAGGCTTCTAATAAAATGTTGATAGAAATTTTGGAGAAGATGATCGATGAGAAGTTTAAGGGATGTCATGAAACTTTACAAGAAGCTTTGTGGGTTTATCAAAATTCACAAATAACATCCACAAGCACAACTCCTTACCTATTGACCTTTGGTCATGATGTTGTGTTACCAATGGAGATGAAGATCGAATCGGCAAGGGTGATTTTGTAACATAAGTTGATCCCTGCCGATTATAATAAAGCAATGTTGGCCGAATTTAGATTGGAGGCTCTTAATTGTTTGGTTGCTCACAAAAAGAAAGTTATAAGAGCCTACAACAAAAGAGTTAAGCCTAAAGGATTTGCCGAAGGTGATTTGATTTGGAAAGTGACACTTCATTTGGGGAAAATTAACAGGAAAATATGCAAGTGGACTCTTAATTGGGAATACTTTTTTGAAGTTGCTGAGGAATTGAAAGAAAAAGCCTATAAGTTGAAGGACCTGGATGGAAAGGAACACCTAAGGCCGATTAATGGAAAACAATACCGGCCGAGCCTTCATGAGTAGAGAGGAGAACTTTAAAGATCAGTAGGCTTTCACATTTTATTTTATTTTTTCCTTTTAATCTTTTTCTTCTTGTTTTTTGCTGTTGTTTCCTTAGAAGAATTAGTATTTGGTTGAATAAAAGAAGTTAAGAATAAAGGAAGTTGGTTGCAAGTGGATCTCTTAAATTGTGTCGATTGAAAGAAATTGGGGTATATTCGTAATTTCAATACAAGGAAATTCAAATTCCTTTGAATTGAAATTAGGGGGCATTGTTGACACCCCAATTTGGCAAGAAAAGTGACAAGGATTTGTAATGAAAATGGGCCAAGGAGTAAGCTGGCAGAGGCAAGTTTCAGGCTTAGTTCATTGGGTCGAAACTAAAAAAAGAGTAAGATAATGACTTGGACTTGGGTTGATTAATCGGGCTTGAATAAATGTCCAATTTGTTACATCAATTTAGGATAAAAGGGAAAAGTGTTTTGGGTATGTTGTCATCCCAATTTAGCAAATGATGTGGCAAAAGAAGAGAATAGGTAGTCTGGACCGAATTTGGTGATGGTACACGGCTCATCAACTTCAATTGGATGAATAAAGTCTAAAGAGTCTTTGAAGAAGAAAGGATATACATGCTACAAGATAAGGAGTTTATCAAGTTGTTAGTCAGTTAAGAGTTTTGAATTCAAAGATTATCACAAAATAAGGGATGAAAAGAGTTCTACACATGCAATATTGTTCATGAAAAGAGGAGAAGAGTTCAAGATGAAGTAGAGTTTTACATCAACTGGCCAATTAAATTAGAAGAGTTATTAATTTAGTTGTATTTAAATTTCAATTGTTTTTTAGGTTAAAATTTAGATAGGATAACAAACTTTTAGATAAGTTTGTTATTTTATTTTTAAACAAACTTTTAGATAAGTTTGTTATTTTTGTAAACAAACTTTTAGAAAGTTTGTTATTACGTAGTATTATAAATAGAGATCTTTATGCAACTTTGCAGAGGGTCTCACACCAATCACATAATTCAAGTACTATACTTGTCATTTTATTTCAAACTCTTGTTTTTAATTTTCTTGCAAAGTCTTTACTTTTTCAAAGTCTTTTAATTTAAATTCAGCTTTATCATTTTTAGTTCAAGTCTTCTTTCATTACTTTCAAGTTATTACTTTCATTCAATCTCGTTTATTTCAATTGCCAGTTTAATTCATTGCCCTGTTATTTCATTTTCTTACTTAACTCTCAAAGTTTCCTTTTATTTCCAAAGTCTTTTATTTTAATCAAGCCTTGTCTATTTATATTTCAGTCATTCAATCTACTTTCTTAGTCATTGCTTTTAATTCAATATTGTCATTTTATTATTCAAGTTGTTTCAATCTCAAAGCTTTAATTTTATTATTCAAGTTTTATTTCATTCAACATTCAACACTTTTCATTCAAACAGATCAATTGTTTGTGTGAAATTCGTGATTTCCAATGTTACATTCCCAACTGTTAAAAGTCATCTTCTTCGAGGCACAGAAAAGAACCCCAAGTGAGAGTTCCATGTTCTCTCTCTCTCACGTGCGCTTGTAGAAGTCAACATCAAAGGAGACTATTTTTGTTTTCTGATAACCTGTGGAGCCTAGGTCAAGGTTCCTGGCACGCCCGCGCAAATCGACAAAAATCGGCTGACCTAGCTGATTTTGGAGGAAACAATTGGTTTGCCTTCCATCAATGCACTATCGAAATCATCAAGAATGTATGACACATTAATACTAGATACATCATGATCGTAATTGAATAAATCAAGTTAGGAGAACTAGAATAAATGCACCTTAAAGAAACCATATCATCCAATCCGGCTAGTGGTGGTAACTCTACTCTTGTCAAAGCACTGTTATAAACATCAACACTATGTGGCAAATTAGTGCATGAATATATAACATCAATGGACTAACAATTGGTTCGCCTTTCATCAATGCACTATCAAAATCATCAAAAATATATAACACATTAATATTAGATACATGGTGATCGTAATTGAATAAATCAGTACTTGGAATAAACGCACCTTGAAGAAACCATATCACACAATCCGGTTAGTGGTGATGACTCTACTCCCATCAAAGCACTGTTATCAACATCAACATGTGAGCAAATTAGTACATGATACATCTTTATCACAGACAAGAGCATATAATTCGACTGTGCTGGTTGAGGTTAGGGTAGGAACTAGGTTAAGTGTATCTTGCTAAAATGATTCTGAATAATATTTTGCCATTGGGTTAATCTGACACGGGGGATATATTATAATTTTCTATTTTTTAATTAAGAATTAAATATACGTTTTCCAAAGTTGACATGTCATTGAACAAGAGGACTAGAATAATTGTTATAAAAATACCGACATAAAATTTGTTATATTTTCTAATATAATACCGTATCATATATATATATATATATATATATATATATGTTATCTGCTAGCATGTGCGTGTTGGTGACTTGGTGCCATAACAGATTCCTTGGACTATTACTATGAAGCTCTACCTATGCCTAAACAAAAATGATAAGGAAGTCACGTGGCACACTAAAGTGAGACTGCTTGGTTAATGATGAGTAATAAACTTATTTCACACTCCATCAATGGTGCCTGAAAATTTTCTATATATATTACTATATATATTATATTACTTCTACTATTAAAACATATTATACATATATATATATATATATATATATATATATATATATGTATATATATGTTATATCATCACACTGCAACATAAAAATAATAATAATAAAAATCAGGTTGGTTTTTTATCCGGAATTGTAGTAGCAATGAGAAATAATTTGCCATTGAAGGTTATCTTTTTCGTTACACATCATATATTTATTGCTATTACAATCCTTTGCTATGAAACCAATTAAAATCATTTTTTGTTGCAAAAAAACAACACATTAGGCAACAAAATCAAATTTTATTGCATGTCATTTTGTGGCTAAAAGTTTTATCCCTAATACTAATTGTTGGTGCAGTGAATACACATATCAAGTTTATTGTACTCATGAAAGATGGAAACATTAATGAATAATCACCATCTTAAATTTTCTTTATCCTTGTAAAAAAAACTAATATCAACATATGGATCGATAAGAAGTTTGAATGATAAGGTTTTGAACGAAGGGTCATAATTTAAAATTTTTATGTTCTTAGAACACAATTTTAAGTACATGAGAAAGGTCACATAAACAAAAGGAAATTCCGGAAGAGAACATACCTCATTTTGTTTTCCATCACAACTCTTTCCCGTGAGCTTTTCCTCTTCCAATAGATAACCTAGAAATTAAGAAAAGGGACATAATATTTTTGAGACATAGACATTGGTAGTTAAAGGATTTTTTATGACCTACCTACCATTACAACTACAAAAATATATGCAATATGAAAATATACTTAAAATGATTTCGGATAATAAGAAAATATAATCCCTAAATTATACATGTCAATCTAAAGAACATATAATATTGTGAATAATAGTGAATAATTAACTACCTGAGGAGTAAGGAGGCATATTGTTCTACATGCCTTTGATAAAGAGTTGTTGTTTCCCAACTATACATGATCACGTTAAAAACATCCAAATATATGACCACATTAAAAACATGCAAAATAAGTACAAAACCTCAAATTTCAATACAAAATATTTAGAAACAAAATTGATTGGGAAAACAAAAGCGATCACATAAGATCTTAGAAAATTTATCCATTCAACAACTTAAATATCCAAAAAGGTTAGAAAGAGAAAGATGAGCAATATTAAAATGCCACTTATTAATGTGGGCAATAGATTTGAAGCTGGAAAATAATTTTTATACTGTTGGACTAGGATATATATAACCTAGAGTTGTATATCACTTATATATATGAATAGGAAAAAAACCACTGGGCACCTAAAAGAGAAATGATAAAAAACACTATAATATAGTTCACAAAAGAGTTTCAAAGATAATGGAATCGTAATAGTGGTAATATTAAAATTTACAGTGTCTTATAATTACTATCACATTTTTTTAAAATTGAAAAGTTTGGGGAAGAATATAATTGAAACTTCTGTAATTTAAAATTTATAATGCATTAACGCTAAAAGGTAAAAATTTGTTGAGAAAGTGAAATAGAGTAACACCTTCATCAATAAAAATCCAGTAAAAGTCATGTAATTAATTTACAAGGCATAAAATTTCAAACATAAATAAAAAAAAAAGTTCCTTTCACAGGAAAAAAATATAAAATCTATTTTACTTCTATATTTAACTTTAAAAAAAACATAAGCACGTATAGAAATATAGTTTATGAATCCACCCAAAAATCTTAGTTCATCCCAAAAAGAGAAACGGATAGAGATCAAAGAGATAGATCTGACCATACAAAAGACACTGCATATACAAAAATCACTCAAAACAACAACAAATATATACATACTTATATATCTATACACATATACAGATCTATACATACTTAAAAATATATAACCATATGCAACTGACTTTTTCGATGAGTCGAACACTTTGCTCGATCTCTAACTTTATAATCACCAAAAATGTGTTCTTTAGCTTCCCATAAAAATGAAATAAAATAATATATTTATTACTTGACTAGAACTTTGTTAATCTCTAGTTACCGATCTATCCGCTCATGGTAGGTGGAATCCGCATCATTGATGTAGAAACCATCTTATGTTGATTACATGTTTTTCTCTTTATTTTTCTATGTATCGGTATTCTATGCATATTTTCACCTCCTTTTACGTAAATGATCTCTAGTTCTTTTACTATCTGGAGTCCTGGTCTGTCTGGGTTTATGTTGTAATTTATGTTTTAGAGTCAAATCTAATGTAAATCGTCAGAATTCGAAAGTTGTAAAACTGAAAACAATTCCAGAATTGCACCACCTCCCCTGAAATGGACCCCACAGAGTTAGCTTGGCTAACTTGGTGAGATCGATTGCAGCTCTGGGCAAGGGCGGAGCCAGGATTTACGAATAGGGGGGGGCCAAAATCGAAGACGTTCAAATACTGATTAGATACGTATTAAACAAATAACTAGCTAAGTTTTGGTCTTTTTGCTTATACCGAAATTAAAATTAACCTATATTTTATCATTGTTTGTAAATAAAAAAGAAAAAAAGAAAAACATAATAGCGACTAAAAAATTTGAGATCGAAAAACAGGATTGTAATGCCCTGCATTTCCTTTCTCTTTTCTGGAATTATTTTCCAAGTGTTAACGTTTTGTGACGTCACTTATTCATGACGTCTTGTGCAATCTTGGTACGTGTAAATTTTTCGCGTTTATGTTTAGGATTTAGTGGGACGACTTCGTGAACTTTCGTTTCCGGCTTCGTGATTTATTGTTCGTTGACGACTACGTGGGTTCGTTGCAATATTTTCTCGTTGAAGCTTTGGTGATCGTGTTGCGTTCCCGAACGTGTTACCTTAGTTTATTGTAGATGTTCCGGTGTAAAACTTATGTGATTTTATGCTTGTGTGCTTAGCATATTTAATGGGTGCGTTTCGATAGGTGTAATTACGTGAATTGTTTGTTGTGTTTTCATTTTGTAAGTAATGAAAATAGATAAAAGCAATTTCGAGAATATAATGACCTAGGGGTATAATGGTATTTTCACTAGTGTAGAGATAGTGAAAAATCCTAGAAATTTGGCTAAGTGTTGAAATAACACTTGAGTGGCATAGAGGTAAAAAAAGTGAAAAACTTTGGTTAAATGGGAAAGATAATTTCAATGGCACTCTTGTAATTGGTCATAAGTTGTAAGATTTTTGGTCTTTGACCACTTTAATGTGCTGTCACATTCTTGGCCATTAGATCTTCCCTCCCATGTTTAATCTCAACATTTGGATGTTAAGGCCTTGTTTGGCAAGTGTATAAGGGTTGTGTGTATTGATTTAAGTCTTCCATTGGCAAGACTTATTGTACACCATTGGATTCATTCTCTTTTTCCCCATATTTATTTTGGACACCCTTGGATTGGTTAAAGATAGTGGATGATATCTACACTTTTTCTTAAGTATTCTACATGAAGACTTCGTCACTCATGTGTTATCTCTATTTCTCTCCTATTTCCCTCTTGCTCTACTCCACTTTTTGGTTTGATTTCATCACCTTAAGCTTGGAGTTTGATGTTGCCTTCAACATGAAAGTTGTTCATGATGTTCTCCTATTTGATTTTAAGCCAAAGATTGGTAAGTGTTCTTCCCTCTTTGTGAGTCTCTACTTCAAACCCTAGTTTTGGGTTTTCATGATGAACCATGTTTGATTCTTGGTTTCATTTTGTTTTGAGTCTTAACTCATTGTTAGGAGACTATGATGAAGCTTACCACCAATTAACTTCTTTGAATTCGGTGTTGGGTGGAAGCTAGGGTTTCATGAAACTTACTTTGTGGTGTTGCTTTGTTCTTCACTTGAGATAGGGGAAAAATTATTGACTATCTCATCTTGTGATTGTGTAGGTGTGAGAACTTGATTCTAGGTGGGTTCCTAACTTTAGATGAAATTGTTAAGTTGTATACTTGAAAATGTGAAGTTAGGGTTTGTAGGAGATTATGTGATATCTCTTGTTTATAGCAGGCTTGATGAGTATATTGATAGAATTATGCTGTATGCTAGTTAAATTATAGTTCTTAGGATTTTGATATAAAAAGTGTGCTTGTATGTTTATATGTGTGTATATATATATGGGTATGGTTGTGTAATGTATAAGTGTAAGTATACATATGTGATTATAGGTATTAATGGTGTAGCCTTGATGGTGTAATTAGGCTAGTTACCTTGGTTAGTATGTTGAAAGGTGAATGTAGATAATTTGTGTGATGTGGAATTATGAACTTAGAGTGTTATTCTAGTTCCCTCATTCTTGTGAATTTTGAAGTTGAAATCTTGGAAGTTATACTTGAGTATAAACTGGTGATAATGTGAATCATGGCTTTAATTGAATAAAACATATGTTTAAAAGAATGAAATTGTATCCTAGTGATTTAAATCCTTTAATTGAGATAGAAACATGTTAAATGAATGGAAATTTTATTCTTGTGAAATTAAAGGACAACTTGATAATTTGGAACATGAATGGTGAATGAGAAAACATCCCTGTTGATTATTGTTTTAATGAGATTTAAAAGCATGTTGAATGATTAATGACATTCGTGTTGACATTTTGGGAATGTTGTTCATAAATATGATGAGATACATATTTGTGTTGGTACATGGGTCATTGAGACATAGTGCATATGGAGTTCACCTTTTGTATTGAGAATTCAATTGGTGTTGACCTTTAAAGTTAGGGTGTGTGGTCGCGTGTGTATCATGAGGCGTGTGAGTCACATTGCAATGAGTTGCCATTATGTGATTTATCTTTACATGTGAATCATGATATTATTCAATGTGGTTGTGGAGTATGTTTAATGTGGATTTTGACAATTTAATTCATATGTTATTAAAATGCTCAAGTGAAATTGAATAATGTGATAATATGATTTACATGCTTTGTTTTAAAGTATAATGTGAGATGAATGTTTATACTTGTTGATATGTGCTTATATACCTTAGGGTTGTGATATAAGTTAGTTTTGATGGCTTTATTGTGATAAGTTAAAATCAGTAATGGATCATAGAGTTGATTATGAGTTGAAGTCTTTGAGAAGGCGGGTGATAGTTTTATCGTCTTAATTAGCGTTGGTGTAGTAATGTGGCATCAATTGTGATATTGATGTCTTGGTTATGATAGGTAAGGTTATGAGTGAACCTAGTCGATTATGTATTGATGGCCATTTGATCTTGTTAGAAACCTAAGTGATGTGGTTTCAAATGTGAATTTGAGGTTTGAAAGAATTAGACGAGGTTTTGATTGAAACTAGTTGGTTCCGTGGCAACGACCACTAAGTTCCCTTTAGCGATCTTAAGGATTGGAATGTCATTGGAGTTATGGTCATTCTTGATTAAGTAGTTATAGAGTTTATGAAGTTAAATGTTGAACTAAGTGTGGTTGGGTTGGAGTTAGTGTCTTTGTGTATAGTCACTTGCCTTTCCCTTAGAATTACCATTTACTTCGGTTCTTCATTTCCTTGTTCCATTTAAGCGTCTTTAAGTTTGCTTTATTATTCCCGTTGGTTTTTCGATTTGTTTCTTCGAACATGGATTTTTCATAAGACTTGCATTTAAGTCCATTCGACTTTTAAGTGAAAAACTCGTTTTCGCTCACCCCTGTAACCCCGACTAAAACTTTGAGTTTTGAAATAGTTTTAAATTCATTTTATAAAAGATTTAGACATTTGAAAGTCGGCGGTGTACAAAACGGAGACCAGGGGCAAGAAAATTTTTTTATGAGATTTTAAAGAATCACTTTTATCCAAAGTTTGTGTTTTACGCGTTTCCCGATGTCCGACGTTCCATTTTCAAAAATTCATATCTCTAACTTCGCACCTTCGAATTGAGTTCCATTTGTTTCTATAGCTTGCCCTATGTCCAAATATTTGATACAAAATTTGAAATAATTTGTTTGTACTTGAAATGACTGTTTTACCCTTGGTGGAAGTGGGGTACTTCATCTTTCTGTTTTGGTTGGCGTTGCCCGACACCGTTTTCAAAAATTCATATCTCTCGCCCCGTTGCTTTGAATTGAGTCCCGTTTGTTTCTATGGCTTGTCCTATGTCAAAATTGTTGAGAGATAATTTGAATTGTCATTTTTACCCCTAAAATGACTCTTTTACCCTTGGTGCAAGAGGGGTACTTTAACTTTCTATTATAGTTGGCGTTGCCCGATACTGTTTTCCAAAATTCATATCTCTTGTGTCGTGGATTTGATTTAGGTTTTGTCTATTTCTATGGCCTGCATATGTCAAAACATATGGGATAAAGTTTGAAAATACATTTTTTTCCCTTGAAATGACTATTTTACCCTTAGGCAAACAAGTGACCTTGAAGTGGTCGGTTTGATGAGTTGTTTGATCCCTTTCACTTCTCTTTCATTTTTCGGAAACCTTTGTGACTTCCCTTAGGTTGAAATGACCATCTTTACCCCTGTGTTGGGTCTACAGATGACGGGTAGTGACATGTGAGGTGATTAGTAGTATGATTTGATACTAATTGGAGGTTTTTGAGCTCGGTATGCTCGTGATCTAGGAAGTGTGATTGTTATCCTTCCTGGGGTGTCATGAATAGGATTGTTTCTCCCGTGATTTAGTGATAAGTGTTGTGTTGATGGTTAGTGTTGAACTGGCGGGTACGAGTCATAGTGATCTCTGAGGTGGTCTGTGCTACGTGGCTTGTATTGGTTGTATGTCTGCCTGTCTCTCTCTCTCTCTCTCTCTATATATATATATATATATAGGTGTGCATTAGTCATGTGTTGGTATGTTATGATTTCACTACGTGCTAGTTGCCCTGATTGTTGATGCATGGTAGAGGACTAGAGGGATGTCTTTCCGGGGTCTTGTATTGGCATAAGTGCCATATGAGACGATTGACCGACCTAGGATAGATGCATGTACACAGGTTGGTTCGCACTAGACTTGGAAGGTCAGAAGATGTGACAGTTACGATTCCCTTTCTCCTACGGGGCTTTGATAACACCAGTTTGTAGGAGATGTTTTGGCTACGGGCAACTTGGGGTGAAACGTTGCAGGATCGGGATGGTCATACGTAGTGTTGTTCCTTTTTGTTTTCCTTTGTTTATCCCCTGTATTGGGACTGTTATTATTTATCTTGGGAGCTAGTCTGTTGGCGTATCTCTTCCTTGTATTTGATATCGTTGCATCGTTGTAGAGATGTATTCTTTCGGCGCCTCGATGTGCCTTATATCAATTGGTTTTACCTTATGCTCAGTTGTATGGAATCATATTGTTGGCATGATTCTATTCGTTTGATTGATATTGTTGGCCTTGAAATTTATTCTCGGACAATAAATCCAATTTTGATATTAACAAAACATTTAAAGCGTGTTTAATACTAATGAATTACCGAGTTCATGTTCTCAGCAAAAGACAGGTGAACAACACGGAAAGAAAACGACTCGGAAAGCAAGCTCGGAAAGAAAGATTGAATAAAAGCGAAAAGCCGAGAAAGAAATTGAAGCGCGAAAATGGAAAATCAAATAATTCAACGGCAAATGAGAAAGTCGAAGACTCAAGACTCGGGGTAGATAGGTCAGGGATAGATCATTGTAACAAGGTAATTTTATGTGTCGATTTTATCGTATAAGCTCAAGTATAAAATGAACCGAACTCAAATGGAATGAAAAATATTTTACCGAACTTAAACGGAAAGAAAATAATTTTATTAACTGTTTTTCAAGTTATAGTCAACTAAAAGAATCCTTTGTATTCTCTAGTAGTCGACTAAAACAATCAGTAGCATCAAGTTTTCATCCATTTTTGAAGTAGTCGACTAAAGCCCTCAAGTAGTCAACTAGAACCACCCATCTAGTCGACTAAAACCATTTGAGTCGACTAGACTACATGAAGTAGTCAACTAGAACCTCTTCTAGTCGACTAGAAGAATCAATCTAGTCAACTAGAAGCTCAAAGTAGTCGACTAGTTTAAACCTCAAATTCTGCAGTTTTTCAGAAAACAGTTTCCATGTTTTGTGCATCATGTTTAATGGATTTCAAACGGCTCTTGACTTCTCTAAATCAATACTCACTCTCATAACCCTAATGTATTGATATATATAGAATGAGATATGTGTATTGTAAGCTAAGAGATTGAAAAACAAAAGTGAAAGAAGTGAAAGAAAAGCTCTCAAAATTCTGCATAAATTTTCTCTACAAAAGTCATTGAAACCAAGCTTTGAAAAGTTGATTTTCTTCAAGTTTCCTTGAAAATCAAAACCTCTAGTAACTCTTCTTATTCTCCAAATATCATTTACTGATCATATCCTTTGAGAATACATTTCTAGAGCTATTGTAAAATTACCAAAAACACTTGAGCTTATATTGATTTATCTTCCATAAAAACCATTGGGTTTTGAGTGTTTTTGTTCTTGAGTGATTTTATTGATTACATACGAATTTGTAATCTCGGACAAGTGAAGTCCACCGATTGTTCAAGAGAGGGTTGTTCTCTTGATTGAGAGACAAGCTTGAGAGGCTTGTGTTGTAAAGGTTTGTTATTCCACATGTGAAGGAAGGGTCATAGTGAAAGGATCGGGAAAAGTCTCAAGAAGGGGTTCTTGAGCCGAGGAGTAGGAGTTACCGAACCTTGAAAAATCACGGTGTCAATCTCTCTATCTCTCTCTCCTTATTTCATTAATTTGCATGCTATATTTACTTGAATATCTTGTATGCTAATTAGTCTTGTGATTAGTTGTTAGATAAATTGAATTGAATTTATTCACTTGACTATTGAAGAAATTGAGTATTGATTATATATTGTTCCAATTTCGAAAAGGAGTAGAAATATTTTGAACACCCTATTCACCCCCTCTAGGGTTAATTAGTGACTAACATATATTGATAATCTTAGTTGGTCGCTCTATGTATGGATCACACCCCGGAGTTCTCGGATGTCCCAATTCGGGAGTCTTAGGAATTTAGGGGCGTGACAAGGATGCTACTACAAAAAATTGAGCTCTATGATTTTTTTGAGATTGAAAATCATCTTTTACAGAATTAACTAAACTCCGAGCAGTTTGTTTTTTTAATAATGCATTACTTAAGTATATTACATGTATATAATTTTTTAGCCCCCCGTCCCCCTAATTTGCTCTCCTTTGTCAAATTTTGCTTCTACTCTCCTTATTTTCTAGTCTTTTCATTCTTCTTTCTTTAGTGATTCCAATCTTGATTACTCCGAACCATAATTTTGGCTAAGTAATGCAATAATGATGCTAACATTGCCAAGTTAGGGTCCCAAATGTATCACATTCAGCTCTTATAAGTGCTAAGTTAACACCGTTGATTATGATCAAGCTTTACTTAGGGAATATCGGATTGTTCGGTAGTTTGGGGGTTGTTCTCCTCCATAGTCTCAATGAGGTCGAAATTTTTATGTCTTAGCTTTTCATTTGGTAATTGCTTGGACTCTATAAACATCGACAGTTTGGTGCCTAAACTTATAATTTGATAATTGTCGACAGTTTGGTGCCTAAACTTATAATTTGATAATAGACTAGTAGAACAAGTGTTGTTCATCCTTTAATGCGAAGGACCGTATCCACCGATGACAGAAATTGTACATTGAAAAAACTTTGTTTTCAGAAATTGACTTCTTATAAAAACTGATTTGGATAATAAATTTTATTACCCTAATTTTTTAATTTTCTTATGGTAAGATATATTCATGAAGAGTGAACAAAGTAGTTAAGGAATAAATACATTCTTTCACATGTAATATATAAATAGTAACAAGTTGTTACATAGATTATTTTCTATTTTAACTTAATTACATATTTAAACGATTTAAAATCATTGTTTAGTCAATTAATTTCTAAAACTATATTTAATTTATGCAAATTGAATGAACAATATATATCAAATTAGTCACAATTTTATTTAATCTATGTTATTAAATTAGAAAGGATGTTTTAGTCATTTACAAAAAAAAATGCCAAATCATTAGGGAATTCGGCAACAAAATGTGATAGCTTTATTGCACAAAATAAAATTCATGAAGGTTATTTGCAAATTTGCACATATTTCAAGAGCTAGAATTTTTGTACAACTATATTCTATTGTAAATAAATGTATTTTCTAAAGTGGCATAAAAATGTCTAGATCTAGAATTGAATCCCAAAACTGTTGTTGTTCCCTTCTGTTTGGGCTTCATTATTGGTCAAAAATTTAGAGCGCGCCTGATAATTGGATCGTTTGCAAGGAGACATTTCTTTTGCTAATTCGAATTGAAGGGTGATATAAAATGGGTCTATTTCTGACATCATATTCATAGTTAGCGCATTTCAATCGATTACGTATTAATTTTTAGCGTGCCCTTGTAAAATATATCTTTGCTTAAAATAGAAAAAGTGAAAAAATATCTTATAGTGAAATTAGGGGGGGAAAAAGACACTTTTTTCAGAACAGAGGAAGTGGAAAAAAAACATAAAATTTGTTTGAAATGATAATGACTATTAAGGAAACAATCTCACCCAATTCTTGTCAACCATCAAACTCCTGATTTTGCTCCTACTCAATATATTGTATTTACTTCATATATTCTTGCTTTCAATATTGTATATTTTACTTAATATTATGTAACACCCCGTGTTATTTTTCTATTTCCTGAAATTAATTCAAAATTTAATTTCAGTAATGACGTCACTTGTTCATGACATATTATTTATTCTTGGTATTTCACCTGTAAATTTTTCACGTTTAGTTTTAAAGTCGATTGGACGACATTCCGGTTTCTCTTTGATGACTACGCGAGTTCTTGTTACCGACTATGCGGTATCGTTTCGACATTTAACGATTAATACTTCGACTGGACGACGACACGTTATAATTGATCGGGCTCGTTCGGTGTTCCGACGTTTGGGTTCCTAACCCGGTGTATTTCTTTCGGACTAAATTAGTTATTTGGTGTCCCGTGGACTTTCGGGGTTGCGCGATATTATTTGGAGGCTTCTGGAAATTTGTTGGGATTTATTATATATATATATATATTAAAGTGAGGTTATTTTGCAATTATGAATAAATGGAGGGTTAGTTGTGCAATATAGCATATATATATGCATATGCTTGTACGCTACCACAGACTCTTCTATCTGCTCTTCTTCCATCTCTCTGCATGACTTGCTACATCACTCTCTTCTCTACACGACACACGCAACCTCTTTCCCTTCTTCATTGAGCGGCGATCACTCCCTTATCCTCCATTGTTGTCGGCGAGAGAGAGAGAGAGAGAGAGAGGTCGGTTGCGCAGGAGAGAGAAACAGATATGGAGGTCGCTTGTTGACGATGGCGGCAATTGGTGTTGGCTACGGGTGGTGCTATGGTGATTGTCATTGGGCTAGAGGCGGCGTAAGACGGCGACGTGGTGGAGTTGGGCTTGCGCAGAGGTGACGACGCGAGCAGGGGTGGTTCGGCCGGAGCTTCGGGCGGCCGGTTCGGCAACTTCCGGTGATCGGTTTGAGCCGATTTTTGGTGAGTAGCTTCGTCTCTACCATGTATTCGTCATACTTTAATTTCGTGATTTTACGTTGAACGGTTTGTCCGAAAATCGCGTTTATAGGTTATAGATTTCGTTTAGATTATTTTAGATTTACCCAAATTAATTAACCTATTGCTAATGGGCTTCGTATATATCGTATAGGTTGTCGAGGTGGATGTTTCGATATATTCGAAATAGTTTTCGGACGATTTTTGTCTGCGAGCTTCATATTCGGGCGCCAGCACTGTGCTATTTCGGGTTGTTCGGTAAATGTAAATTAGGTGGGAAATTATATTTCTCACTCCGTATCATTGAAGTAGTTTAAGGGTGCAAACCCTTATTTAATTTAATATAGATATATTAAATTGTTAATTTAAATATTTATAATTTGCTTAGAATCGAAATGAGACTTAGGGATTAATTTAAGAAAATTAATTAAATTATTTCCTACGAGATTATATTAATTCCTATTTAAATTGAATAGGAACAAACGACTTAGAAATTCCCTGGAGAATTAAATGAGCTAGAGGATTTTGTAAACGTTGGACGTGAGAAACTTAGACGCTATGCTAGGTTCCTCTTATTATTATACGTGGATTATCTGTTTAAATTATTTTAAAGGCATGATAAGGGAAATGGAATATTTTCTTAAAGAATTAAAGAAAATATATTGTTTAAAACATGAATCTATTTTCTCACGATTTAAATGCTTTATTATATTTTTAAAAGCATGTTAAAAAGAGATTTTGAGACTTATGTTGATATTACCCTGTGGGTATTTTTCATAAATATGATGCATGACATATTTATGTTGAGACATGATTTTATTGCGTACACCATGTATTGTGAGACATGGGTGTTGGTGCATGTATTGCATGGTTTCACCATTTGCAGAGAGAGTTCATTTGGTGTGGTCTACTTCCTTTGTGCGTGGTGCACGAGTAGACATTTGTGTTTGGATCGTCGTGATAACTGGCCAGTGGGTGCTGCACCCACAGAACTAATCTTCTGAGAACGCAGACGATATAGGGGGAGGACACATCGTCCAAGGCCCTATGTTCACGGCTGGGCCGTGGTGGACGTCTTCCTTGGTTAAAGTGTGAAGTGTCAAAAGCACTTGGGAAGAACGAGACGATTAGTCTACATTCCTTAGTGAGCTTGTATCCTCAGGGGAATTGTAGATTGTAATGATATTGGAGCATGTTAAAAATGTGAATATTGTAAATTTAATTCATATTTTATAAATGCTCAGTTGAAAAATGAATAATGGGAAACACGAAGTAAATGTGGTAATTTAAAAAGTCTAATGGATTATAATCTTTATACTTGTTGTCATATACATTTATGCCTTTAGGGGAGGTTAGGTATATTGACGTTGTGACTTCTGTGGTTGGTTGAGGTTAGTGGAGACAGTAAAGTTGATTTTAAGGTTGAGGCCTTAGGCCATGTTTGGTAGGTTGTCTTTCTGGTCTGGTCTGGTCTGGTCCCGTCTGGTCCGGTCTGGTCTGGTCTAATCTGATCTGGAAAAGTCTGTTTGGTAAACGGTCTGGTCTTACTATTTATTTATTATTTATTATAATATTTATTTCTTTATTATTTATTTCTTTATTTATTATTTCTTCACTTTATAATACATTTTATTATTTATATTATTAAATTATTATTTATTAATTTATATATTAATTTATAAATATATTCTATTTATTTATTATTATTTCATTATTTAATTCATTTTATTTACAAATTATTTATTCATTTTTAATTATTTAATTCATTTTATTTACAAATTATCCCAGAGATTCAATATTTTATTAATTTAATATTAATTTATTATTATTATACTCATTTTTTATTATTATTATGAAGTATTTATTCATTATTATATTTACTTATTATTTATTATTATATTTATTTATTATTATTATTTATTTCATTTTGTTTATTATTTATTATTTTTATTATATTTTTAAATATGTTTTATGTAATTTATTATTAATATTTATTATTTACTCCATTTTTTATTATTATTATATTTATTGTATTCATTTTTTATTATTATTATGTTTTATTTAATTTATTATTTATATTATTAATTTTAATTTTTAATTATTTATAAATATATTTTATTATTTTTTCATTTATTTATTATTATTATATTCATTTATTATTATTATTAGGTATTATTTACTTCATTTTGTTTATTATTTATTATTTACATTTTATTTAATTTATTATTATTATTATTATTATTATTATTTATTCATTTTTAATTATTTATAAATATATTTTATTAATAAGACCAGACTGGACCACCAGGAACCACCTTTTTTTTTTGTCTGAAATGAGGTCATTTTGGTCTGATTTGGTCTTACTTGGTCTAACCAAAAATTTGGGACCAATGCTACCAAACACGGTCTGGTCCCATAAAACGCAAGACCAGACCAGACCACCTACCAAACAGGGCCTTAGAGAAGGTGGTTAACAATCTTGTGATTGTGGTTAGTAGTCTTGTGATTGTGATTGGTTGTGTGACCTTGTTAGAGATTTGAGGTCTGAGATTAATTTTAGTATCAGTTATGAATTGGGGCCCTTCGAGAAGGCGGGTGATGAGGTTGTGAGTTGTGGTATGGACCTTTAGGTGTCTTTTACTTTTTGAGGAATGAGTTATCAACTGTAGTTAAGATTTGGATTGGTGAGAAGAGGTTATGGTTGGGTGACTTTATTAAGTACTCGAGGTACCGTAGCTTGACAGTCTTGGTTCTAGTGCTTAGTTCATTCCCTTAAGCATTCCATGTACTGTGTTTTGTACGCTAGTATGTAGTCGTTGACTTGTATGTCATTCCTTGAGTCCTTGGTTACGACGGGGTGCCGAACCTCTTCCTCGTGGTGTCATTGATTTTATGGAGTTGGAAACGGATGGTTGTCTTCCATGAGTCCAACGTTTTGTTCTTCCTCTACTGTCCTCTTGGACATTTTAGGAATCTATAGAGTTGTGTTCACTCTTATTCGACTGTCTTTCGGAAACGGTGCTTTCTAAACTCTTTGTGTTTAAAAGGAAAAACCCGTTTTCGCCTACCCCTGTATTAAATTTAAAAGTTTTAATACCTTATAAAATGATCTTGGGATCTTCTTTAAAATGATTTCAACTTTAAAAGCCGGTGATGGCAATTGACGGAGACCAGGGGCAAGACGGTCATTTTTATGGTGTGATTTCCTAAAAGAAAACTATTTTATTACTTGTCCCGAGATTTTGAGATTTTGAGACTTATTTCTCAAAATCTCAACCTGTAGTGTTTTGAAAGGTGGGTTCTTGTTTCACCTTTTCTTCGGATCATTCTAAGTCTCGGTTATGAGGCTTGGTGTCGTTCAGAGCACACATATAGTGTTGCCTTTCACTTTTCTTGGTTGTTGGTGTCACCACCTAGGTGATTTGAGTTTTTCTTACGTAAGGGGCATGGATGCCAAATGGATTGGTTCGAGTTGAAAACCTTTTTCTTTAAAACTATTGAATCTCTGGGATTCATTTTTTTATTACTTCCACTCTCAGCCATTCGCTTTTGGTTTCCTTGTTCACTTTTGGTGTTCTTTCCGTGTTCACTTATGGTGTTCTTTCCTTGTTCGGGTGTTCTTAACCTTGACGTTGTTGTCTTGGTTATCTGTTGGTTATCATTGGGAACTCTTTTCCTTTTCTTTGTTTTGGTGACCCTTAGGTGGTCGTTCTTGTGAGTTGGGTTCGTGTACTTTAGTGATTGATTGGGTGGTTTTCCTTATCTATAATGAGAGTGTTAGTGAATTGATCAATCTTATTGATGATGTGATTTATGGTATTGATGAAGAGATATGATTGAGGTAATCTAGTCCTTGAAAGGTAGATTTTCCTTAGGAATGTGTTGAGGTTCGTTATATATATATATATATATATATATATATATATATATATATATATATATATATATATTGATGGTGGTTGTGTTAGTACACAAGGACGTGAGTGCCTTTCCTCCCGTGTTCTCGGGGAGTGAGTTATGAGTATTCCTTGGTACTAGTGATGGATATTGATCCTTGTGGATATTAGAGGTGAGTGTGTTTCATTTTGTTGGATCTTTTGATTTGTGTTGTGAGTACTTGATGACTTATTGGATTGGACCTGGGTGTTGTGTACCTAGTGTACGTTGGTGAGAGTAGTGTAGACTACTGGTGTTAGTACTTGGAGCACAAGTCTTAGTTGTACCCTAGAGACTCATGTTGTGTACTTATATATATATGTATGTATCTATATGTATATATATATATGTCCCCGATATATATTCATTTACGGTAGCATGTGAGCACGTACCTTGGGTTTTCGTGGCTGGGTTATGTTGTGGGCTATGTATCTCACTGGGTGGTTTAACATTACCTAAAATATTAGAGGATGTGGTAGTTAGAGTATCCTTTCCCACTAAGCTTATTTGCTCACGGGGATATTTCATTTGCTCCCTGGTATTCCCACGCCAGGTTGCAGGAAATATACGGCTATGGGCAGGATGCAGTGCAACGACAGTTTTCTTTTGTTTCCTTGTTACAGGTTATGGAGTTGCGTTGGGTGATGCGGTTACAAATGCAGCACGACTGGTTTTGGGGACGGTAGTTGTCTTCTGTTAGTTTCTCTACCCATTGTTATGGGATTGTCATGTATCTCTTTTGGGAGCTAGTTTGTTGGCATATCCCTGTTGATGTATCTTTTATTTCCTGTATTTATTCTTTCAGGAGATTATTGTATCTATTCTGCACAGCTAGGTATTTTTCTGTATTCTTATTCGAGCAATTGTGGCTTTGTTGATTATAGAGGGTTTGGAGGGGATTTGGTTTCTTTCCACTACCTCGGCCCTAGTAGGATTAATGAATGTGGGGCTTGGAAGCCATTATTATTATCAAACTGTTATTGGCAGGTCTTTGAGTTGTGGTTGGTTGTCCTGATGTTCCATTTACAAACGGAACTCTGTCGGATTTTCGTTAGATTCCGCTGCTTAGTTTTATTAGTCATTAGGTATGGAATATACCATTTCTTATCATTATTCCATACATTTTCATGGTTAATGATATCTTAGTTGGTCATTTGTATTAAGGATCACATCTTGGATTCCTTGGATGTCCCAGTTCGGGAGTCTTAGGAATTTAGGAGCGTGTCTGATGGTATCTGAGGATACTATTGAGTTCTAGTATTCTATTTGGCATGGAGTATAGTTTTCATTGTTATTCCATGTATTTATTCTGGTTATTGTTGACTCTAGTAGTCGATTGACTTATGTCACCCTTTGGAGATTCGCTGATTCTCTAGATTAGAGTTTCGGGAATTCTAGGGGCGTGATAGTAGGGTCTCAGAGTGTGTCATTCTTACCCTTTTGTGGGTGTTTGATGACTGAATGTCGTTGGTTCTCATTTCTTTTCACTTCCGTTCACTCCCTTAGTTCTTAGGCTCGGGTTTCTGAGTTCTAGGAAATTTGGGGCGTGACATATTAGGAGTAGTTTTTGTAATTATCCTTAATCCTAGGAGCAGAATTATTCACTTCCTTTTTTATGTTATTTTCACGTGTATATGTAAGTTGAAGTACATCAATGAAAGCTCAAGCATTATTTCACAAATCACAAACTCTTATATGGTATCAGAGCCATCAACAGCTCCAGCGAGCCCTCACTCCCAAGACGAGTCCCAGATTGAACCAATGGGTGAAAACTCAGCCATCTCTTCCCTGAACCCAAAACCAGAAACATCCATGAACCCCACATTTATCCAAAATAACCTAATAGCTATCAAGTCGACTCAGTTTCCTGACAAACTCACCTCATCTAATTATCCGACATGGAAGGCGCAAATTGATGCCTTATTGTTCGGATACGATCTAGTCAGCTTCATGGATGGCATCAAACCATGTCCTTATGCGACAATTCTCGATGGAGAGAAAATGGTGCCTAACCCAGAGGCCCTCTTATGGAAAAGACAAGACAAACTTATTTTCCATGGTATTATGGTATCCCTCTCCGACCATGTGAGGTCGATGATCAGTTCATCCAAGACTTCCGCAGAAGCATGGAGCCGCCTCAACAAGCTCTATGTTAATGCCTCCTCCTCAAGAACTATGGGACTCACCGATCAACTCTCAAATATCCGGCGAGGTACACAATCAATTATCGAATATCTTGGTTCTATTTGTAGTCTTGCTGATGAATTCTCTCTTATTGATGCACCGGTCCCTCTATCTTATTTAATTAATCATACCCTCAATGGACTTGGCCCTGAGTTCAAGGAACTTACCGTTGTTGTTCATGCCCAAGACAAACTTGTAGAGTACGAGTTGTGCCTCAAACGGGAGGAAAATTGTACCATTGGCAATATCACTTCAAACTCGACTCGCTTTAAGAACACCAATAGCAACCAAAACGGCTATCAAAGGAAGAAAAATTATACCTTCAACCGAACCAACCAAGGAGGACAACTCTCTAGGAAATAAGGGAGGCCAAAATTCCAACCTTGTGTGTCAATATTGTGACAAGTGGGGTCACAATGCCCGTGATTGCCACACTCTCAAGCGTCTCATGGGTATTCCTATACCGCCTAGAGCCAACCACACCACCACAAACAATACCAACAATGCCAAACCATCTTGGCTTCTGGACAGTGTCGCCTCTCATCACATTACCTCTGACATGAGCAACCTCGCCCTTCGTGAGCCTTATGAGGGACCTAACGATATTGTTATTGGTGACGGTAATGGTGTTAAAATCACACACACTGGCTCTTTCTTTCTTCCTACCTCATTAAATTCTTTTATCCTTAATGATGTACTGTGTGCACCTACAATGCAAAAAAATCTTATTTTTGTTTGCCAATTTTGTAAAACCAATAATACTTCTATTGAATTTGACCCTTTCTTTTTTTGTGTTAAGGATCTCACTACGGGGGCACCTCTTGCCCGAGGATGGAGCGAAAATAATGTCTACAAATGGTCAAGCATGCAGAGGATTTCATCATCAAATAAACAAGCTTGTGTTAGTGTCAAAACCTCTATCAACTATTGGCATGATTGCCTCAGTCACCCGTCGTTAAAAATTCTCCATCACATTGTGTCTTCCCATAATCTTCCCGTGCAATCACCTCAATCAAAATTTTCCTTTTGTGATTCCTGTAATTGCAATAAAAGTCATAAACTCCCATTTGGTACTTCTAGTCTAAAAAGTCATCGTCCGCTTGAGTTAATTTATTCTGATGTATGGGGTTCGTCACCTATTCATTCAATAAATGGATTTTCATATTATATCATATTTGTTGATCATTTTACCAAATATTTGTTGCTCTTTACTTTTACAAACAAATCATATGTTTTTTCTCTTTTTCCAAAGTTTAAAAATATGGTTGAGAAATTCTTTGGTCAAAATATTATCACTATTTACACAGATGGTGGTATTGAATACCAAGGACTTAAAACTTTATTTGAGAATAATGGAATTCAACATATAATTTCTCCTCCTTATACACCTCAACACAGCCTCTGCTGAACACCGTCATCGACATATTGTCGAAATGGGTCTTACCCTACTTCATCGGGCATCCTTGGCCCTCTAATTGTGGCCTTATGCTTTTGATGCGGCGGTATATCTCATATATCGTCTACCCACTCCTATTTTTGGTAATCAATCACCCTTTGAACGTCTTTTTAACACCTTTCCCAACTACTCTAAATTACGTGTCTTTGGGTGCTTGTGTTACCCGTGGCTTTGTCCCTATAATCATCACAAGCTTGAGCAAAGGTTGAAATCATGTATTTTCCTTGGCTACTCCAATCGCCATAATTCCTATATTTGCTACGAGCCCACTAGTCATCGTGTTTACTTCTCTCGACATGTCAATTTTGTTGTGGATAAATTTCCTTCATTGTCATCACTTCACCCCAAAGACCAAACTAACACTCACATACTCTTTCAATGGGTTGACCTTGCCAACGTCTCACCACTTTCTGCTCCGAATAATTCAAAAACAATTCCAGAACCTCCTTCCACAAATAGCTTCCATTTTGACCAAAAAAATTCAAAAAACATTTCTGACTTTCCTTCCCTTTTGCCGCACAATATAGATGCATTAACTCTCTCTCATCAGCCCATTTTTGCCCATAATAAACCAACTCAAGTTTCCAATTCCTCTTCTCAGTCAATAGCCGATAATCATGTTGTTGATTACACCAATAATCCTAACCTTTTTCGGGACAACTCTCAACAATTTTTTCCTTCTCAACCAATCAATAATCTTCCTTTTTTACCGCCACAAAATTAGTCCCCACTACCACTTTTGTCTCCAAATTCAATCATCATTCCTTATGTTTTTTCTTCCATAAATCTTTCCCAACAATCTTGGGTCCATGCGTCTTCCTCCTCTCCGTCCAACTCAGCCCAATCACCTCAATCTTCTTCCTTCAATACCAGCTCTCAAATCTCTCCATATAAGCCACCAAATCAGGCCTCTACTTCTACTTCGACAACTCCTATCTCTTCTAACACTTTCCCTAAATTATCTCCTCAATCCTCCTCAAACCCCAGCCATGTTCATTCTCCAACATCTCTCTCTCGGGACTCACACATGGACTCCACTTCTCATACAAGGCCATCATTAACTGACATTTTGCCTTAGACTCTTCTCATGCTCCTTCCAACCTTCATCCCATGACCACCTAGTGAAAAAACCAAAATTTCAAACCTATCTCCAAGATTTCCTTCTCTGCCACCAAACACCCATTGCCTCCCACTATTGAACCTACCTCAATCACCCAAGCTCTCAAACACCCTCAATGGAGAGAAGCATGAGTGATGAAATTAACGCCCTTATTTGTAACGGCACTTGGGAGCTTGTCCCTCGTAAAGCTCACTATAACATTATGGGTTGTAAATGGGTGTATCGTGTCAAGAGGAATCCCGATAGTAATGTTACGTGTTTCAAAGCCCGTCTTGTTGCTAAGGGTTTTCACTAACGTTCGGGTGTCGATTACCATGAAACCTTTAGTTCCGTTGTTAAACCAACAACAATTCGTGTTATCCTTAGTCTCGCCGTTTCTCATGAATGACCAGTCCACCAATTAGATGTCAACAATGTTTTCCTCCATGGGCACCTTTCCGAAGAAGTCTTCATGACACAACCACCCGGTTTTGTTACCGAATCACTCCCAAACCATGTTTGTCGTCTTCGTCGTTCCCTTTATGGCCTCAAACAAGCCCCTCGTGCTTGGTTTCACGAACTTAAAACCTTCACCCTCTCTCTTGGCTTCACCAACTCCAAATCCGACACCTGTCTATTTTTTTATACTAATGACAACCTAATGATTTATTTTCTTGTTTATGTGGATAATTTATTACTTACAGGTAACTCTCCACCATTCATCAAGTAAGTCATTGATGCCCTTGCTCACTGCTTCTCTATCAAGGATCTCAGTTCCCTTAATTACTTTTTAGGTGTTGAAGCCATTCCTATTGTCAATGGTTTGTTTCTTTCTTAACACAAGTATATTTGTGATCTATTGGAACGGTTCAAGATGGATGGTACAAAAGAAGTTGTGACTCCTCTTAGTACTTCCAACCACTTGACTCTCAATGATGGTACTTCGCCGGCCGACACCACTCAATTTCGTAGTCTTATTGGTGGTCTCCAATATCTATCTCTTTCCCGACCTGATCTCGCCTATCCGGTAAATAAGCTTGCTCAATTTATGAATGCCCCACTCAAACTCATTGGTGTGCCGCCAAACGTCTTCTTCGGTATCTCAAAAATACTATTTCTCATGGCTTTCTTCTTCACCGAGCTTCCAATATTACCCTCACTGCTTATTCAGATGCCGATTGGGCTGGAAATCAGGAAAACTCTACGTCCATCTCCACCAATGTTATCTTTCTTGGTTCCAACCCGATCTCGTGGTGTTCTCGCAAACAACGCATGGTTGCTCGCTCTTCTACTGAAGTTGAATACCGGTCAGTTGCTTCCGCTGCTGCTAAGGTTTATTGGCTCCAAAATTTGCTCATTGAACTTGGTATTCAACTTCCGCACTCTCCTCATATCCTATGTGACAATCTTGGCGCTACTTATCTCTGTGTCAATCCGGTGTTTCACTCTCAGCTGAAACATATCACCTTAGACTACCATTTTGTTCGGGAAAAAGTTACCTCCGGCTCTCTTTAGGTATCACATATCTCCACGCATGAACAACTTGCTGATATTCTAACAAAGCCGTTAGTTAAA
The DNA here is from genome assembly GCA_963922005.1 of Cornus suecica. Taxonomy (NCBI): domain Eukaryota; kingdom Viridiplantae; phylum Streptophyta; class Magnoliopsida; order Cornales; family Cornaceae; genus Cornus; species Cornus suecica. The sequence goes on from OY998241.1 coordinate 20,037,485, forward strand.
TCCAGATTTCATCTTCTTTGGTCCAAGATTGGTATCTTTGATGGAAGCCACATTTGTGAAGGCATATTAAGGAAACAATCTCACCCAATTATTGTCAACCATCAAACTCTTGATTTTGTTCCTATTCAAAATATTGTATTTACTACATATATTCTTGCTTTCAATATTGTATATTTTACGTAATATTCGGAGTAGTTTTTGTAATCATCCTTAATCCTAGGAGCAGAATTATTCACTTCCTTTTTTATGTTATTTTCACGTGTATATGTAAGTTGAAATACATCAATGAAAGCTCAAGCATTATTTCACAAATCACAAACTCTTATAATGACATCAGAACCTTTTTTACCCCTTTTTTTCAACAATTATGTTGCCAAGACCTATTACAATTTACAACAGCCTAAAAAAAATCCACAAACAAGTTTGATAACAATCAACAATATTCAGGAAGCGACAACCAACAACAATGAACCTTCACATATTACTAGTACCATCTATAAACTGTTTTAAGCTTATTCGCAGCGTTTTCGTACCCTATTGTTTTCTTCACTTGCCTGTTTTCAAAAAATTAAAATGGTGTTAAATGTTTGCACATTTAAGCAAACCTAAATATCAACAGACACAACTCATTGGTATGTTATACACAACAACAAATATGGCAAACACATGCTTAAAAATAGAGATTAATAGAAGTATAAATGAGAAAACGACAAGTCCTGTGTCAAGGGTTCGAGATTGGTAGAGGGAAGTAAAGGAAAAAGTGAAAAATAGAGCAGGAAAGGTATTAGGCAAACAAACATACAAACCAGATTATAGCAATGTCCATCAATGTTTTAACCTAACAAAAATAAGAAGAAATAAAAATACTACTCCCTCTATCCCAAATTATATGTCCATTTTGAGGAATCTAACTTTTTGAAATGATGACTTTTATTGGTGTGATAGTGAATGAAAAACCAATTTTACCATTGGTACCACCAAGTGATGTGATATTTGTAGTTTAGATATTTTATAATTAGAATAATTGAATGTTAAATTGGTAAATTGACTGAATGAAGTGGCACTGACTTTTCTTATTTTGGAATGGATTGAATAGGAAATGTGGACACTCAAATTGGGATGGAGGGAGTACTATTATTGCAAGATATAATAAAACATATTGTTGACCCACCGATCGATCGTATATTACTACTGATCGATCGCTAGTGTGCCCCTTAAGGTTCTGAAATTACCTAGAAAACAGTGAACTAAGCCTAGAGGGGGGTGAATAGGTTTTTTATGAAAAAATTTTAATTATAGAAAATTCAATTTTAATTCAATTCGTTTAAAGCAATAATCCACGCAATAAATAATATAAGTGCATAAAATAAAGCAAAGGACGACACCAATACTTTTTACATGGAAAAACCTTGAAAAGACTCCAAGTAAAAAATCACGGATATGTTTGGGTATCGATGCACTATGAATCAAGAAGTACAAGACTCTATGAAGTTTTAGACTTACAAATCACTCTCGATCTGCCTTTCTTCACTCAACGTCTGACAGTCTTGAATCACTCACGCTCCACGAAGCTTTCGCTCCGATCTTCGTACTATGATGGCTCCACTTCTTAACGAATCAAAGAACCATGAAACCTCCTACTTTGATCAAGGTGGTGTGATGATTTTTCAGCAACTAGATCATCCAATTGTGCATAACGATATTCGATGTAGAAGCACAATTGGAAAAACTCAAACCAAAAGAGAACTAGAAAATAAATAATCACTCAATAATTTTCTCTTTATATATATCTCTGCAGAAGAATATGAATCTGTAGAAGAATTGTAGAGATCTCTCCAAAATCCACCCCTTCTCTTTGGTTTAACTCATATATATATAGAAGAGTCTTCAATTAATGGTAATAATCTTTTTCCAATCAGGATTCATATTTCCACCATTAAGTCTTCCAAATATAAATAAATATGTCAATGATATTCCAATATACAGATAATACATTTTAATCACGTCCCAAAGTGGTTAAAGATCAATTACATAGCAAAATAAACCTTCTCATTAATAATTATGCGTACCCACTTACCGAGTACTCGATGGTTGTTCAACCAAGTACTCGGTGAACCTCAATTACGCAAAATATTCTGCATGATTTTTCACTTTTGCGCAAACGTGTGAAATTTTGCACTTTACCGAGTACTCGGTAACACTCCCGTTGAGTACTCGGTGGAACAAAAACAGTCATTTCCAATATTCGTCTGAAATATTTATTTCTTTGCACTACCGCTTACAACCGTTGTTCCACTGAATATCCTTTGTATCTTCACCACTTTTGTACTCACATTTAACACTTAACAACCCAATCTAAAACACAAAACTCTCAACATGGTTTTTTTATCAGAATAATGACATTACATAAGTAAATGTTCTTACAATCTCCCACTTGGTATTTCTGTGACAAAACCATATTTTACAAATATATCCTCACGATAAAATAAAATCTATACCTATGAACACACACCGACAAACATAGACATAGACTTTTATCTTGAACTCATGATGATCTACGAATCCTGCAATCACAACACTTAAACAAACATTCCTATGAAAAACAAGTGTGGAAAACAAATAGCAGGAATAATAAATATTAAATAATCATAACCAAAATAATGAATTTATCAACATGAAGCATAATGATCATTAATTAATAACAAATAATTCTCCCCCTCAATTAAATATTTCTCCCCCTTAACTGTGTATCTCTCCCCCTTACTAAATATTTCTCCCAATTTCTAAACTTCTCTCACTTTTTGTCACTGAAATGACAAGGAATTAAATAACAATAAAAATAATCAAAAGAGTTGAAGGAGAATAGATAAGGTGTAAATATTGAGAAAATATTCGGGAATACCATAGAATCTAAGCAAAGCTTATATTAAGTTATAGAACTCAAAAGAATATATCCAAATTATCGGGTAACAAAAATCTCTACGATGCATGAACTAAAATCTAATGCATGAATGCAAAATGCTCAAAAATAAAAAAATAATATTTTTGTTTGTAGAAGCATGTGAGCAGGACAATAGAGACAATTAACTAATCATTAGCACATCATATTCACATATTTAACTTAGTTATTATACACACAGTAGTGAAGAAAATCAACACACATACCTTACAGTTACAAGCAGTCACAATACAGGCAATACATAGTTTTTGTATATATAAAAAATATTCAGGTGCAAGCAAACAACTAAGATGAAAGCAAAACGTACTAATTCTAATAATCTCCTCACTAACCGTGATGATACTTCGGTCCAAAACCTAAACTAGAAGTCAAATCTTTAGTTCGAACCTTATTGACCTAATTTAATCTTTTTCCCCTTTTCACTTTATCCCTTTTTGTCTTTCTAAACTCTAGACTTTTCAGCGAGGATTTTTAGTCCCGACCAACTGGGCCCGAGCTTCTTCCTTGGAATTTATGCTCATTAGTCTTCTCCCCTTTTTACGCCAACACTCTGTTACTTTGTGGTAGGAGGTCCGGTTACTCAGATTGAAGAACTACTTTTTGTATATCAATATTTTAATTATCTCATTCTTTCCTCTTTCAACATTACCACAATATTCATAAGCATGCAAAAAGTATTCAAAAGTATTGATCAATCTAGCATATCTCATGAACCTACATATGACTTCAGGTTAGATAAAAAAGACTAAAATTTTCAGCAAATATTACACTCATCTCCGAAGTAAAACAAACATTCAAGATTAATGAGTTCTAAAAATAATACTTAAACATGTCAAGTGAATAACTCATATCCTCAGGTCGGGCTAATAACTCCAATTCCCATAAGCATAATAAGAAAAGTAAATATGAAAATAGAGTGAAATTTGACAACCATTTGTACCCTTAGCCAAACTCAACATGCTAAGAATTTTTATTTTATAATTTTTATGGTGTTTTATGTCATAATGTATGCATGAAAATCCTAAAAGTAATAATAAAATATGATGCATGCATAATATTAAACAAAAAAAATGTATGATAATGTATCAATTCTAGGATAAAGAATAATGCAAGATATTCCTAGAATGATACATATGAAGACATTTATTCTTAAGAGAACATACCACTAGATTTTTTAAGACTCACATGCTTTTGAAAATCTAATGGTTTTGTAGAGATGTATGTCAACTGAGAATCTGTGGATATAAACTCTAGAACTTTCTCAGAACAAAGTTTGGGAAAAATGCAATAACGATTATCAGATGTACGTACTCCTTCCATAACACAATTTCCAACATAATCAATAATAGAACATTTATCGGAAGTGAAATTGACATTATGGTTATTATCGCATATTTGGCTAATTGCTAAGCAAATTAGCCTTAATAAACATCTTCTAATATATGTAGACCAGAAGCAATAATTGTGCCCTTTCCTAAAACTTTAGATTTTTTTCCATTACCAAAAGTAGCATTTCTTATATTACTTTCCTTGAAATCACCAAACAATTACTTATTTCCAAACATGTGCCTAGTGCATCCACTATCAAAGTACCATGAACTAGAATCACATGTTTTAAGGGTAGTATTGGCAACAAAAGAATGTAGTTCATCTTTCTTAACACATGTTTGTCTAATTTTAGGTGTTCTACTTGCCAAATTAAACAAATTATTTACCTCTTCACTCAAAACCCTAATTTGATCTTCAACATTGGGTCTTCTTTGAGTTATTTTATTTGTTCTTGAATTCAAATTTATTCCTCTTAATTTGAAGCACATGGGTCGAATATGACCTTTCACACCACAGTGATGACATATAGAAACAAACCTTTGAAAACCATTATCAAACTTTTTATGATACTTAGAGGTAAATGGTGGTTTACTCTCAACCGGTTTTCTAACATAAGATTGGACATTAGAATTCTTCTTAACAGGAGGAATGTTTCTTATATTGGAATTACATTGAGAAAAACTAGATGCTACTTGAGAAGCTCTAGCAAATGTAGTTTTGGAAATGACATTTGAATTATTCGTTGTTCCTACGAATCCCAATCCTTTAGTATGTCCCACTGATTTACCTACACTCAACATATGATAAAGCTTAAGGGTTCCACTAGATCATTCATAAATAATTGAGTTAACATCCTTCAATTCCTTCTCCAAAACCTCAATTCTCGTAGATTTCTCAATCATATCAGATCTTAGAGTGGATAATTCCTTATTTAGATCATCTACACTCTTCAAAGCATGCGTACTTTCTTTTTCAGACTTAATCAATTCTTCAGACCATTGAGCTCTTTATATCTGAAGTTGTTTTAGGGAAAATATAGTATTAGTTAAATCTTCTTTAAAGGATCATTTTTCCTTGTAAACACTTTTAAGTTTAACTATACATTTTGAGAATTATTGGCTAAGATGTATGAACTCTTCATAGAGTTTATGGTATGCATCTTCATACGAATCCCCACAATCTTCATTATCCTCATAATCTTCATCCCCAGACATTGTCCATCTTGTAGCAACTTCTTCAAACTCCTTATTTTGTGCTGCAAGTGCAATAAAATCCTTATACCTATCATCCAAATTAGACTCGGCAAAATCACTAGCTATATCATCATCCGATCTATCATCCCATATAACAACTAGACCTTCGTCCTTTTTAACTTATTAGCACACTTCGTAGCTATGTGACCAAAACCTTGACACTCAAAACATTTAGGTTTCTTCTTCTTATGGTTAAACTTGTCATTCTGATTTTGGACTTTATTTTTATTTTTATAATCATATGATTTATCTCTAAAATTTTGTCCTTTAATCATTTCTTGACCCCAAGGAGATTTTAAAAACTTATAAAACTTTTTAATAATCAGTCAAACTGTCTTGAACCATTATCACCTTCCCCATCAAACTCAATAGGATCCTCTTTAGTAGTTTTAAAAGCTATGTTCGTCTCTTTTAAACTGCTAGACTTATTAGGGGGATTTTTGAACATCTCCATCTCATAGAATTTAAGATTTTCAACCAATTCTTCAAGTTTAATTTATTTAAGACTCATTACTTCCGAGATTACAGTAACCTTAGACTGAAAATGTTCAGGGAGAGACCTAAGAATATTTTTCACTATAGTAGTCTCAGGAATGAGCTCTCCTAAATTATGACAACTCGTTACTATATCGGTTAGTCTATCCTCGAAGTCAGCAAAAATTTCATTTTCTTCCATTTTAAGCTGTTCAAATTTACAATTTAACATTTAAATTTTGATTCTTTAACTTTTGAAGTCCCTTCATGAGTTACTTGAAGTGTAACACCCCGTGTTATTTTCCTTTTTTCTGAAATTATTTAAATTTTAATTTCAGTAATGACGTCACTTGTTCATGACGTTTATATTATTCTTGGTATTTCGCGTGTAAATTTTTCGCGTTTAGTTTTAAAGTCGACTGGATAACTTTACGGTTTTTCTTTGACGACTACGCGAGTTCTTATTACCGACTACGCGGTTTCGTTCCGACGTTTAGCATTAGCGCTTCGACTGGATGGCGACACGTTATGTCGTACGACGTTTAAGATTTGGATTCGGTGTTTCAGTTGTTGGGTTATACTATTTTAGTTATTTGGCGTCCTGTGAACTTACGGGTTCGCGCAGTATTATTTAGAGGCTCCCGGTATTTATTGGGATTTATTATATATATATTTAATTATAATTATATATATATTATTTTGGGGTTAGTTTGTAATTTTGGATAAAAGAAGGGTCACTTTTGCAATATAGGAATATATGTATATAAGTTGTCACACTTATTTAATTTGGTCTCATCATTAGGTCACATGGACCTATTGAATTAAAGTGTACAAAATTTGACGTAAGTATATATATATATATGAAATAAATAAGATATATATGTATATACCCATATATACATCTGCAGACGACTCTCTCCTCCTCATTCTCCACGCGACAAACCTTCCTTCTCTTTCCTCTTCTTCATGTGGCACACTGCTCCACCTTCATCATCATCATCTTCGCCATTGTTGCCGGTGAGAGAGAGAGAGAGAGCAAGCCGTGGAGAATGAGAGTCGACTGAGGGAGAGAGAGCAGTTGCGCAGAAAATGAGTTGAGCGATCTGGAATTTTTGTGTAAGGGTGGCGCGGCCTGGTGGGGGTCGCCGGAGAGGGAAGGAGACGGCGGCGGCGTGACAACAGGTGGTCGCGCACAGGTGGAATCCCAGTTGGGCAGTTGCGAAGTGGCGGCAGCAGTTCGCGCAGCAGAGCCGACTTCGGCCAGTAGCTTCGACCATTTTCGGAGGGTAGCATTGTCTATATGTCAGGTACGACGTGTAAAATTTTTGTAATTTTTCGTTGAGCGGTTTGTCGGGAAATTCGATTTGAAGTTTCGAATTTTCGTTTGGGGTATTTTAGATTTAACCGAATTAATTAACCTATTGCTAATAGGCTTCATATATATCGTATAGGTTGACGAGACGGACATTTCGATATATTCGAAATAGTTTTTGGACGATTTTGGTCGCGGGCTTCATATTCGGGCGCCGATACTGTTCACGGTGGGCCCTAAACGGCTGTTCTGTAAGCGAAATCTCAGGTGAGAAAATTTCTCACTCCGCATTATTGAAGTAGTTTAGGGGTGTAAACCCTTATTTAATTTAATATAGATATATTAAATTGTCAATTTAAATATCTATATTTGGGTAGAATCGACGTAGGATTTAGAAATTAATTTTAAGAAAATTAATTAAATTATTCCATACGAGATTAAATATATTCCTAATTGAATTGAATAGGAATAGACGACTTAGAAATTCCCTGGAGAATTAAATGGGCTAGAGAAATTTGTAAACGTTGGATGTGAGAGACTTAGACGCCATGCTAGGTTCCTCTTATTATACGTGAATTAATTGTATAATTTATTTTAAATGAATGATAAGGGAAATTGAAATATTTTCTAAATAATTAAATAAAATATATTTTTGGAGAACATGAATGGTATATGAAATTATTTTCATATGATTTAATTGCTTTATTGCATTTTAAAGCATGTAAGGAGATTTTGAGATTTATGTTGATATTACCATGTAGGTAATTGCTTAAATATGATGCACTATATATTTATGTTGAGTACAGGGGTATGTATCCTGTAGGGACGGTTTTGTGTCGGATTGTATCCGTTAACCTGTGATGGGCGCCGTGTGAATTATATGTGAATATCGTATATAAATATGATGCATGACATATTTATATTGAGGCATGATTGTCATTTGGACCTGGATGCATATTGAGAATATCATGTAGTGTTAAATCATGGTATTGGTATATGTGGGTTGTGAAATCAAGTGGGGTGTCTTTGTGTCGAATCGTCGCAACAACTGGCCAGGGGGTGTCCCATCCTGCGGAATAATGAGCCATGAATGGGGTATAGGGTGAGTCATCTCATTCTCGAAGTCGCGAGTCGTCTCGTGCATCCGTTATACGGATCTTTGGTCACGGGTCGTCTCGTGCAACCGTCTTCCTTGTTGAAAGTGTAGTGTCAAAAACACTTGGGAAGAATCGGTGCAGTACTCTTTCTCCTTGTAAATGGGTGAAGTGCGTATTCGTTAACCACGTGATGTGGGCAAAGGGTGGTGTATGAGTCACATTGTATATGCATGACATTTATGTGATTTCATTTGACATGTATACGTGATATTATTACATGTGATGTTGGAGCATGTTTAATATGTGTTATTATTGCCTGTTGGATTTTGGAGCATGTTATGTATGAATATTGTGAAATTAAATTCATATCTTTATAAAATGCTCAGTTGAAAGTGATAAATGTGAAAACGTGAATTTAATGAGAAAATTATTAAAGTATAAATGAAGCGTATATATTTATACTTGTGATTGTATATATGCTTTTGTACCCTTGGGGGAGGTTAAATGTATTGGCATAGTGACCTTTGTGCTTAGTTGAGGTTAGTGATGGATTGGAGAGTTGATTTTGAGTTGATGTATAGAGAAGGCGGATTAATGGTTTTGTGAATTGTGGTTAGTCATGTGATCTCGTTGGAGATTTGAGGTTAGGGATTGACCTTAGTATCAATTGATATTTGAGGCCTTAGAGTAGGCGGGTGATGAGATTGTGTGAGATTTGGATTGATGAGAAGAGGTTATGGGTGATGTGATTTATTAAGTACTCGAAGTACTATAGTTGACAGACTTGGTTTTAGTGCTTAGTTCATTCCCCTAAGCATTTTTCTTACTGTACTTTGTATACTAGTACATGTCCTTGACTTATCTGTCACTCCTTGAATTGTCGGTTACGGCGTGGTGCCGAACCTCTTCCACGTGTCGTCATTTGATTTCGTGGGGTTGGAAACGGATAGCTGTGTTCCGTGAATCCAACGTATTGTCTTCCTTCATTGTCCTTTCGGGACATTATAGGAATCCTTGTAGTGGTGTTCATTCTTATGTGGCTGTCATTTTGAAAACGGTGTTTTATAAACTTTTTGTATTTAAAAGGAAAAACCCGTTTTCGCCTACCCCCGTAGTAACTAAAAGTTTTAGTACTTTGTAAAATGATCTTAGGATCTTCTTTAAAAATATTTTTAACTTCTAAAAGCCGGTAATGGCAACTGACGGAGACCGGGGGAAAAACGATCATTTTTACTATGTGGTTTCTTAAAAGGAAAACTATTTTTATTACTTTTCTTGGGATTTTGAGATTTCGAGACTTCTTTCTCAATATCTCATACTGTAGAGTATTGAAAGGTGTTCCATTGTTTCACCTTTGCTTCCTTTCATTTCTAGGTCTCTGTATGAGGCTTTGTGTTGTTCAGTGCACGCATATAGTGTTGCCTTTCACTTTCTTTATTGTTGATGTCACCACTTAGGTGATTTGAGTTGTCACACGTGTTAGGGGCATGGATACCGAGTGGATTGGTTTCTTTTGTTTGGGTGTTCTCACTAAACAATTGTGGTGGTTTAGCCTTGACATTATTGTCTCGGTTATTTGTTGGTTTAGCATTGGGAAGTCTTTTCCTTCGCTTTGCTTCGGTGACCCTGAGGTGGTCGTTCTGGTGAGTTGAGTTCATGTACTCTTAGTGATTTGGTTGAGTGGTTTCCCTCGCCTACAGTGCGAGTGTTAGTGATGTAATTGACCCTATTGATGATAACATTATGAGGTCGATTTGATTTAGGGTATGGTGATATGATTGAGGTGATCTAGCCTTTGAGAGGTAGATTTTCCTTAGGAATGGGATGAGGTTTATTATATATATATATATATAGACGATGTTTGTGTTAGTACGTAAGGACATGAGTGTTTTTCCTCCCGTGTTCTCGGGGAGTGAGTTATGAGTATTCCTCGGTACTAGTGGTGGATTAATCCTTGTTGATATTAGAAGTGAGTGTGTTTCCCTCTGTTGGATTTGGTGGTTAGCGTGGTGAGCATTTGATGATTGTTACATTTGACTTGGGCAGTTGTGTACTTAGTGTACGTCGGTGAGAGTAGTGTAGAGTACCTGAGTTGGTACTTGGAGTACGAGTCTTAGTCATATCCTATAGGCTCATGTTGTGTATATATATATATATATATATATATATATATATGTCCCCTATATACTTACGTACGATAGTATATGAGCACGTACCTTGGGTTTTCGTGGCTGGGTTATGTTGTGGGCTATGTATCTCACTGGGTGGTTTAGCATTACCTAAACTATTAGAGAATGTGGTAGTTAGAGTATCCTTTCCCACTGAGCTTATTTGCTCACAGGGGTATTTCATTTGCTCCCTGGTATTCCCACACCAGGTTGCAGGAAATATACGGCTATGAGCAGGATGCAGTGCAACGGCAGTTTTCTCTTGTTTCCGTGTTACAGGTTTGGAGTCGCGCTGGTGATGCGGTTACGGTTGCAGTACGACTGGTTTGGGGACGATAGGTATTTACTGTTAGCTTCTCTCCCCATTGTTATGGGATTGTTATGTATTTTCTTTTGGGAGCCAGTCTGTTGGCATATCCCTGTTGATGTATCCTTTATTTACTGTATTTATTCTTTCAGGAGGTTATTGTATTTATTCTGCACAGCTAGGTGCATTTCTTGTATTCCTATTCGAGCATTTGTGGCTCTATTGAGGTTAGAGGGTTTGGAGGGGTTTTGGTTTCTTTCCACTACCCCGGCCCTAGTAGGATTGATGAATGTGGGGCTTGGAAGCCATTGTGATTATTGAATTGTTTTGGGCAGGTTATTGTGTTGTGATTGTGTATCCGGATGTTCCATTTATAAACGGAACTCTGCCGGATTTTTGTTAAATTCCGCTGCTTTGTTTATTATTCATTTGGGTATGAAATATACCATTTCCATCACTAATCCATACGTTTCCATGGTTAATGATGTCTTAGTTGGTCATTTGAATTAAGGATCACATCCTGGATTCCTCGGATGTCCCTGTTCGGGAGTCTTAGGAATTTAAGAGCGTGTCAGTTGGTATTGGAGGATGCTAGTGAGTTTCTAGCATTCTACTTGACATGGAGTATATTTTTATTGTTATTCCATGTGTCTCTTTGTTATTGTTGACTCTAGTAGTCGTTTGACTAGCGTCATCCCTTGGAGATTCGCTGATTCTCTAGATTTGAGTTTCGGGAATCTTAGGGGCTTGACAGCGTGGTATTGGATCATTTTACCCTTTCGTGGGTATTTGATGATTTAATGTTGTTGGTTCTCATTTCTTTTTACTTCCGCAATCACTCCTTTAGCTCTTAGGCTCGGGTTTCGGAGTCCTAGGAATTTGGAGCGTGACATGAAGAATATCCCAAGCTTCTTTAGCATTTACGCACGTAGCAATTCTTTTAAATTCACTAGAGGTAACGACATTGTTTAAAGCATTCAAGGCTTTAGAGTTCCAATTAGAACTGTTTGTTTCAGCAGTAGTCCACTCGTTAGCCGATTTTAATTTAGATTTATTAGTAGTCACGTCTATCACAGTGGGAGGTGAACACCCTATTTTTATAGAAAACCATGCTCTCTCATCAAGAGATTTCAAGAATGTTTTCATCCTAGCTTTCCAATACGTATAATTATAGCCATCAAACAAAGGGGACCTAGATACGGAACCTCATTCACGAGGTACGTCCATCGTCTAAGTTCAAGATTTAACCCTAGGTCGTTAATCTAAATCAGGGAAAACCTTGCTCTGATACCATTTGAAATTACCTAGAAGACGGTGAACTAAGCCTAGGGGGGTGAATAGGCTTTTTATGAATTAATAGATAAATTAAAATTTTAATTACGGAAAAGTCAATTTTAATTCAATTCGTTTAAGCAATAATCCACACAATAAATAATATAAGTGTAGAAAATAAAGCAAGAGACGATACCAATATTTTTTACATGGAAAAACCTTGGAAAGACTCCAAGTAAAAAATCATGGATACGCTCGGTTATCGATGCACTATGAATTAAGAAATACAAGACTCTAAGAAGTTTTAGACTTAGAAATCACTCCTGATCTGCCTTTCTCCACTCGATGTCTGACACTCTTGAATCACTCGCGCTCCACGAAGCTCTCGCTCCGATCTCCGTACTTTAACGGCTCCGCTTCTCAACGGATCAAAGAACCACGAATTCTCGTGCTTCGATCAAGGTGGTGTGATGATTTTTTAGCAACTAGATCATCTAATTATGCATAATGATGTTTGGTGTAGAAGCACAATTGGAAAAACTCAAACCAAGAGAGAACTAGAAAATAAATAATCACTCAATAATTTTCTCTACATATATATCTCTGTAGAAGAATATGAATCTGTAAAAGAATTGCAGAGATCTCTCCAAAACCTCATATATATAAAGAAGAGTCTTCAATTAATGGTAAGAATATTTTTCCAATCAGGATTCATATTTCCACCATTAAGTCTTCCAAATATAAATAAATATGTCAATGATATTCCAATATACAGATAATAGCTTCTAATCACGTCCCAAAGTAGTTAGGAATCAATTACATAGCAAAATAAACCTTCCCAAAAATAATTTTGTGTACCCACTTACCGAGTACTCGGTGGCTGTTCTACCGAGTACTCGGTGAACCCCAATTATGCAAAACATTCTGCATGATTTTTCACTTTTGCACAAATGTGTGAAAGTTCGCACCTTACCGAGTACTCGGTACCGTTATTGCCGAGTACTCAGTGGAACAAAAACAATCATTTCCAATATTTCTCTGAAATATTAACTTCTTTGCACTACCGCTTACAGTCGTTGTTCCACTGAATATCATTTGTATCTTCACCACTTTTGTACACACATTTAACACTTAACAACCCAATCTAAAACATAAAACTCTTAACATGGTTTTTTATTAGAATAATGTGATTACATAAATAAATTTTCTTACAGGTTCGTTCACGTTTCTTTTTTATTTACTCCACCGATCGATCGCAGGTGTTGCGATCGATCGCGAATGTGCTCAGGATAGTTCACAATTTTTGGCACCAATCGATCGCAGTACCATCGATCGATCGGTAACATGAAAACATATTGGGATGGTTCGCACAATATTACAAATCACAACCAAAGTAATCACAACACAATACAAGTGCAAAATTTAAAAGAAATAAAATGACACATGAATTTTTACGTGAAAAAATCTTGGAAACATTTCAAGGAAAAAATCACGGATACCCTCGATATCGAAGCACTATGAATCAAAGATTTTATACAGACCTTATGAAGTTTTGGACTTACAATAGTTTTAATTTATCGTTTTTCACTCGACGTCTGAAATTCTTGATTCACTAGTGCTCCACGAAGCTTCTTGCTCTGATCTCCGTACTCTGACGCCTCCGCTCCTCAAGGATCAAAGCACACACAGTGCAACAGATGGTGTGTAGGTTCTTGAGTATCTATGGTAGCACAATTGGATAACCCCAAAAACTAGAGAGAACTAGAAGATAAATGATCAATTAATATTTTTTTCTCTCTCTCTCTACAAAAATATTTTTTTTATGGAAGAATTGTAGAGTTCTCAAAACTTGTATTCTCTTCTCAATATCTTCTCACATTTATAGAGAAAGAAGTCTTCAATTATGAAATAGAAATCTTTAATTATGGAATAAGGTTTCTTGATCTCCAAGTATTTTTCTTGTCTTCCAAATCTTTTCCTTGCTTTCCAAGTCTTGGTCTTTTTACTATTAAGTCCTCAAACATTAACAAATATACCTAATAAACCTGAAATTACCTAGAAGACGGTGAACTAAACCTAGAGGGGGGGTGAATAGTCTTTTTATTAATTAATTGACAAATTAAAATTTTAATTGCGGAAAAGTTAATTTTAATTCAATTTGTTTAAAGCAATAATTCACCCAATAAATAATATAGGTGCAGAAAATAAAGCAAGAGACGACACGAATATTTTTACGTGGAAAAAACTTGAAAAGACTTCAAGTAAAAAATCATGGATACACTCAGGTATCGATGCACTATGAATCAAGAAGTACAAGATTATGAAGTTTTAGACTTACAAATCACTCATGGTCTTCCTTTCTCCACTCGACGTCTAACAGTTTTGAATCACTCGAGCTTCACGAATCTCTTACTCTAATCTCCGTACTCTGACGACTCCGCTTCTCAACGGATCAAATAACCACAAAGCCTCCTGCTTCGATCAAGGTGGTGTGATGATTTTTCAGCAACTAGATCATCCAATTATGCATAAAGATCTCACTTGTTGAAGCACAATTGGAGAAATCCAAAACAAGAGAGAACTAGAATATATATGATCACTCAATTATTTTATTTCTCTATATCTCTTTGCAAAAGTATATGAACTGTAAAATAATTGCAGAGATCTCACAAAAGTCACCATTTTCTCTTAGGTTTAACTCATATATATAGAGAAGAGTCTTCAATTAATGGTAAGAATCATATTCCAATCAGGATTAGTATTTCCACCATTAAGTCTTCGAAATATAAACTGATATACCAATGATAGTCTAATATATCAATAATAGATTTAAATCATGTCCCAAAGTGGCTAGAAATCAATTACTTAGCAAGACAAACCTTCCAAAATAATTTTGTAATTTCCATTTTTTTGTCACTTACCGAGTACTCGGTGAACCTGTATGCGTGTGCAACTGTGCTCAAGTTCGCATAAGTCTCCGGCCATTTTTATTCAAATACGCAAGTTCGCACACTTGTGCACTCACCGAGTACTCGGTAGTTATTCACTTTGTATTTTTATGTTTCATCTTCTTTGCTCCGTTTCTCTTCTCGACTTCATTCCATTTCACTTCTTTTGTATCCTTGGTTATTTTATACATACTTTTAACACTAAACAACTCAATCTAAAACACACAACTTTCAACATGATTTTTTATCAGAACATGTCGTTACATAAATAAATGTTCTTATAATATCAACATGTCGCATAATGATCATTAATTAATAATAATTAATTCTCCCCCTCAAATAAATACTTATCCCCCTTAAATGCATATCTCTCCCCTTACAAAATACTTATCCCCTTTTTTGTCACTGAAATGACAAGGTTTTAAATAATAAAATAATCAAGAGAGTTGAAGAAGAACAGATAAAGTGTAAATATTGGGAAAATATACGGGAAGATCATAGAATCTAAGCAAATCTTATATTAAGACATAGAGTTCTAAAGAATATATCCAGATTCTCGGGTAACAAAAATCTCTACGATGCATGAACTTAAATCTAATGCATGAATGCAATATGCTCAAATTAAGAAAAATATATATTTTATTCTTAGAAACATGTGAGGAAGGCAGTAGAGACAATGAGTTAATCATTAACACATCATATTCGTAGATTTGACTTAGCTATTGTACATATGGTAGTGAAGATAATCAACATACATACCTTATAGACATAAGCAGTCACAAGGCAAGCTTTACATAACAGTTGCATATATGAAAAATATTCAGATGTAAGCAAGCAACTAAGATGAAAGCAATATGTACTAATTCTAATAATCTCCTCACTAACCGTGATGATACTTCAATCCAAAACCTAAGTTAGAAATCAAATCGTTAGCTCGAACCTTATTGCTTTTTAAGGGGAACACAATTTATTTGTATTTTTGTCTAGATTGAAAATTTTGAGATAATCATGTTCGCTTCCTTACGCGAATACTCAATACTTGTTGAGGTACTGAGACCTGGTTAATCAGCAGACAGACCATTGCTCTAAGGGATTTTAAAGAGACATTTATTTATTTCATTATTTCAACATTACCCCAACATTCATGAACATGCAAAAGGTATTCAAAAGTATCGATTAATCTAGCATAGCTCATGAACCTACATATCACTTCGGGTTAGATGAAAAAGACTAAAAGTTTCAGCAAGTATTACATTCGTCACCGAAGTAAAACAAACACCCAAGATTAGTGAGTTCTAAAAATAATACTTAAACATGTCAAGTGAATAACTCATATCCTTGGGTCAGACTAACAACTCCAATTCCCATAAGCATAATAAGAGAAGTAAATATGATGATAGAGTGAAATATGACAACAATCTGTACCCTTAGCCAAGCTCAACATGCTAAGAATTTTCATTTTATAATTTTTATGGTGTTTTATGTCATAATGTATGCATGAAAATTCTAAAAATAATAATAAAACATGATGCATGCATAATAATAAACAAAAATAAAAAATGTATTATAATAAAAAATACATGATAAAATATCAATTCTAGGATAAAGAATAATCCAAGATATTCAAAGAATGATACATATGAAGATATTTATTCTAAAGAAAGCATGTTAATAAATTTTCTAAGACTTATATGCTTTTGAAAATCTAATGGTTTTGTAAAGATATCTGCTAATTGAGAATCAGTGGATATAAACTCTAAAGACACTATTCCATCTTCAACAAGATCACGAATGAAATGATGTCGAATATCTATTTGCTTTGTCCTAGAGTGTTAAACATGATTTTTAGAAATATTTATATCACTAGTATTATCACAGAAAATTGTCATTGTGTTTTGTGAAAAACCATAATCATGTAACATCTGATGCATCCACAAAATCTCAGTACAACAAATTCCAACAGCTATATACTCAGCCTCAACAGTGGAAAGGGAGACACAATTTTTCTTTTTGCTATGCCAAGCAACTAAGCAATTACCAATGTAAAAACATCCTCTACTATTACTTTTTCTATCGTCTACATTACCAACACAATCAACATCAGAAAAAGAAGCAATATCATAATTAGATCCTGATGGGTACCATAGTCCATAATTAATAGTCCCTTTTACATATTTAATAATACGTTTAACAACAGTAATGTAAGACTCTTTAGGACTAGCCTGGTAATGTGCACAAATACCAACACTAAACGTTATGTCGGGTCGACTGGCAGTTAAGTATAACAAACTCACAATCATACTTCTATAAAGTATAGGATCAACATCTTTGCCTTTAGTGTCTATACTAAGTTTGACACATAGGAGTGTGAGCATCCTTAGTTTTATCCAAACCAAACTTCTTTACTAATTTCAAGGCATATCTAGTTTGAGAAATAAAAATCCCATCAGTTAATTGCCAAATATGTAACCCTAGAAAGAAGTTCAATTCCCCAATCATGCTCATCTCAAACTCGTGAGTAATTTGTTCTCCAAAATAATGAGCAAGTTGGTCATTGGTGGAACCAAACACTATATCATCAATATAGATTTGAGCAATAACTATATTACTTTCAATTTTCTATATAAACAGTGTTTTGTCCACTTCCCCTCAGGTAAAACCTGTTCCTAATAGGTAATCGGTCAATCTCTCATGTCAATCTCTAGGAGCTTGCTTTAACCCATACAAAGTCTTCTTAATCTTATAAACATGATCCGAACAATAAGGATCTTCAAATCGTTTAGGTTGCTCCACATATACTTCCACATGAAAAATGTCATTTTAGAATGCACTCTTAACATCCATTTAATATAACTTAAATCCAAGATGGCATGCAATAGCAAAAAAAATTCGAATAGATTCAAGTCTAGCTACCAGAGAAAATGTCTCATCAAAGTCTATACATTCCAACTGTGTATAACCTTGAGCAACAAGTCTAGCTTATTTATTATAACAGTACCATTCTCATCCTTTTTGTTCTTATATATCCACTTGGTACCAATAACATTTATATCCTTAGGTCTAGACACAAAATATCACACATCATTCTTAACAAATTGTTGAAGTTCTTCTTGCATTACATTTATCAATTCATTATTTTGAAGAGCTTCTTTAACATTTTTTGGTTCTAAGACGGATGTATAACAAGCATAAGAGATTTCATTCCTAGCCTTTGTACGAGTCACCATCATTTTATCAACAAATCCTATGACTTTATCTAAAGAATGGTTCAACTTAACTCTAGCAGATGGTTCTTTAGTAGGAGTAGGCTGAATATTATGAAAAAATTCATGTGATTCTATAGTACTAGGAGTATCTTCATGATCCACTTTATCCTCTTCAGTATCCGTAGGAGAATCATCACTTAATAGGAAAATTAGTTCACTTTCATTTTCATCAATAACCACATTAGCAAATTCCATCTTTGTTTGGGTTCAAAGGTTAAAAACCCTATATGCCTTACTAGTCAGTGAATACCCCAAGAATATTCCCTCGTCACTCTTAGAGTCAAATTTCCCTAAAGATTCTCTATCTCTAAGAATATAACATTTTGATCCAAAAAACCGAAAATATTTTATATTGAGCTTATTGTCATTCCACAATTCATAGGGTTATTTTAAAAAAATGTCATGCCTAAGATAAACTCGATTTGAAGTATAACAAATTGTGTTCACTGCCTCGGCCCAAAGGTTTCTTGGAACATTCCTTCCATGTAACATAACATTCGCCATTTCCTAAAGAACCCTATTATTTCTCTCAACAACCTCATTTTGTTGTGGAGTATGTGGTGTAGAAAATTCATACTTTATTCATTTTTCGTCACAAAAAGTATCAATCCTTGAATTTTCAAACTCCTTTTCAAGATCACTTCTTACTCTAGTAATGGGATAATTTTTCTCAACCTGAATTTTTAAACAAATATTCCTAAAATTTTCAGCAGCTTCAGACTTATCACTCAGAAATCCTACCCATGTATATTTAGAGTAGTCATCAACCATAACAAAAATATATTTCTTACCTCCTTTGCTTAAGGTCCTAGTATGTCCCATTAAGTCAATATGCAATAATTCTAAGGGTCTAGAAGTACCTATAGTATTAGTCTTCTTATGTTGACATCTAGTCTACTTCCCTTTTTTACACAGACCACACACAAGACCTTTGCCATATCCAAGCTTAGGAACACCTTTAACAGTTTTATTTTTAGTAATCTTAGTTAAATCACGAAAGTTAACGTGTCCCATTCTTTGATGCCAAATTTCTATCTCATCAAGCTTAACCTTATTGCATGCTAATTTAGGATTAGGAATAATACAATAACAATTGTCAGATGACCGCATACCTTCCATAACACAATTTCCAGAAGAATCAATAATTAAACATATATCATGAGAGAAATTGACATTATGGTTATTATCACAAATTTGGCTAATACTTAGTAAATTCGCTTTTAAGCCCTCAACATAAAGCACATTTTCCAAACTAGGCATACCAGAAGCCACAATCGTTCATTTTTCTCAAACTCTAGACTTCTTTCCATCTCCAAAAGTAACTATCCCACCATTACTTTCCTCGAAAAAATCAAACAATGACTTATCTCTAGTGATGTGCCTAGAACATACACTATCCAAATACCAAGCACTAGAATCATGTGCTCTAAAAGTAGTGTGAGCAACAAAATAGTGTATCTCGCATTTTCTTACCGATGCCTTTTTCATTTTAGGAACTCTAATTGTCAGTTCTGACAAATTCTTTAGCTCATTACTCAAAACCCTAATTTAATCTTCAACATTGGGTCATTTTTTAGTTCTTTGATTCATAATTGAATTCAAATTTCTACCTCTTAATTTGAAGCACATAAGTCGAATATGTCCTTTCACTCCACATTGATGGCATGTAGGAACAAATCTTTGAAAAATAATATTAGAAATCTTATGATACTTAGTATTTGTTTGGCTAATGGAGTGGAGCCTTGGTTTTGGGTTTGTTTTCAAAAAATGGCACCAAACCCATGTTTGGCAAATGGAGTGAAAATTTGGAGTAAACACTGTAGCAATTCCATGGTGCAACTTTTGTGAAGGAATGAGCCAAAATTTGGAACCATCATTTTTGATGGTTCATGGTTTTGGTTTTGGTACCAACACTGTAGCAAATTTATTTTTGATATTAATAAATTTCGAAAAATTAAATATTCTGAAAAATTAAATATTTATGAAAAATAAATATTTCGAAAAATTAAATATATTAATATATTAAAAAATATTAATATTAATATATTTTAATATTATAATATTAATATATTTTAATATTATAATATTAATATATTTTAATATATTAATATTAATATTTATGAAAAATTAAATATTTCAAAAAATTAAATATATTAATATATTAAAAAATATTAATATTAATATATTTTAATATTAATATTAATATATTTTAATATTATAATATTAATATATTAATATATTTTAATATATTAATATTAATATTTATGAAAAATTAAATATTTCGAAAAATTAAATATATTAATATATTATAATATTAATATATTAAAAAATATTAATATTAATATATTTTAATATTATAATATTAATATATTAATATTAATATTTATGAAAAATTAAATATTTCGAAAAATTAAATATATTAATATATTAAAAAATATTAATATTAATATATGTTAATATTATAATATTAATATATTAATATATTTTAATATATTAATATTAATATTTATGAAAAATTAAATATTTCGAAAAATTAAATATATTAATATATTATAATATTAATATATTAAAAAATATTAATATTAATATATTTTAATATTATAATATTAATATATTAATATATTAATATATTAATATTAATATTTATTAATAAATAAAATGTGAAACCCATATATTAATATATATTAATATTTATTAATAAATAAAACTAATATATATTAATATTTATTAATAAATAAAATGTGAAACTCATATATTAATATATTTTAATATATTAATATTAATATTTATTAATATATTAATATTCAGAATTTCAACCCATACCAACTTTACCAAACATGGTTTGGTTTTTCAGCATCACTTTTTCTCACACCAAAACCATCTGCACCAAACATGGTTTGGAACCAAAATAAAATCACACCAACTCCAACCACTCCAACTCCAACCCAACTCCAACCAAACCAAAACCAAAATCCAATTCCACACCCTCTACCAAACAAGCACTTAGAGGTAAAGGGAGGCTTATTCTCAACCAATTTTCTGACATAAGATTGAATCTTACAATTTCTATCAAATTTACCTTGAGAAGAACTTGGTGCTACTTGGGAAGCCCTAACAAAGGTAGTTTTGGGAATGGTATTTCAATTACTCGTTGTTTCTACGAATCTCAATCCTTTAGTATTTCCCACAGATTTACCTATACTAAATATATGATTAAGCTTAAGGGTTCCACTAGACCATTTATAAATAGTTGAGTTTGCATCATTCAGTTCCTTTTCCAAAACCTCAATTCTCGTAGATTTTTCATTTATATATGATCTTAAAGTAGCTAATTCCTTATTAAAATCATCTACACTCTTCAAAGAAATACTCATTTCTTGTTTAGACTCGATTAATTTTTCAGACAATTGAGTTTTTTGCGTATGCAAGAGATTTAGGGTTTGGGAACCATTGGCTAATTCGTCTCTTAAAGAGTTTAATTATTTGTCCATCTTTAAATATTTAGTCAATAGTTGATTGTGATGAAAGTTAAGTTGAGTAAGTTTATTAAGTAATTCATCATAAGAAGCTTGAGGCATGTCATCACAATCTTCATCACCCTCAGAATCTTCATCTCCAGACATCGACCATCTGGTAGCAACTTCTTTAACATCCTTGCTTTGTGCAGCTAACACAAGGTAGTTCTCAGACTCATCACCTACATCCGAGTCTGTTGCATCATTAGCTGATTCATCATCTCAAGTGACAGGTAAGCCTTTTGTCATTTTTAACGTATTAGCACACTCCGCTGCCAAGTGACCATACCCTTTACACTCAAAACATTGAAGTTTCTTCTTCTTAAGGTCAAACTGGTCATTCCTAGATTGGGATTTATCTTTATTTCTAAAATTATTTAATTTATCTCCAAAGTTCTGTCCTTTGCCACTCCTTTTGCCAGTATTAGCCTTAACAAATTTGTTTAACCTTTTAGCAAACATGAAAATATCATTCATATTTAAATCACTTCCTCTATCAGACTCAACATGATCTTATCTAGTGGTTTTAAAAGCTATGCTCTTTTCTTTAGTGCCGCTAAACTTCTTAGGGGGACTTTTGAACATTTTCATCTCATAAGATTTTAAATTTCAAATCAATTCTTCAAGTTTAATTTCTTTAAGACTCATTACTTTCGAGATTACAGTAACCTTAGACCAAAAACATTCAGGGAGAGACCTAAGAATCTTTTTCACAATAGTAGTCTCAGGAATGGGCTCTCCTAGATTATGACAACTCGTACTATGTCAATTAGTCTATCCTCGAAGTTAGCAAAATTTTCATCCACTTTCATTTTAAGCTGTTCAAATTTAGAATTTAACATTTGGAATTTCGATTCTTTAACTTTTGAAGTCCTTTCATGAGTTACTTGAAGAACATCCCAAGCTTCTTTGACATTTTCGCACGTAGCAATTTTTTTAAATTCACTAGAGGTAACGGCATTGTTTAAAGCATTCAAGGCTTTAAAGTTCCAGATAGAACTGTTTGTTTCAGCAGTAATCCACTCGTTAGCCGATTTTAATTTAGATTTATTAGTAATTGCGTCTATCACAATGGGAGGTGAATACCCTATTTCTATAGCAAGCCATGCTCTTTCATCTAGAGATTTCAAGAATGTTTTCATCCTAACTTTTCAATACGTATAATTAGAGTCATCAAACAAAGGGGGCCTAGTAATGGAACCTCCTTCACGGGGTAAGTCCATCTTCTAAGTTCAAAATCTAACCCTATGTCGTTAACCTAAATCAGGGCACATCTTGCTCTGATACCAATTAAAACTACCTAGAAAATGGTGAACTAAGCCTAGAGGGGGGGGGGGGGAATAGGCTTTTTATGAATTAATTGACAAATTAAAATTTCAATTGAGGAAAATTCAATTTTAATTCAATTCATTTAAAGCAATAATCCACGCAATAAATAATATAGGTGCAGAAAAAAAAGAAGCAAAAGACGACACCAATATTTTTTACATTAAAAAACCTTAGAAAGACTCCAAGTAAAAAAACACAGATACACTCAGGTATCGATACACTATGAAACAAGAAGTATAAGACTATGAATTTTTAGAATTATAAATCACTCATGGTCTGCCTTTCTCCACTCAACGTCTGACAGTCTTGCATCACTTGTGCTCCACGAAGCTCTCGCTCTGATCTCCGTACTCTGACGACTCTGCTTCTCAACAGATCAAATAACACAAAGCTTCCTGCTTCGATCAAGGTGGTGTGATGATTTTTCAGCAACTAGATCATCTAATTGTGCATAAAGATCTCACTTGTTGAAGCACAATTGGAGAAATCCAAAACAAGAGAGAACTAGAAGATATATAATCACTCAATAATTTTCTCTCTTTCTATATCTCTTTGCAAAAGTATATGAACTGTAGAATAATTGCAGAGATCTCACAAAAGTCACCCTCTTCTCTCAGGTTTAACTCATATATATAAAGAAGAGTCTTCAATTAATAGTAAGAATCATTTTTCAATCAGGATTAGTATTTCCACTATTAAGTCTTCCAAATATAAACTGATATACCAATGATAATCTAATATACCAATAATAGATTCAAATCATGTCCTGAAATGGTTAGAAATTAATTACTTAACAAGACAAACCTTGCAAAATAATTTTGCAATTTCCAATTTTTCCCCACTTACCGAGTACTCAATGGTTGTTCTACCGAGTACTCGGTGAACCTGTATGTGTACACAAGTGTGCGCAAGTTTGCACAAGTCTCTGGCCATTTTTCTTCAAATGCGCAAGTTCGCACACTTGCGTACTCACCGAGTACTCGGTGAAGGTACTACCGAGTACTCGGTAGTTCCTCACTTTGTATTTTCATGTTTCATCTTTTTTGCTCTGTTTCTCTTCTCGGCTTCATTCCACTTCACTTCTTTTGCATCATTGACTACTTTATACATACTTTTAACACTTAACAACTCAATATAAAATACACAATTCTCAACCTGATTTTTTTATCAGAATCATGCCATTACATAAATAAATGTTCTTACACTACCCAACATGGTTATTGACTTAGACATGCCAAAATAAAAATGTTCTTACAAAAACATTCAAGATCGACTCATTTATTAAAAAGATCTTAAAAATGTGTTTGTTTTAGGCTCATTTGCTAAATGAATGAGTTAGAGTCTGTATTCAGTCTTAACGAGTAAAGCATGAGCCTACTCATTAACGACACGGTTCATTTGGAGCATATATAACTTTGGTCAATGGTCGCATAAATTGAGTTGTTGCGAATTTATTTTGAACACCCATTCTCGTTCTCATTTTATTTTTCTTTTTTTCTTTTATTTTTCATTGAGCATGCACACTCGTCTTCATTACACTAAATTCATTGTGTGCCTTCATATATGTGCAAGTATTTGTGCATTAATATATTTGTATAAGGTGTGATCTTCTCGAATACATATCCAAGATTTTGTTTTTCTTTAAAAATCAACAACCAGTATTTATATTACGCGCACGCACACATTTGGTCTTATATTACTTTCCATATTATTTACCGGGCAAACTTGAACCTTTCATTGAAAGGGAGGAATTAAGGGTCAGTAGTACTAATTCATAGTCAATATTAGTCGAAAAAAATAGAAACAAATAAAACCAATTATTTGTTTCTTCCCAATACTGCATTGTTTCCTTGAATTGAGCTTTTCTAAATAACCAGACATTTTTAATAACTGTTACTTTTTCAATTATTTATACAAACTTGTAATTTATTTATAAAGTATACAAAGGAAGATCCATATGGTCGAGTAACACAAGAAATTCAAAACACTAAGGGCCTGTTTGGTAGGCCTGTTTTTGTGTCTGTTTATATTTTTTTGTTTATAAACCTTGTTTGGTTAAGTGTTTTTGGGCCATGTGTTGGTTGAACAGTTCAAAAATACTTTACCCACTTAGCCAAATTTTAGGCATATTCAATAAACATGAATTTGGTGTTTATTGGGCTGTTTGTACTGTACCCACTTGCCTGAATAAACACTTATGAATAAATATGAATAAACACTTGCAAACAAGCTTGTAAACACAAAACACAAAAAAGAGGACGACGGCTAGGGGCGATTCTAGGGTTCGTCGAAGCCACACACTCTTCTCTCCTATGTGATTCTAGATCGAAGAAGAAAGCTCCTCCACTCGTTGCCTCTTTCCACAAACCCTAGATCGAAGAAAAACTTCTTCGATTTTAGCAGGTCCGATCTCTCTCTTCGTTTTTATTTCATATAATTTGATTTTGTTGAAATTTTGGATGATTTTCGAAATAGTTTTTAGATTATTTGTTTGTGTATGAATGAATTTGAATGGAACTTTTTTTGATAGAAACCCTAATTTTTCAGTTCATCAATTTTTTTTGAATCGTTGACTGACTTTATTTTAAATAGTTTTATTTTTGGGTAGGAATGTGATTGAACGGAACTATTTCATTCTTAGGTTCACGAATGTTGTTTTAGTAGAAACCCTAAAATTTTCATAGCAAGTTTTTTCTGTGAATCATTGATTGAAGTTCCTGATAGTTTTAGATGGTTTGATTGGGTAGGAATGCGATTAAGTGGAACTATTACATTCTTCAGAATTTATGAATGTTTTTCAGTAGAAGCCCCCAAAAAATTGGTAGCAAATAGTTTTTGTGAATTATTGATTAAATTTCCTGTTAGTTTTAGAGAGTTTGATTGGGTAGGAATGAGATTGAATGGAACATAAATAATTCAAATACATTTGTACTGTTAATTTTAAAGAACTTGAGACATAAAGCTCATAAATAATACACCATTAATCATAAATAATTCAAGGACATTTGTACTGTGAAATTTATAAATACTTGTTGGAACTTGCAAAATGGAACAACACTAAATTTAAAAAATAAAAAATACAACCTTGCAACCTAATATATATGTGTGTGTGTAATTGTGTATTTAATCGGATGAAAACAATTTGTTATCGGCTTTATATAAATATATATATATATATATGTGTGTGTGTGTGTATAGTTTCTTCAACATCCTTCCCCATGAGATCAACACTAGATAAACAAAGGAAGGTAACGGAACAAAAGTCAGCGCATAACCAATGTGTGTATATAATCTATATCTATATATATACATAACCACTCCGTGTATGTATATATATTGAAAGATAAGAGAGAAAATATCACGTGGTGTTGGTGAGCAAAGAAGAGAGGCGATAGGGTTTCCCTTTTGCCAAAAGTTAAGAGCAGCGCTAGGATTTTTTATGCTTGAATCTTAGATCAACATGGACATTTATATAAGGGTATGCTTTTGTAATTATGAAAACTGAGGGTTATAAACGAAAATTTACAATATTAACGGGTTTGGGCAACCTAATTGGGGTGGGGATGGGTGGGGCGACCCTGTCCCGAACCACGGTCAGGTTTTTTTTCTCTCCCCCATACCCGCCCCCATTTATTTAATCAGGTCCCCAACCTTGCTTAAATCGGGATGGGGCGGACAGGTTCCCCACCATGGCGGGGATTTTTTTCATCCCTAGGTATATCCCATAAGACTACATATATATATATATATATACATATGAACAACCCAGTTAAATTTCTTCTTCTCCTAGGATTTGCATGTTCATGAATGGAGCCTACCATCGTCCAAGCTTGTCTTATAGTTGACATAGAACTTAAATTGGTTCGCTTACGAAACAAAACAATCATTGGAATCCGTGATAACTCTAAGCATCACAATTCAATTGCAATTCCACGAGTAAAATCCAGAGGTTAATCCTACACTAGCAACTTTAGTTAGGGAATGAGAAGACTTTTGCTATTAGTGGCATAAATAAGGACATAACAAAATTACAACATTATCAACATAGTATCTATACAATGTCCATTGCATGCATTAACACTTAACAACTTCATTATACCAATATATATATATATATATATAGAAGAACCCTTTGTTTTGTGCAGATAATGAGAAAATGTCATTCACAATCAATCAACTCACCAAAAGTAAAAACTCCCAATACCATTACAAGTGAAAATGCAAAAATTATATCTAAAGTAAAAAAAGGTTGAATACAACATATATACACAGACGCATGAATATACATATTAGAGGTACACCTATCTAATTAGGTTAAGCAAAACACAACTGAGCAAACGAAATAAGTTATTTTATACTATAGTCAGCAAGACAAACCCATTTACAAATAAAAAATGGGGATTTTACGGCAAGAACGAGTTATTGAGCATTGTCATGATATGGAAGACAATGAATCTAACTCTGAGGATTACGATTCCGACGACTCTCAAGAAGACCCCACCTTCGACGTTCTTGAGGAGACTCGATCTACCTTTTTCAATCTCTCAATCAAGAAGAAGAAATCCAAGTCTCGTATTGTCAAGGAAATGGATGATGCCACTGAGCAAGACCTAGATGATGTAGAAGTGGTTGTGCCAGAGCTTGATGAAGTATACAAGAAACGTTTTGAGGTAGTTCACAATATCATACAAGTTGGGCAAGTAGATAAACTAAAAGTGGAGCAATGTAAGGTTTATTTGAGGAAATATGGGCTGAGGTCAACTGGCAACAAAGATACCCTTATTGGGCGCATTAAAGAGCAGCTAGATATTCTCAATGGTGGATACAAAGATACCCACATTGAAATAAAAAGGGAAGTGATATTATGGAGGTTAGTTTAGAAACAGTCATATAAACACGTCTAATACTGTTCTTGAATTGGAGAGGTTTGTTGGCATTAAAAAGGTTTTGTCTTTTCCCACGTCATCTTTTCTCTCTTTCTTACATCATTCACTTGATTCCTATGTAATTCTAAAATGTACTTAGTATTGGGCTTGGAATAAGCCCTTGTAATCAGGTTTTAACCATATCTACTGGGCCACTAGGCTTGTGGGCCTGGAGCCTGATAGGCCCGATAATTTCCACATGTACAGTATATATATACAAATAACACACGTAGATATATTGATTTATATATAAGTGAGATGAGAGAAGATGAGTCATATGAGAAACTTGAAGATAGACCAGCGCAAGGAGAGGAGTTGAGTAAGTCATCGAAATAGTCTTATATGTTTCTTTAAATCATATCAAATAAAATTTCATTTGAATTCCATCAAATCAAAATTCAATAAAAACCATCTTCAAAATCAAAACTTTATCAACTCCAACAATTCTATACACACTGTTTTACAATCTTAGCATCAATCCTACTGTCCTACACGGAGCTTTTCAAATAGAACATGGTTTTGAATCTTAAACTCAATCAAACCCATTAATCTCTAACCTTTTTTTCCATTAAAAACTAAAAAACAAATCCAAACTTTAACAAATCAAGCAATTATTATCACAGTTTTACAGTTCTAACATAAACCCTTTACACAAAACATCTAGAACAACTTGAAATTAGACCTTGAATTCAATTCAAACCATAAATAAACCAAAACAACAATAATTAGTATCCAAATCTGGAGGATAACCATTGTTGGCTTTGAAATTTACTTTCGGCAAACAATTTCAAAATTGATGATAACAAACCATTGAAGAGTGTTTAATACTAATGAATTACCGAGTTCATGTTTTCAGCAAAAGACAGGTGAACGACTCGAAAAACAAGCACGGAAAGAAAACGACTCGAAAAGCAAGCTCGAAAAGAAAGATTGAATAAAAGCGAAAGGCCGAGAAAGAAAATGAAGCGCAAAAATGAAAAATCAATTAATTCAATGGCAAAGGCGAAAGTTGAAGACTCAAGACTTGGGGTAGATAGGCCAGGGAGCGATCATTGTAACAAGGTAATTTTATGCGTCGATTTTATCATATAAGCTCAAGTATAAAATGAACCGAACTCAAATGGAATGAAAAACGCTTTACCAAACTTAAACGGAAAGAAAAATATTTTTATTAAATGTTATTTAAGCTATAGTCGACTAGAATCACCCTGTGTATTTTCTAGTAGTCGACTAAAACAATCAATAGCTACAGGTTTTTCATCCACATCAAAGTAGTCGACTGAAATGAGCTTGAGTCGACTAGATGGTCCATTGTAGTCGACTACAACCAAGAAGTAGTCGACTAGAAGCACCTCAAAACCTGCAGATTTTTCAGAAATTAGTTTCCATGTTTTATGGATTGTGCTTAATGGTTTTCAAACGGCTCTTGACTCTAATAAATCAATACTCATTCTCTTAACCGTAATGCAATGATATATATAGAATGATATGTGTTTTATTGAAGGCAAGAGATTGAAAAACAAAAGAGAAGAAGTGAAAGAAAAGCTCTCAAAATTCTGCATAAATTTTCTCTACAAAAATCATTGAAACCAAGCTTTGAAAATCTTATTTTCTCCAAGTTTCTTTTAAAATCAAAACCTCTAGTATCTCTTCTTATTCTCCAAATATCATTCATTGATCATATCCTTTGAGAATACATTTCTAGAGCTATTATAAAATCACCAAAAACACTTGAGCATATATTGATTTATCTTCCATAAGAACCTTTGGGTTTTGAGTGTTTTTGTTCTTGAGTGATTTTATTGATTACATACGAATTTGTAATCTCGGACAAGTGAAGTCCACCGATTGTTCAAGAGAGGGTTGTTCTCTTGATTGAGAGACAAGCTCGAGAGGCTTGTGTTGTAATGGTTTGTCATTCCACATGTGAAGGAAAGGTCATAGTGAAAGGATCGGAAAAAGTCTCAAGAAGGGGTTCTTGAGCCGAGGAATAGGAGTTATCGAACCTCGAAAAATCACGGTGTCAATCTCTCTATCTCTCTCTCTCCTTATTTCATTAATTTGCATGCTATATTTACTTGAATATCTTGTATGCTAATTAGTCTTGTGATTTGTTGTTAGATAAATTGAATTGAATTTATTCACTTGACTATTGAAGAAATTGAGCATTGATTTTATATTGTTCCAATTTCGAAAAGGAATAGAAATATTTTGAACACCCTATTCACCCCCCTCTAGGGTTAATTAGTGACTAACAACCATGATGACCCAGAACAACACAAAAATTCAGAACCAAAACATAATTCTCACTTGATATACAAATCTCCACACCCATATATATATATATAGAGAGAGATAGGGGAGAAACATGAGAGCGCGTAAGGGACCGCGAGCAGACGCGGTGAAGAATCGAACATGCCCTAATCGGCGGTGGTCGAGCTTCGATTTGGGGTCAGTTGTCCTCGATGAAGCTCATTTATGGATATGCGACTAATTAACCCAAACCCACCAAACCTTACTCACCTTTCCTCACTTCCATTGAAAACCCTAATCCTCTTTCATCCAATGGCCTCATTTTTCTACTGTGTGCGTGTATGTGTATGTGTATGTATGAGCAAGAGAGAGAGAAGTGCAGTGGAAGCTTATCAGACAAATGGGATTTTGTATAATGTGGGTCGGGTTGGGTAAAAGGCTTTCGGGCCTAATCTACATGGATGGAGCAAGCTCGAGCTTAAGATTTGTTACAAAATTGTTGATGTTATTTTTAATTTGTTACAAAATTAAACCTATTAATTACGATTTATGATTTATTTCCCCTTTAGCAAATTAAACAGTTACCTAATTTATAATTTTAAAAAGGGTTAATTTCACAAAAACCCCATATACTATCTAATTTAATCAACTAACCTCCAATGTGTCCACTTTGCCCCTTATACTATTCAATTTCATCACTATGCCTCATCTCCTCACATTTTGAGTCAAAATACCTAAACTACCCTCATTAGTATAGGGAGGTTTAGTGAAATCAACACTTTTAAAAAAAATATTTTTCGGAAATCAATTATAAATTTCGCAAAAATTAAAATTTCAAAAAAACATATTTATTTCAAAAATATATATTATTTTTCGAAAACAATATATATTTCGGACCAAATATAAATATATATATTGGAAAATGATATATATTTCGGAAAAAAAAATATTTTTTGAAAACAATATATATTTCGGAGAAAATATATATCTTTCGGAAAAATATATATATATTTCAGGAAATATATATATTGGAAAATTATATATATTTTGGAATATATACATATAATTCGTCAAATATATATATTTTCCGAATTCTTTTCAAAAAATATGATTTTTTTTCCAAAAATTATATTTTTTGCGAAAAATATATATTATGTTCCAAAATATGATTTTTTCCGAAAAATAATTTTGTTTCAAAAATTATATATTATTTTCCAAAATATGAATTTTTTTCGAAAAATATATATTATTTTTTCTTAAAATAATA
Organism: Cornus suecica; assembly: GCA_963922005.1. Classification (NCBI taxonomy): domain Eukaryota; kingdom Viridiplantae; phylum Streptophyta; class Magnoliopsida; order Cornales; family Cornaceae; genus Cornus; species Cornus suecica. The sequence continues at coordinate 20,069,159 of OY998241.1, forward strand.
TAAATTTTTTCCGAAATATATATTTTTTATATTTTGGAAAATAATATTTTTTTTTGCGAAAAAATTATTTTTCAGAAAAAAAACATATTTGGGAAAATAATATATTGTATATTTTTCGCAAAAAAAATTATTTTTAAAAAAAAATTCATATTTTTTTAAAACAATTCGGAAAATATATATTATTGACTAATTATATATATATTCCCAAATATATATTTTCCGAATTGTTTTAAAAAAATAAAGTTTTTTCGAAAAATAATTTTTTTGCGAAAAATATATATTATTTTTTTCGAAAATAATATAATTTTTTTGTAAAATATATATTTTTATATTTTAGAAAAATATATATTTTGTTCCAAAATATGATTTTTTTTCCGAAAAATAATTTTTTTTGCAAAAAATATATATTATTTTTTCCGAAATAATTCATATTTTGGAAAATAATAAACTCCCTCCGAAAAATAATATTTTTGCGAAACATATATATATATTTTTTTGAATTTATAATTTTTGCGAAAAATATAATTTATTTTCGAAAAATAATTTTTTAAAATTGTTGATTTCACTAAACCCCCTTATACTATTGAGGGTAGTTTAGGCATTTTGACTCAAAATGTGAGGTGAGGGGGCATAATGATGAAATTGAATTGTATATGGGGCAATGTGGATACAGTAGAAATTAGTTGATTAAACTGGATAGTATAGGGGGTTTCTTGAAAATAACCCTTTTAAAAATAACATCAACATTTTTTTTAGTATTTATTTTGGGGCTGGGATACTGTTGTAGTCGAGTAATGTGTCAATTGTAATTATACTCTAGAAGCAATTGAATCGAAAACAATCACACTTCAAATATAATTGATTTTTGAAAAATAATTTTTTTAAATGGTTGATTTCACTAAACCCCCTTATACTATTGAGAGTAGTTTATGCATTTTGACTCAAAATGTAAGGTGAGGGGGCATAATGATGAAATTGAATAGTATAAGGGACAAAGTGAACACAGTGGGGGTTAGTTGATTAAACTGGATAGTATATAGGGGGTTTCTTGAAATTAACCCAAAATATATTTAAGAAAATAATTACATTTTTTTTTCAAAAATATTAAAACTTTTTATTTATATTTATATAACATTTTGATTAAAAAAATTAATCCAGTTTATTTTTTAGAAAATAATATATAATAAAATTACAAAAAATGAAAATATGTTTATAAAAAATATACTTAATAAAACTATCAAAAAAAATTACAATTTTACTTTCAAAAATATTTTAAAATATTGAAAAAAAAGTATATTTTTAAAAAACGTTTTTAATCATTTTATTTATTTATTTATTTTTATTATAGATTATTTATTATTAATTCAATACTTATTATTTTTATTAGGTTAGAAGGGGTATTTTAGGAATTTTATATCGTTCTGGGGGTAAGTTGCACATTTTTGAAACATAGTGGATTTATACACACATTTTGTAATAATTGGGGGTTTTTTGCACTAGTAATTACAGGGGGGTTTTGGCAAATAACCCAAATTAAAACACATATACACTATCAACTATCACATCAATATGTTGGGACCATGAATAAAGTTAATATTTTAGTCACTAACACTACAATAAAAGTCATTCTCTTAAAAATTGAATTCCACAAAAATAACTTATAATTTGGGACGGAGGGAGTATGAGGTTTCAACCTCATGATACGGCATGCGCTCTCAAGCATTTTGTTATGTCTATTTGTAAATTTTAAAGATTATATATACATATATTTTAATATATATATATATATATATATATATATATATATATATTAAAATATATGTCATAAGCTCTCAATCACTTTAACATAATTTGGTGTAATTTGATACCCAGCTATAATAATTAAAAAAAAAAGGATTGCGTTAAAAACAAAAGGGGTAATTTGCATTGACACTCCCTGAGTTTTGTAAAGTGTTGCAAACACCCCTTGGAGACATAAAATGACTTTAGTGCCCTTGATTAGTTTAATTTTCATGTGAAATCTCAAAATTACACATATGTCTAAACCCTACACTTTACACATTACACCAACCAACCTTATCATCACACTTTTATTATTAAAAAAATTACAATAAATAAATACTACTAAGATATACAATATATATGATTTTATTTTAAATATAAAAATTCAAAAACATCTAAAATATTTTGAAATATATATTTAAAGATAAATTCTACTACTAAAAAAATTCATCACTAATAATACTAAGAAGATTCTATTATTTAATTACTGCTATTAATTTTTAATATATTACTCTATAAATATTTCTCAAAAAACATTAAAGGGTTATATCTAAAACCATTATAGGTATTACATATCTAATAAAATATATATGAATTTTTATGTACAAATAGAAAAAAATATATTTTTATACTATTGACAATCAATAATTTAAATGAAAATTGGTAATATAATGAAATATATTATTTAAAATATCTTACACATTACTCATTGTACGTATTACATATTTAAGAAATTCTACAATTATATTATTAAATTTATAATGGAATTGGATTTTCTTTGATATTACATATCTAAATAAGATATTCCATTATAGGTATTATATATCTACGAAATTCTATCATTATAGTATAAAATTTTATTAAAATTATTGATTAGCAATAGTATAAAATATATATAAAAAAATCTATTCGAACATAAAAATTTATATATATTTTATTAGATATGTAATACCTATAATGGTTATTAGATATAACCCTTTAATTTTTTTTTAGAAATATTTATATAGTAATATAATAAAAATCAAGAAGAGTAATTAAATAATGGAATTTTCTTAGTAGTATTATTGATGAAATTTTTTTAGCGGTACAATTTACCTTTAAATATATTTTTCAAAATATTTTTGATGTTTTTAATTTTTATGTTTAAAATAAGATTATATATATTGTATATTTTTATTTATTTATTATAGATTTTTTAATAATAAGAGTGTGATGATAAGAGTGGTTGGTGTAATGTGTAAAGCATAGGGTTTAGGCATGGGAGTAACATAGAGATTTCACATGAAAATTAAATTAATCAAGGGCACTAAAGTCATTTTATGCTTCCAAGGGGTGTCATCGCAACACTTTACAAACCTCAGGGGGTGTCAATGCAAAATAGTCCGTTGACCAACATCTACCTGCAATTGATCAATACCTTAGAGGGTGTCAATGCAAATTACCCAAAGAAAAATTTATAGTTTTAATTACACGTGATCAAAATGAGTTCTTATTGTCTTACCAGGAATATAATATATTTCTTATAAATATTTTGGATTCTTTCTTTTCCTTTTCTTGTCATTTTTTTTTTAATTAAATAACGATAAAAAAATATATATATTTTTTCAATCCTTAATCCGGCCCCTAATCTCTCGCCACCGGAATTTTAAGCCCGTTTGGGACGGTGAAAGGGTCCATCTAATAAAATTGAATTGTTGAAGAGCATATTTTCATAGAGCATTTGCGCATTTGATAAAAATTGAAACTACAGGATGGGTTTTCTAAAACTAATTATTGTATTATAAAAAATTGACTTTTTTTTGTTGTTGCTGGATAAATACCCAATTTAGTAATGAGAGAGTCATCTGATCAACAAAAAAATCAAATTATTTTCTCATTCCAGCAAGCATCTTAACCCCAATTGCCATATAATAATATACCAAGAGAGAAGACAAATTCTTCACATGAAACGGAATAACAAAGCAAAGTACAAATTGCAGAACAAGAAGTTTCCACAGGCCATTCAAGATTTGCAACGTTTGAGATCATTCTTAACCTCATTCCCATGCCTAGTTGCTTCAAACCTTTCCAACATTCTAAATTGACATGTATAGAGTGAATTGATCAACAAAGTATCCATCAACTTCCATTTGATGTAGCATCAAATACCCCAAAGATACTTCAATTTATATTCTATTCCCAAGCAAGCGATGAAATGAGGAGCCACTTAACCTTTACCTCGTTGCTCATTAGAAACACTGCACAATCTATGAATATTCACGGAACAACGAAGTAATTTTCTATCAAGGTAACAACTACTCAAAAATCAAAACTCCAACCATTTTGTGAAGTAGACACAAGTCTGAGGAGAGATTACGCCATCAGGCGTGCACTGATTTATCCTTGGACAAACCCCACACGGAATTGAAGCCATGATCCCTGTTTTTGGGCCTTGCGTGGTTGCAGTTCTATAACAAACCTTTCCGATAGGAATGGAAGTGTATTCTCCTAATCCAGTGCTCTTCACCTCAATGATCTCATTGTCCAGAACCATAGACCTAAGTATCTCTGCAATTTGTTGGGTCGTGAATTCATCCTTGGTGATATTGTTCTTCTTGAAGAAATCAGTAATTTGCTCTAAGGTCGCAACCTTCAACTTGCGTAAGATTCCTGAGCATGCCTTTTTAAGAACGTCAATAAAATTTGTATCGAGATTCCCCTCAACATACCATGTGCCACCAGTTAGCTCCTTTGACGGTTCAAACTCTGTTGCCATAAAGCGTTTTCTCCCCTTGCTTTGGATATTCACCACCTCTTTAATGAGCTTCTGGGCAAGAAGCAACTTCACTGCTTTATCAACCTCTTTATCAGGGAAATTTGTTTCTCGCTTCATGTCTCCTTTCCATATTCCCATATCTTCTCTACTTCTGATCAGATTCAGAAGTTTAGCCTCAGGAGTCTGAGCAACACTTGAGTCTTGTCTTTTCCTTTTAGGGGCTGATGTCTGTTGTGATCGGCTCATTCTGGTGAAAATAAGAAAATATATTAGATAAGGAAAACATTGGAAAGACAGGAACCAGATAATGTACATCAAACTAGTATATGTAAATAGTTTTCTTCTACACCAAAGAAGTTTATCTATATAAATAATCGATGAGTAAGAAGCATATAGAAAGCGCTCAAGCCTCAAACAGGGGTGTATTTGGGGATGGCAATGGGACGGGGCAGGGCAGGGCGAGGAGTGGAGGGGAGGGGATCCCACTCCCCATCCCCGAACCCGGTTATTTTTCTTTCCCCCAAACCCACCCCATAACCGGATAAGAATTTAATTCCATGCCCCGCCCCGCCCCTGCCCCCGTCCCCGTCCCCGCCCCATAACTGAATACAATTTTTTGAATATATGTGTGTGTGATTCTGTATGCTAATCCGATGAAAAAAACTTGTAAACAGATTTGTATGTGCATATATATATATATATATATATATATAAATATATATATGTGTGTGTAATTGTGTATTTAATCGGATGAAAATAATTTGTTATCGGATTTATATGAATATATATATATGTATAATTTCTTCAATATCCTTCCCCATGAGATCAACACTAGATAAACAAAGGAAGGTAAGGGAACAAAAGTCAGCGCATAACCAGTGTGTATATAATCTATATCTATATATATACATAACCACTCCGTGTATGTATATATATTGAAAGATAAGAGAGAAAATATCACGTGGTGTTGGTGAGCAGAGAAGAGAGGCGATAGGGTTTCCCTTTTGCCAAAAGTTGAGAGCTGCGCTAGGATTTTTTATGCTTGAATCTTAGATGAACTTTTTACACTGTTAGTAGTAACATGGACATTTATATAAGGGTATGCTTTTGTAATTATGAAAACTGAGGGTTATAAATGAAAATTTACAATATTAACGGGGCTGGGCAACCTAATTGGGGTGGGGACGGGTGGGGGGACCCTGTCCCGAACCCCGGCCAGGTTTTTTTTCTACCCCCCATACCCACCCCCATTTATTTAATCGGGTCCCCAACCCTGCTTAAATCGGGGAAAGGCGGACAGGTTCCCCACCAGGGCCGGGATTTTTGTCATCCCTAGGTATATCCCATGAGACTATATATATATATATATATATACACATATGAACAGCCCAGTTAAAATTCTTCTTCTCCTAGGATTTGCATGTTCATGAATGGAGCCTACCATCGTCCAAGCTTGTCTTATAGTTGACATAGAACTTAAATTGGTTTGCTTAGGAAACAAAACAATCATGTGAATCCGTGATAACGAGTAAAATCCAGAGATTAATCGTACACTAACAACTTTAGTTAGGGAATGAGAAGACTTTTGCTATTAGTGGCATAAATAAGGACATAACAAAATTACAACATTATCAACATAGTATCTATACAATGTCCATTACATGCATTAACACTTAACAACTTCATTATACCAATATATATATATATAAGAACCCTTTGTTTTGTGCAGATAATGAGAAAATGTCATTCAGAATCAATCAACTCACCAAAAGTAAAAACTCCCAATACCATTACAAGTGAAAATGCAAAAATTCTATCTAAAGTAAAAAAAGATTGAATACAACATGTATACACAGACGCATGAATATACATATTAGAGGTACACCTATCTAATTAGGCTAAGCAAAACACAACTGAGCAAACGAAATAAGTTATTTTATACTCTAGTCAGCAAGACAAACACATTTACAAATAAAATAAGGGGATTTTACGGCAAGAACGAGTTATTGAGCATTGTCATGATATGGAAGACAATGAATCTAACTCTGAGGATTACGATTCCGACGACTCTCAAGAAGACCCCACCTTCGACGTTCTTGAGGAGACTCGATCTACCTTTTTCAATCTCTCAATCAAGAAGAAGAAATCCAAGTCTCGTATTGTCAAGGAAATGGATGATGCCACTGAGCAAGACCTAGATGATGTAGAAGTGGTTGTGCCAGAGCTTGATGAAGTAGACAAGAAAAGTTTTGAGGTAGTTCACAAAATCATACAAGTTGGGCAAGTAGATAAACTAAAAGTGGAGCAGTGTAAGGTTTATTTGAGGAAATATGGGCTGAGGTCAACTGGAAACAAAGATACCCTTATTGGGCGCATTAAAGAGCGGCTAGATATTCTCAATGGTGGATACAAAGATACCCACATTGAAATAAAAAGGGAAGTGATATTATGGAGGTTAGTTCAGAAACAGTCATATAAACACGTCTAATACTGTTCTTGAATTGGAGAGGTTTGTTGGCATTAAAAAGGTGTATATGTATAAATATGTGTATATGTAGATGCTAAAAAATGCACAGCATGCAATATTTTATTCAGATTTTGTTTTCCTTATATACATTTCTTTCTTGATCCCCGAGCCCATTAAGGCAACATTTTCTATAACTTAACACTTTTGTCTTTTCCCACGTCATCCTTTCTCTCTTTCGTACATCATTCACTTGATTCCCATGTAATTCTAAAATGTACTTAGTATTGGGCTTGGAATGGTCCCTTGTGATCAGGTTTTAACCATATCTAGTGGGCCATTAGGCTTGCGGGCCAAGAGCCTGATGGGCCCGATAATTTTCACATGTACAGTATATATATACAAACAACACACATAGATATATGGATTTATATATAAGTGAGATGAGAGAAGAGGAGTCATATGGGAAACTTGAAGATAGACCAGCGCAAGGAGAGGAGTTGAGTAAGCCATCGAAACAGTCTTATCTATTTCTTTAAATCATATCAAATAAAATTTCATTGGAATTCCATCAAATTAAAATTCAATAAAAACCATCTTCAAAATCAAAACTTTATCAACTCCAACAATTCTATACACACTGTTTTACAATCTTAGCATAAATCCTACTGTCCTACACGGAGCTTTTCAAATAGAACATGGTTTTGAATCTTAAACTCAATCAAACCCATTAATTTCTAACCTTTTTTTCCATTAAAAAACTAAAAAAAAATCCAAACTTTAACAAATCAAGCAATAATTATCACAGTTTTACAGTTCTAACATAAACCCTTTACACAAAACATCTAGAACAACTTGAAATTGGACCTTGAATTCAATTCAAACCATAAATAAACCAAAAGAACAATAATTAGTATCCAAATTTGGAGGATAACCATGATGACCCAGAACAGCACAAATATTCAGAACCAAAACATAATTCTCACTTGAAATACAAATCTCCACACCCATATATATATATAGAGAGAGAGAGAGAGGAGAAACCTGAGAGCGCGTAAGGGACCGCAAGCAGAGGCGGTGAACAAGCGAACAGGCCCTAATCGGCAGTGGTCGAGCTTCGATTTGGGGTCAGCCATCCTCAATGAAGCTCATTTATGGATATACGACTAATTAACCCTAACCCACCAAACCCTACTCGCCTCTCCTCACTTCCATTCAAAACCCTAATCCTCTTTCGTACAATGGCCTCATTTTTCTACTGTGCGCGTGTATGTGTATGTGTGTGTGCGCGTGTATGTGTATGTGTGTGTGTGTAAGAGAGAGAGAGGTGCAGTTGAAGTTTAATACAAATGGGATTTTGTATAATATGGGTTGGGTTGAATCGGGTAGGGTAAAAGGCTTTCAGGGCCTAATCTACATGGATGGAGCAAGCTAATAGTACATTTTAATGATATTCTTTGAGTATAATTTTTATTAAAATTCTAAAAAATTAAATTTGGGCGTACATATATCTCTTTGTAATGGTTTAAAATACTTTAATTATAATTACGTTCTTGAAGAAGATGCATGTATTGAAATAATAGATTGTAATAATACACTTTAATGATACTTATTTGAATGTAGTTGTTGAAATTTAATATTTAATTAATTTTAATTTTATTGTTTAGTAGATAAATCTATGAAAATAATAGTCTTATACTTTTATAACATTATAGATATAAATAGATAATTATTTAGTGTAAAATATGATATTATGATTAGTTTGAAATAGTATATTAGTGATATAAGATATTATAATTTAGCTCAAAATAATATAATATGTGATATATTATTAATATAAATATATAAAAATATATTTGAACCGGATTTTTAAAAATGAAATCCAGAACCTATCTGTAAAATATCGAATTCTGTGTTTTTGGATCCATGTCCAATCCAATCCATAATGAAATCTTATACTCTTTCGCCGCAGGTACGAAAAAAAAAAGGGACAGGATATATAACCTAGAGTAGTAAGTATATCACTTCAATATATGAATAGGAAAAACCATTGGACGATTGAATTTAGGGACAATATATGAGAAATAAATATTAAACACATAAAAAAGAAATGATCAAAACACTATAATATAGTTTACAAAAGAGTTTGAAACATAATGGAATCGTAATAGGGGTAATATTACATTGTTACAGTGTCTTATAATTACTATCACATTTTTATAAAATTGAAAAGTTTGGGGAAGAATATAATTGAAACTTCAGTAATTTAAAATTTGTTGAGAAAGTGAAATAGAGTAACACCTCATGTAATTAATTTACAAAACATAAAATTTCAAACATAAATAAAAAAAAGTTCCTTTCACAGTAGAAATATAAAATCTATTTTACTACAATATTTAACTTTCAAAAAAAAAACATAAGCACGGATAGAAATATAGATTATGAATCCACCCAAAAATCTTAGTTCATCCCAAAAAGAGAAACGGATAGAGATCAAAGAGATAGATCTGACCATACAAAAGACACTGCAGATACAAAAATCACTCAAAACAACAACAGATCTATACATACTTATATATCTATACACATATACTTATATATCTATACGCATACATATATTTTTACAAATATAACCATATGCAACTGACCTTTTAGATGAGTCGAACGCACGCCGCTTCTCGGGGAGACTTGGGAGAGAGAGAGAGAGAGAGAGTATTTAAAGAGAGGTGAGAGATGCTCTTTAGGTTTATAAAGTAGGGATAGCTGATAGGGTTTTTTTTTTTAGCCGTTAGATGTGAAATGAATGGTTGGATGAGCACTGAATTGCAGTGTAAGATCCGGTACATCTTGTCCTCTATGTTATCAAATTGCATATTTTTATTAAAACATAATTTCCTCATTTATTTATTTGAAGTCACTTGCTTTTTATATATATGTATATGAATGAATTAAACATAGTTATTTACATAGAGAAAGCTTTTAAAAATAGACAAGGGTGATAAATTTCTTAATACAATTCAAATATGTGCATTTATACTTTGTTATTCTTCAAAAATAATATAAATTTTTAATTTTGTAGTTTTGTTTATATTTATCATATATACAAAGAAGAATTGTAAAATGATGTTAAATAATTTATTTGTTGATAATAATAATAATAACAATAAATTTTATATATAGTTATAAAAGTAAAGTAAAAATAATTTTATAAAAAATAAATAAATATTAAGTGAATAAAATTTTTAAAATACCATTATCGTAGTGTTATGATAGTTTTCATAACCTTCATCATCTGACCTACTTTTACCCTAGGGCTGGTAAAATTGGACACGACACGATAACACGATACGAACACGAGGCTATTTAAAAGGGTTAGGGTTGAGCATAAAAGGGTTGAGGCCTAAAAAGGGTCGACCCGAACTCGACACGATAATATAAGGGTCAACCCAAACACGACACGTTTGACACAATTATATTTATATTTGTCTTTAATTTTATATTTTTCTTTTCTCTAATTAGTCATAGATTGATATATATCAATAAAATAGTACTAGATTGTGTCAAAATCAATTTAAATAGTTTATTTCGTGTTGGATTATGTCAAATTTAATTTAAAATATTATAATAAATAGGCTAAATGGATTACATGGGTCGACACGGACACGACATGGGTTGAGTTAGGATTGATGATATTTAACACGTATATTAACCAGGTCTTTTTGACACGACATGATTTCAACCCGACACGATCTCGACCCGACACGAACACGACCCGTAACCCGAAATTGCCAGCCCTATTTTACACTATTTTCATAACCACCTTAATTACCTGTTTATAAAATTATATTTTTTTCATGACTACAGTAGTTTATTGGTGTTAATGAAATTATTAGAGAGTCAATAAAGAAAAAGAAATTAAGTAATAAAAAGTTATTTAAAAATTAAAATAAATTATTTTTAAATACTGATACATAGAAATTTCAATTGTAAACGAACCAAACTCTCGACAAACAATTTGAGCTCGATTATCTAAAAGTTCGATCCATGTTCGTTTGCTTTATAAATGAACTAAACTCGAACTGAATTTTCAAAGCTCGATTAATAAACAAACCAAGCTAAAACACTTATAGACTCGTTTTGAGCTCGTTTATTAGTGAGTGTGTGTTTATAATACTAAAATACAAATGTTTTTAAAGAAATTATTAAAAACAAAATTGAGTTTGTCCCCCATTAATTCTTTTAAATTTTTTGCTTATTACACCCCAATGTCATAGATTAGAATAATTATTTTTTAAGAATAAAACAATTAAGTTAGAAAAAATATATATATTAAAATTATACATAATATATAAATTAATTGAATAAACTAGTTTAACCCTAATGTCATCTCACAACTAAAGGCCCAAACTAAAAATAAAGCGTATGGTCCATTTAACCCAGCCCACAATCCTAATTAAACCAATAACTTATAATTTAACCCAGCCACCACACAACACACACTAACTACAAATGCATTTCAGTCTTCATCCGCAGCTCGACTCCATCGAAGCTTTCTTTTTTTACACTTTGGATCACAAAAAAGGTAAAATTAATTTACTCTCATAATTTTTTAACACCTATTTTTTAGATTATGTGTATAATTGTATTTATTTGCTTACTTTACTCCATTTGATTTTTTCTTAAATTTGGGTTAATCTGAATGCTTGAAGTCTGTTATTTGGTTAATTTGAATGTTTTGAAATCAAATTAAAATGCAAACTTAAAATACACCAATTTTAATATCTACAAATTGTTATTTGTTTAGTTAATTCTATCAATTTTATTTAATTCAGTAAATAAACGGGAGGATAAATGGGTCAAAAGAGGACCGCCACATTCTAGAGAAAGTACTGGCCCTGTTAGGTCTTCCTCTTCAAAACAAAGTAATGAAAATATCAAGCTCGAGGATCTTGATGCAGATCTTGCACTACGACTTCCAATCTCTACATTACAAACCTAATGTGAGAGATCAAGTTCGTAGAGCATATCTACTAAGCGGAGCCTGCCAACCTCGCGATCATGAGTTTTCTAAAAAAAATGATGGGAACTTTGTTACGGCGATTCAACCGTGATTGGTTTGATGAATTTCCTTGGTCAGAATATGATATACCTAAATATGCAGCATATTGTCAATGTTTCTATCTTTTTTAAACAATTGCATAGCGGGGTGAAGCTGATGAAATTGCGATTGGAGGTTTTCCTAGAAGAAGAAATAAAGATTTGATTTTCACATTAGAGGTCCGAAAAGTAGTCATAACAGTGACTTGGGTATGTGTCAAGATTTAATGAAACAATAGCAACATATCCCAATCAATTTTTTCAAGCATTCATAAAGGGTATGAATTGATTATTGAACTTGATTGACCGCATCAATTGATTGTATTCAATATTTCTTAAAACTAGGGCAAGCATTTCGAGGAGATGTTGAAACTGAAGATTCAATGCATCGAGGAAACTATCTCGAAACATTGCGATTTCTTGCAATCCACAATGAAGAAGTTAAGGCGTTTTCATTGAGCAATGCTCCCGAAAATCTCAAATTGACATCATAAATGATTCAAAATGATAATGTTAATGTCATTGCATTGGAGACTATCAATTTCATCCCCAGAGATATGGGCGATATATTTTTTTCTCTATTCTAATTGACAAGTCTTAAGACATATCATCAAAGGCCAAAATGGCTTGCGTGTTATGTAACGTGGACAAGAATGGGCAAGTAATTGAATATTTTGTTAGTCTTATTAAGTGTTCGGATTTGCGTGGACAAGAGTATGACGAGACTAGTAATATGCAAGGTGCGTTCAATAGTCTCAAAATTCTTTTTTAATATTGAATGAATTTTCTTTTTACATTCATTTCTTTGCCCATTAACTTCAATTGGCTCTCGTGGGCATGACAAGAAAACAATAAGCTATTGTTTCTTTATTCACTTTTATTGCTAATCTTCTTAATGTTGTTGTTGGTTCATTTAAACGGCGGCCTGATATTCTTCGAGATAATCAAATTTCTGTAGTTAAGGAGGCGCTTGATAATGGGGAGCTTTCAAGTGGGCAAGGCCTAAATCAGAATACTTATCTTAAACGAACTATAATACACGTTGGGGTTCATATTATGACACTTTGATTAGTGTGGACACAATGTTTTCATCCACTATTACTACATTTTATGCAATCTCGAATGATGGGATATTTAAACAGAAATTCAAATGAAATCTTCTTTTAAAATACGTAGAATCCTTTGATTTTGTATTTAGCTTGTATTTGATGATAATTATTTTAGAATTACAAATAAAGTGTCGAATGCACTTCAAAAGAAAGATCAAGACATCATGATTGCTAAGCCCATAGTCAAATTATGCAAGGACCAATTGCAAAAGTTGAGGGATGGTGGATGGGATTGTCTTCTTGATTAAGTTTTCTTCTTTTTATCTCAAGCATGACATCCTTGTTCCTAACATGATGATCCATTTCAATTCGAGCAAGTGCGGACCTAGACATTTTGGTGAGTGGGGGCATAATCTCAATATCCTTAATTTTAGGGGAGGTAATTTAAAAATAATAATTCTTGGGGGGGGAGGGGCTTTAGGCTATTTTAAAATAATTCAACTGGGGCTGAATGCTAAATATTTCAAAATTAAGGGTAAATTATGTATAAAAAAATTAGTGGGGGCCACCACCCCCACTCGTCCTTACATAGGTCCATGCTTGAGTTTGAGGAAGATCATTGTGTAATTAATTAATTGATTGAACTAAAATCATGTTTTGATTTCAATTGAGTAAATTCCAATTCAAAGTAGTGCAATTGAGTAAAATTCTCAATTCAAAGTAGTGAAATTGATAAAATCCCTAATTCAAAGTACTAAAATTGAGGAAAATCCTCAATTCCTAGTAGAGTAATTGACTTTAATTAAGTAAATCCTTCAATCCAAAGTAGTTTAATTGAGTTCAAATGATAAAATTATCAATTTAAAGTAGTGAAATTAAGTTCAATTAAGTAAATCCTCAATTCAAAGTAGCGAGATTGACTTCAATTGAATGAAGTTGAGTAAATCCCCCAATCCAAAGTAATTTAATTGAGTTCAATTGATAAAATCCTCAATTCAAAGTAGTGAAATTAAGTTCAATTGAGTAAATCCCCAATTCAAAGTAGTAAAATTGACTTCAATTGAGTAAAGTTGAGTAAATTCCCCAATTCAAAATAGTTTAATTGAATTCAATTGAGTGAAATTGATAAAAATTCTCAATTCAATGTAGTGAAATTGACTTCAATTGATTGAAGTTGAGTAAATCCCCCAATTTAAAATAGTTTAATTGAGTTCAATTGAGTAAAATTTATAAAATCCCCAATTCAAAGTAGTGAAATTGAGTGAAATTAGGTTCAATTGAGTAAATCTCCAATTCAAAGTAGTTTAATTAAGTTCAATTTATTATAATTGATAGAATTCCCAATTTAAAGTAGTGTAATTAAGTGAAATTAGGTTTAATTGAGTAAATCCCCAATTCAAAGTAGTTAAATTAAATAAAATTGAGTAAATCCCAATTCAATGTAGTAAAATTGAGTGAATAGTAAATCCCATTTTTAAAGAAGATATAGATCTTTAAATAATATATTGTTAATAGTACATTTTAATAATATTCTTTGAATATAATTTATATTTAAATTCTAAAAAATTAAATTTGGGCATACATATATCTTTTTGTAATGGTTTAAAATACTTTAATTATAATTGCATTCTTAAAGAAGATGTATGTATTGAAATAATAGATTGTAATGATACACTTTAATGATACTTATTTGAATGTAGTTGTTGAAATTTAATATTTAATTAATTTTAATTTTATTGTTTAGTAGATAAATGTATGAAAATAATAGTCTTATACTTTTATAATATTATAGATATAAATAGATAATTATTTAGTGTAAAATATGATATTAAGATTTAGTTTGAAATAGTATATTAGTGATATAAGATATTATAATTTAGCTCAAAATAATATAATATGTGATAAATTATTAATATAAATATATTAAAATATATGTGAACAGTATCGGACTAGACCGAATTTTCAAAAATGAAATCCAGAATCGGTTCGTAAAATATCGGATTCGGTATTTTTGGATCCATGTCCAATACAATCCATAATCTTAAGCTCCAGCTTGCTCCATCCATGTAGATTAGGCCCTGAAAGCCTTTTACCCAACCCGACCCAGCCCAACCCACATTATACAAAATCCCATTTGTCTGATTAAACTTCCACCGCACCTCTCTCTCTCTCTCACACACACACACACACACATACACATACACGCGCACACACACATACACATACATGCACACAGTAGAAAAATGAGGCCATTGGACGAAAGAGGATTAGGGTTTTGAATGGAAGTGAGGAGAGGCAAGTAGGGTTTGGTGGGTTAGGGTTAATTAGTCGCATATCCATAAATGAGCTTCATCGAGGACGGCTAACCCCAAATCGAAGCTCGACCACCGCCGATTTGGGCATGTTCGTTTCTTCACCGCCTCTGCTCGCGGTCCCTTACGCGCTCTCAAGTTTCTCCCCTCTCTCTCTATATATATATATATATGGGTGTGGAGATTTGTATTTCAAGTGAGAATTATGTTTTGGTTCTGAATCTTTGTGTTGTTCTGGGTCATCATGGTTATCCTCCAGATTTGGATACTAATTATTGTTGTTTTGGTTTATTTATGGTTTGAATTGAATTCTAGATCTAATTTCAAGTTGTTCTAGATGTTTTGTGTAAAGGGTTTATGTTAGAACAGTAAAACTGTGATAATAATTGCTTGATTTGTTAAAGTTTGGATTTTTTTTTTAGTTTTTTAATGGAAAAAAAGGTTAGAAATTAATGGGTTTGATTGAGTTTAAGATTCAAAACCATGTTCTATTTGAAAAGCTCCGTGTAGGACAATAGGATTGATGCTAAGATTGTAAAACAGTGTGTATAGAATTGTTGGAGTTGATAAAGTTTTGATTTTGAAGATGGTTTTTATTGAATTTTGATTTGATGGAATTCCAATGAAATTTTATTTGATATGATTTAAAGAAATAGATAAGACTGTTTCGTTGGCTTACTCAACTCCTCTCCTTGCGCTGGTCTATCTTCAAGTTTCCCATATGACTCCTCTTCTCTCATCTCACTTATATATAAATCCATATATCTATGTGTGTTGTTTGTATATATATACTGTACATGTGGAAATTATCGGGCCCATCAGGCTCCAGGCCCACAAGCCTAGTGGCCCAGTAGATATGGTTAAAACCTGATCACAAGGGCCCATTCCAAGCCCAATACTAAGTACATTTTAGAATTACTTGGGAATCAAGTGAATGATGTAAGAAAGAGAGAAAGGATGACATGGGAAAAGACAAATGTGTTAAAGTTATAGAAAATGTTGCCCTAATGGGCTCGGGGCTCAAGAAAGAAATGTATATAAGGAAAACAAAATCTGAATAAAATAGTGTGCTATGCATTTTTTAGCATCTACATATACACATATTTATACATATACACCTTTTTAATGCCAACAAACCTCTCCAATTCAAGCACAGTATTAGACGTGTTTATATGACTGTTTCTGAACTAACCTCCATAATATCACTTCCCTTTTTATTTCAATGTGGGTATCTTTGTATCCACCATTGAGAATATCTAGTTGCTCTTTAATGCGCCCAATAAGGGTATCTTTGTTGCCAATCGACCTCAGCCCATATTTCCTCAAATAAACCTTACACTGCTCCACTTTTAGTTTATCTACTTGCCCAGCTTGTATGATTTTGTGAACTACCTCAAAACTTTTCTTGTCTACTTCATCAAGCTCTGGCACAACCACTTCTACATCATCTAGGTCTTGCTCAGTGGCATCATCCATTTCCTTGACAATACAAGACTTGGATTTCTTCTTCTTGATTGAGAGATTGAAAAAGGTAGATCTCGAAGGTGGGGTCTTCTTGAGAGTCGTCGGAATCGTAATCCTCAGAGTTAGATTCATTGTCTTCCATATCATGACAATGCTCAATAACTCGTTCTTGCCGTAAAATCCCCATTTTTTATTTGTAAATGTGTTTGTCTTGCTGACTAGAGTATAAAATAACTTATTTCGTTTGCTCAGTTGTGTTTTGCTTAACCTAATTAGATAGGTGTACCTCTAATATGTATATTCATGCGTCTGTGTATATATGTTGTATTCAATCTTTTTTACTTTAGATAGAATTTTTGCATTTTCACTTGTAATGGTATTGGGAGTTTTTACTTTTGGTGAGTTGATTGATTCTGAATGACATTTTCTCATTATTTGCACAAAACAAAGGGTTCTTATATATATATATATATATATATTGGTATAATGAAGTTGTTAAGTGTTAATGCATGCAATGGACATTGTATAGATACTATGTTGATAATGTTGTAATTTTGTTATGTCCTTATTTATGCCACTAATAGCAAAAGTCTTCTCATTCCCTAACTAAAGTTGTTAGTGTACGATTAATATCTGGATTTTACTCGTGGAATTGCAATTGAATTGTGATGCTTAGAGTTGTCACGGATTCACATGATTGTTTCGTTTCCTAAGCAAACCAATTTAAGTTCTATGTCAACTATAAGACAAGCTTGGACGATGGTAGGCTCCATTCATGAACATGCAAATCCTAGGAGAAGAAGAAATTTAACTGGGCTGTTCATATGTGTATATATATATATATGTAGTCTCATGGGATACACCTAGGGATGACAAAAATCCCGGCCCTCGTGGGGAACCTGACCGCCCCTCCACGATTTAAGCAGGGTTGGGGACCCGATTAAATAAATGGGGGCGGGTATGGGAGAGAGAAAAAAAAACCTGGCCGGGGTTCGGGACAGAATCGCCCCACCCGTCCCCACCCCAATTCAATTAGGTTGTCCAGCCCCGTTAATATTGTAAATTTTCATTTATAACCCTCCTTAGTTTTCATAATTACAAAAGCATAACCTTATATAAATGTCCATGTTACTACTAACAGTGTAAAAAGTTCATCTCAGACTCAAGCATAAAAAATCCTAGGACTGCTCTCAACTTTTGGCAAAAGGGAAACCATATCGCCTCTCTTCTCTGCTCACCACCACCACGTGATATTTTCTCTCTTATCTTTCAATATATATACACGGAGTGGTTATGTGTATGTATAGATATAGATTATATACACACACTGGTTATGCGCTGACTTTTGTTCGCTTACCTTCCTTTGTTTATCTGGTGTTGATCTCATGGGGAAGGATATTGAAGAAACTATACATATATATATATATTCATATAAATCCGATAACAAATTATTTTCATCCGATTAAATACACAATTACACATACACATATATATTAGGTTGCAAGGTTGAATTTTTTATTTTGTAAATTTAGTGTTGTTCCATTTTGCAAGTTCCAGCAAGTATTTATAAATTTCACACTACAAATGTCCTTGAATTATTTATGATTAATGGTGTATTATTTATGAGTTTTATGTCTCAAGTTCTTTAAAACTAACAGTACAAATGTCTTTGAATTATTTATGTTCCATTCAATCTCATTCCTACCCAATCAAACTCTTTAAAACTAACAGGAAATTTAATCAATAATTCACAAAAACTATTTGCTACCAATATTTTGGGGGCTTCTACCGAAAAACATTCATAAATTCTGAAGAATGTAATAGTTCTACTTAATCACATTCCTACCCAATCAAACCATCTAAAACTATCAGGAACTTCAATCAATGATTCACAGAAAAAACTTGCTACGAAAATTTTAGGGTTTCTACTAAAACAACATTCGTGAACCTAAGAATGAAATAGTTCCGTTCAATCACATTCCTACCCAAAAATAAAACTATCTAAAATAAAGTCAGTCAACAATTCACAAAAAATTGTCGAACTGAAAAATTAGGGTTTCTATCAAAAAAAGTTCCATTCAATTTCATTCATACACAAACAAATAATCTCAAAACTATTTCAAAAATCAACCAAAATTTCAATAAAATCAAATTATATGAAATAAAAACGAAGACAGAGATCGGACCTGCCAAAATCGGAGAAGTTTTCTTCGATCTAGGGTTTGTGGAAAGAGGCGACGAGTGGGGGAGCTTTCTTATTCGATCTAGAATTGCGTAGGAGAGAAGAGTGTGTGGCTTCGACGAACCCTAGAATCGCCCCTAGCCGTCGCCCTCTATTTTGTGTTTTGTGTTTACAAGCTTGTTCGCAAGTGTTTATTCAGATTTAT
Organism: Cornus suecica; assembly: GCA_963922005.1. Taxonomy (NCBI): domain Eukaryota; kingdom Viridiplantae; phylum Streptophyta; class Magnoliopsida; order Cornales; family Cornaceae; genus Cornus; species Cornus suecica. Next base: position 20,088,469 of record OY998241.1, read on the forward strand.
TCACAAGTGTTTATTCAGGCAAGTGGGTACAGTACAAACAGCCCAATAAACATCAAATTCATGTTTATTGAATATGCCTAAAATTTGGGTAAGTGGGTAAAGTGTTTTTTAACTGTTCAACCAGCACATGGCCCAAAAACACTTAACTAAACAAGCTTTATAAACAAAAAAACATAAACAGACACAAAAACAGGCCTACCAAACAGGCCTTAAGTTTCATCTTTGCTTATTCAATCAGCTTTATATGCATCAAATTTCTTTAAACGAAATTGGAACTCATCAATTACATTTCTCGTTTACCATCGTTACGGGTTCCACGAGTGGTAGTGATAATCATTCTAGTAATCAAAACTGATTAATTTCTCACATATATAGTGAAGGGACTTTGTGGAGGCCTCCCAAATATATACTGTGGTTTTCTGTCTTTCACAAAGGAAATGCTCACCTGTTGTTTTTGTGTGGAATAAGAATCAAAATTAAAGTGGTTTAAACACAATCTTTTCCAATTGCATTGGTCCCAGATTCCCTTTAGAGACCAACATTGAACATCTATTATGGCAATCCACAAATTCTAAAAACAAAAAGTTGACTTTCCAGCATTGGACGTCTATTATGGGACAAAAAAGTTGATTTTCGCAAAAATGGCAATGCATAAGATTTTTTTTAAAAAAGTTGACTTTCCAACATTGGACATCTATTATGGGACAGACGTAGTAATTACATCTTGTCCAACTAAATAGAGTAAATATCCATAGTTCAATAACGATGAAGTCAATGAGAATGTTGAATGTGTATTGATGAGGATAATAACAAACCAAACTCGACAACTGAATATTATTCTTATTCAGAAGATTATATCCAAGTCTGCTTAAAATTTTCCTTTTCCAAGTGCTAAGTTATTTGTGGAATGTTACGTTAGGATAACTATATAATGCAATCAAGAATGTCAATTACTCAACCTTTTTTTTTTCATCTCTAAACTATTATTATTTTGAAACTAAGCGATCATGGGTAGGCGTAAGATTACGATAGAGAAACAAGAAAACATATCTCAAAGATTCATGACATGTTCAAATAGTGATTCTTGTGTCGTCACCTAGTGCAAATCCTAAGTTTTACTCATTTGCTTATCCTTCTATTGATACCATCATTAAGGCATTCACCATGCTTTCCTTGCTTGTCGTGGAGGGCGATGTCAAAGAAGCAACGTATACACGATATCTCGAAGTCAAAGAACTCGAGAAAAAAATGAAAAAAGAAAAGGAAGAGTCAAAGAAGAAAGAGATCGTTGGTGGGAATATGAAGACTTTGAAAGTTTGAACTCAATCGAGGAGTTGGAAGCCTTCGTGAATGCATTAGAATGCTTTAAAAACAATGTGAGGATTGAATGATGTGGATTCAAGGTATGATATTCATTTCTCTCACTCTTACACTTGAATCTTTACTGCTACTACAATTCTAGATAAAAAAAACCAACCTGGTTTTTGTTTTTAATTTTTTTATGTTGCAGTGTGATGACATAATATATATATATATATATATATATATATATATATATATATGTGTGTGTGTGTATAATATGTTTTAATAGTAGAAGTATAATATATATAGAGAGAGAATTTTTGAGCACCATTGATGGAGTGTGAAATAAGTTTATTACTCCACATTAACCAAGCATTACTTTTTTTTTTCTTCTCCCTAAATCATCAGTCTCACTTTAGTGTGCCATAGAGCCTCATAGTAATAGTCCAAGAAATCTATTATGGCCAAGTCACCAACATACAAATGCTAGCAGACAACATATATATATATATATATATATATATATATATATATATATATGATACAGTATTATATAAGAAAATTATGTCGGTATTTTTATAACAATTATTCTAGTCCTCTCGTTCAATGACATGTAGGGTTGTAAACGAGTCGAGCTGAGCCGAGTAGTGGCTTGTTCAAGCTCGACTCGACTAGTTTGGAAGAGTGTTCAAGCTCGAGTCGAGTTCACATGTTGTTGTTCGAGCTCGGCTCGAACCTAAAATTGCAAACTCGAGCTCGTCTCGTTAGCTCGACGAGCCGAGCTCGAGCTTGTTATCAAGCTCGGCTCGTTTTCAAGCTTATGATATCAACCAAGCTTGAATAATTTTTAATGTTGTTCAAGCTTATTTTCATAGCAAAACCAACAAAAGATCTACATTCTCACCAAAATTCATAATTTCACCATTAAGCCAAAAGTTACAAAGTCTAAAATCAACATCCTTTCAAAACAAGTGTTAATTAATGTAGACGTAGATGATCTATGATCTGATCCAAACTCCTCACTTGTCATATCTGCAAGGTTACACCAATCTTACTGATGATAACACTAAGAAGTGAATTTTAGAAATTTATAGTCGATTTCATCCAACACAACAAAAATAGCAAAGTTTATGATTTTACTAATTAACATAGATCATGTATATAAAATAAAAATTGAATAAACCACCATAGCAAAATTAAACATAAAGAAAGAAGTAATACCTTTCGGTGATGAAAATCTCCAAATCTTTAATAAATTTCCAATCTAAGACATAAATACCCAAATGAAAATCTTAGAATATGTAGCCATGTTCAGAATTATATACACCCCAAGAAAAAAAAAATTCAAATACAAAGAAAATATGTTAAGAAGATGTCAATCTTTGCTCTATGAGCCTGCCATAACTATACACAGACAAATACACACGTATTTGTATCTATATCTATATATAGGTAAAAAAAAACCCACACTACAAGAGACACTGACATTTTGCAACAAAAATTTTCGTAGCTAAAAATATGATTTTCAAAGATTTTATACAAAAAATTTACATAATCGCAATTTCTATACAACATGACCCATTAATCGTACAACATGACAAATAATTGTACATAATCACATAAGTCGATCGAGCCCTAAATCGTATAACACGACCCATAATTAACGATATGGAGCTATGAAGGAAATTTTTTAGGGTTTGAAGTAAAAATTGAAGGTGGAAAGAGAGAGTGTACCAGATCTCGGACGGCGGTGGAGGAATGTCGATCGACCTCTATTCACCGACTTCTCTTTCGCCGGCAAGTGGATAGAGGGAGATGGAGATGGAGAGAGGGAGACTAACCTTTCACCGGTGGCTATGGTGGCAAGTGGCGGTAGCCAGTTGCTGATGGAGGATATGAGAAACTGAGGTGACATACTGCATATGGAGGGAGGGAGACTGAGGAGGCGTCAAATAGGTTTAGGGTATTAGGTTTAAAAGATGATTTATGTGTGTCAAATAGAATTATTAATAAGGCCAATTTGTATGCAGAGGAAATTATGTTAATAAGGGCTTTATTTTAAATTTTAAAACTGTTTTTTACTATAAAAACTAAATTTTTTTAGAAAGGAAAAAATTAAATTTTTATAATAAAAACTAGTACTTATTACGGAAAAAAAAAAATTTAACAAATATTATTTACTTGTTATAAAACATTTTCATAGCAAATAGAAGAAAATTAACTCTGAAAATAAAAAAATCGTATCAAAAACTATTATTTGCTATAAAATTTAAATTTCGTAGTTCAATTGTGTAAATCCTCAATTTAAATTACTATAAATTGACTTCAATCGAGAGTAAAATTGAGTAAATCATCATTTCAATACAGTGAAATTGAGTATATCCCAAATTCAAAGTAGTGAAATTAAGTAAATCCAAATTCAAAGTAGTGAAGTCGAGTGAAATTAAGTTCAATTGAGTAAATCCTCAATTTAAAGTAATGAAATTAGGTAAAATGTACAATTCAAAGTAATCAAATTGACTTCAATTGAGTTTAAATTAAGCAAGTCCCTCTATTCAAAGTAATGAACTTGAGTGAAATTAAGTTCAAAAATAACTTTAATTGAGTGAAATTGATAAAATTTACAATTCAAAGTAATGACTTCAATTGAGTGAAATTGAGCAATTATACCTAATTCAAAATAGTTTAATTGAGTGAAACTGATAAAATTCTCAATTCAAAGTAGTGAAATTGAGTAAAATTGATAAATCCCCAATTCAAAATAATTTAATTGAGTAAAATTGATAAATCCCCAATTCAAAGTAGTATAATTGAGTAAATCTTTCAATTGAAATTAGTTTAATTGAGTGCAAATGATAAAATTCTCAATTCAAAGTAATGAAATTGACTTCAATTGAATAAATCCCCAATTCAAAGTAATTTAATTGAGTTCAATTGAGTACAATTGAAAAAATCCCTAATTTAAAGTAGTATAATTGAATGAAATTAAATTCAAATGACAAAATCCTCAATTCAAAATAGATCAATTAAGTAAATCTCAAATTTAAGATAGTTTAATTGAATTAAATTGAGTGAAATTAATAAAATTATCAATTCAAAGTAGTGAAATTAAGTTCAATTAACAAAATTCTCAATTCAAAATAGTGAAATTGGCTTCAATTGAATGTAATTTAATAAATCCCTAATTCAAAGTATTCAAATTGACTTCAATTGAGTGAAATTGAGTAAATCACCAATTCAAAATAGTTTAATTAAGTTCAATTGGGTGGAATTGATAAAATCCACAATTCAAAGTAGTGAAATTGAATGAAATTAAATTCAATTGACAAAATCCCCAATTCAAAATAATGAAATTGACTTCAATTAATATATTTCCAATTCAAAGTAGTTCAATTGAGTAAATTCCAAATTTAAAATAGTTTAACTGAATTGAATGAAATTGATAAAATCATCATTTCAAAATAGTGAAATTAAGTTAAATTGACAAAATTCTGAATTTAAGTAGTGAAATTAAATTCAATTAAGTGAAATTGAGTAAAACCACAATTCAAAATAGTTTAATTGAGTTCAATTGAGTGGAATTGATAAAATCCCCAATAATATGATTTAGTTTAATGTAAAGTAAGATATTATGACCATATGAAAGAATTTTAGATGTATGATTTTGAGCTTAACTTGTGATGGGACAAAAAAAAAAAAACCAAAATCTCAAAAGGGGGAAAGGGAGTATAATTCCAAAAACCAATACTCAAAGGAAATGTAATTTATGACTTTTTGGAATAATGTGAAGGCTAATATATTTTTTTTTAACAAATTTTTATCTAATAAATTAATAATTACAACATGTTCACGAACAAACGAGCCGAACTCATGGATGTTTGAGCTCAGCTCATTTAATAAACGGGCCTAAAAATTTTGTTTGAGCTCGACTCGTTTAATAATCAAACGACGCTCTATTCGTTTAAAACCCTAATAAGATGTCTTTGGAACGTATATTTAATTCTTAATTAAAAAACAGAAAATTATAATATATCACATGTGACAGATTAACCCAGCATGACACACTTAATCCTGTTCCTACCCTAACCTCAACCAGCTCAGCCGACTGTTTGTGACAACAATGGTAGAGGAGCAATATTTGTAACGAACAATAGTAGAGGAGCAATATTTGTAACGAAACAATGGTGTTTCAGATTTAATCTATGACATGGATGGATATTTGCCACTTTTAAATGGCGTCGCTCAACCAACCTGTGATGTTTACCAACATAAAAGTACATTAAAAAATATAAGATGTGTATATATATATTTATAATTCAGGTAAAACAATATAAAATAAAGCCAACACAATGATGGTAAAATTAGTTACATGCTCATAAAAATTAAAAATGCATCAACAATCAAAGCCACTAAAATTATTCAAATAGAGTAGGTCTTTTCATAAAAAAAGTAAAGATTTTGCAACATAAGATACTTCTATTGCAAACTTACTCAACTGCAACAAAATTATACTTACAGTATGTCAGAAAACTCCTATTTTTTATTAAAAAGACTACTATATACACTTTTTGTGACAAATCACAATCTGTTGCAAAACCTTAACAAGAAAAATATGTCATCTTTTCAAAAAATATATGTATATATATTTGTCATAAAAATTAAACAATGAGAAACAAAGATACAAATTTGTGGCAGAAGTTTAAATATTGTCAACAAATCTGAATTTCTAATGCAATCAATTATGTAATTGCAATAAATCTTTTTGTCGCAAAAAAGTAAACTAATTGAGACAAATAATTTGCCATTGAAGGTTATATTTTTCGCTACAAATCATATATTTATTGCTATTACAATGGTTTGCTATGAAACCAATTAAAATCATTTTTTGTTGAAAAAAAAAAAACACATTAGGCAACAAATTCAAATTTTACTGTATGCCATTTTGTGGCTAAAAGTTTCATCCCTAATACTAATTGTTGGTGCAGTGATAGCACACATCACATATCAAGTTTAGTGTACTCATGAAAGATGGAAACATTAATGGAAACATTAATGAATAATCACCATCTAAAGACATATCATCAAAGGCCAAAATGGCTTGTGTGTTACGTAACGTGGACAAGAATGCGCAAGTAATTGAATATTTTGTTAGTCTTATTAAGTGTTCGGATCTGTGTGGACAAGAGTATGACGGGACTAGTAATATGCAAGGTGCGTTCAATGGTCTAAAAATTCTTTTTTAATAGTGAATGAATTTTCTTTTTACATTCATTTCTTTGCCCATTAACTTCAATTGGCTCTCGTGGGCATGACAAGAAAACAATAAGCTATTGTTTCTTTATTCACTTTTGTTGCTAATCTTCTTAATGTTGTTGTTGGTTCATTTAAATGGCCTGATATTCTTCGAGATAATCAAATTTATGTAGTTAAGGATGCGTTTGATAATGGGGAGCTTTCAAGTGGGCAAGGCCTAAATCAAAATACTTATCTTAAACGAACTATGATACACGTTGGGGTTCATATTATGACACTTTGATTAGTGTGGACACAATGTTTTCATCCACTATTACTACATTTTGAACACTCTCGAATGATGGGATATTTGAACAGAAATTCAAATGAAATCTTCTTTTGAAATACATAGAATCCTTTGATTTTGTATTTAGCTTGTATTTGATGATAAATATTTTAGAATTACAAATAAAGTGTCGAATGCACTTCAAAATAAAGATCAAGACATCGTGATTGCTATGCCCTTAGTTAAATTATGCAAGGACCAATTGTAAAAGTTGAGGGATGGTGGATGGGATTGTCTTCTTGATTAAGTTTTCTTCTTTTTGTCTCAAGCATGACATCCTTGTTCCTAACATGATGATCCATTTCAATTCGAGCAGGTGCGGACCTAGACATTCTGGTGAGTGGGGGAATAATCTCAATATCCTTAATTTTAGGGGAGGTAATTTAAAAATAATAATTCTTGGGGGGGAGGGGCTTTAGGCTATTTTAAAATAATTCAACGGGGACTGAATGCTAAATATTTCAAAATTAAGGGTAAATTATGTATAAAAAAATTAGTGGGGGCCACCACCCCCACTCGTCCTTACATAGGTCCATGCTTGAGTTTGAGGAAGATCATTGTGTAATTAGTTAATTGATTGAACTAAAATCATGTTTTGAATTCAATTGAGTAAATTCCAATTCAAAGTAGTGCAATTGAGTAAAATCCTCAATTCAAAGTAGTGAAATTAAGTTAAATTGATAAAATCCCTAATTCAAAGTACTAAAATTGAGTAAAATCCTCAATTCCAAGTAGTGTAATTGTCTTTAATTAAGTAAATCCTCCAATTCAAAGTAGTTTAATTGAGTTCAAATGATAAAATCATCAATTTAAAGTAGTGAAATTAAGTTCAATTAAGTAAATCCCCAATTCAAAGTAGTGAAATTGACTTTAATTGAGTGAAGTTAAGTAAATCCCCCAATCCAAAGTAGTTTAATTGAGTTCAACTGATAAAATCATCATTTCAAAGTAGTGAAATTAAGTTCAATTGAGTAAATCCCCAATTCAAAGTAGTAAAATTGACTTCAATTGAATGAAGTTGAGTAAATTCCCCAATTCAAAATAGTTTAATTGAATTCAATTGAGTGAAATTGATAAAAATCCCCAATTCAATGTAGTGAAATTGACTTCAATTAATTGAAGTTGAGTAAATCCCCCAATTTAAAGTAGTTTAATTGAGTTCAATTGAGTGAAATTGATAAAATCCCTAATTCAAAGTAGTGAAATTGAGTGAAATTAGGTTCAATTGAGTAAATCTCCAATTCAAAGTAGTTTAATTGAGTTCAATTTATTAAAATTAATAAAATTCCCAATTTAAAGTAGTGTAATTAAGTGAAATTATGTTTAATTGAGTAAATCCCCAATTTAAAGTAGTTAAATTGAGTAAATCCCAATTCAAAGTAGTGAAATTGAGTGAATAATAAATCCCATTTTTAAAGAAGATATAGATCTTTAAATAATACATTGTTAAAAGTATATTTTAATGATATTCTTTGAATATAATTTATATTTAAATTCTAAAAAATTAAATTTGGGCGTACATATATCTCTTTGTAATGGTTTAAAATACTTTAATTATAATTACGTTCTTGAAGAAGATGCATGTATTGAAATAATATATTGTAATAATACACTTTAATGATACTTATTTGAATGTAGTTGTTGAAATTTAATATTTAATTAATTTTAATTTTATTTTTTAGTAGATAAATGTATGAAAATAATAGTCTTATACTTTTATAATATTATAGATATAAATAGATAATTATTTAGTGTAAAATATGATATTATGATTTAGTTTGAAATAGTATATTAGTGATATAAGATATTATAATTTAGCTCAAAATAATATAATATGTGATATATTATTAATATAAATATATTAAAATATATGTGAACAGTATCGGACTGGATAAGATTTTTAAAAATGAAATACAGAACCGATCCGTAAAATATCGGATTTGGTGTTTTTGGATCCATTTCCAATCCAATCTATAATGAAATCTATCCATTGTGTCCGGATCGGATTGGTTGGACTGGATTTTCGAATTCGCCAAATTTTTGTCCACCCCTAGTTACTGCCACAGTTGAGAGGACATTTTCTGCTATGAAAATCATAAAGACTCGAATGCGCAATAAGATGAGAGATGAATGGATGAGTGATAACTTGGTAGCCTATATTGAAAATAAATATGTATTGGCCTAAACAATGAAATTATCATATAACGCTTTCAAGATACGAAAAGTCGTCGAGGACTGATGTCTGTCTAAAGGGGGTAAAAATAATTGTTAAAAACAACCTCTTATGACAGCGCTAGGTTTTACCTTACGCAAGCGTATGTATCAATTGTAAAATAGCAACGACTTGAGTAAGGGATATCGATCCCACAAAGACTAAGATTGTTCACTTTAACAGTTCAAAAACAATGAATTATATTTCTGAAAAGTTGTTTGTTTTGGTGGTCGAAGACCAAATTATCTAAATTATTCTAAAAAGATAAAGTAAATTGGTTTGTGATTCAAGATAAAGAAAAACTAGGGTTTTCATCACTCAACCACTAACCGCATAATATAGTTTTATCAGTGTAACAATTGCAAGAGGGTGATCTGTAAACTGTGAATCAGGTCGTACTGCAAATAGCTAAATACGACCCCAAAAAGGATTACTATCAACCGGATCGCGACAACCCATCTAATGACTGAACTGCTTAGTACATGCCAATTAAATTACTCTAATTTACTCCTAAAGCATGAAAATAAACTAAAGCATGTCTATTCCAATTCACCAAGGCATGACCTGTGTTAACCTAGGGTTTCAAGTTTCATGACCATCATTGTGTAAAAAATCACAAATTAAACATCCGAGTTCATGCTCATAGTGAATAATTGTGATTGTGTAAGATACACATATTTATTAAGTCTAAGACAAAAATCAAAATAAACATGTAAACTTTTTTCAAGAATAAAATTGGTCTCTCATATACTATAATCATCACAGTACAGTCACAGTTTTCCCTCGTTACAATTGAATACAAAGATAAAACTACATTACATGGCTAGAGTTTTGCTAGAAAATCCTAGATACCGATTTAGTTGTTCATGGTAGGCGGTGACTGCATCGGTGATGTAGAGATAGCTTCCATGGTCTTCTTCTCCGGAACTCTAGGTCTTGAATGGTTATTCTTCTCTATAACAGCTCTTCTGAATGTATACATGAGAAAACTCAATGAACGAACCTGTTTCCTCTGATATATAACTCTGTATTTATAGACAAGCCGAGGGAAACCCTAATGGTTGCCCTTTTTGGTAATTTCTCACTAAAACTAATTCAAACCCTAAGTTATGATATATATGTGTGTATATACATGTATGTAGAGGTCTGAAGTTGCAGATATATCGTGGACTTAAAAACAAGGACTAAACAGGCAAAACCCCGCAGAAAATCTCCAAACTTTTCGGAGCTATGCTCCAAGCGTAGTGTCCTATGTTCCAAGCGTCGGTACCAATCATAGCTTGGTTTTCTCCAAGCGTAGGATGAAGTGTAATTTTGCAGTTTTTGACCACTTTTTGAGTCTGAAAGCAAGCGTAGGATCAAGCATAGGGATTTTGGTGAAAACCACTTTTCTCTGCAACTAAGCCAGAATGACCATCTTGAACCCACGATACTTTTTGCTTGAAGTGACGGCTTCGGGAAATGACCTTTTTGCCCTCTGGGAGCCATTTTAGTCTTGAAAACACTTTTTTGGCTCTTCTCTTGGATAAAAACGAACGTGAACTTGGTTAATTCACCGAAGTTAGCTCTATTTCTTCATTAAGCTCCTAAAACATGTTTAACACACACAAACGACATAAAATACCAAATAATAGAGTGTAAAGACGTTACAACAGTAAGATATGGGCTTAAAATGGACACTTTTGAGCACCTATCACACCCCTAAACTTACATATTGCTAGTCCCTTAGCAATGAACTCAGAAAAACTTTCGAAACCTCTATTGTGATGATTTTTATTCTAACTAACATATACTAATCTATATTAATCCCTTACTTTCGTGAGGGTTGATGATTACACTTAGTACGTGTAACAAGCCTTTTAAACTCCTCGGCAACACCGAGTGGACGAGTGAAGTCTCGTGAGGGTTAGCTATACTACCCACAACTTTTCCATTCTTCATAATCATGCAGTTATGAGTTCACACACACATTAACTAAGTCATAATATAATACATAAGGCAATATAGATGCAAATATTCCCACTCACTACCGAATAATATCTATCTCGAGCTTTGTGTCGTGAATGGTTCCCACTTAAGTGAATGACCTCGTTACTTTCTACTCACAATCTAGACAACCTTCCTATGTTTTTGTGAACATTCTACCATGGTATTTCAATTCCTCTTTTCCTACTTCATTGATCAAATTTTGCCATTTTTTCATAAAAACTCATCTTTCCATCTTTTTATCCCTTTTTGTCTTTCTAATATCTGGACTTTCCAGCGAGGATTTTTGGTCTCGACCAACTGAGATTGAGCTTCTTTAGTGGGATTTATGCTCATTAGTTTTCTCTCATTTTTACGCGAACAATGATATTGGTGATACCAAGGCCCGGTTAATAAGATCGATGAATTACTTTTTGCATTTTATTTTTCACAATATATTTTCAACCATAACATCTCCCCTTTTATTGTGGCAAAATTATTATTTCAACTACATAGTTAAAGATTAACTATTTTTCCCATAGTGAATGTGTGCTTGTGCTTACATGTCAATGTCGTCCTTCTCAGTTTCAATTTCACTAATTCACTCTCCCATGTAAAACCACATTACTTCACTTAGCTCGATCTAATCATTACTCTCATGAATGAGAATATCACAATATATATTACTCATTCATCATAAATACAAACTCAGTCAACTTGTAATGCAAAACAATCATGCATGAAAACAAAGAATTTCATTCCAATTTTTTTTTTTAATTTTTTCAATTTTCATTCCTAAACTATACCCTCACCCCCAAACGTAAAACAAACCATGTCCCCATGGTTTATAAAATAAAGGAAAGAGTAAAGTTACCCTTGAAGCGTAATTCAAAATCTTCACAATAAAACAATCGATCTCCTCCCCCAAACTTGATTTGGATCACCTGTAAATATACTTAACAAAATACACATACCCAATATCATAGGAAGGGAAAATAAATTGCATAAAAAATATCCGGAAATCATCAACATATTGCTCAAGGAATGAAATTTTTTTTATTAAAATAAATGACACAGATTTGGCCTTAAGAGCCTACAATCTCTATGAATTGAAATTGCAAAGACTTGTCCTTAAAGGACTACAGTTTCTAAGAATTGAAATTTAGAAAAATTAAATAATATCCTATTCTACAAACCTAGGCTAGAAACTAACTTTCACAACCTAAGACCAATGTTTAACGTCATTGACATGACAACTCCTCAAAGGGCTATCCAACACCTTTCCTCTCTGCAATACTTCCCCTAATCATATAACAAAATATAGGAGACAACTCTCTCAGTGCTCTCACCTATAGACAATTAGTACTCTCCATGACATCAAATATAGAACAATAATCATCATATAAAGTACCTCATCTGTCACGTTCTAACTTCACCCCATGTACAGGCAATGTGTCTAATAGATCCTTCTTTAACACCTTATGTAATGTTCTCTCCACCAATTCATCACTCTCCATTAAACTGACAGATGCCATGAATTTCGGTCCCGGATCAATCTCCTCATAAATCTTTAGCTGTTGACCACACCTCTTTATCCTCTCATTATTAAAACCTACCTCTCCGTGGGGGTAAACTGATTTAACTCTAAATGGTTTGTCCATTCTTAACCGAATCTTACTTGAAAACAATTTCAGTTTCGAATTACACCGCCATTTCTGGTCAAGCTTAAGGAACTTAAGACGAACATGCTTAGCATGATGTACTCTTGTCCGAGCTATGTAAATTCGAACATCCTCATACACACAATTTTGTATCCCCTCACACTCATTTCTTAATCACAGATCTTCCCAGGCATACAGCTTGTCTACCATGTTTATACTTAACACTCACTCATCTGGAAAGGGATCCTGAAGAGGGGTGTCATCCTTGGTAGGCTCTATAACAGTTCGTGGTAAATGACCAACTCTCACAGTCTTTCCCCCTTTTTATCTTTTAATATGCCATCCTCTTGATCCTCAACTAACCCACACAACACCATTTTGTGAAGTGTAATCTCAGGCATCAACTCTTATGGAAGAATAAGTTAAGGTCCAGTCGACTCTCTTCGTGCTCTCTCTGGCTACGAGTACAAAACAACTTCCAATGCCGTGATAACTTCCAAATTTGATCGTTGTTGATCCTCCTAGTTTTCAAACTTTGCCTCCACATCTTGTTTATTCATCACTAAGTACTTTTCTCGACCTTCAATGTCATCATACAACCTAATTTTATAAAGTGAGTTATCGGGCACCAATGCCGCTGGTGACACAAATGGAGGTTTAGGCGAATCTCCTGGCTCCTCCCCTGGTTGTAAACCTAGAGCTCTTTCAAATGCAGTGATCACTTCTAAATTAGAGCGGTGTTGATCCTCCCATATGTCAAACTTTGCATTTGACCTTTCAATCACAGCATCCTGGTCATTTCTTGCTCGACTCTTAGATACAGTTTCTTTACAAGTCTTATTGACTTCTTCTACATTAAAACACTCGACCGGTGTAGTGATTTAATGACCTGTATCAAAAACATTCATCATCACCTTCATATTCCTGGAAGATATATCCATCGCCCCTGTCCTGCAATTGATATGTGCATTGGTTGTGGCCAAGAACGGTCTTCCTAATATCACTGGGATATGTTTCTTTAAGTCTTGAACATGTTCCATGTTTAACACCATAAAGTATACAAGATAGTAGAACTTACCCACTTGAACAATTACATCCTTTAGAATTTCTCTCGGTTGTCTAGTTGATTAATCTACCAATTAAAGCACCACCGAGGTAGGATTGAGCTCTCCCAACCCTAGCTATTTATAGACTGAGTAAGGTAATAAATTAACACTCACACCAAGGTCAAAAAGAGCTTTACCAATCTTTTGGTCACCAATGACACAAGAAATAATGGGAGCACCAGGATCTTTTCTCTTAGGTGGAGTATCACTCAGTAAGATTGAACTTACTTGTTCAGTCAATAAAATCTTCTTCCAGACCTTAGTTCTGCTTTTACGCTTTTGGGTACAAAGGTCCTTCAAAAACTTAGCATAGGGTGGTATTTGGTTTATAATTTCTAAGAGAGGTAGATAAATCTCGACTTGTCAGAATGTATCCAACATGTTTGACACTTTATTCTTACCAATTTTGGTTGGCTCTCTAAGACGTTGAGGGAATTGTGTTTCCTCCTCATATGGTGCCCTTTCTAGCTCGTCATGTTCCTCCACTTAAGATTGATCTTTTTGAACTTTCTCAGCCTCTTTCTTCTGAGCTTCTTCTTCTGCCTTTCTTTAAACTTCTTGGGCCTTTTGCTTCTTCAGCCTTTCCTCATACTGCTCCTCTGCCTTACTATCCACTTATTTTCTACTTTTCAAAATTGTGACTGCTTGGAATATCTCATGACGAGTCTCAACAAAGGATCCACGCTCCAGTGCTTGTTGCGGATTTGGGTTATCTATCGGTTGACTAGGCAATATTCTCTTTATCTTATCCACAACATTCACTAGTTGTGCCATTTGGGCTCCCATTTAAGCAATGAATTGGGAATGAGAATTCAGTGTTTGGATGGTCACCTGAGAATTATTAGATTGATTTTTAAACTCCCTCAGGTCACTCACCACCTCTTCTTCAAAGCTAGGTGGTCTTGGGGGTGAATTTTGAGTTGGATTTTGATGTTGGAGATGGTTTTGAGGATATGGAGGGTAAACTTGATTTGGATTGAATCCTTGGATTTGGTTTCCTTGAGGGTGAGTTTAATAATTAAATGGTTGGACAACCTGATGGTTATTGAATGGCTGGAGGGCCTAATTATTATTGAATGGCTAGAGAGCCTGAGAATTATTGGATGACTGTTTAGGTTGGTAATTTGATTGAGGATTTCGAGCCATGATTGTTGGTTGGGAGTCGAATGATTGTTGACTCTGTTGGAACCTTGGATGTGGATTATATGATTGTTGCCTCTCAGTGAACCTTGGTTGTGGATTAGGCGATTGTCCTTGTTGGAACCTTGGTGGTGGGTTCTCCACATTTGTAGATTTATAGGACAAAAGTGGGTGATTTCTGGCATTTGAGGTGTATGAATTAGTAAAATAAGCATTATTTGAATAGTTCCACGATGCATTGGCATTGACAACCATTATGTCCTAACACTCATTTTGAGAATACTCAGCTTCTACTTCTAATATTTATCTAGGAGAAGAATGACTTCGCTGAAAAAACTTGTCAATTCATTCTAATTTCTCTCCTATTAATGCCATTGAATCTCTCACATCATCATGATTTATGACTTCAACTTTCTTAGATCTTCTATCTTGTTCACCTCTAGACCTCAACTCAGATTCATATTGAATTGTATTATCACTTATGTTGTCAAATAACTCTAAGAGTTCTTTTGTTGGCTTCAGGATAAATTGACCTTGTGTTGATGCATCTATCAAAGTCTTATGTGCATCTCCATGTCCCATGTAAATTTTTTTAGCTATATCCTGTTCAGAGAACCTATGGTGGGGACATTTATACAAAATTTCATTATATCTCTCCCAAGCATCATGAAATTGCTCACCAAGCAACTCTCTAAAGCTTTTGATTGCATATTGTGCTTCTGAGGTCTTTCCTATGGGATAATGTTTTTCTATGAATTCTTTTTTAAGGGTTTTCCAATCAATTTTAGTTGTTTTAGCCAATTTGATATACCATCTTTTGGCTCTTTCCTTTAGCGACAAAAGAAATAATCTCACTCACAAGTCATTCTTGGATAAATTATCATACCTAACAATAGAGGTTACCTCTAAGAAATCATTTATGTGTTGGTATGGGTGTTGGTATGGGTCCTCAATCCTAAGTCCAAAGTACGGCGGAAGCATATTAATGACACTAGATTTGATCTTATAGTGTTTGACTTCATCTTCTTCTGGAAATTTAGCATACGATTCATACGTGGACAATGGATAATATCCCTTAAAAGATGTGGTTGGTGTA
Organism: Cornus suecica; assembly: GCA_963922005.1. NCBI lineage: Eukaryota > Viridiplantae > Streptophyta > Magnoliopsida > Cornales > Cornaceae > Cornus > Cornus suecica. The sequence goes on from OY998241.1 coordinate 20,104,529, forward strand.
TTCCTTGTATCAGCATTATGGCCGGCCATCTTCTATAAATCTTTTTTCTTTTTCTTTTTGATAATCACAAAATTGCAGTTTTGAGGTCCTAAACGACGTATTTCGGCCTAAAATCAACTAGGCTCATTGAATAATAGTGAGTTTTGTTCAATGCCCCTTTTCCACTCAAAAATCTCACATCGTTTGTGAAAATCAGAGTTTCTGACAGTTTACATGAAAATTGCAGATTTATTTTTCCAGAAAATAAAACTAACTACTTCTAAACTCTTCTAACTATTAATAGAAATAAAGCTAAAATTATGTGCAAAATTAAGATAAACTAAACTCACAAGAGGTCCAATGACGCAACTTTCACTGCTCCGCCAAATCGCTTTGTGCTTCTCAGAGTACCTCGCAAAAACACAAAAATTCCAACTTTAAATACAATACAATAACGCAATGTAAATAAAGTACTAATGATATTGAACAATGCTTAGTCCCTGACAACGACGCCAAAAACTTGATGTCTTTCTAGAGGGGGTAAAAATAATTATTAAAAATAGCCTCTTATGACAACGCTAGGTTTTACCCTACGCAAGCGCACGTATCAATTGTAAAATAACAACGGCTTGAGTAAGGGATATCGATCCCACAGAGACTAAGATTGTTCACTTTAACAGTTCAAAAATAATGAGTTATATTTCTGAAAAGTTGTTTGTTTTGGTGGTCGAAGACCAAATTATCTAAATTATTCTAAAAAGACAAAGTGAATTAGTTTGTGATTCAAGAGAGAGAAAAATTATGATTTTCATCGCTCAACCACTAACCGCATAATATAGTTCTATCAGTGTAACAATTGCAAAAGGGCGATCCGTAAGCTATGAATCAGGTCGTACCACAAATAGCTAAATACGACTCCAAAAAGGATTACCATCAACCGGATCGCGACAACCCATCTGATGACTGAACTGCTTAGTACATGCCAATTAAATTACTCTAATTTACTCCTAAAGCATGAAAATAAACTAAAACATGTCTATTCCAATTCGCCAACGCATGGTCTGTGTCAACCTAGGGTTTCAAGTTTCATGACCACTATTGTGTAAAAAATCATTAGCTAAGCATCCGCGTTCATGCTCATAGTGAATAATTGTGATTATATAAGATAAACATATTTATTAAGTCTAAGATAAGAATCAAAATAAACATGGAAACTTCTTTCAATAATAAAATTGGTCTTTTATCTACTACAATCATCACAGTACGGTCACAACTTTCCCTCATTATAATTGAATACAAAGAGAAAACTACATTATTTGGCAAGGATTTTGCTAGAAAACCCTAGATACCGATTTAGTTGTTCATGGTAGGCGGTGACTGCATCGGTGATGTAGAGATAACTTCCATGGTCTTCTTCTCCGGAACTCTAGGTCTTGAATGGGTTTTCTTCTCTATAACAACTCTTAACTCAATGAACGGACCTGTTTCCTCTGATATATAACTCTATATTTATAGACAAGCCGAGGGAAACCCTAATGGTTGCCCTTTTTGGTAATTTCTCACTAAAACTAATTCAAGCCCTAAGTTCTGATGTATATATGTATGTATATATACATGTATATAGAGGTCTGAAGTCGCAGATGTATCGTGGACTTAAAAACAAGGACTAAACAGGCAAAACCCCGCAGAAAATCTCCAAACTTTCCGCAGCTACAGTCCAAGCATAGGGTTTTACGCTCCAAACATAGGTACCAAGCGTAGCTTGGTTTTCTCCAAGCGTAGGATGAAGTGTAATTTTGCAGTTTCCGACCACTTTTTGAGTCTAAAAGCGTAGGATCAAGCGTTGGGATTTTGGTGAAAACCACTTTTCTCCGTAACTAAGCCAAAATGACCATCTTGAACCCACGATACTTTTTTCTTGAAGTGACGACTTCGGGAAATGATGTTTTTGCCCTCCGGGAGCTATTTTTGTCTTGAAAATACCTCTTTGCCTCTCCTCTTGGATAGAAACGAACGTGAACATGGTTAATTCACCGAAGTTAGCTCTGTTTCTTCATTAAGCTCCTGAAACATGCTTAAACATACAAACGACATAAAAATACCAAATAATGGAATGTAACGACGTTTCAACAGTAAGATAGGGGCTTAAAATGGACAATTTAGAGCACCTATCAAGGACAATTGTAATTTTATTTAAATAAAATTTTAATATATTTTAAACTCTTTTTCTTATTATTATTATTTTAAAATATATTTGTCACTTTTAAATGTTGCCCCCTATTATATTTTTCTATTGAGTTGTAAGGAGAGGATTCGAGAAATTCTTTCACAAGTTTTACCTTGGCATCAAAATTAAAGTTCTAAAGAAAACATAATTATGAACACCATGCACAATATCATTTACAATATATATTTACAATATTACAAAGAAATATTTTAATGAAATGATATTTTAGTCAAAGTGTCTTTATTATATATTTGTCCTTATTGATGTCTGTTTAGAATAGGTAAAAATAGTTGTTAAAAACAACCTCTTATGACAACGCTAGGTTTTACCCTACGCAAGCACATGTATCGATTGTAAAATAGCAATGACTTAAGTAAGGGATATCGATCCCACAGAAACTAAGATTGTTCACTTTAGCAATTCAAAAATATTGAATTATATTTTCTGAAAATGGTTTGTTTAGGTGGTCAATGACCAAATTATCTATTTTAACTAAAATTATCTAGAAAGCAAAGTAAATTGGTTGTGATTTAGATGAGAGAGAAAACTAGGGTTTTCATCGCTCCACCACTAACTGCATAATATTGTTCCTCACTGTATCAACTGTAAGAGGGCGATCCATAATTGTGAATCAAGTCGTACCGTGAATAGCTAAATACGACCCCAAAAAGGAGTACTATCAACTGGATTACGACAACCCATCTCATGACTGACTTAACTAGTGCATGCCAATTATATTACTCCAATCTACTCTTAATGCATGAAAATAAATTAAAGAATGTCTATATTAAATCGCCAAGGCATGACCTGTGTCAACCTAGAGTTTCAAGTTTCATTACCACCATTGTGTAAAAAATCATAATTAAGCATCCGAGTTCTAGCCCATAGTGAATAATCATAGTTGTGTAAAATAATACATTCATTCCATCTAAGACAAGAATTTAGAACAAACATATAATTTTATATTGCAAATCAGTACGGTCTCTTAACTACTATAATCATCATAGTATGGAAAACAGTTTCCCCTCGTTACAATTGAAAACAATGAAATAACTACATTACTTGGCTAGGGTTTCGCTAGAAAATCCTAGATACCGAGTTAGTTGGCCATGGTGGAAGGTGACTACATCGGTGATATAGAAATGAACTCCATGATCTTCTTCTCCGGATCTCTAGGTCTAAATATGGCTTTCAACAGCAACAAGTATGAACGTGAGAAAACTCAATGCATGAACCAGCCAACCTCTCAATGAACGAACGAACCCCTTTACACTGATATATGATCGTGTATATATAGGCAATGGTATAAAGAGGTCTTTTACAGTCTTTTCACTCTCATCCTCATGCAAACCCTAAAATTTGATATATATATGTGTGTGTGTGTATATACATGTATACAGAGGTCTGGAGTCGCAGCCACATCTTGGAATCGAACGAGGGTAGAACATGCAAAACCATCGAAAACCTCAACAAGTTGTCGCAGATACGCTTTAAGCGTACCTGGCCTACGCTTCAAGCGTAGGTCCAAACGTACATCCCAAGCGTAGGTCCAAGCATAAAAATGTGATTTCCAGCCACTTTTTGAAACTGAAAGCGTAGGCACAAGCGTATGTGTTTTCTTCAAAACCATTTTTTTCCGTGAATGCACCGAAACGACCGTCTTAAACCCACGATACTTTTTGCTGAAGATGATGGCTTTAGGAAATGTCGTTTTTGTCCTCCGGGAGCCATTTTCCGTCTTGGACTGCCTCTTTGACTCTCCTCTTTGAATAGAAAGAACATCTACTTCAGTTAATTCACCGAAATTAGCTCCATTTCTTTATTAAGCTCCTGAAACATGCTTTAACATACAAATGCTATAAAAATACCAAATAATGAAATGAAAGAACGTAACAATAGTGAGTTAAGGGGTCAAAATGTCTAATATTTGACACCTATCACACCCCCAAACTTACATATTACTAGTTCCTTAGCAATAAACTCAAGGAACTTTCTTGTGATGATTTTTATTCTAACTATTCTAACCTAATCCATTGCTTTTGCGAGGGTCGATGATTGCACTTAGCATGTGTAACAAGCCTTTTAAACCCCTAGTGGACGAGTGAAGTCTCATGAAGGTTTCCAGTGATGGTACCTATAAACATCTCAGTTCTTTATAATCACGCAGTCATGAATCCACACATAAGTTCAATTAAGTCATAATGTAATGCAAAATACAACATGGATGCAAATACTCCCACTCACTACCAAACAATAGTTATATCGAGCTTCGTATCATGAATGGTTTAAAATAAATGATTTTGCTACTTTCTACTCTCAATCAAGACAACCTTCCGTGATCTTGTGAACACTCAACTATAATATTTCAATTTATCTTCTCCTACTTCATTGATCAAATTTTTGCCATTTTTTGATAAAAACATATATTTTCATCTTTCCACTTTTATCCCTTTTTGTCTTTCTAAGTCTCCAGACTTTTCAGCGGGGATTTTTAGTTCCAACCAACTGGCCCCGAGCTTCTTCCATGGAATTTTATGCTCATCAGTCTTCTCCCCTTTAAACGCGAACAGTGATATTGGTGATACCAAGGTCCGGTTACTCAGCATAAAGAACTACTTTTTGCATTTTATTTTCTCAAAAAATTCTTTATTTTCTCCATTTCAACCATAACATCTCCCATTCTCCCCTTTTATTATGGAAAAATTATTTTTTTCAACTACACAGTGAAAGATCAACATATTTCTCATAGTGAATGTGTACTTGTGCCTATAGGTCAAAGTCGTCCTTCTTGATTTCAATTTCACTAATTCACTCACCTATGTAAAACCACATCACTCCTCTAACTCGATCTAATCACATACTACTTATACATCATAAACATGAACTTAATTAAATTATAATGCAAATTAATCATGCGTGAAAACAAAGAACTGCTCCAAATGTTTTCGAAAATTTATTTCCTTGTAATCCTATACCCTCACCCCCAAACTTAAATGAGACCATGTCCTCATGGTCAAAAAGAATACATGGGAATGGATGTAGTTATCCTTGAAGTTCACTTATGGATTCCAAAGCAAAGCATGAATCCCCTCCCCCACACTTGATTTAGATCACTTGTAAATATATGCAACAAAGCACAAATACCTACAATCATAGCAATGGAAAATGTTTTTTCAAAAATATTCAGAATTTCACACAAATTTTTCAAGGAATTAAAATTTATATTTTTATTTATTTATTATTATTATTTTTTATTTTTTTAAAAATGATTTGACTTTAAGGGCCTACAATCCTATAAAAATAGAAATAAAATTAAATATAAATATAAATAAAAGCAAAGATACAGATAAAGACGTGGCCCTAAGGGTCTACCATCACTAAAAAAAATCAAAACAAAACATAACACAATAAAACAAATCAAAACCTAATTCTAAACCTAGCCCCTACTTAGTATCCATCATCCTCATTTTCTTCATCACTAGCCATGACACTCTTTAACCATATCCGGACTTCCGTTGTCTCTTTCAATTTAGCAAGGTCATCCTCTGGGTTTATCTTCATAATTATCCATCGTCTCTCATCCAGCTCTTCTATCCTATCACCCAATTGCTCTACAATGATCTTTGATAATAGAAACGGGTATGGAAGATAATTTTCAAATTCATCGGCACCCGCCCATTCTCTACTCACAACTGCTCGAGCAATCGACATCTCAGCCATTATCACCGTCGAAATACACACTCTATACCCATGAGTTAGGGCATACAATGTTCTAAGCATCGCGTGTTCCTTCATACCAGTCCTAGTATTCGATCGAATTTAAGCCGCAATGACACAATCCAAATAAAGCAGATCCGACTTCAACCACCAATTATCACATGTCTTATCTCCTGGATCTGACATAACACATAATTCTCTCACCATCTCCTCATTCGTATGGGGCCATACCGGAGGATACTCCTTTAGTTTGTCTTCCAAGTGTCTTGGACTACCAATCGGTATATTCCACGCATCGACAATACTTCTGTTTCCTATCACTATTGGAGCACTCCTCCGAGTTACTTTAATCGATATAACCGCAAATCCTGGTGGTCCGGCAATCGTCATGTTTTGATAGAATCTTCGAACCAAGCCTGGATACACCTTTTCTCCCACCGGTTGCTCTAAACTTCGCAATATTCGTTCCTTAAGGATTCTTCTTCCGAGTGTAGTTAATACTTGGTTCATCCTCTCCGGATGAATAATTTCTTCAAATTGCAGCCTGCACTTCATAAACGATTTCAGTGTGGTTCATTTTCCTTTCCGGCTTGTTGCTCCATTACTTGAACTTTCGGCCTCTACATACGGTTCGTCCTCCTCTATGAGCTCCTCCGGGTCAGAATAATTCTCATTATCACCATCCATCCTCACACTCCCAGGATAGAAAAAAGAAGAAGAAAGAATAGAATGAGAAAATCTAACTATATTGCCCAACTGTTGTGAATTATGAATTATGTCTACCCTATGGGTGTATTTATAGATGAATGTAGAAGACTTAAAGAGGAAAAAGATTTGAAACCCTTGGTTGAATAAGAAAGTGGAAACAACTCATGATCCAACTCCATCTTGTATTTTCATTCCACTTCCTTATCGGACTAGGATTACTCTAAAACCTCTATAAAAATTCTACAAAAACTCCTAAAAATGGCTTAACCAAATCCTAATACAAATACATATACAAACCAGGCCAAAACACCCCGTAAACGGGTTAAATTTTCACTATTTCAAAATATATCTCGTGGTACCCTACGCTTCAAGCGTAGGCTTAGCTTGGAAAAATATTTTTTATTATTAGTTTTTTCAAATGGCCCCCTTCCAATCAATTCATATATTTATAAAACACATGCACCCCCCCCCCCCCCCCAAAACTTAAACGCACAAATGTCCGCATAGTGTAATTAAAAACTTGAAATAATTTAAAACATCAGCACACTGAATATAAGAGCAAAAATTAGGGGACACAACAAACGTGATACAATTGATCATCACAACTGCCATTTTATAAAAGAAGAAAATATCAAAAACATGCAGAGAACTATCATTAAAGCGGTCACATGAAGTACCCTATCACAATGTCTATCCGCTCCACGATTTATCTTTAATGTACCAAAAATAAAACAAAATAAAATAAAATAAAACAAAAATCTAAACTAAGACTACCCTAAGCCTGGACGGTGGTGCAGGTGGAAGATGTACACCCAAATGTTGCCTTATGCCATCAACCCTATGGCATAATTGCCTATGATCTCGTCGACAGGCCTATCTCTCCTGATCAAATATCTGTTCCAGCCTCTACTCTAATCCCTGTATCCGTGCCATAAGAGCATTAAAATGAGCTTGAGATAAAGTGACGATACCACCTGTAGGCGCCTGTGGCATAATAACCTCCTTCTCAACTGCCGCCATCTGCGGCATAATAACATCATCATTAGCGGCATGAGCATCCTGAGCCATACCTGCATCAGCCTGACTGGCATAATCGGCCTATGCCTGGGCCTGTGCATCCTGGCTTGGTAATAAACCAAACCTCGGCCTTTGTGCCATAACAACATCCCCATGTAACCGGGTCTAGACACTTGTCCACATCCCTCTGGAATATGGAGATGCATACCGCATCCATCTCGATCCCGGTATCAAATATCAACTTCATCACTAAGCATGGCAATCGGACCTTGAATAAACGTTGTCGAACTTTAGACTCCTTACGCAAGTGGATGTAATGCGCATACAAGCCCCCCTATAAAATTTGTGGAATATAAATCCACCGCTCGAACTCAAAAACATAGTGGAGGGTCGGAAATGGCGCATAGGACATAGTCATGTAGCTGTGCGGAAGAATCTGCGAACGGACTATCATGTCCCAAAACTAGAGCCTCAGGTGATAGTTCGACTTCTTCGTGCAGTTCCTCCGTCCATCAGCCCACTCCCCCGTAGTCTGAAATATAACAAGATCAGTAATAGACGGGAGTATCTCGGGCATAGGTGGGAACTCAGCAGCTAACTTGGGCGGACACTCGTCCAAAATACCCCATGCATCAACAATAGTCTAGGGAGTAATCTCAAACTCAGTACTTCAGACCACTGTCCGTAGCCTCATCCCCTTACTGTAATGCTGCATGTGTAGCCAAAACTCCCGGATCATGTCCTTATAAATATGCGGGGTGGCCGGGGCAAGAATAGGTAGTAAGCGACGGGCCTTCATTCGGCCTATCGTCCAGGTAGGTACTAGCTATAGCCTCTCAAACACGGCCACTAAATAGATATGTTCCTACTGATACTTCTTCCGGATAGCCCAGTATAGCAAATCTTCAACCGAAGCTGTCCGGGGGACTGGTAGAAAAGTAGTCAAAACACCCAGGTCACCCTCCACTAGTGGCTCAGGTACCCTCTCATCCGGATGATCGGCATCATCTCCCTGGTCAGCATCATCCTCCTATGCACCACTATCACTCTCGGTATCCTCATCCATCTGCTCAGCTTGTAGCTCAGGCACAGGTGGCGGTGATGGTGCGCGTGGGGCAACTGGCCATATTATAAGCCTTCCATAGGGTAGGTGAAAATCACGGCCCCGTGTGGTGGACTCGGGCACCTCTGCCTCAAAAGATGATGAAGATGATAATGTTGTGTCGACATACTGTGGTCTCGAAGCACGTGTATTCCGGTGACGAATAGGTGCTCGGTCGGGAGATGATGATCTTGACCTCTGTCGACCATCTCGCTCTACTAGTCTGGCAGCCTCGGCCACTCACCTCGTCGTGCCCTTAACCCATGCCATACTTATAATATGGAATTTGAAAAAAGTAAGTGATACTATTTCAAACACTGAATCAAACTCAAACTATATCTAAATATACCCAATATGACGATTAAACAAGCCTTCATCCCAAAAGTTCGATATTCAAGCCTCTTTCGAAGTCGAAAATCTCAACTTGTTGGAAAATGGATCAAAACACGATTTTGATCAGACTCGTTCATCAATACTAGTTTAGAATAGTTAATAAAGTCATATGAAATCAAAATAAGGAAACAAAACTCATTGAATCGAGATAAATGATGATTTTTCCAAAATTGATATTCGAAGACTTTTCGAGTTCTTCACGCGAATCCGAACGAATCACAAACTAATTTGACAATCTGCCGTTAATGAACGATGAGGAATAGGATGAATAAACAGTACAAACAAACCTCATGAAGATTGGTGGAGAAATGAGGAAAAGAAATGAGTTTGAAATAAAAATGGGGGGAATGGCCTGACGGGTCTATTTTATAACAGGCCCGTCGCTACACTTGAAGCGTAGCTGGGCCTACGTTTGAAGCGTAGGTCCACATGGCCCAAAATAATTTTCTTCATCTTCAAATGTCGTCTTTAACCCTATGCACTCTCAAGGCTTTCTACACACCCTTATCTATCCTATTGGCTCAATTTACCCTTCCTACTCAGATGATGATGGTTTCACGACTCAATTTTACAGACTCGATCTTAAATACAAAAATGACTAAATTACCATTTACAAGTATAAACTAGGATCAAAAGCTACTCTCAATCACCTAGTACCAATATTTAACGTCGTTGGTGTGACGTTGCTACCTCTCAATACTTTGAATCAAACTTATCCAGCTCGGGTGGTGGTTCAGTTAAATCAATCATTTCTACCACACACTCAGCTGGTTCAACCTCTATGTAGTGCTTCAATATTTGTCCATTGACAACAAACTTCTTTCGAGTGTCAGGATCATCGAGTTCCAAGACTCCATAGGGGAAAACCTTTGTAATCTTGTATGGCCCATCCTATCTCAATTGGAGCTTACCAGGAAATAGCTTGAGTCTCGAATTAAACAGCCAAACCTTCTGGCCGAGCTCAAAAACTTTATTTCTAATATATTTATCATGAAATGCTTTTGTTCAAGCCTTATAAATCCGAGAGTTTTCATATGCATTATTTCTCAACTCCTCAAGTTCCTGAAGTTGGAGTTTCCTCTCTGCACCGGCTTTCTTTATATCAAAATTCAATCTTCGAACAACTCAGTATGTTCGGTGTTCCAGCTCTACAGGGAGATGACACGCTTTACCGTATACAAGCCTATACGGTGTCATACCAATTGGCGTCTTAAACAGAGTCCTATACGCCCAAAGCGCATCATTTAGCCTTCTCGGCCAATCCTTCAAATCTGGATGCACAGTCTTTTCCAAGATATTGTTAATCTCCCTATTTGAATCCTTCACTTTCCCTTATGATTGGAGGTGATAAGGCGTACCAATTCTATGAGTGACATTGTACTTCTCACATAAAACAGGAAGAAACTGATTGTCAAAATGGCTTCCACCATCACTAATCAATACTCGTGGTATACCAAATCTTAAGAAAATGTTCAATTTCATAAAATCTTCCACCACATCATGGTCATCACGTTTGGTTGTTATAGCTTCTACCCATTTCAAAACATAATCAACCCCTACAAGTATATACTCCTTATTTGCTTTCGGAAATGGTCCCATTAAATCAATCCCCCATACATCAAATAATTCCACAATCAGAATTGGGGTTAGAGGCATCATGTCTCGTCGAGATATGGATCCCAACTTTTGACATCATAGGCATGCTTTTCAAAACTCAAAAGCATATTTGAATATGGAAGGCTAGTAAAATCCATTCTGCAGCACCTTGTGAGCTTTCTTCTGAGCTCCGAAATGCCCTTCATACTCTAGCGTGTGATAAAATGTCAATATGTTTTGCACCTCACTCTTTGGGACACATTTTCTGATAATCTGATCAGAGCAATACTTATATAGCTGCGGATTATCCCAGATATAGAATTTAACTTGGCTGAAGAATTGGTCCCTCTCATTCTTGGACCATCCTTTTGGAATTTGACCCGTGACTTTATAATTGACAATGTCAGCATACCACGGTGTTTGTTCCACAAAAGACACATTGAACAGATGTTCATCCGGGAATGAATCCCTAAGAGAAGTAGTTTCCTTTGTGGACTCGACTATAATCCTTGACAAATGATCCGCAACAACATTCTCTGTTCCCTTCTTGTCTTTGATTTCCAGGTTAAATTCTTGTAACAGCAGAATCCACTGGATCAGTCTGGGTTTAGAGTCCTTCTTGGTTAGCAATTACCTCAACGCAGCATGATCCGAGTAAACAACAACCTTGACGCCCAATAGATATGATTGGAATTTATCCAAGGCAAAGACAACTACCAGCAACTCCTTCTCGGTAGTTGTATAGTTCATCTAAGGTTCATTCAGAGTCCTACTGGTATAGTAAATCGTATATGGCAGCTTATCTTTTCTCTGACCCAACACAGCTCCTATGGCATAGTCAGAAGTGTCACACATAAGCTAAAATGGTAGAGACCAATCTAGCGGATGAATAATTGGGGCTATTGAGAGTTGAGTACGCAGCTCCTAAAAGGCATGAAGACACACTTCATCAAAGACGAAGGTTGCATCCTTAGCCAATAAGTTGCATAATAACAGGATTTTGCTAAAATCTTTAATAAACCTTCAGTAAAACCCGGCATGGCTCAGAAAAGAGCGTGTATGCTTAACAAATGTGGGAGGAGGCAATTTTGAAATTAATTCAAAATTTGTTTTATCTACCTTTATCCCTCGCTTTGATACAATATGGTCCAGTACTATCCCTTCTTGAACCATAAAATGGTTATTTTCCCAACTTAGGATCAGATTCGTCTCCTTGCATCTCTTAAGCACCAGTTCTAGATGTTTTAAACAGTCTTCAAAGGTTTCCCTAAAAACTGAGAAGTCATCCATGAACACTTCAAGAAATTTCTCTACCATGTTAGAGAAGATAGACATCATACACTTTTGGAATGTTGCTGGTGCATTACATAAACTGAAAGACATCCATCTATACGCAAAAGTGTCATACGGACAAGGAAAAGTGGTTTTCTCCTGATCAACATGATCAATCGCCACTTGATTGTGGCTGGAATATCCATCCAGAAAGCAGTAATAACTCTGCTCGACTAATCTCTCCAGGATCTGATCGATAAATGGAAAAGGGAAATGATCCTTCCTAGTGTTCAAGTTGAGCTTCCTATAATCAATGCATACATGCCACCCCATGGTCCTGCGCTGTGGAATTAGCTCACCTTTTGAGTTTGGCACCACCTAAAACGTTCGAGTTCTTCTGCACCACCTGAGTTAGACTTACCCATGTGCTATCGGAAATGGGGTAGATGAAACCCGCATCTAGCAATTTCACCACTTCTTTCATCACCACATCTTTCATATTTGGATTTAGCCTTCATTGCATTTCTCTCGATGGCTTTGCATTCTCCCCAAAATGAATGCGATGCATGCAAATCGAAGGGTCTATGCCTTTCAAGTCAGCAACACTTCATCCTATTACCTCTTTGTTCTCACTCAAGACTTCGACCAGACTCAATTCCTATTTTTCTATCAGTTTTGAAGAGATAATGACAGGAAGAGTCTCATCGGGTCCCAAGAAAATATATTTAAAATTTCCAGGTAGTTCCTTGAGTTCCAAGGTAGGAGGAGTAGTTAAGGATGTAATTGGTAGAGTATTTAAAACTATTGGAAGTGGTTCAACCGGCTCCCTCCATGGTTGAGTGTATAATGCAGTCTCCATCTCATCCAGCTCTTCATTTTGCAGCTTCCAATGTGACTCCCAATCAGCTATTTCCTCATCCGGCTATTCTCTAGTCATAAATGACTCTAGTTCATCCTTCTCCAGGATTTGAGTCGCAAAATCTGCTATGATATCATCCAGTTCATCGCACTTATTAATTTGGAAACATTCCCCTGATTCAAGCAATTAGTGGCTTCCTCCGAACACATTCATCCTAACCTTCATATTTTCAAAAGTCAGATCCATGGCTTCAGTTCTCCAGTTAATGCATGCATTCATCGTGGCTAAGAATGGTCGTCCTAATATCACCAGAATGTGTTTCTTTGAGTCAGGGACAAGTTTTGTATCCAGGACTACAAAATCAATCAAAAAATAAAACTTGTTCACTTGAACAATGACATCTTTAAGAACTCCTCTTGCCTGCTTGACTGATCGATCAACAAATTGAAGTACGACCTTAGTGGGACTGAGCTTACCCAACCCTAGCTGTTAGTAGACTGAATAAGGAAGCAAGTTAATACTCGCACCTAGATCAAGAAGAGCTCTACCAATTTCCTGGTCACCAATGACACATGGAATAGTGGGAGCACTGGGATCTTTCCTCTTAGGTAGAGTATCACTTAAAATCAATGAACTCACTTGCTCAGTCAAGAGTATTTTTGTTAGATTCTTTACTCTACTCTTTTACTTCTGGGTGCAAAGATCTATGAAAAACTTAGCATAAGGCGGTATCTAGGTGATTACATCTAAGAGAGGTAAATTAATCTTGATTTGTCAAAATGTTTCCAAGATATCAGATGCTTTCAGCTTCCCGTACTTGGGCGGCTCTCTAAGACGCTGAGGAAATGGCGTTGCCTCCTCGTAACTTACATTGTCTGGCTCTTCAAGTAATTTTTAATTGACATTGTCATCCTATTGTGGTTGATCCTTCTGAACTCTTTTAACCCCCTTTCTTTGCTCTTCTTCGGCTTCATTCCTTTGTGCTTGTTCGACTTCCTTTTTTTTTTGTAACCTCTCTTCATGTTCCTCCTCAACTCTACTCTCCACTTCCCTTCCACTTCTCAGAGTCGTGATTGCTTGAATTGTCTCATTAGGTTCATTGACAAATGATCCGAGCTCCAGTGCTTGTTGTGGCCTTGGGTTAGCGACCGGCTGACTAGGCAATCTTCCTGGTTCTCTTATATTCCTCTCATTAGTCGTTTGGCCCATCTGCATATGCAGTTGCGCCAATGATTGGGAATGAATGCCTAACATGTTATGAATGTCCAGTATAACCTACTCTAACCTATTAGTCTAGAAACCGGGTGGAGGAGTTTGGCTTCTTTGAGGCTAGGTTTGGTAGTTATATGGTTGCATAGCCTGATTATTATTGAATGGCTGAAGATCTTGGGAATTATTGAATGACTGAAAAGCTTGGGAATTATTGAATGATTGGAGAGCTTGGGAATTATTGGATGTTTTGGGTTGGTAATTGGACTGAGAATTTCTAGCCATGATTGTTGGTTGTGAGTCGAATGATTGTCGACTCTGTTGGAACCTTGGTTGTTGGTTGTATGATTGTTGTCTCTCAGTGAACCTTGGTTGTGGGTTATATGACTGTTGTCTGTCTATGAACCTTGGCTGTTGATTGGATGATTGTCCTTGTTGGGGCCTTAATGGTGGATACTCCACATTTATAGATTTATATGATAGGAGTGGATGATTGTCCTTGTTGGGGCCTTGATGGTGGATACTCCACATTTGTAGATTTATATGATAGGAGTGGATGATTTCTGGCATTTGAGGTTTATGAATTGGTGAAAGGAGCATTATTAGAATAGTTCCACAATGCATTGGCATCAGCAACCATTATCTCCTGACACTCATTTTGAGAGTACTCAACTTCTACTTCAAACGTCTCTCTTGGAGGGGAATGACTTCGCTGCATAAACTTTTCAATTCTCTCTAATTTCTCTCCAAACAATGCCATGGTATCTCTCACATCATCATACACTACAACATAAGATTTCTCAGATCTCCTATCCTATTGTCCACCTCTAGACCTCAACTCAGATTGATATTGAATTATGTTTTCACTGATATTATCAAATATCTCCAAAAGTTCTTTAGATGGCTTCAAGATAAACCGACCTTGTGTTACTGCATCTATCAAAGTCTTATGCGCCTCTCCAAGTCCCATGTAAATTTTTTTAGCAATATCCTGTTCAGAAAACCTATGGTGGGGACACTTATACAAAATTTCATTATATCTCTCACAAGCATCATAAAAATGTTCACTAGGTAACTGCCTAAAGCTTTTGATTGCATCTTCTGCTTCAGAGGTCTTTCATATGAAATAATGCTTTTCAATGAATTATTTCTTAAAGGCTTCCCAATCAATTTTAATTTCTTTTGCTAATTTGATGTACCATATTTTAGCTCTCTCTTTGAATGACCAAGGGAATAATCTCACTCGTAAGTCATTTTTGGACAGATTGTCATACCTAACAGTAGAGGCAACCTCTAAGAAATCATTGATGTGCTGGCATGGGTCCTATATTCTAAGACCTGAAAATTTTGGAAGCATATTAATCACGCTTGTTTTGATCTCAAAATGCTTCGCTCCTTCTTCCTCCGAAAAATTAGCATAGGAGTCGTACGCATCGGGCGCGTAATATCCTTTTATTGATGTCTCTGGTGCCCTTGGCGGGTTAGCTCTTTGGTCAACCATCGCTTCTTCTTTTGACTGATGTTGTCACTCTTTAATAGCTCGACATAAATGACGAAGATTCTTTTCGATCTCAGGATCGTACTCGACTAATGCAGTGCTAAAATTAGAATGGGTTGATCTATCGGTCATACGCTACTCAAACGACTATATTTATTGTTTTTTTTATGAAATAAAATCTAACTAATATTAACTACTTCTAAGCTACTTTAAATATCAACAAAAAATAAAGCTAGAATGAATATGCAAAAATCAAGGCAACACTAAAAGTCACAAAAGTTCCAAACGCAACTTCAGAAGCTCTGCTTTTACCTTCTATGTTCTTTAGAGTACTTGTCAATCACACAAAAATCTAACTTTAGCTACAACTAAAATAACGCAAAAACAAATAAATTACTAAAGTTATTTGAACAATGCTCAGTCCTCGGCAATGGCGCCAAAAACTTGATGTCTGTCTAGAGGGGGAAAAATAGTTATTAAAAACAACATCTTATGACAGCGCTAGGTTTTACCATACGCAAGCACACGTATCGATTGTAAAATATCAATGGATTGAGTAAGGGATATCGATCCCACAGAGACTAAGATTGTTCACTTTAACAATTCAAAAACATCGAATTATATTTTCTGAAAATAGTTTGCTTAGTTTATCAAAGACCAAATTATCTATTTTAACTAAAATTATCTAGAAAGTAAAGTAAAGTAAATTGGTTATGATTCAGATAAGAGAGAAAACTATGGTTTTCATTGCTCCACCACTAACCGCATAATATAGTTCCTTACTGTATCAATTGTAAGAGGGCGATCCATAACTGTGAATTAGGTCATACCGCAAATAGCTAAATACGACCCCAAAAATGAGTACCATCAACCGGATTGTGACAACCCATCTCATGACTAATCTAACCAGTGCATGCCAATTATATTACTCCAATCTACTCCTAATGCATGAAAATAAACTAAAGCATGTCTATATTAAATCGCCAAGGCATGACCTGTGTCAACCTAAGGTTTCAAGTTTCATTACCACCATTGTGTAGAAAACCATAATTAAGCATTTGAGTTCCAGCCCATAATGAATAATCATAGTTGTGCAAAATAATACATTCATTCCATCTAAGACAAAAATTTAGAACAAACATATAATTTTATATTGCAAATCAGTACGGTCTCTTAACTACTACAATCATTATAGTATGGTCAACAGTTTCCCCTCGTTACAATTGAAAACAATGAAATAACTACATTACTTGGCTAGGGTTTTTCTGGAAAACCCTAAATACCGAGTTAGTTGGCCATGGTGGAAGGTGACTGCATCGGTGATATAGAAACGATCTCCATGATCTTCTTCTCCGGATCTCTAGGTCTAAATATGGCTTTCAACAACAATAAGTCTGAACGTGAGAAAAATCAATGCATGAACCAGTCAACCTCTCAATGAATGAACGAACCCCTTTATACTGATATATGATCGTGTATATATAGGCAATTGTATAAAGAGGTATATTACAGTCTTTTCACTCTCATCCTCACGCAAACCCTAAAATCTTATATATATATGTGTGAGTGTGTGTGTGTGTGTATACATGTATACAGAGGTCTGGAGTTGCAGCCATGTCTTGGAGTCGAATGGGGGTAGAACATGCAAAACCATCGAAAACCTCAACAAGTTGCCGCAGATACGCTTCAAGCGTAGGTCCAAACGTACATCCCAAACGTAGGTCCAAGCATAAAAATGTGATTTCCAGCCACTTTTTGAAACTGAAAGCGTAGGCACAAGTGTAGGTGTTTTCTTCAAAACCACTTTTCTCCGTGAATGCACCAAAACGACCGCCTTGAACCCACAATACTTTTTGCTGAAGATGATAGCTTCTGGAAATGTCATTTTTGTCTTCCGGGAGCCATTTTTTTTGTCTCGGACTACCTCTTTGACTCTTCTCTTTGAATAGAAAGAACATGTACTTCAGTTAATTCACCGAAGTTAGCTCCATTTCTTCGTTAAGCTCCTGAAACATGCTTTAACATACAAATGCTATAAAAATACCAAATAATAAAATGAAAGGACGTAACAATAGTGAGTTAAGAGGTCAAAATGTCTAATATTTGACACCTATCACTTATACAAATATCTAATAAAAAAATCTTAATATTTTTCTCCCAGGGGACCTTCAACCATTTACTTGTTGAATATGGTCCATGACCAAGCTTTTTGGACACTAAATTCCACCTTGAACTCTTAAAAAGGTAAAAAAATATAATTAAACCATACTATATTAATTGCAATGCTATATTATTTTTTAGTACTTGTAAAAGAGTTTGGCCATTGTAAAGCGTTGTGTGGACCTATTTTACAAAACTTTCAAAATTTTAATTTTCAGATATTTCAACTATGTTTAATCATCTACGTACAAAACATCATACCATATTATAATATAACGAAATTTTTTCGAAAGCGTCAACAAGTACTCAATTGCTTTTGCCGAATGAGATTTGATTTTGGGGATCACGAGGCGGGTTCACCTAAGCAACTTGTATTTGTAAGCACCCGTAATTTTTCATTCCTATGTAATAGTCTTCTGTTCGTGTTGGAAACTTGCAACTTACTAACTATACAGGAACTATAATTTTCCATGTCTATAAATAATGGTAGGAAAGATAGGCGTTCGTTTGCGTAGCTCAAAATTTTGTAAACGATGCATTCTAGAGTAGTTGGATGGGTTGGACTTCAGTGGACTCGTCAAACACCACTAAAGTTGTAAGGAGTGACTGCTAGAGAAGTTGAAATTGAGGCCAAAGAACTGAAAATGTTGGTATTGTGTTCCATGTCTATACTCTAGAATTAAGCTTAAAATGAAATTAACACGATCTAATTCAACCACTCACAATCGCACGTTTTTTTGCATAATAGCATACTTGAAAAGTTGGCAAACTCACGGAGACTATTGTACAATACTCTGAATCTAGTGAACTCTATGCAATCGCACGAATTTTTGCATAATAGTTTACTTGAGAAGTTGCCGAACTCACAAAGACTATTGTACAATACTCTGAATCTAGTGAACTCTATGCTTGGATTGAAAAATTATCAATTTAAGTTTTGTCATTAAAACTAAATAAAATATATAAATTATTAAATTGAACTGAGAAGAAACTATAAATTAACTAATACTAGGAAAATAACATGATCACTAGCGTTGTAATGAGAAATTATTCATTCAATAGTGAGGGAGAACATAATCATGCATGAATTAGACTAGTACGGCTACAAGCGCGCTCCTAAGTCCCAAATACAATACATTCCATCCCTTTAAGTGCAACCCATCTTCGGTCAAGCGTGACTTGTGCGTGCAATTACTCTACGTTAGCTACTTTAAACTATTTTACTCTAATTACTACTAATGCATGTCGATTTCACATTTCCTTAGCATGTTTTGTCAAAACTTTAAATTTAATGTTCATGATACACCATTGTGGGGAAACCATATTTATGATCATCGGAAACAAACATGAATGAGTAAGATAAAATTTTCATTCAATCTAAGACAAGAATAGAACAAAAATAGAATCTTGTATAAAAACGGTTAACACTCGTTTATCCAAAAACACTTCGCTCGAACTCTAACTATATAATCATCAAACATGTGTTCTTTAGCTTCCCATTAAAATAAAATAAAATAATATATTCATTACTTGGTGTAGGCCCATTTTTACATCAGGCCCATCATACAAAATCAACACTGGGTCAGCATATCTGTTAGGCCCAAACAGAAAACAAAGCCCAAAGATATAAGCCCATTCCAGGATAAATTAAAGAAATGGCCATTTCAATATTTACAATCAAAACTGACATGGTTTTGATTATAGCAGTTTTGCAAAATATTAAACTTGTATTTAATGTAGAGATATTGTCTTTAATATGTCTTAAAACCTATTTATGAGGTTAAGACCAGGTTCATGTATAAAAAGAAGAAAAAAGAAAAGGAAAAGGATCCGAAATTGCTCTCACTCTTGCTGATTCTTAAAATTCTATGTATCTTCTTGCTATTTATCTATTTGTTAACTTCTGTTTAATTACAAAAGTTAAGATTCGTTCGAAATTCACGAACGGGTTTACACTTTTTGGCGCCGTCTGTGGAAACTCGATTTCTAGACAGAAGCTATTAGATCAATGGCGGGAGAAACCACTACACAGTTAGGAGATACAGCTGCAATCCTTCAACGTCTGGAGGCCCTTGAAAAAGAAGATCAGGAGCTAAGGCAAATGTTGGATCAGTCTGAACATCCAGAGTTTCCTATAGCAGGACGCCGTAATGGCCCTGGTGTTGAAGAAGAAGACAGTCACCATGAAGCAAGTTCAACAGATCGAACAGCAGATCGTACCCGTACCCAGCCAATCGCAGATGAAGCAAATATCAATAATCGTGCAGTTCCGCTCGATATGGTGACCCGGCTTCAAAAGATCGTAGACGAACAAGTAAAAGATCTCAGAACACAATCACCAGCCGATCTAGCCATCGAAATGATAGCCAAAATGATTAAATCACCGTTCAGCCCCGAAATACAACAGGCGAGAAGGCCAGATAAATTCCGGATGCCAAAATTCATCATGTTCAATGGGACGCAGGACCCAATTGAACACCTATTTCATGTGGAGCAGATGATGACTCTCGATATGGCAGATGATGCACTAATGTGCAAGGCTTTTTCTACAAGCCTAATAGGCCCAGCTCTGTTATGGTTTAGGCAGTTGCCCGGCAGTTCGATCGATTCTTTCCAAACGCTGATGGAAAGGTTTCTGGCCCAATATTTTGGTAATCGGAAGCAGAAGATAACCATTTCTAATCTGTTCACGATGAGACAAGCGAAAGGTGAAACGTTGAAGAATTTCCTATCCAGATTTAATTTGGAAATGGGAATGATACCCAGTTGTGATCAACCAGCAGCAGTGGAAGCTTTCAAGGTAGCTATCGAACAAGGGACCAGCTTTCATAGATCCTTGGTGAAGTCAACACCCCTCAACATGGGTCATTTAAATTCACGGGCGCAAGGATATCTGAGATTGGAAGAAGACGAACAAGAAAGAGGTCATCGTTCGGCATTGGTTAGTGTGGAAAACAAGTCAAAATAAAGGATAATAAAAAAGGCAGATAATATGAGCAACCAGCGGTCAGCTCCGTACAGGCAATAGGAGAGGAGGCCAAGGTATGACATACCTGAAACTCCACTTCGAACAACCTTAGCAAAGTTGTACAATGAGAATAAGGCGAAGGGTATTTTTCGCCCACCATTTCCGCTGAAAACACCACCAGAGCTGCAGGACCGTTCGAGGCATTATGTGTTCCACAATGACTTTGGTCATTTAACCAATGAGTGCAGACAATTGAGGAGGCAGGTTGAGACCTTGATAGCCAAAGGAGATTTGAAGGAATATGTGGACAACGGAGTCAAAAATTTTGATCGACCGAAGCCCAATAAAATTGTGGGCGGACAGCCGGTAAAAATTATTGACACAATTCATGGGAAACCAGAGGAGGATGAGGAAAGCCGTTCGGTTCAACGTTCACGAATGCGTAATGCCAACAAGATCCGAAGGGTTGGGGAGGTGAATGTCATTCGGAACTACCCAATGCCTACAATATCATTTACCCAGGAGGACTTAAGACGTGTATAGCTACCACATGAAGATCCACTGGTAATTTCGATCATAGTTTCAAATTGTTTAATTAAAAGGGTGTTGGTTGATCAAGGTAGCAGCACGAACATCTTGACCAAATCAGCTTTCGAGAAGATTGGCATCAATACGGAGTTAATCAAACCAACTGCCAGTCCGCTGGCAGGGTTTGATGGAAAGAGGATTTGCCCGATCGGGATCCTCAGTTTACCTGTGACAGCCGCAAAGCGAACTTTGACGGAAAATTTCATGTTGGTGGACATACAACCCTCCTATAATTTGATCATGGGAAGAGGTTGGATTCATCGGATGCAAGGAGTTCCTTCTACTCTGCATCAGGTGATGCGGTGTATTGATCCTTCAGGAAAAGGGTTTATCGATATTCAAGGCGATCAAGTAGTGGCGAAAGAATGTTATGCCATCGTCTCCAGAGGTTTGAAGGGCGAAACCTCTGAACAAAGCTTGTAGCAATTACCGGACCTCCCTGATCAGACTGATAATGATGAAAAGACCGAAGAGGACACCATCACAGTGGATCTGATCGTCGGGAGCAAGGGTAGGACCACCCAAATTGGAAGAGGATTGAGTTCTGATGAAAGGAGCAACTTGATTTCTATGTTGAGATCAAATATTGATGTTTTCGCTTGGGAGCACAGCGACATGCCTGGGGTCAATCCAGGAACCATGATGCACACATTAAATGTTTACTCCGATGCACATCCCGTACGTCAACGACCAAGAAGGATTGGAACCGAACGAGGAAAGTTTGTAGCTGAAGAAGTTAACCGATTGCTAGATGTTGGTTTTATCAGAGAGGTTCATTATCCCGTTTGGATGTCCAACGTTGTCGTGGTACAAAAGAAGAATGGGAAGTTCCGAATGTGTGTGGACTTCACCAACTTAAATAAAGCTTGTCCGAAGGACAGTTTTCCTTTACCCAAGATTGATCGCATGATCGACGCAACCACAGGGTTCGAACGTCTTACCTTCCTGGATGCCTATTCGGGATACAATCAAATCCCAATGAACCCAAAAGATGAAGACAAAATAGCGTTCATCATCGAACGAGGGACCTATTATTACAAGGTCATGCCGTTCGGTCTCAAAAATGCAGGTGCAACTTATCAGCGGCTGATTGATAAGATTTTCAAAACCCAAATTGGAGATACGGTGGAGGCCTACATTGACGACATGGTTGTTAAAAGCTAGCACAAGGAAGATCATTTGAAGCACTTGGAGAATGTGTTCGCATCCCTGCGATCCCACAAAATGAAGCTGAACCCGGAAAAATGCACTTTTGGTGTGTCTTCCGGACAATTCTTGGGACACATAGTTAAAAAAGATGGAATCAAAGCAAGCCCAACACAAATTCAGGCATTGATCCAGATGAAGGCACCTGAGTCCCCAAAATAAATTCAGGTACTCACAGGAAGATTAGCAG
The DNA here is from genome assembly GCA_963922005.1 of Cornus suecica. NCBI lineage: Eukaryota > Viridiplantae > Streptophyta > Magnoliopsida > Cornales > Cornaceae > Cornus > Cornus suecica. The sequence goes on from OY998241.1 coordinate 20,127,218, forward strand.
CTCTGAGCCGGTTCATCTCCAAACTGTCATATAGATGCAAGCCGTTCTTCGATGTCCTGAAGTCTAAGAAAATAATTGCTTGGGGAGAGAAACAACAAGAAGCATTTGATCAACTGAAACGCTACATGGCGAAACAACCGATTCTGACGGCACCCAAGGATCATGAGTCTTTGATTCTTTATTTAGCAGTTTCTCCGAACGCAGTCAGTTCAGCATTGGTAAGAGATGATGGGAACAGACAGTACCCAATTTACTATGCGAGCAAAACATTGCTTGACGCCGAGAGAAGGTATTCAAAGACAGAGAAAATCATCTTGGCATTAGTCCAGGCAAAACGAAAGCTGCGTCATTACTTCGAGTCCTATCCGATCAGAATCCCAACAACATTTCCCATCAAAGCAATTTTGTCAAAACCCGACTTTTCGGGACGAATGACAAAATGGTCAATAGAGCTAAGTATGTTCGATATTACTTATGAGCCCCGAACGTCTCTAAAGGGTCAAGCTGTGGCGGATTTCCTCCTGGAATATGAAGTGACTGAAGATGAGGTCTGCGATGTAAATCCAAGGTGGTTGCTTTATGTAGATGGATCAGTGAATAGCCTGGGGGCAGGTGTGGGGATCGAACTAATATCCCCAGAAGGCACCAAATTGCAGCAATCGATCAAATTGTCCTTTAGCAGTTCAAACAATGAGGCTGAATACGAAGCCGTTTTGGCAGGATTAAGGTTAGCAAAGGAGCTCCAGGTCAAAGAATTAACTGTGTTCAGTGACTCTCAGTTAATTGTAAATCAGATCACAGGAAGTTATAATACAAGTGAAGAAAGGATGTTGCAGTATAAAAATGTCGTTCACGAAGAAATGAGAAACTTTCAAGTAGTCATTTTCAAACAAATTCCAAGGACGGAAAATCATGGGGCTGATTATGTAGCAAATCAAGCATCTTCAGCTGGATACGATATGGTCAGAATAATTCCTGTGGATGAACTGTTCACCCCCTCGATCGGTAAAAAGAAGGAGGTATGCGTGATTCCGTACGAGCCAAGTTGGATCGATCCAATCCTTGAGTATTTATTGATCGATGTTCTACCTGAGGATCGACGGGAGGCAAAGAAAGTAAGAGCAACTTCTACCAAGTATTCAGTGATCGATGGCTATCTATACCACCGATCGACAAGTGGGCCCTATCTGTGATGTTTGGCACCATCTGAAGCATAAGAGGTACTCAAGCAGTTGCACGATGGGACTTGTGGAAGCCATATTGGAGGTAGATCATTATCTCATAGAGCAAAAACACAAGGATATTTCTGGCCGTACATGATCCGGGACGCGAAGGAATACGCAAGAAGGTGTGACAAATATCAGAGACATTCGCATATAATCCATCAACCAGCAGAGCTTCTCACAACGATGGCCTCTCCCGTTCCGTTCGCACGATGGGGAATGGATGCGGTCAGACCATTAACAAGGGCAACATCAAATCAAAAGCATGTGCTTTTGGCCACAAATTATTTCACTAAATTGGTGGAAGCGAAGGCTTATGTAAGAATCACTCACACTCAAGTGATAGATTTTATTTTAAATCGTATAATCTATAGGTTTGGAGTACCAAAGTACATAATGATGGACAACGGCACAAATCTGGACAATCAGTACGTGCGGGCGTTGCTGGATGAGTACGACATCAATCAGAATTTATCATCTGTCAGCTATCCGCAAGCAAATGGACAAGCTGAGATAACGAACAAAATGATTTTTGCCGGGATAAAGAGAAAATTAGAAGGGATCGAAGGAAAATGACGATGGTTAGACGAATTACCAAGGGTCCTCTGGAGTTACCGAACGACTCCACGCAAGCCAACCGGGATGACTCCATTCGCTATGGCGTACGGAGTCGAGGCGGTTATCCCAATTGAATTGGAAGTTCCCACAACAAGAACTCATCTATTCGATCCTAAACAGAACGAAGAAATTCTAAAAATCAAAGGTAATCTCATAGATGAAAAGAGGGAGATGGCCTCAATAAGACTGGCAGAATATCAATAAAGATTGATGAGGAGTTACAACAAGAAAGTGAAACCGAGATCATTTCAAGTAGGCGATCAAGTACTAAGGGTGTTGGCTAATAGATCAAACAAACTGGATCCCACATGGGATGGGCCGTACACAGTAACAGAGGTGATCGGCAAAGGTGCCTACAGATTGGCCGATCAAGATGGAAAACAAATCGAACGAGCTTGGAATGCAATACACCTGAAAAGGTATTTTCAATAAAATTTATGTTGATCTTAAATGTCGTTTAACAGTTTGTATGATAAGATACATTTCAAATCAATAAAGATATTATTCATATCTTCTCATATCTCTGTTCAAACTATATAAGCCATTTATACAAAAGACCATCATGAAGATGGCATCAAGTTCCTATTTTCACAAAGACGTACAAAGATACGCATCAAAAAGGTTGTGTTCAAAAGAACACATCATTCTGTTCAAAAAATATTAAGCACAATAGTGTTGTCCTGTTCAAAAAACATTATGCACCTCAGTGCCACCTATTCAGAAAATATCTATGCACCTTAGTGCCATCCTGTTCGAAAACATTAAAGCACACCTGTGCCATTTCAAAACTTGTCCAAAAAACGCTCACCACAGGAGCATCAAAAAATATATATGATGTTACAGACCTCAAAAATTGTTCAAAGATAGAAACTTCTAATAAAGAAGGTGGAGGATTAATATCATCAGTGAGCGGTTGCTGGCTCTCTGAAACAGGAATGGAAGGCTCAGCTGACACCTCAGTTGTAGCAGCAGGGACTGCAGTGATGGGTGTTGGTCGTTCGGCCGGAATGATCCCATGCAAAATAAATTGAGCTAAGTCTTTTTCATCTTGGGAAGCCTCAGGCTCTTCATATGGGTGAACAACTCCGCAAGCAGCATCATGAGCGGCCGGATTATCATATGTACGAACAGATGGATCCGATGACATTTGATCATAACAAAATCTGAACCCATCACAGAACTTTATGTCAAAAATGCTCACATATCTCCGGTGCATGTCCATACCTCCCATTCGGCAAATTTCTAAACCTGTTTTCAGAACAGCATTGGAAGTTTCAAGGTTATGGATCTGATTCTTCAGTTCAGCATTCCGATCAGATTCCTTCCGATGGAGTTTCCTTAAGCTCTCCACCTCGAGCTCCAAGATTTACTTCTGTTTTTCAGCCAACATGGCGCATTTATCAGCTCGCAGGTATGCATCATCTATGCTCTTTCTCTTATAATCTCCTATCTCAACAGCCTTATAGAGAGCTAAGACATTAAACATAGACTGAAAAGAGAAGAAACGTTAGTTTACAAAAAACTTTGGTACCTCCAAAATAGAAACAAGAGCCCTAGCCAGGAGCTCGTTCTGATCGACATGCTGTTGAAAGAGATCATCTTTGGGTGGCCACATTCCCCGAGCAAGTGCCATCAGGGAATCAGGGTCGGACATGGCCAGCGAACGGCGATTCAAAGTACTTCCATCACTTTTTTCGAATTTTGGGATCCAATCACCTTCAGGAACAAAGGATGGAGGAAAGCAACAATCCGGAATAGTGTAGCCGCTCATGGATCTGGCCTTCTTCACCAGCTTCTCATGCTTCTCAGCATCGTTTCTTTTTGCATGCTCTGAAGGGGGACCCAGCAGCAACTTTTTCTGAACTCCACCACCATCCTCGGTGTTCGTCCTCTTCAGATGCCCCTTCGTCCTCTATGGGTCTTCGGTCAGATCAACCATTTTATTCTTTCCTTTGTCAGAAGATGAGCTGACAGGGGGAGTAGATTTTTGTGCTGCAGCACGTTTGGAGGCTGTAGCCGGAATCTCCATTATAGTAGCCTCTGAAGCACTGGCAGCAATTAACTTCAAATTTTGAGAAGTCAAAAGCGATTTACTGAACGGAAGAGTTGCAAATACTTTCTCATTCAGGTATTCAACACGTTCGGCTGTATACAAAACACAGGCATACGATCAACAAATAAGCAAATACGCAGTTCAAGTAAAACAGGCGAAAATTGTAAAGTACAAAAAATACACTTGCCAGGATTTTTGAATCCACACTTCAATTTTTTACAAATACCGAAGGTTCTTAGCAGAGGATACGGACCGGACGCATCCACCTTCCAATTTCCCCCAATTTTCACCATCTTATCTTTCCATTCCTTCTCAGAAGAAGGATTCCCATCACAAAGTTTTAAGGTTGAATGGGGGTGAAGATGGTACCGACCAGGGTTTTTCCTGATCTGATCGACTTTATAGCAAAGCAGTAAATCACCCAAACCTAAGTTCAAACCTCGTTCGTAATTCAGAACGAGCATGATAGATAAAACCCTGAAGAAATTAGGGTTCACCTGCAAAGGTGTAAGCCCTAAGGAAAAAAAAATGTAGTGATAGAAGGGATGTAGGGGAAATCTAAGTACAGCCAAGTGATGCGCAGAGAACAAGACTTCACCCGGTTCAACTTCCTCATATGATTTAAAGTTTAAATCAGAAGAATATTCAGAAATTGAAACGTCTTTTGGAATATCAAACTCTATTCGACATCTATCCGCCAATGACAGTTTGCGTAGTTGTTTTCGAGAAAGCTTTTTGGGACTCGATTCAATAAGATCGAGGGCAACCACAGAAGAAGAAGTAACAGGGGCATCATCAACAACCACCTCCACCGAAGGGGTTCGGCTACTGTCACTACTCATGATATTTTGATTGCAGAAAGAAAGATGAAGGACGAAAGAGAAAAACTAACCTCAAAGAGTTTCTTGCTGGAAATCGTCTTCAAAGGGAATGAATCTACTCTTGTAAATGGGGAAGAAATATTAAAGAAAACGAAGGAAATAAGGGAAGTAGCAGTTACACATGGCTCTTCAAATTCCCACCCTATTTCAAAAATGAAATGGGCTTGGGAATTGGGGGCAAAGTGTAGGCCCATTTTTACATCAGGCCCATCGTACAAAATCAACACTGGGTCAGCATATCTGTTAGGCCCAAACAGAAAACAAAGCCCAAAGATATAAGCCCATTCCAGGATAAATTAAAGAAATGACCGTTTCAATATTTACAATCAAAACTGACATGGTTTTGATTATAGCAGTTTTGCAAAATATTAAACTTGTATTTAATGTAGAGATATTGTCTTTAATATGTCTTAAAACCCATTTATGAGGTTAAGACCAGGTTCATGTATAAAAAGAAGAAAAAAGAAAAGGAAAAGGATTCGAAATTGCTCCCACTCTTGCTGATTCTTAAAATTCTATTTATCTTCTTGCTATTTATCTATTTGTTAACTTCTGTTTAATTACAAAAGTTAAGATTCGTTCGGAATTCACAAACGGGTTTACACTTGGCTAGAACTTTGTTAATCTCTAGTTACCAATCTATCTGCTCATGGTAGGTGAAATCTGCATCATTGATGTAGAAACCATCTTATGCTGGTTACAGGTTTTTCTCTGTATCGGTATTCTATGCATTTTTTCACCTCCTATTACGTAAATGATCTCTAGTTCTTTTATTATCTGGAGTCCTGGTCTGTCTGGGTTTATGTTGTAATTTATGTTTTAGAGTCAAATCTAATGTAAACCGTGAGAATTCGAAAGTTGTAAAACTGCAAACAATTCCAGAACTGCACCACCTTCCCTGAAATGGACCCCATAGAGTTAGCTTGGCTAACTTGGTGAGATCGATTGCAACTCTGGGTGATCAATCTCTATGCTCCCTCCCCCCCCCCCCCCCCCCCCTACTTAATTTGCTCTCCTTTGTCAAATTATGCTTCTACTCTCCTCATTTTCTAGTCTTTTCATTCTTCTATCTTTAGTGATTCCAATCTTGATCACTCCGAACTATAATTTTGGTCTAATTCACCAAAATTAACTCATTTACCCTTTAAGTGCCTGAAACACACCAAACTAGACAAAACACATAACAACATCTAAGTAATGCAATAATGATGCTAACAATGCCAAGTTAGGGTCCCCAAATGTATCACATTCAGCTCCTATAAGTGCTAAGTTAACACCGTTGATTATGATCAAGCTTTACTTAGGGAATATCGGATTGTTTGGGAGTTTGGGAGTTGTTCCCCTCCACAGTCTCAATGAGGTCGGCATTTTTATGTCTTAGCTTTTCATTTGGTAATTGCTTGGAGTCTATAAACGATCGACAGTTTGGTGCCTAAACTTATAATTTGATAATTGTCTTTATAATTTGATAATTTGATCGACACTTTAGTGTCTTCACTTTTAATAGACTAGTAGAACAAGTGTTGTTCATCCTTTAATGCGAAGGAGTGTATCATATAGGTAAACTTAGGGGATATAAATTACAAATTAGTAAAATTGAAGTTTCATATTTCATTTTGATAAATTTAAGCAAACTAATTACATATAGGTAAACAATCATTATTGTGGTCCAAAATACCCTTCAGACATGTTTTTAGAAGTACAAAAATATGTTTTTTAAGTTATATGTAATTCCTTTTCCTAACGTTTTCATCTTATTCCATTTTTTTTCTCTCTTTCCACAAAACTACGTTATTTTTTTTTTCTTGGATGGATTGGCATTCCTGGAGCTTTGCTTAAAATCATCAATCTCATTCCTGGCCTTGTTTAGTACTACTGAGAAAGACTTGGCCATTTCATATTTTCCTCTCTTTTTCTCATTAAACAAACAATGCATTTCTATACATTTTCTCAACCTTTAAAGATTATCAAGATCAGAAACTAAATGTGAAGATAATCTCTGTTATTTTTAATTAGCTATATCCCCTGTTACTATTGTGCTCCCCAACTACTCTTGATTTTTGATTCAGTTTGGGTTTTCTATTCCTTTTGTTACGGTTATTAGTTCCATGATTTCACTTATAATCCTTCTTTTGAATTCAGATAAATGAACCACTACATATATAATAGAATACCCATTTGCATATATATATATATATATCAGCAGAGGAACAAAATAGTTGTCTAATCAAATATAATAAGTGAAACAAATTTGCATGTCTCATGTTATCCATATATAGCAAATAGAAGCAATTATTGAAGAACAGCATTAATTCCCTTCATTAGTTCTGCTTTTTAAGAAAAATCCATTGCCAATTTTATTACCTGATCGCCCTATTATTGTGCTACCCGGGCCAATTCTTGATTTAAAATTCAGTTTGAGCTTTCTATTCTTTTTGTGACAATTACTAGACTCCTAATTTAACTTGGCACAATTCTGCTAGAAAATCATTTAAGCAAAATCCATTTGTTATCATCAATTTTTGGCTCACAGTCTGTAGCCAACTCTTGATGCAATTGGGGTTTTTATGTTTTGCTATATATATAGGTCCAGTTGAGGAAGCCATGATGAAACACCCATTGCGATATGGGGGACCTGGAAAGGTGGTGGATTATACTTATGTGAAGGAAGGTTTACTGGTGAGGAATTAATTTTGATGCCGATCCATCCAAGAGAAAAAATAAATGACGTAGTTTTGTGGAAAGAGAGAAAAAAATGGAATAAGATAAAAACGTTACGGAAAGGAATTACATAATACTTTAAAAAAAATATTTTTTTACTTTTAAAAAAGTGTTTGAAGGGTATTTTGGACCTCAATAATGATTTTTTACTTATATGTAATTAGTTTGCTTAAGTTTATCAAAATGAAATGTGAAACTTTAATATTTACTAATGTGTAATTTAAAACCCCTAAGTTTACCTATATGTAGTTTTTCCAAAAAATAATAAAAAAGGAATATAAATAGAATTGTACATTGAAAAAACTTTGTTTTCAGAAATTGACTTCTTATAAAAACTGATTTGGATAATAAATTTTATTACCCTAAGTTTTTAATTTTCTTATGGTAAGATATATTCATGAAGAGTGGACAAAGTAGTTAAGGAATTAATACATTCTTTCACATGTAATATATAAATAGTAACGAGTAGTTACATAGATTATTTTCTATTTTAACTTAATTACATATTTAAAGGATTTAAAATCATTGTTTAGTCAATTAATTTCGAAAATTATGTTTAATTTATGCAAATTGAATGAAGAATATATATCAAATTAGTCACGATTTTATTTAATCTATGTTATTAAATTAGAAAGGATATTTTAGTCATTTACAAAAAAATGCCAAATCATTAGGGAATTCGGCAACAAAATGTGATAGCTTTATTGCACAAAATAAAATTCATGAAGGTTATTTGCAAATTTGCACATATTTCAAGAGCTAGAATTTTTGTACAACTATATTCTATTGTAAATACATGTATTTTCTAAAGTGGCATAAAAATGTCTAGATCTAGAATTGAATCCCAAAATTGTTGTTGTTCCCTTCTGTTTGGGCTACATCATTGGTCAAAATTTTAGAGCGTGCCTGATAATTGCGTTGTTTGCAAGGAGACATTGGTTTTGCTAATTCGAATAGAAGGGTGATATAAAATGAGTCTATTTCCGACATCATATCCATAGTTAGTGCATTTCAATCGATTACGTAATAATTTTTAGCGAGCCCCTGTAAAATATATCTTTGCTTAAAATAGAAAAAGTGAAAACATATCTTAGAGCGAAAGGGGGGGGGGGAAGACACGTTTTTTCAGAACAGAGGGAGTGGGAAAAGAAACATAAAAATTGTTTGAAATGAGAATGACACCAGAACCTTTTTTACCCCTTTTTTTCAACAATTATGTTGCCAAGACCTATTACAATTTACAACAGCCTAAAAAAAATCCACCAACAAGTTTGATAACAACCAACAATATTCAGGAAGCGACAGCCAACAGCAATGAACCTTCACATATTACTTGTACCATCTATAAACTGCTTTAAGCTTCTTCGCAGCGTTTTCATACACTATTGTTTTCTTCACTTGCCTGTTTTCAAAAAATTAAAATGGTGTTAAATGTTTGCACATTTAAGCAAACCTAAATATCAACAGACGCAGCTTATTGGTGTGTTATACACAACAACAAATATGGCAAACGCATGCTTAAAAACAGAGATTAATAGAAGTATAAATGAGAAAGCGACAAGTCCCGTGTCAAGGGTTCGAGATTGGTAGAGGGAAGTAAAGGAAAAAGTGAAAAATAGAGCAGGAAAGGTATTAGGCAAGCAAACATACAAACCATGATTATAGCAATGTCCATTAATGTTTTAACCTAACAATAATAAGAAGAAATAAAAATAAAAGCGATTGCCAAGTAAGGTTTTAGGCAAGCTTACATACAAATTATGATTATAGAAATATCAATCAATATTTTAACGTGACAATAATAAGAAATAAAATAAAAGTGATTGCCCATATATAAGTGTATAACAGATCACCCTAAACTTTCATTCTGAAGAGACAACAGAAAACTAACGCTGTGTACCTAACAAATAATTCACAAAACAATACAAGCAAAGTTTATGCGATGTTCTAAATATTTCACCCCGACATTCAAGGTACTACAGATCTTCTCAGAACCTCGTTAGATAAATGTGTAAGATCCATACCAATATCACAAACTCCCCTCCCCGGTATGCTAAATCTAGTAATGAAATTGAAATCTAGACAACACGAAAAAAGAAATTGACAACAACAATCACAAAAACTATCGCAAACTAATACAAACCCTATGTATGACAAGTTAAGGGAGTGATGATTGCATTCAATTTGTCTTACATTTTGAAACTGCAAAACGTTAATTTAAGCACTTTGAAACACTACAAAGAGAAGAGAAAAAAGTGGCGGGGCTAAAACGAAAGCACAAAGAACAACTTCTCCTGCAAAGGGAATGCTAGCGTATGCATCATAATCACTGAACACCCATCAACCAGTGATCCTTATAGATGAAATGCGAAATTCCTTGAGAGGCAATAGGCACTCTTTCCAGAGATACAACTGTGAATGTTTATTAAATTCATATGAACATAATTATTTTTGAATTAATATAAAAAGGATTTTACGACCAAAATGTCAATTTGATTAAACAAGTTCACCATTGAGAACATTAAACATAATGTTATAAACATTCAGGTAGTGACTATACATAGTAACAGATCGAGACACCACGAACTCCGCAATGTGGAAAGCCTTGTGCATTGGGTTTGCCTTTATTTAGGGCCTAATGGTGTCTTTAACAAATAAAGTTACAGATTTGAAGCTGTCAAGCTTATCATTTTAAAGAAACCAAAAGAAAGTTTTATTTTTATATTTTAACCATCAATAGTACTTCCGAAAATTATAGAGCATTTTTTGCATGTCAATAGATCAAGATATTTCTTGCATTTATATTTGTTGATGCACTTCTATGACTTACTGTTTTAACTAATTGAGGAGTACAAACTTGACTTATTATACATAATATGAAATTCAGAATAAAATTATATCAGGGTTATGTGAATACAAGGCAAGATTCTCGTACCAAACTTGAACTAGTTGAATACGAAAGATTGATTTGTCTTAAAACTGACTGAGTCCATAAAAGATGGACAAATTACAAAAGATATTAAAACAAACAAAATTTTGTGATATTTAGACTTCTCTACTAATTCAGTAAATAAACCAAAAATACCCACTGCAGCCTATGTTTACCAAATATTTTGTTGTTTGCAAAAATATATAGTCCCACTAAATTGCAGAAAAACAGATCCTTACTTTTCCATATTTATCTCAGATACTTATGATCTAGCATTCACATCTGTCATTTAAGGTTCAAGCAAGATTTTCTAACAATTATAATCTTTTTTTATTTTATTTTTGATAATAACAACAATTATAAACTTGTTTGCTTTGGTATTCTGGATTCCATATTCAGAGAACAAAAAGACATAAAACTCCTTCAAAATTCACTGGTACATGAGGATGTTCTTTTGACTTTAGACATAACACGAAATCAGGCTTAACACGGACCCGAATGCATTAAAAAAACTCCTTTATAGTTTTCAACAATTTTATACTAAGAATATGCAAGACCTGTAACTACATGTTCATAAAATCAACGTTTAAAACCTACAGATTCGCAAGGAAACAAGGGTGCCACCAGTTGAAGATAAGATTGATGCGACAATAATAGACCAAAGGAATGACAAAGTTCAATTCATGTTGATGGGCCACAAAGGAAATGAACAAGGGATTTTTAGAAAATACATAGAGAATATGAGTTACAGAATCCACAAAGGATGTAGGTAGAAAATGCACGATTGAGGTAAACAACATATGCATAGAGACACCTATTACCGAAAAATGGGAATACTAAACAGCATAAAACAGTAAACAAAGGGTAATAGAGAACACATTACCATCATCAAATAGATACAACCAAAAATGTCTACAGATATATATACACACACATACAAACATTAAACAATTGAAGGTCATCAAAAGATCAAAGTAAATGGTGGTCTAATTGCAACTTCAATTTCACCTGTTTCGGTCTACGCTTGCACATGATGAGCTCAGGCTCGGCGTTTCCTAGTGGCACATACACATGACCCTCAAACATTTCTGTCTCCTCCTCCTCATCATCCTTAGCCTCAAATGTAATATAAAATTCTACACCCTCAACTACCTTTGAGTTTGCCCTCAACACCTTCACAAACTTGTACTTTGTACCCTACAAGACATACACACACACATATATATTTATCATAATGACAAAGCGTGGTAAAAAAACTTGGTGGGAAATTCAAAAAGGGATATATCATGCAATAATTTCTTAAAAAAAAAAAAATATATATATATATATATATATAAAAATAATAATAAAAATAAAACACGGACATTGTCCAAATTGAAGCCCTTGATTGCTACCGCCGAGCAGTTGTTGAGTTCGTTCAGAGCTTCTATATCCTTGACGTCTTCGTTGGGCCACATATAGGGTACAATAATACTCACCTCACCGCAAGGCGGAGGATAAAAATCTACCTCAAACCCCTGTATTGTAGACACAGAAATGAGCTCAAGTATAAGGCATATATATATATATACACACACACACAAATAAAATATACAGATATTTCTCTTAAATTATTACTTTATTTACCCAAAAAAAACATACAGATACGTAAAAATAAAAATATGTATACAGGAAAAGGATATATTGTTCACCGGAAGCAACAAAACTCATACACACCGATCTTAATGACCAGTTGGATATAATCGCTAAATTTTGTGTCATAGCTGCTCACGAATTTCTTGCTCAATGTTGAGCAATAGATCATTACTATATATAACTAATTATTATATATATATATATATATATATATATATATATATATATATATAATGGGTCATAATATATAGGATAAATAGCTTAAAACCGATCCTAATGACCAGTTGGATGTAATCGCTAAGGCCCTGTTTGGTAACCGGTCTGGTCCGGTCCGGTCTGGTCTAGTCTGAGTGATGTTCTGAAATTCTGTTTGATAAACGGTCTGGTCTGAGGAAATTGGAACCAGACCATATTTGACAAACTGTCTCATTCCAAACTTCTTTGTACCAGACCATGTTTGGCAAACTGGTCTGGTCTTAAATTTCTAATAAACTGTGAAAATATTGAATATATTTTATATGATGTAATAACCTTAAAACTCACACATTTAATTTGTAAACATTTGTTAAAGTCTTTTTGATTAATTTTTATTATGTATTTCTTACATAATAATGTTATATTGGTTTTATAAAAATTTCTTAGAGTATGATTATTACACTCCAATTATCAAATATAACAACAAATAGGTTTATACAAGCCACATTTCTTATTATACAAAAATTACGATAACATAAATTTCAAAAGTCACACACTAATATTACATAACAATTTCAATTGTCGATAACATGTAAATAATCCACTGTGATATTTTGGCTTTTAAAAAAACTTATTATTTATCATTTACTATTTACTATTTATTTCTTATTTATTATTATTTTTATATATTATTTAATTCATTTTGTTTATTATTTATTACTTATTATTATTTATTCATTTTTTTTATTTGTTTATAAATATATTTTATTAATTTATTATTTATTATTGTATTTATTTATTATTATTTTTATGTATTATTTAATTCTTTTTATTTCATTTAGTTTGTTTATTATTTAATTCATTTAATTTATTAATTATTATTACATATTATTTAATTAATTTTGTTTATTATTCAATTTTTTATAAATATAATTCATTTAATTTATTATTTATTCGTTTATTTTAATTAATTTATAAATATATTTTATTCATTTATTATTTATATTATCATTTATTTATTTTTTATTATTATATTTATTCATTTATTATTATTTTTATGTATTATTTAATTCATTTTTTTGTATTATTTATTTATTTATTATTATTTTTATGTATTATTTAATTCATTTATTTTATTATTAATTTATTTATTCTTATTTTTATATATTATTTAATTCATTTTGTTTATTATTTATTACTATTTATTCATTTATTTTTATTCATCTCTAAAATTATTTTTATTAATTTATTATTTATATTATTATTATTTATTATTATATTTTTTTATTTATTATTTTTTTTATGTATTATTTAATTCATTTTATTTTATTTATTTTGTTCATTATTTAATTCATTTTATTTATTAATTATTATTATGTATTCTTTATTTCCTTTTGTTTATTATTCATTTTTTTATAAATATAATTCATTTAATTCATTATTTATATTATTATTTATTCATTTATTTTAATTAATTTATAAATATATTTTATTCATTTATTATTTATATTATTATTTATTTATTTATTATTATTAAATTTAATCATTTATTATTATTAATTTTGAATTATTTAATTCATTTTGCTTATTATTTAATTATTTATATTTTATTTATAAATATTCTTTATTTAATTTATTATTTATATTATTAATTTATCATTTATTATTATTTATTTATTCATTTAATTAATTTATAAATATATTTAATTAATTTATTATTTATATTATTATATATATTTATTGTAAATATATTTTATTATTCATTATTTTGTTTATTTTTTATTCATTTATTTATATTAATTTTATTAATTTATAAATATATTTTATTAATTTATTATTTATTCATGTATTCATTTCTTTATTATTATTATATTTATTTATTTATTTATTTTTATGTATTATTTAATTCATTTTATTTATTATTCATTATTTTATTATTTTATTTTTGTGTTTTGGTTATATATTGGTTAGATGTGGTTCAATTATTGGAGGACATTTTGGTTAGATTTTGGATAGATTTTGTAACCAGACCAAATAGAACCACCAAAATTTGTGGTCCTAAAAAAGGTTATTTTGGTTCAATTTGGTCCAACTTAGTCTGGTTATATTTTTTGAGATCAATACAAAACAAACATGGTCTGATCTCAAAAAATCATGACTAGACCAAAAAATTGGGACCATAACCAATAAACAAACATGCCTAAATTTTGTGTCATAGCTGCTCACGAATTTCTTGCTCAATGTTGAGCAATAGATCATTACTATATATAAACACCCCCCTCAAGTTTATTCTATTTTCCTACTATACGCCCTCAACTAAATTTAGCTCCCTAAACTTTTATTTTTTTGCACCATGAGCTTGCCCTCCAAACTTTTTGTATTTCCACCTTACATTTAACCCTCTCTTATAGGATAGAGTGCAAAAAACTAAGGGTTAATTTCAAGAAACTCTCGTATACTATCCAGTTTAATCAACTAACTTCCACTTTGTTCACTTTGTCCCCTATACTATTCAATTTCATCATTATGCCCCCTCACCTCACATTTTGAGTCAAAATGCTTAAACTACCCTCAATAGTATAAGGGGGGTTTAGTGAAATTAATCATTTAAAAAACTTATTTTTCGAAAATCAATTATATTTTTCGCAAAAATTATAAATTCAAAAATATATATATATGTTTTTCGCAAAAAAATTATTTTTCGGTTGGAGTACATTATTTTCCAAAATATGAATTATTTCGGAAAAAATTATATATATTTTTTGCAAAAAACTTATTTTTCGGAAACAAATCATATTTTGGAATATAATAGTATATATTTTTCGCAAAAAAATTAATTTTCGGAAAAGATCATATTTTGGAACATAATAGTATATATTTTTCGAAAAAAAAATTATTTTTCAAAAAAGATCATATTTTGGAACATAATATATATTTTTCGCAAAAAAATTATTTTTCGGAAAAGATCATATTTTGGAACATAATATATACTTTCCGAAAAAAAGTATTTTTCAGAAAAAATTATATTTTGGAACATAATAAATACTTTTTCGCAAAAAAATATTTTTCAGAAAAAAAAAAATCATATTTTTGAACATTATATATATTTTTCGGAAAAAAAATCATATTTTGGAACATAATATATACTTTGTCGTAAAAAAATTATTTTTCGGAAAAACAATCATATTTTGGAACATAATATATATTTTTTCACAAAAAAATTATTTTTTGGAAAAAATTCATATTTTGGAACATAATATATACTCCTTCGCAAAAAAAAAAAAATTCGGAAAAAAAAATCATATTTTGGAACATAATACATATTTGTCGCAAAAAAATTATTTTTTTGGAAAAAATCATATTTTCTGAAATATATATATATTTTGAAATTTATAATTTTGCGAAAAATATAATTTATTTTTGAAAAATCAATTATTTAAGGGTTGATTTAACTAACCACAAGATAGTTTTATTGAAGTAAACCCAAAAACCAATTTGACTCAATTTTATTATAAAAGACTATCATACCCTTACTATTATATTTTTTAATTCTTTAAATTACAAAAATATTATTTCTTTTAGTTAGAATATTAATTCTATCATTTACCTTTAATGTATTAGACTAAATATATTCTAAAATGCTAAAAAAAATAAATTTTAATTATTTTATTTATAAATCAATTAACTTGTTATTAAATTTTAGTTTGATTTAAATCATAAAACTCATTATCCTAATTAATTTTTTTATGTCAAATGAAACTTTCTTTTCATAAATAAATCACAAATTTCTTAATAATAAACACATGTTAATTTTCTCATGTTATATATATATATAGGGATGGCAACGGGTGCGGTTCGGGTGCGGGTGTACCCTATCCCGCCCCAATAACCGTTAAGAAATTCTCATCCCATCCCTGTCCAAAAACCGGCTAAACGGGGTGACTCTCACCCCGTCCCTGTTCCCATTGGATTTTTTAAAACCGTTGGGTGCTTGCGGGTACTCACTAACAACTGAAATTTTTGAATATTTCACTTTAAAATTAAATAATTCCACAAAATCATATACTTAAAACACGAAATTCAAGATTATAGAAACTAAATAAACATCAAATTATCCAACAGTCAAAATTATAATACATTTTACGAAAAATAACAATAACAAAGAAGTTTGTACAATATTACATTCATTTCAATCTAGACAACAACAAAAATAAAATTTATGATTAGTGGGTTACACTTATTTTTTATTCTAATATGTCTAAACGGGACGGGGACACTTAAAACCGTCCCCGTCCCGTTTAAGTGTGGGTTTTTTCCTTAACTACATTCTCACTCATATAGTATAAACGGGGCACCCAAAACCGTTATAAACGTGATAGGGCGAGGCGGGGCAAATTGTCATCCCTATATATATAACATGAGAAAATAAGTATACCAAATATTTATATTCCAAAAGCTCTTATCGGTAAGTCTCTTATTATCTCTTGTTTTTTGGTACTAGCTTTGAATTTCTGGATTTTAGCTTCTATAGTTGTTTAAAGCAATTGTCTACCTAGATTTTTCTTTCTCTTTTTTTTTTATTATCAAATTTAGCTCTTACTAAGAAAGAAAAACCATCACTAAAACACCAAATATTTTTCTAGAAAATAACTTCAGTGCCTTTTGTAGACATAGAAATAGACAATAAAATGGTGGTTGAAAAGGTATTATTTAAAGATTTAAATGTTTAACTGGTATCCCTTTAGTTGATTTTCTATAATTTTTTGGGAATAAAAACAAAATCAAAGTATTATGTAATTTGGAAGATGATAGACAGGGGATGTGAGAGGAACAAGATTTAGGTCCAATTATATTTTTTTAATGTTTATGTCTTCTTTTAGAGAATGAGTTTTATTTGCTTCTTATTATTTGGATGTTCATTATCTTGTGTTAGATGAGAACTTGGTAGGTTCTTTGGTTAAATATACAATTAGAGCATTTGAGTGCATGTCCATACATTTGGTAAGCTCTATGAAATTTTCAAATTTCATATGCATTGATGATCGGTTTAGCATGTAGAGTACATGTTAAACCGAACTATATATATATATATATATATATAATATGAGAAAATTAACAGGTGTTTATTATTAAGTAATTTGTGATTTATTTATGAATATATTTTTGTGAAAATAAAGTTTCAATTGGCATATTAAAATTAATTAGGATAATGAGTTTTATAATTTAAATCAAACTAAAATTTAATAACAAGTTAATTGATTTACAAATAAAATAATTAAAACTTATAAAAAAAAAATTTAGCATTTGAGAGTATATTTAGTCTAATACATTAAAGGTAAATGGTATAATTAATATTCTAACTAAAAGAAATAATATTTTTGTAATTTAAAGAATTAAGAAATATAATAATAAGGGTATGATAGTCTTTTATAATAGAATTGTGACAAATTTGTTTTTTGTACTTTACCATATAAGAGGGTTAAATGTAAGGTGGAAATATAAAAAGTTTGGAGGGCAAACACATGGTGCAAAAAAATGAAAGTTTAGGGGGCTAAATTTAGTTGAGGGGGTATAGTAGGGAAATGGAGTAAACTTGAGGGGGGTTTAAGCTATTTACCCTAATATATATGTATAGGGTAAATAGCTTAAAGCCCCCCTCAATTTTACTCTCTTTCCCTATTATACCCCTTCAACTATGAAATGAGCTTAAAACTCCCTAAAGTTTCATAAAATATTGCACCATGGGCTTGCCTTCAATTTTTTTTACCCTTTTACCCTCCAAACTTTTTGTATTTCCACCTTACCTTTAATTCTATCCTTACTATTATATTTCTTAATTCTTTATATTACAAAAATATTATTTCTTTAAGTTAGAATATTAATTATGCCATTTATCTTTAATGTATTAGACTAAATATACTCTCAAATGTTATTATTATTTTTTTTTTGTAAGTTTTTATTATTTTATTTGTAAATCAATTAACTTGTTATTAAATTTTAGTTTGATTTAAATCATAAAACTCAATCCTAATTAATATATTCATAAATAAATAATAATTTATGAATATATTTTTATGAAAAGAAAGTTTCATTTGGGTAAAAAAAAAATTTAATTAGGATAATGAGTTTTATGATTTAAATGAAATTAAGTTTTATTGAAAAATGATATATATTTTGGAATATATATATATATATATATATATAATTCGTCAAAAATATATATATTTTTGAATTGTTTTAAAAAATTATGAATTTTTCCAAAAAATAAAATTTTTATGAAAAATATATATTATGTTCCAAAATATGATTTTTTCCGAAAAATAATTTTTTTGAGAAAAAAATATATATTATTTTCCAAAATATGATTTTTTTTCCGAAATATATATTTTTTATATTTTAGAAAATAATGTATATTTTTCATAAAAAATTCATATTTTTTAAAACAATTCGAAAAATATATACTTTTGACGAATCATATATATATATATATATATATTCCGAAACATATATCATTTTCCAATATATATTCCAAAATATACATATTTTTTCAAAAAATAATTTTTTTGAAGGTTTGATTTCACTAAACCCTCTTATACTATTGATGATAGTTTAGGTATTATGACTCAAAATCATATTTTGGAACATAATATATATTTTTCTCAAAAAAATTATTTTTCGGAAAAAATTCATATTTTTGAAAATAATATATATTTTTCTCAATAAAAATTATTTTTCAGAAAAAATCATATTTTGGAACATAATATATATTTTTCCCAAAAAAATTCATATTTTTTAAAAGAATTCGGAAAAGATATATTTTTAACGAATTATATATATATTCCGAAATATATATCATTTTCCAATATATATTCCGAAATATATTTATATTTTGTTCAAAATATATATATTATTTTCATAAATTGGATTTATTTATGAATATATTAATTAGGATTGAGTTTTATGATTTAAATCAAACTAAAATTTAATACCAAGTTAATTGATTTACAAATAAAATAATTAGAACTTATTAAAAAAAAATTACATTTGAGAGTATATTTAGTCTAATACATTAAAGGTAAATGACATAATTAATATTGTAACTAAAAGAAATAATATTTTTGTAATTTAAAGAATTAAGAAATATAATAGTAAGGATATGATTAAAGGTAAGGTGGAAATACAAAAAATTTGGAGGGTAAAAGGATAAAAAAATTTGAGGGACAACCCATGATGCAAGAAAATGAAAGTTGAGGAGAGTATAATTAATTGAGGGGGTATAGTAGAGAAAGAGAAGAAAGTTAAGGGATAGTTTTAGCTATTTACCCATATGTATATTGTATATATAAAATTGATTATAAATATTAACGGAATTACATTAGAATAGAGAATAAAACATACTTGGCTAACAAAAAGCTGATATCGGTATTCGGGATCAAGGTCGGAGTTGTCAGAGTCATAATTTGCTTCATCTGATTCTTGGCTGATGGATTGCTTTCTACAGAAGAGATGGAAGCACTGTTAGACCCCATAGCTACTCCACTAGTTGCTGGGAAAGAACCCTAGCTACCCCCAAAAAAATATTAAAGAGAAAATTAAAATACAACAGGGTACACGTGGTCCGGACTGATAATGTTCTGTGCTAAAACGAAATCGATTTGGTTATTATAAAAAAATTTAAACCAGAATCGAAATCGTTTGGTTTTGTTTCCAACCACAATTTTTTTTTCTTTTTTTACATCTTTCAAAGGAAAATAAATACTTAATAAATATATATATTTCACTATCAAATATGTGGTTTTAGTTTGTCAAAGGCATTTTTAATAAGACGAAATAAAGGGATTGCCAATACATATGTAGTAAAAAGGACTATTATCATGAAACTCACACTAGTTTCAAAAAAAATCATGTAAGTGTGGGATTTATGAAACCCGATAGCCCAATAGAAACCAACAAAAGCATGAGAATAAAGGCTCAATTCCGGGCCCATCAACTAAAATGTTTTAGAATAACTAAGGAGGCAAGTAGATGACGTGGCAAAAGAGATTAGGTAAGTAATGTAAGAGGGAATGTTGCCCTAATGGACTCAAAGCCCAAAAAAATGTATAAAAGGAAAGAAAAAACAATAATAAAATTCATTCTTGTGTTGTGCAATTTTTTAGCATCTACACATTGACACCGTCTGTGAAAAAATATGGTTCACCATTATTCATCTTCCCATCTCTCAAACTGAGTTTTACCTTCTTCTTCTCCCCTTGAGCTTACCCTCCCTCTTTCCATTTGACCATGTCGGTAACCCGTTCGCATACGGAGATGCCAACCACCGGTGACAGGCAAGCGGGAGCGTCGCAAACAACCAAATAGATCTTGCAGCGACTAGCTGACGCCAAGGTCAGGTTGCAGAGGAACGGAGCCAAGCCCTGGAGAAGCGAAATGCAGAGCTCCTAGCAAGGCTAGCTCTTTTATGTCCGTCGGGATGTGCTAAAAATATGTGTTAAAAACGGCTCCTTATGACGGCTTATGTTTTACCTATCGTAAGTACACGAATCGTATTGTAGTATAATTCAACTTATGAAAGGTTATTGATCCCACAAAGACTAAGTCGTATTCTGGATTCTCGTAAAATAATATTCTTAAATTGCTAGAAAAATATGGTTTATCGTTTTGAAATTAATTAACTAATTGACTAAGAAAACAAGTAAAGATAGATTAAGACAAGAACAATAAAAATAAAATCTAGGGTTTTCATACTCCACCACTAACCATATAATATAATTCTCAATTCGTTCAATTGCAAGATGGCGATCAACAGATTGTGACAACCCATCTGATGACTGACCTAATTAGTACATGCAATTAAATTACTCTAATCTACTCCTAATGTATGAAAATAAACTAAAGCATGTCTATATTAAATCGCCAAGGCATGGCCTATGTCAACTTTGGGTTTCAAGTTTAATTACCACAATTGTGTAGAAACTCATAAGTTAAGCATCCGAGTTCCAACCCATAATGACTAACCATAATTGTGTAAGATCATTCAGTCTAACACAAGAATCAGAATAAATATATAAACTTGTATCAAGAATAAAAATGGTATCTCATCTACTACAATCATCACAGTATGGTCACAGTTTCCCCTCGTTACAATTGAAAACAAATAAGAACTACATTACTTAGCTAGGGTTTTGCTAGAAAACCCTAGATACTGAATTAGTTGCTCATGGTAGAAGGTGACTGCATCGTTGATTTAGAAACGCCTTCCATGATCTTCTTATCCGGATCTCTAGGTCTTGAATGGTTCCTCCCTTTGAATGATATGAATCTAAAAATTTGGTAGAAAGAAGTCCCAAAATTATGTGGAGAAAAGTCCCTTATATATGTAGTAAAGCTTGATATTTATAGACAAAGCAAAAAAAAACCTTAACGTGTGGAATAAGATTACCCTTTTTCGTAATTTCATACCCAACCAAGAAAACCCCTAAAATATGATGTATAATATGTTTACATTACATGTATAGAGGTGTTGGGTTCGAACTTAAAGTCATCTGGGTCAAAACGGATCAATCCGGGTCAAAACAGGATTTTGGCCCGAATCTGAAATTTCTAGCTTCTTCTGCAAGACACCTCTCACTCTTTTGATCATATCTAGAGCTACAAACATTTTATGGAGGTCTGTATTGGAAAGCTGACTTCAAGATCTTGATGATAAGCTCAAGAATAACCCCATTTTGGAACTTTTTTGACCGAGATATGACTGTCTTAAGTTGATTGAAAAAATGTGTTGAAAAGACTGTTCATGCCGTAGCTACCCTTCAAGCGTAGCTTAACTACGCTCCAAGCATAAAAATGGTACTTTCTAGCCATTTTTAGCTACTGGAAGCGTAGGGCATGCGTGACAAAATCCTCGGAACCAACTTTTCTTGATATATCGGTATGGTTCTTGAAGTTGCGGCTCCAAAAAATAACATTTTTGCCCTCCGAGAGACACTTTTCTCTTGAAAACACCTCTTTTGCTATCTCTTTTGGATAGACACAAGCACTTCTCTAGTTAATTCACCAAATTTAGCTCGTAATCTTCATTAAGCTTCTAAAACACGCTTAAACACACAAACGGCATAAAAATACCAAATAACGGAATGTAAGGACATATCTAATGCAAGATAGGGGCCTAAAATGGACAATATTGAGCACCTATCACTCTTCCACCCGCTCCCCCAGTGATACTAGGCCATTCTCAGATCCAAGGAAATGGCAGTGGACTGGAGGAGCATGACGAGTCCTCTCACCGACTGGGCAAGGCCCCCGTCACTGATGGGGTCTTAACTTTCCAGAGGTTGGAAGAAATGATGGCCGAGTTCCAAAAAAAAGTCATGAGGAATCTAAGGGCCCAATCTACCGACGATTTGGCCATTCAGGCTTTCACCAAGTCGATCCAGTCGCCATTTACCCCCAAGATCACCTGGGTGCCTTTTCTGAATAAGTTTTGTATGCCTCGGTTCACTTCTTATGATGGCACGAAGGATCCCGAGGAACACATCTATCAAATCCATCATAAAATAACAATGTATGCGGAGAATAAGGCCTTGCTTTGTAAAGTGTTCTCTACCATCCTTACCCATGCCACCCTGCTATGGTTCAGAAAACAACCACCAAGTTCCATCAGGAGTTGGCAGCAACTGACTAAGCTCTTTGTTGCCTAGTATTACGGGAACAAAAGATAAAAGAATACCATATCCTGTGTTTTCACAATGATCCAAGAGAAGGGTGAGTCCCTGAAGAGCTTCTTATCCAAATTCAATATCGAGTCCTCTTCCATCGACAACTGTGATCAGTATTCGGTCGTTGAAGCCTTCAGGATGTCCCTGATTCCAGGGTCGAAGTTTCATCAATCTTTGGTGAATCGCCATCCATCGGGCATCGAGGAGTTGAAGTCCATAGCACAAGGCCACCTATGGATAGAAGAGGAAGAGGCCATTCGGCAGAAGATAACAACTATGGTAAATGTAGAAGCTCGATCGAAGGAACGGATGGCCGATCTCAAGCGATCGGGTTCTTTAAGTGGTTCGACCCCCGAGAAACGTCCCATATTTGAATGGAAGGTGACCCAGCTAAGAGTCATCCTGGCCAAGCTTTACCAAGAAAAGAAAGCCAGAGGAATTTTCCAGCCACCGCCACCTATCAGGAAGCCTCTGGACCAGAGGGATAAATCAAAGCACTGTACCTTCCAGAGTGACTTTGGTCATATAATCAATGAGTACCGAAGCCTCAGACGATAGGTGGAGTCCATGATAGCCAGGGGATAACTCCAAGATTACATCCAACGGGATAGACCCAGAACTGAACAACAAGCACCAAACAACCACCGAGCTGCCTCAACCATAACCTGTCAAGATCATCAATATGATCCATGGGGGTCCTACCTCCAAGGAAGCGGAAGGGGTTAGCAGATCTCAGCTGCACAGGGCCTATAAAATAAGGAAAACTGACAAGGTAAATGAGGTCCACCATTGGACAGGTGAAGCTCTGATCGTTTTCTCTACAGCCGACCTCCATGATATCCAAACCTCGCATAATGATCCATTGGTCATCACCCTGATTGTAACACCCCGTGTTATTTTCCTTTTTCCTGAAATTATATTTATCTTAATTTCGGTTATGACGTCACTTGTTCATGACGTTCATAGTTCATATTATTCTTGGTATTTCGCGTGTAAATTTTTCGCGTTTAGTTTTAAAGTCGACTGGATGACTTTATGGTTTCTCTTTGATGAGTTCGTGAATTATCGTTATCGATTACGCGATTTCGATTCGACGTTTAATGATTAGTGTTTCGATTGAATAACGACGTGTTTTAATTGGACCGAGCGTTTAGTGTCCCGACGTTTGAGTTTCTACCCCGATATATTTTATTGGGCGTCCCGTTATTATTTCGGGCTTACGAGATTATGTTCGGACGTTCCCGATAATTATTGGAATTTATTGTATATATACATTTAATTATATATATATAGTTTTGGGGTTAAAATGGCGAATTGACAAGACATGAGGGTTACTTTTGTAATTAGGGGAGACTAACTAGTCACTTGTGTAATTAGTAGATGTATGTATATCAGATAGATACAGATATTCTGCATCTTCTCCTACACGCTTCATCTCCTTCTTCTCCACGACTACAACCCTGCACCTTCTTCTTCATTGACGACTGCAGCTCTTCCACCTCCATGGTCGGCGAGCAAGAGAGAACAGGTTGTGGAGAGTGAGAGTCGGCTAAGAGAGAGGACGGCCAGACGATGGTCACCGCAGCAGCAGCTGCGGCTGGGGTAAGGACGATGACGACCAGCGGCGAGGGTCGGAGACGGCATGGCGGCGTCATGGAGGGGTCATCGACGGCGGAGGGTGGCACAACTGGGTCGTGCACTTGTTCGCGCAGAGGCATCGCACGTAGCAGCAGTGATAGACCATTTTCGGCCAGAACCTTCGGCCATTTTTTCGGTCGACTTCCCGAGCTCGGTTTGGGCTGATTTTCGGAGGGTAGCTTCGCCTATATGTCAGGTACGACGTGTAAAAATTTCATAATTCAACGGTTTGTCAGGAAATTCGATTTGAAGTTTCGAATTTTCGTTTGGGCTATTTTAGATTTAACCCAATTAATTGACCTATTATTAATGGACTTCATATATATCGTATAGGTTGTCGAGGCGGACATTTCGATATATTCGAAATAGTTTTCGGACGATTTTGGTCGACGGGCTTCATATTCGGGCGCCGGTACTGTGCTGTTTCGGGCTATTCGGTAAACGTAAATTAGGTGGGAAATTATATTTCTCACTCTGCATTATTGAAGTAGTTTAGGGGTGCAAAACCCTTATTTAATTTAATATAGATATATTAAATCGTTAATTTAAATATCTATAAATTGCTTAGAATTGGAATTGGACTTAGGAATTAATTTAAGAAAATTTATTAAATTATTTCCTACGAGATTAAATATATTCCTATTTGAATCGAATAGGAATAGACAGCTTAGAAATTCCCTTGAGAATTAAATGGGCTAGAGAATTTTGTAAACGTTGGATGTGAGAGACTTAGATGCCATGCTAGGTTCCTCTTATTATACGTGAATTAATTGTATAATTTATTTTAAATGAATGATAATTGAAATTGAAATATTTTCTAAAGAATTAAAGAAAATATATTGTTTAGAACATGAATCTATTTTCTCACGATTTAAATGCTTTAATATATTTTTAAAAGCATGTACAGAGATTTGAGATTTGTGTTGATATTTACCATGTTGGTATTTTCATAAATATGGTGTATTACATATTTATGTCGAGGCCCGGGGTGCCTGTTGAGAATGTCGTGTAGTGTCAAATCACGATGTTGATATGTATGAGTTGTGTACTCAAGTATGGGTGTCTTTGTGTCGGATCATCACAACAACTGGCCAGGAGATATCACGCTTACGGAACTAAAAAGCCGACAAATGTGAGTTAGGAGTCCAGGTAGAGGCTCATGTTCTTGACTCAAGGGTAGTCATGGTGTACGGAGTTGCAAGTTGGGCTCTCGTACAACCGCCTTCCCTGTTGAAGTGATAGAGAGAAAAATCACTTGGGAAGGGTCGGTGTGGTAACTCTACACTATGATGAGTGGACAGAGTTTGTATCTGTTACCCTTGGGAAGGGTGTGTTGTGTGTGAGTATCACGGGGAGTGTTGAGTCACATTACACTGCCTATTATTGATGTGATCTCGTTTGACATGTATATGTGTTATATTACATGTGATGTTGGAGCATGTTATTTATGAATATTGTAAATTAAATTCATATTTTATAAATGCTCAGTTGAAAATGAAAAATATGAAACAAGACTTTAAATGAGGAAATCATTATAGTATAACTGAAACATATAATCTTTATACTTATGTTATATATTTTTATGCCCTTGAGGGAGGTTAAGTGCATTGACGTAGTAATCTCTGTGAGTAGTTGAGGCTAGTGGTGGATTGTGGAGTTGATTTTGATTTGTGGCCTTAGAGAGGACTGTTAATTGTTTTGTGGTTGTAGTTAGTTGTGTGATATCTTTAGAGATTTTAGGTCAGTGATTGACTCAGTATCAATTGTGATTGAGGCCTTAGATAAGGCGGTTGATGTGATTGTGGTCTTAGTGGATGTGGTAGTATAGACCTTTAAGTGTTTTTCATTCTTTTGAGGAATGGGTAGAGGTTATGATTGAAGTGAATTCATTAAGTACTTAGGGTATTGTAGCATGGTTTCTAGTGCTTAGTTCATTCCCCTAAGAATTTCTTGTAAAGTGTTGGTATACTAGTACATGTCCTTGACTTACATGTCATTCCTTGAGTTGTCGGTCACGGTGTGGTGCCGAACCTCTTCCTCGTGGTGTCATTGATTTTGTGGTGTTGGAAACGGACGGTTGTGGTCCGTGAGTCCAACGTATTGTTCTTCCTTTACTGTCCTCTCGGACATTATAGGAATCCATAGAGTTGTGTTTTCTCTTAATTGGCTGTCATTTCGAAAACGGTGTTTTCTAAGTTTTGAAAATAAACTCTTTGTATTTAAAAGGAAAAACCCATTTTCGCCAACCCCCGTGGAAACGAAAAGTTTTAACACTTTATAAAACGATCTTAGGATCTTCTTTGGAAAGATTTTTAACTCTAAAAGCCGGTGATGGCAATTGACGGAGACCGGGGGCAAGACGGTCATTTTTACTATGTGGTTCTTAAAAGTAAAACCATTTTATTATTTTCTTGGGATTCTGAGATTTCGAGACTTCTTTCTCAATATCTCATCTTGTAGAGTTTTGAAAGGTGTTCTATTGTTTCACCTTTGTTTCCTATCATGCTTAAGTCTCGGATTGAGGCTTGTTGTGGTTCAGTGCACACATATAGTGTTGCCTTTCCCTTTTCTGGGTTGTTGGTATCACCACCTAGGTGATATGAGTTTTTCTTACATTAGGGGCATGGATACCAAAGGGATTGGTTCGAGTTTGAAAACCTTTTTCTTAAAAACTATTGAATCTCTGGGATTCATCTTTTTATTACTTCCACTCTCGGTCATTCGTTTTTGGTTTCCTTGTTCCCTCTTGGTGTTCTTTCCTTGTTCACTTGTGGTGTTTTAACCTTGACATTGTTGTCTCGGTTATCTGTTGGTTAGCATTGGTATTTCTTTTCCTTTGATTGGGTTCTTGACTCTTACGGGGTTTTTCTTATCCTTAGTGAGAGTGTTGGTAATTTATTGATATTGTTGGAGATAGCAATTGAGGTGTTTATGTGGAGATATGATCGAGGTGATCTAGCCCTTGAGAGGTAGACTTTCTCTAGGACTGGGATGAGGTTTGTTGTATATATATATATTGCACATATATATATATATATATTGAGGATGGTTGTGTTAGTACGCAAGGACGTGGGTGTTTTCCTTCTTGTGTTATTGGGGTGTAGGATTTGAGTATTCCTTGGTACTAGTGGTGGATTTGATTCCTGTGGATGTTAGAGGTGAGTGTGATTTCCTCTGTTGGATCTTCTGATTTGAGTTGTGAGTAATTGATGATTTGTTAGGTTTGATTCGGGTGTAGTGTACTTAGTGTGCGTTGGTGAGAGTAGTGTAGACTACTGATGTTGGTACTTGGAGTATGAGCCTTAGTTGTACCTTGTAGACTCAGGTTGTGTACTTATATATGTATACTTATGTATATGCGTATATATATATATATTCCCGATATGTATACTTACGTACGGTAGTGTATGAGCGTGTGCCTTGGGTTTTGCGTGGATGGGATTAGTTGGGCTATATATATTTTTCTAGATAGTTTAGCATTACCTAAACTATTAGAGGATGTGGTAGTTAGAGTATCCTTTCCCACTGAGCTTATTTGCTCACAGGGGTATTTCACTTGCCCCCTGGTATTCACACGCCAGGTTGCAGGAAATATACGGCTATGAGCAGGATGTAGTGTAACGACAGCTTTCTTTTGTTTCCTTGTTACAGGTTTTGGAGTTGCGTTGAGTGATGCGGTTACATTTGCAGCACGACTGGGTTTGGGGACGATAGGTATCCGCTTTCAGTTTCTCTACCCATTGTTATGAGATTGTTATGTATTCTCTTTTGGGAGCCAGTCTGTTGGCATATCCCTGTTGATATATCATTTAGTTCCTGTATTTATTCTTTCTGATGGTTATTGTATTTATTTTGCACAGCTAGGTGCATTTCTTGTATTCCTATTCGAGCATTTGTGGCTCTGTTGAGTTTAGAGGGTTTAGAGAGGTTTTGGTTTCTTTCCACTACCTCGGCCCTAGTAGGATTGATGAATGTGGGGCTTGGAAGCCATTGTGATTATTGAATTACTTTGGGCAGGTTATTGTGTTGTGTTTGGTTGTCCGGATGTTCGATTTACAAACGGAACTCTGCCGGATTTTCGTTAGATTCCGCTACTTTGTTTATTATTCATTTGGGTATTAAATATACCATTTCTATCGTTAACCCATATGTTTTCTTGGTTAATGATGTCTTAGTTGGTCATTCATATTAAGGATCACATCCTGGATTCCTCGGATGTCCCTGTTCGGGAGTCTTAGGAATTTATGAGCGTGTCAGTTGGTATTGGTGGATGCTAGTGAGTTTCTAGCATTCTACTTGACATGGAGTGTATTTTTATTGTTATTCCATGTGTCTCTTTGCTGTTGTTGACTCTAGTAGTCGTTTGACTAGCGTCATCCCTTGGAGATTCGCTGATTCTCTAGATTTGAGTTTCGGGAATCTTAGGGGCGTGACAGCGTGGTATCAAATCATTTTACCCTTTCGTGGGTATTTGATGATTGAATGTCGTTGGTTCTCGTTTCTTTTTACTTCCGTAATCACTCCCTTAGCTCTTAGGCTCGGGTTTCGGAGTCCTAGGAATTCGGGGCGTGACACTGATGGTGGAGAATTGCCTCGTTAAGTGGGTCATGATAGATCCAGGAAACAACGATAATATCATCACAAAGTGGGCCTTTGACAAATTAGAAGTTGACCCGAATGAGATAATGATCTCCTGGGACCAAACGGGTTTGACATCATTGACATCAAAAGTGGTCAGGTAGCTGCCAAAAAGTGTTATGCTGTCACATTAAAGGAAATGAGAAATAAGCCTGACCGAGAGGAGATCCGTGGTAAGGATCGAGGTCCAGGAGCCAAATAGCAATTAAAGGAAGGGGAGTCGGGTGCCCCGATCGTGGTAGAGCTCTTATAGCCAGTACCAGTCATACTCGATCAACCCTAAAAAACTACCTATGCAGGTACAAACCTAACTTCTTGTGAATTAAAATAATTGACTCAATTCTTACAGAGCAACTGTGATGTCTTCGCGTGGGAGCACACGGACATGCCCGACATCGATCCCTTTATTGCCTAACACTCCCTCCATGCTGGGTTCATTAGGGATGTAAAATATCCTGAGTGGCTCGCTAATGCCTTCATAGTCTAGAAGAAGAATGGCAAGTGGAGGGTTTACGTTGATTTTACTGACCTCAACAAGGCATGTCCGAAGGAAAACTTTCCTTTGCCAAAAATCGATCAAATGGTGGATGTTACTGCTGGCTATGAACGATTGACCTTCCTCGATGCGTACTTAGGCTACAACCAGATAAGGATGAACCTGACTGATGAGGAGAAAACTTCCTTCATCACTGAAACAGGTACTTACTACTTTAAAGTTATGCCCTTCGGACTAAAAAATGCAGGTGCCACTTTTCAAAGATTGGTGAATAGAATCTTCAAAGGGGTGATGGGCACTATGGTTGAAGCTTACATAGACGATACTGTGATAAGGAACCAGGAAAAGGGAGATCACCTGGGGCACTTGCAACTAGTATTTGACATTCTAAGGAGGCATGACATGAAATTCAACCCTGCTAAGTGTTCTTTTGGCGTATCATGACAGTTTTTGGGCCACATTGTGGATCGAACAAGAATACAAGGCAACCTGACATAGGTCAGAGCCTTGATAGAAATGAAAAAGCCTCGAACGCATAAAGAGGTTCAAATCCTGATTGAGAGAATCGTCGCTCTTAGCCGGTTCATCGCGAGACTGATAGAATGTTGCAGACCTTTCTTCTAAGCCATCAAGGCAAAGAAATGAGAGATCTGGGCTCCAGAACAAGCCGAAGCTCTTTCCAAACTAAAGGAGTATATGGCTAGGCCCTCGATCCTTGCCACTCCGGAACCCGACGAGGTCCTATATTTGTATTTAGCAACTTTTATAGTTTCTACCAGTGTAACCCTCATTAGGGAGGACAGGAACCTCCAGATGCCTATTTTCTATACTAACAAGGCCTTGGCAGAAGCCGAAACTCGTTACAGCAAGTAGGAAAAGATGCTACTCTCCTTGGTAAATGCTAAACACTTCCCTAAGCACTACATCGAAGCTCACCCAATCATTATCTCGACCTCCACTCCCATCCGGGTCGTTATGTTGAAGCCTGATCTTTCGGGTAGAATCTCGAAGTGGGCCATCGAATTGGGCATCTATGACATAATTTATGTCCCCGGGTTTCTATCAAATGACATGTAGTGGCTAACTTTCTGCTAAAAGATAAGACCGAGGACACCGATCTGCTAGATGCTCCGAGTATTTAGAAGTTGTTCGTGGATGGTTCAACCAGTGCGAAAGGGTCCAAGGTCGAAATAGAGATTCAGACACCCGATGCAACCCACCTCCAGATGTCTATACGGTTACAGTTCTCGGCAACCAATAACGAAACCGAGTATGAAGCACTCGAATCAGGGCTGGGACTGGCCAAAAGCCTTCAAGTCCAAGTCCTTTCGGTGTACAGCGACTCCCAGCTCATCATCCGACAGATTATCGGGGAATACGAGGCCAAAGACCCAAAAATGGGATCTTATCAGGTACTTGTACTTAAGGTAGCAGAAGGATTCCAAAGGCTAAACTTTAGTCAAATCCCGAGGAGTGAGAACGCTGCAGCTGACCATTTGGCAACCAAACATCATTGACTGGTGAAGATTTGACCCGGATTGTTTTAGTGGACTTTCTATCCAAACCCAACATTTAGGAACCCGAGCAGGTGATGCTCATCTCGTGGGAGCCGAGATGGATGGATCCCCTGGTGGATTACTTAAGGAACGAAACCCTCCCAGAGGACAAGGCCGAAGCTCGCAAGATCTAGATGAAATCTGCCAAACATTGGAGGCCAGTTTTACCGAAGGTCATTCTATGGCCCGTACTTGAAGTGTGTAACCTCTTCTAAAGTAAGGGCGGTGACGGAGGAAATCCATAGCAGGTCATGTGGAAACCACTCCGGGGCCCGATCTCTCACCCACAAGATACTCACCCAGGGATACTTATGGCCATACATATCACAGGACACTGAGGATTATGCCCAAAGATACAAGGCATGTAAAATGCACGGGGATGCTATCCATCTATCGCCCGAGTTCCTACACCCAACCATAGTTCCTCGCCCTTTCGCCCGGTGGGGGATGGATATTGTTGGCCCTCTCCCGAAGGCAGTACGATCGACCACCCACGTGTTATTGGCCACTGACTACTTTACCAAATGGGTAGAGGTTGAAGCTTACCCGATAATCAAGAGCTGCCACATCATCAAATTCAACTAGAGCTATATAATATACAGGTTTGGGCTTCCCAAAATGATTATTATGGACAATGGAAGGAAGTTGGATAGCAAGAAAGTAAAAGCATTCTTTGCCAAACATGACATCAATCAGAGCACTTCCTCGGTCGGGTACCCGCAATGAAATGGCTAGGCCGAAAGAACTAACTGAACCATCTTTGACACTCTTGCGAAAAAGCTCGAGGAGGCCAAGGGGCCTAGTTGGAGAAGTTACCTGAAGTAATTTGGGCATACAGGACAACACCTGGTAGCCCACCAGAGAAACACCCTTCGCCATGGCATACGGTGCTGAGGTCGTGATCCCCACGGAGGTCAAGGTACCAACCCTGAGGAGCCAAGATTGAGAAGAGGGGCCGAACAACCAACATCTGGCTCATGACCTAGATCTGCTAGATGAAAGGAGAGAGGCAACGGGGATCAGATTAGCAGCCTACCAGCAGCGTGTTCAGAACCGCTTCAACCAAAAGGTTAAAAGAAAAAAATTCCAGGTCGGGGACATGGTCCTCAAACTAAAGATCGGACTAGTAGACAAACTTAAAAAACCATGGGATCGCAATATCAAAACACTTTGTGACATCTTTCCAAGGGCCACCAGTGCCCGAAAGACACAATACTAATCCACAAGTGATCATAATACCAAAACTTTGTGATGTCTTCTTAAGGGCCACTAGTGCCCAAAAGATACAATATCGATCCACAAGTGATCATGATATCAAAACTTTGTGACATATTTTCAAAGGCTACCAGTGCCCGAAAGATACAATACCGATCCATAAGCGATCGTAATATCAAAGTTTCGCAAAAACAAACAAGTGATCAGACATATCAAATTTTTGTAACAAGTGTTGTAACACCTCCATAAGGGCCACAAACGCCCAACCCATAAATGTCAAAATCCCACACATTCTCACAAAATTACTAAATGTGGTGACATCTTTCTCGAGGCCACAGGAGCCCGAAAGACTCAAAGATCAAGATCTCAGAATTTTAAGACATCTTTCTTAAGGCCACAAAAGCCCGAAAGAACTAGCATTTTCAAAATAAAAATACGACACTCCATTCAGATCAGTAAGGTCAAAATTCTTCATTAATCTAGAGGCCCGGTGGCCAAGGCTTACAAAAAATGATGAAAGCAAAAAATACAAAACACAAAATGCTCATTTCCCTTAAGTATTTCTAGCCTGGCTACTAAACGCATGCCCAAAACTATCTACAATCCTGGGGCCTCCATTAGTGCCCTCAGTTGCTCCCTCAGCAGCTTCAGGGACTTGACTTGGAGCAGGCAACAAGGCTTGATCAGGAACTGAGCTTGGAAGGGGCTTGGTCAGAAACTCGCAGAAGAGAAGGTCATCTGGGCCAGCTAATGGATCGGCATATGGATGAGCTATGCCAAGGGATTCATCCAATTCCTCCACCGAACTAAAATCTCGCTCCTCAACAGGTTTTTGAAGATCTAGAAAGCATGATCTCTAGCCAAAATCTACGCGGTAGTTAGAAGTGTCAATGAAGCGCTTATACGTCTGGTTACCACCCCAATGGCACAACTCCATCATGGACCTCTCCACCGCTAGAAGGTTCTTAGTTTCAACCTTTTCTTTAATGGTCGTGAGGTGAGAAGCCCCCAGAGATTCATACTTAGCCATCATCTCCTGATAGTTGGTTTCCAGGAGTTGTCGGGCCTCCTACCCATCTTTGGCCTTCTGTTCAACCACCCGAAGTTACTACTCAGCTGATATGGCCCGCACGGTTTAAGCTTCCAATTTTTCATTGGTAATAACTAGTAAATTAACCACCTTCTACCTGGCTTCCTCCTTCAGCTTTAAAAGCTCTGCCGAATTCTTGAGAGTCTTACTATCACTCTCCATCTTTGAATTATAGGCCTCAATTAAATATAGCATCTTCCAGAAACACAAGTAACACAAGATCAATCTCTAAATTAGATGAACAAGAGAAACACAAGTTAGGTGAAGTATGCAACTCACTTTCATGGCAATCTCGGGGCCAGACAGACTCAGATCACCCTTCGACACATGCTATATGGCCTTTCGGTCAGCAGAAGTCCATATCTGAAGCGCCATAGCCCGAAGGGCCTTAGTATTACTAATGGTCTCATGTCCCGGGAAGCTTTATTATTAGGTTCCAAGGGACGGGCTGTTATTTCTCGTCAGCCTCTCCAACCTCCTCTTGCATACTCGGAGAGGCTGTAGTCTATAATCGGGGTTGTACTGATCGACTGGGCTGATCGCCCTCAGATCGGGGACATGAGACACCCGTTAGAGGCAAATATGGTAAGGTGGCCCCCTCACCGGCCAATGCTGAAGTCCCGTAACCAGTTAACCGGGATGGAGTGACGGAAATCTCCCATGAAGAGGGAGAAGTAGGGATGATAACAACCTCCTCTCCAGAAGAAAAGGGAGGCGGAATGATTGGAGGCTCTCCCAAAAGGGGTGGTGGTGGCAATTCCCTGATAGCTAGAAGGGTGGAGCCCGCAGGGTTAGCAGGATTGGCTGGGGTGCCCAACCCCCATTTGTTTTTTCTCTTTAGGCTAGGTTGGGGGATCCTCAACATGATTTTTATTCCTTCTGATGATAGTTCCTGCAAATCATCACCAGTAAGGTAATCAGGGCACATCCTCAAAGGCTTACCCCAAACTTTAGATTTAAGGAGATCAAAACGAGATTTAATGTAAGCTGGATTTTGTGGTCATCGAGTTCTCTCAAAAATTCAAATACATGATTACCCAACTTATCATTGCACAGCTCACAGAAGCATGTTCCCTTATGGTAGGGTTTGAAAAAAGGGAATAGGTGTTTGTTAAACACTTTGGGGATCATGAGTCTAACTGAATCGGGATGCCTCCAATTCCCGCTCACCAGGATCATCCTCTCTTTCCAACCTTTGTTGGATTTCTTGGGCCATCACACATCTTTCTCCCCTGTAAGGGAAAAAGATTGTAACGGCCCCTACAGTTTTTTTCTGATCATGTAACTTGTAAGAAAACAAGATCTCAGCCAAGCCTAGATCCAAACCCAGATCCCGATTGAGCAGCAAGACCATGGCCAGGATCCTGAAGAAATTTGGCCCGACTTAAAGTGGGGCCAGACCTAGGGTGGACAAAATGAAGAGGAATAAAAGATGGATGGGGAAACGAAGGACCTGAAGGTGATAAGTCGAAAGCAGAATCTGGTCATCCTTAACCCCCTTTCCTAACCTAAAGTCCAATTTATTAGGATAAAGCTTGATGGTCACCCCATCAGGAACGTTTGATTTATCTTTCAACCTTTTCAAAATTACGTCTTTCCTAAGTATGGAAGGGAGATGATCTGCATAGAATTGTATCCCCGAACTCCTTCCAATATGTTCCCTAGTTGGGCCCCCACCAGCAATGGTAGTTTGTGTAACCTCGGGGGGACTGGATTTAACGGTCCTGACCACTTCAACTGATGGAGGGCTGAGAGAGGCATCAGGGTCAACGGAGGAAGGATGGAGATCACTAACTGATCGGGTATCATCACTATCAGACATCTTTGGTAGAAAGATAGAAGGGTCAGAAGAAAGAACTTACACTAAAAGAGGATTCCAGTGAGTCTCCGATGAGAATTTTTGAGTTATCCAGGAAGAAAGCGCAAATTCTGGTGAATATACTTATGAAGAGAAAATTTGCAGAGAGAAGTCTTTTGCTGAGAAATAGAAGAAACAAAATAAAAAGCTTACAAAGAATCCAAGTTAGAGGTATTTATAGGTGTTAATGAAGGAGACCAACCATTCCCTTTTCACGCTAAACAGAGTACCGAGCCATCTTCTTAGCCACTATTGCGAAGATTGAGGCCACAATGGCCGTGCGTTTTAAATTTAAATGATGAGAATAACTGTCTCATGTAATGCCGCAGTGACGTCACCCAACAAGGGGGATATATGCATCTATCACACGGTATCCTTGGCAATGGACCTTATGATATCCAAAAGCCCATAGCCAAAGAGGGGCATGTGTAAGTGTGGGATTTATGAAGCCCGATAGCCCAATAGAAACCAACAAAAGCCTGAGAATAAAGGCCTAATTCCAAGCCCATAAACGAAAATGTTTTAGAATAACTTGGGAGGCAAGTAGATGACGTGGCAAAAGAGGGTAGGTAAATGATGTAAGAGAGAATGTTGCCCTAATGGGCTCAAGACCTAAAAAAGAAAAATGTATAAAAGGAAAGAAAAAGCATTAATAAAATTCATTATTGTGTTGTGCAATTTTTTAGCATCTACAGATCAATTTGCCCCCTTCCTATATAGTAAATCCCCTCATGTTAATAAATTTGATTAACTTACCCCTTTCGTACAATTTTGGACAAAACTGCCCCTGAAACTAGGGGAGGGTTTACTGATAAACGATTTTTTATTATTATTTATGCCAAAAAAAACATTAATGCCAAAATAAATCTTTTTGCAACTACCATTTAGGGTAAAATATAAAAATATTAAGTCCGAAATATAAAAAATATTTCGAACTACAAGTAAGATTTTTTTTTTTTCGTTTTTAACTTGGTTTTTTATTTTTTACTATAAAAGAAAAAAAATGATTTTTGCCGAAAAAAAACTTTAATGCCAAAATAAATTTTTTTTGAACTACCAATTAGGGTAAAATATAAAAAACTTAAGTCCAAAACATAAAAAATATTTTGAACTACAAATGAGATTTTTTTTTCCGTTTTTAATTTTGTTTTTTTAATATTTTACTATAAACAAAAAAAATTTAATTTATGCCAAATAAAAAATTAATACATCAATATTTTAACTGAACTACCAAATAGGGTAAAATATAAAAAAAATTAGGTCCAAAATATAAAAAATATTTTGAACTACAAATGAGATTTTTTTTTTCGTTTTTAATTTTATATATATATATATTTTACAATAAACGAAAAAAACATGATTTATGCCAAAAAAAATATCTAATTGGAAAGTTCAAAATATTGATGCATTAATTTTTTTATTTCGGCATAAAAAAATAAAAAATTTGTTTATAGTAAAATATAAAAAATAAAGTTAAAAACAGAAAAAAAAACTCATTTGTAGTTTGAAATATTTTTTATATTTCGGACTTAATTTGATTTATATTTTACCCTAATTGGTAGTTCCCAAAAAAAAATTTATTTTGACATTAATATTTATTTTGGCATAAATCAAATTTTTTTTTGTTTATAGTAAAATATAAAAAACAAATTTAAAAATGAAAAAAAAATTTATTTGTAGTTCGAAATATTTTTTATATTTTGGACTTAATTTTTTAATATTTTACCCCCTGATTGGTAGTTCAATTTTTTTATTTATTTTGACATTAATATTTTTTTTCAACATAAAGAAAAAAAAAATCATTTATTAGTAAAGCCCCCTCTAGTTTCAAGGACAATTTTGTCCGAAATTGTAGGAAATTGAGCAAGTTGATCAAATTTATCAACGTCAATGGGGTTTTCTGTATATGAGGAGGGCAAATTGATCTTTTTTGAAATCATAAAGGGGTTTCCTAATAATAGCTCTAATAAAAATGAAGGGAGAGCTTTGGATTCAAGGGCTAAAGACCGAAACCTCATTTCAATATTTCTATTAAATGATTAATTTCATTTACATTCCTTGAGGTATGTCTTTATTTTAATCAGACCCCCCACATTTAAGTATCTTCATTTACATCCCCTGAGGTTTGAATGTTTCATCATTTACACCCCCTAATGTAACTTTCAAGATGACATCAGCCTAATTTTTTTTTTAATTCCTAAACTACCCTCAATGTCATAACTGGTGGTGTTTGGAAACAAGGATATAAATTTTAATCAATTTCACCCCCTAAAAAAATAACTTAATTTAAATTTTTTTTTTTTAAAAAGTTTCATTTTATTATTATATTGTTATCAATTTGACCCCCTCAACTGCCAATTTGGCGCCAAAATGGTGACTTAAATTTATCATTTTGACCCCCTCTCTTCATTAAACAGCTTACAAGGCCCCACAACTTTATTTTAATTTATCATTTTGACCCCCTCAACGGTCACATTACATTGCAAGACCCCACAACTTCAAATTAATTTATCATTTTGACCCCCTTAACAGTGGATTACAACGGTCAGATATTTGGCTTTATATTGTCCCTCTTTCTCACTTTTTGCATTGTACCCTCTCATTCTCTCTTTGTTCATTTCCCTCCTCATTTTTTCTCTTTGTTCATTTGGCCATGTCTCAAAATAGCTATGGAAGTGGTGGTAGGGGATACAAGAATGTCATGTGTCAATGTGGGAATTTGGCGATAATGAGAATTACAGAGAATGACATAAACCACAATAAAGGAAGATTGTACTACGCTTGTGAAGAAAAAAAATGCGGATTTATGGGGATGGTGTAATCCCATGATTGGTGAAGATCATCATGGATGGAATCATGATGACCAAGCTGAAATTCTTGAAGATGTTGCAGAATTGAAAGTTAAAAGCAAGATGATATGCTCTAGGCTAAAAGCTCTTGAAGCTGGTAATGTGGCATTCAAAGTCACTACATTTCTATGTATTTTGTTATCAATTTATGTTATTTTTTTCAAATAAACATGTGTAACTAAAAATGTAGCCAGTTCTTGAAATAAAATGTCAAAGTGCTAAAATATTCAATTACATCAAACATTGCCTGCAAATTACATCAATGTGCCAAAATATAGGCTTTGACATCAAACACTGTCTGCAAATTACTACCCACCAGCAAATTAAAGTACCAAAAAATAACATTGCAATTACATCAAAACAACCCCAAAAAACATAGTTGTGACTTCCTATGTGTCATGTACCAAAAGTACTTCCTAAATGTGTTGTAACAAAAGTGTCACTAACTAACCAACTGTCTAAAAAGCCTAGAATTGTTGTGCATCAAAAGTGTCATGTACCCAAAAAATTAAGCTGTCATGTTCACCAATTTAAAACCACCCAAAAAATAGTGCAAAAACATACTAATTAACTTGAGAAGGTTATCTTCTTCCAGGCCCACCACTTCCACTTGTTCTAACCATGTTTGATTCAACTTGAGACTTTATGAACACAAATGAAATAAGGCAAAGTTATAAAATAATGATATTATCCAAAAAGACAGTGTATAGTGATTAAAATATACATGTTGTGTAACTTGAGAAGGACCCACTCCATTACTTGCACCAGTCCCATTTCCCATTCCTTCAGAAGTGGCTGTTCCATTAACTTCCTATAAAATGAATAAAAAAATAACAGTTTACTGCTCAATTGTCAA
The DNA here is from genome assembly GCA_963922005.1 of Cornus suecica. Lineage (NCBI taxonomy): Eukaryota > Viridiplantae > Streptophyta > Magnoliopsida > Cornales > Cornaceae > Cornus > Cornus suecica. Next base: position 20,166,387 of record OY998241.1, read on the forward strand.
AAATATACCAAAAAAACCTTAAGAACAATTTAGTTAACTCACTATTTGCCTTTGCCTTGCACTTGCATTTGTAGCTCTCTCTTTTGCAGTTTCAGCTCTTTGGCAAGTCTTCCTATTATACCCAGTGTTCTGGCAATAGGAGCATGTCAAAAGTTGTCTCTACATGCCCTTCAAAAGTACTTTCTCAACAACACTCTAGGGTACTTTTTCCTAAAACTATTAAATATGTGTCTTGCACAAAACCTATGACTTGCTTGTGGAAAGTAATCTTGTATTGCAGCAATTAAGCCCTAAACATGTAATTCAATACAACAACAACAAAAATCAGTCCTATTATATATAACAATCCTATATATATAACAATCCTATTTTATGTAACAGTTTAATATATAACAATCCTATTTCATCAAATGTAACACTAATATCCTCAAGAAAGTAAAAAATGCAGTACTTATGAGGGTCTACTCTCCTTATATTAACACTGTTTGATTAAAAATGAACATGTATATCATGGAGAAAAAAGGACTGTAAAAATAAAATAAAAAATCATCAAATAATGCAACATTAATATGCATCAACTTCACTTATCTTAAGATAACATAAAGAGCTAAACTGTAAACATTAAGTTTTAATTTTCAAACATTATTATGAAATTATAACAAAATTCTCAAATTAACTATCCTAATTAAGCAATTAACACCAAAGCCCCAAATTTTCAAACATAATTATGAAATTATAACAAAATCCCCAAATTAACCGCCCTAATTAAGCAATTAACACCAAACCTCTAATTTTTCAAACCTAATTATGAAATTATAACAAAATCCTTAAATTAACTGCCCTAATTTAGCAAATAAAACTAACCCCCAATTTTAAAACCCTAATGCTGAAACAAAATCAAGAAAAAACCCTAAATCATATATAATACATGTAACCGAAACAAAATCAAACCCTAAATCAAGAAAAAACAACTTTAAACGAAGAAATTAAACCATACACATGTTTGAACAAGATAAAGATGGGCTTTGACTTACCTTTTTGCGTTATAACAAAACCCAGAAATGTTGCGAATGAACTCGGATGAAGGAGAGATACGTTGCGAACAAACCCAAACAGTAAGAAATGTTGCAAACGAACCCAAACTTCAGATATATGGTTTTCTCTATTCGAAATGGCTAAGAACGAACTTCATGTTTGCACGAACGAACAAGCTTCATATCTAGGATTTCCTTCAAGGGTTTGAAGAGTGTATACAATCTAGGGTTTGAAAGAGCGAGGTTGAGATAAACGGTGCATGAGTGTACACGATATAGGGTTTGAAAGATTGAGGTGGAGTGAAACGATGTATGATTGTGTTTGAAAGAGTGAGGTTGAGATCTAGGGTTTCAAAGTGTGAGGGTTGAGAGAAACGACTGAGTTTGAGAGTATATTTTTGAGAGTGTATATGTGTGTATGTGTGAGGTATATTAAGGTTAAGTGTTTAGTTTGTGTTTGTTTGGGTATAGGGATAGGAGTATTTGGGAATAGGGTGAGGACTATCCTGTAATTAATTTTATTTAGGTAGTGTTTGGTTTAAAGGCAATTTCGATATTTCACACTAATTTTGATCACCAAAAGTTGACAGGGGTGTAAATGAAAATACTTAAATATGGGTGGGGGTTTGATTGAAATATAAACATACCTTAGGGGGTATAAATGAAAATAATCCTTTAATAAATGGAGGAAATTTCGTAGCAATTTCAAAGATCCAAAAGCATAGTTATCAAAAATAAATGAATACATGATAACAGTAATAATCCAAAAACACAAAATTCAATCACCCTAATTTTTTCATTCCAAAGAGACATCAGAGAACTAAAGCTGCATAACTAGCAAATAACTTCACAAAAACAATACAAGCAAAGTTTATTCGATTTTCTGAAATTTTGACCCCAACATTCTAGGTATTACAGAACTTCTCATATCCTCGTTAGATAAATGTGTAATATCCATACCAAAATGTCTAACTCTTATGCTAATTTTATGAGCAAAATTTCAATCCAAACCTAATTTGAATATATATTATTATAAATTTTGAATTAAATTAAATAATATAGATAGATTTAAATATGTAAATACATGTGAAATTATTTAGAAGACGGTAAACTAAGCTTAGAGGAGAATTAATATAATTTTTATGAATTAATTGTGAAATTGATGAAATTGAAATTAAAAATCACAACTTTTCATATAAAATTGGTGAATTTGAATCCAAATTATTTTTTAACAAACGAAAAATAGAATAACTGTAATTAGAATGGAATCCAAAACCAAGCCAAAACAATGGAACAAAATGACCCTTTGTACATTTTATAAGTAATATAGATATTGATATACACGGAGAGATGGAGTAGAAGAAGAAAAATCTCTTTCTTGGCTGCTGTGACGATCGAATCCAAATCAAAAACAAAAGAAGCAAAATGCATCTCTTTCTATCTGTATGCCCTTCTTCTTTTCACTTCTTCTATCTAAAATTACAGTCTCATATCTCATCCGTTTTTAAGACCTTCCACGGCACTGTAACAAAGAAAAGATAAAATTGAAACTAATTTAATGAAATTTCAAAACCCATTCATTATATAAGCATAGAACCCGATTTGTGTTTAAAAAAGTACAACCAATATACGTAAATACATATATATATCTATATATATATACATATATATTTCGTTTCTAGATTTGGAGATACAAAAGAGTAGACTATTTTTACCCATAATCACCAATTTAAAAAAATTGAAAACATCATAAAATACAACTAATTTTAATAATTCAACTTTTTCCCTCTTAATCAAATGCTGTGATACTCCAACAATGGAATGAGAGAGAAAGTAGGTCTAAGGTTAGAGAGAGAAAGTGGGAGAGGAGAGACAGAGGGAGTTTTAGAGGTAATGGTAAACTGATCATTTAATGTAAAGAATATTTTGTAATTTTAATTGAATAAAATGTATGGGCATAATGGTAAATTTAATTATCCGGTGACTGGATATAAATGTCATGATTTTTTGGGGTGGAAACTGTAAATAGAAAAACTATAAGGGGTGCAGACCTAATTTGTATTATTAATAGAGGAGGAAATTATAATTTACACTTTGTAAAATATATAAGAGTAAATTACAATTACACTTGGTTCATTATTTTTTCAAAGGTGAAATGTCTACGTAGATAAGTTATTTTACAGCTTCGATCACCTGAATTGAATACAGATAAATTAGAAGGGGTAAGATTATAATTATTCAAATAATAAAGGGTGCAAATATAATATATCATATCTTGAGATGATTAAAATATAATTTACCCAATATATAATGAATTACATTTAAAATTTGAATAAATTACACTTTCACCTGTGTTGATACAAATTACACCTGCACTCCTTATAATTTCACTTATTACACTTCACTCGCTAGATTTCATCAGCTTTCAAGTAAGGTAATCAGAGTATGGGAAATGACCTTTCTATTCATATATATGTGAAATTATCCTTATACTCCCATTTTTTCTCAATTATCATCTTTCTCTTCACCCGTTCTCTCTCCTAAAACCAAACTCTAATTCTAGAAATCCTAGCGAATATAAAGTATTCGCAATCACCTTCAAGATATTGTTCGATTGCATGTTAAGGTTCGATGAATTTGTTCATTTGAAATAGTTTTTCGATTTTTCTTATAAATTGAAGTTAAAACTCTCTCTCTATATATACTCCCTCTCTATACCTCCATTTCTCTCTCTCTCTAAACCTCCATCTCTCTCTATATATATATGTGTGTATACCTGTATCTATCTATATGCATATATATATATATATATATATAAGAGAATAAAAGAAGGGTATTTTGGTCCATGAACCTACTTTTTGTGAGGGTATATTTTTATTTATTTATTATTATAAGTGGGTAAATATGTCTTCACAAATATTTAGGAATATTTTTATCAAATCACGTGATAAATCATTGACTGTGTTTGTGTTTGACCTCACCAGAACTTGAATGGAGGGGTAATTGAAACAAATAAGAGAGGTAACTGTAATTAGCAAAACCACAGCTTTTGGTAATTAGGGTTTGTAGCTATGCCGTCTTCCGGCTCTAATGTTGGGACCGTTTCTTCTGAAGAAGGTGATCGATCGGCGAACAAATCAGATCGTAATGGTTCAAATAACGAAGCAAATTATGACTCCGACAACTCCGACGTCGATCCCGAATACCAACATCAGCTTTTTGTTAGCTGTAAATGCAGAAAAGTTACACAATAGAAATTGGGATAAAAAAAATTGGATCTCTCTTCATTAATCAAAGTCCTCTATTTATACAAATTGTGATCTATGGGTCAAGTCCATATACCCAGGTTTATCAACCCCTTAAATCAAGGGATTTGATAAACCCTAACCTTTTTTGGACTCTTCATACTATAATTGGATTACTTCTTGCCTTGTGGACCACACTTTAGCTTCTAGATTTTTCCATGGGCCCATTGTTGATCTCGGCCTGTTTGTTTTCAGCCCATCCGCCCTCCGGCCCATCGGTCTTTGACCCATCCGTCGTCGGCCCATCAGTCCAGTGACCCATCTATTATTGGGCCAAATATTTTAACCATTACATTAGCCAAGTATGTTCTATTCGATTCTTATTTAATCCCTTAATCAATTTTGTTTATACATCTATATTGTATTATATATAAATTTATATGGTATAAAATTTAGCAATTACATCCGGTTGGTCATTGTGGTTGGTGTATATGAGTTTTGTTGCTTCCTGTGAGCAATAGATCATTTTCCTGTCTATATATATATTTTTATGTATTTGTATATGTGTTTTTGGGTAAATAAAGTAATAATCTAAGAGAAATATCTGTATATGGTTTATGTGAATATATATGTATATATGCCTCATATTTGTGCTCATTACTGTGTCCACTATACAGGGGTTTGAAGTAGATTTTTATCCTCCCCCTTGCGGTGAGGTGAGTATTATTGTAGCCTATATGTGGCCCAACGAAGATTTTAAGGATATAAAAGGTCTCAACAGACTCAACAAATGCTCCGCACTAGCAATCAAAGGCTTCAATTCGGATAACGTAAGTTTTATTTTATTTTAGGGTAAATAGCTAAAAATATCCCTCAACTTTCTTCTCTTTCTCTACTATACCCCCTCAATTAATTATACCCCCCTCAACTTTCATTTTAAGGATATAAAAGGTCTCAACAGACTCAACAAATGCTCCGCACTAGCAATCAAAGGCTTCAATTCGGATAACGTAAGTTTTATTTTATTTTAGGGTAAATAGCTAAAAATATCCCTCAACTTTCTTCTCTTTCTCTACTATACCCCCTCAATTAATTATACCCCCCTCAACTTTCATTTTCTTGCACCAAGGGTTTGCCCTCAAAATTTTTTACCCTTTTACCCTCCAAATTTTTTGTATTTCCACATTACCTTTAATCCTATCCTTACTATTATATTTATTAATTCTTTAAATTACAAAAATATTATTTCTTTTAGTTACAATATTAATTATGTCATTTACCTTTAATGTATTAGACTAAATATACTCTCAAATGTAATTTTTTTTAATAAGTTCTAATTATTTTATTTGTAAATCAATTAACTTGGTATTAAATTTTAATTTGATTTAAATCATAAAACTCAATCCTAATTAATATATTCATAAATAAATCCAATTTATGAAAACAATATATATATTTTGAACAAAATATATATATTTCGGAATATATATATATATTGGAAAATGATATATATTTCGGAATATATATATAATTCGTTAAAAATATATTTTTTCCGAATTCTTTTAAAAAATATGAATTTTTTCGGAAAAATAATATTTTTGGGAAAAATATATATTATGTTCCAAAATATGATTTTTTCTGAAAAATAATTTTTATTGAGAAAAATATATATTATTTTCAAAAATATGAATTTTTTCCGAAAAATAATTTTTTTGAGAAAAATATATATTATGTTCCAAAATATGTTTTTGAGTCATAATACCTAAACTACCATCAATAGTATAAGAGGGTTTAGTGAAATCAAACCTTCAAAAAAATTATTTTTTGAAAAAATATGTATATTTTGGAATATATATATTGAAAAATGATATATGTTTCGGAATATATATATATATATATATATATGATTCATTAAAAGTATGTATTTTTCGAATTATTTTAAAAAATATGAATTTTTTATGAAAAATATACATTATTTTCTAAAATATAAAAAATATATATTTCGGAAAAAAAAATCATATTTTGGAAAATAATATATATTTTTCTCAAAAAAATTATTTTTCGGAAAAACTCATATTTTGGAACATAATATATATTTTTCCCAAAAATTTTATTTTTTGGAAAAAATTCATAATTTTTTAAAACAATTCGAAAAATATATATTTTTGACGAATTATATATATATATTCCAAAATATATATCATTTTCCAATTAAAAATAATTTCATTTAAATCATAAAACTCATTATCCTAATTAAAATTTTTTTTTGCCCAAATGAAACTTTCTTTTCATAAAAATATATTCATAAATTGTTATTTATTTATGAATATATTAATTAGGATTGAGTTTTATGATTTAAATCAAACTAAAATTTAATAACAAGTTAATTGATTTACAAATAAAATAATTAAAACTTACAAAAAAAAAAAAAAATAACATTTGAGAGTATATTTAATCTAATACATTAAAGGTAAATGGCATAATTAATATTCTAACTTAAAGAAATAATATTTTTGTAATATAAAGAATTAAGAAATATAATAGTAAGGATAAAATTAAAGGTAATGTGGAAATACAAAAACTTTGGAGGGTAAAAGGGTAAAAATAATTGAAGGCAAGCCCATGGTGCAACATTTTATGAAATTTTAGGGGGTTCTAAGCTCATTTCATAGTTGATGGGGTATAGTAGGGAAAGAGAGTAAAATTGAGGGGGGCTTTAAGCTATTTACCCTTTATTTTATTTTACTTTATTATTTTAAACTTTTTCAAGAAATTATTGCATGATATATCCCTTTTTGAATTCTCCCCCAAGTTTTTGACCACCCTTTGTCATTATTCTAAGTATATATATATGTGTGTACTGTAGGGTACAAAAGTACAAGTTTGTGAAGGTGGTGAGGGCAAACTCAAAGGTAGTTCAGGGTATAGAATATTATATTACCTTTGAGGCTAAGGATGATGATGAGGAGGACACAGAAATCTTTCAGGGTCATGTGTATGTGCCACTAGGAAACGCAGAGCTTGAGCTCATCATGTGCAGGCGGAGACCCAATCAGGTGAAATTAATGTTGCAATTGGACCTCGATTTACTTTTTATTTTGATGACCTTCAATTTTTTATTGCTCGTTTGGTATATTTGGATGTGTGTGCACGTATGTACGTTGGCATTGTTGTTTTTATTTATTTGATGCCATTATCAACTTGAATTGAATTTTGTCATTCATTTGTATTTGTTCTATTATTGTTGCAGTCTTATCTTCAACTGGTGGCACCCTTGTTTCCTTAGGAGTCTAGATGTTTTAAACGCTCATTTTATGATCCACGTTAAGCCTGATTCCGTGTTATGTCAAAAGTCAAAAAACATCCTCATGTACCAGTGAATTTTGAAGGAGTTTCATGTCCTTTTGTTCTCTGAATATGGAATCCAGAAAACCAAAACAAACAAAGATTATAATTCTTAGAAAGTCTTGCTTGCACCTTTATTGAAAGATGTGAATGATAGATCATAAGTAGCTGAGTTGTGGAAAGTAGGGATCTGTTTTTCTGCAGTTTAGTAGGACTATAGCTGAAGAAACTTTTTTAACAATGCATTCTATCAGTGCCTGAACACGAAAGAAGACAATAAATTATTGCAAACAACAAAATATTTGGTAAGTGTTGCGAAAGGCGCACCTAGGCTCCAGGCTCCTTGACTCGCAAGAGTTGCGGCTCAAGTGTCAGTTTTATTATGGATTATGAATGCTTTAGTAATAGTTTTAATTTTTTTATTGTATTTTTCATTGTGTGCCTCGCGCGCCTCGTGCCTAGGCTCCAGAGGACCTCTAGCGCTTTAGTGCGCCTTGAGCCTTTAATAACTATGGGTTAAACATAGGCTGTAGTGGGTTTTTTTTTGGTTTATCTACTGAAGTAGTAGAGAATTCTAAAAATCACAAACTTTTGTTTGTTGTAGTATCTTTTGTAATTTTGCCATCTTTTATGGACTTTCCTATTCAACTTTTTCAGGTTGGCTATTGATTCTTGCCTTGTTTTCACATAACTGAAAATATCCGCACTCTAATATAATTTCATCCTGAATTTTATATGATGTTTAACAACGCGTGAGGAATGGACCTCCAAAGCTACCCACCCTAATAACTCAGTTCGCAAGCGAGAGCTAAATATATGATGTTTAAAAAGTCAAGTGCATACTCCTCAACTAATTGAAATGATAGGTCATAAAAGTTTATCATCAACAAATATCTGTCTATGAGAATCATCTCAAAGTTGATACAAAAGTTCTTTTTTTTTTTTCTCTTCTCAAAATCTTCATGTATTGTCTAACTTGTCCCCATAGTTGGAGTTGGCCAATGTCTAGTAGGCCAGACTTCTGATATAAACATATGAATTCAAAAAATATACATGCAAAAAAGGCTTTTGAATTTTCAGAAGTACTATTGATGGTAAAAAAAATAAAAAAACCTTATTTTGGTTTCTTAAAATCCATCAGCTTCAAATCTTTAACTGTATTTGTTAAAGACGCAATTAAGCCCTAAATAAAGGCAAACCCATTACACGAGGCTCTCCACATTGCGGAGTCTATGGTGTCTTGATCTGTTACTATGTGTGTGTTAGTCACTACTTGAATATTTATATAATTATGATTTACATTCTCAATGGTGAACTTGTTTAATCAAATTGACCTGTCAGTGGGAATCCTTTTCATATGCATAATAAAAAAATAATTATGTTTATATGAATTTAATAAACATTTACAATTGTATCTGTGGAAAGAGTGCCTTTGGCTTCTCAAGGACTTTCGCATTTCTTTTTAGGAGAAGATGTTTTGTGTGCATCAGTTTTAGTCCCACCACTTTTCCTCTTCTCTTTGTGATTTTGGGATGGATATTAGTTTTTACACAATCTAACGAGGATATGAGAAGATCTGTAATACCTTGAATGTTGGGGTCAAAATTTCAGAAAATCGAATAAACTTCGCTTGTATTGTTTCGGGTGAATCTTTGACATTGCTATTGAATTCCTTGAGTTAATAAAAAGAGTGAAATGAGGTTTCGGTCTTTAGCCCTTGAATCCAAAGCTCTACATATGTATTGGCTAACGCTTTGATTTGATTTCTTATTGTTGTCAGATTAAAACATTGATGATGGATATTGCTATATTCATGGTTTGTATGTATGCTTGCCTAATTGGCAATCGATTTTATTTTTATTTCTTCTTATTATTGTTAGGTTAAATTATTGATGGATATTGCTATATTTATGGTTTATATTCACGCTTGCCTATTATCTTTTCTGCTCTATTTTCAGTTTTTCCTTTATTTCCCTCTACCAATCTCAAACCCTTGACCTTTTTGTTTATACTTACACTAATCTCTTTTTTTAAGCTTGTTCATATATATATATATATATATATTTGTTGAGAATTTGCGTTGTACGTATTTAGGATTTGCTTAAATTTGCAAATATTTAACACGATTTTTAATGGTTTGAACACAGGCAACAGAAGAAAACAACAGTGTCCAAAAACGCTGCATAGAAGCTTAAAGCAGTTTATAGATATTAATATGTGAAGGTTCACTGCGGTTGGTTGTCACTTCCTCTGGAATATTGTTGGTTTTTATCAAACTTATTTGTTGGTGGATTTTTTAGGCCGCTGTAACTTGTAAGAGGTAATGGCAATATCATTATTGACAAAGAGGGGAAAAAAGGTTCTTCTGTTATATCATGTAAACAAATTTTATGTTATTTTCTCCCTTCAAATTTCTGAGAAATGGCCCCTTTTTTTTATTTTTTATTTTTTGCTCTTGCTCTAAAGGTAAGTTTTCATTCTTTTTTAATTTTTATATTAAGCAAGATGTATTTTACAGTGTGGGGCCACTGAACAGCCCATTGACTAGATGAGGCCCAATGGGCCAGAGCCCTTTTCACAGGCAGCAAATGATGATGCCCAATGGCCCCCTTTCCTAACTGAAACAGGCCTGGGTCCATTGTTCTCTCTAGGAACATCCCATGTTCCCAACAAATTTGGGGTCAATCCCACCGATGATGCCCAAACAAAAGGGAACAACAGTTATGGCCTATCAGCTGTGGGAGTCAAGTTCAACTCTATAAATTTTTGTACTCCCCGTTTCAAAATTAGTATTCACTTTTACTTTTTTCTCTCTCTCAAAATAAGTTTCATTTGAAAAGTCAAAATATTTTATCATACCCTTTTACTAATTTATTTTTCATGCATTAAAATTATAAATTATTTGCATAATAAATCATTGCATTATTATGGTGGGACCAAGGATAAAGTTGATATTTATTTCAATACCAATACAACATCTTAAAAAGTTAGATACTCTAAAAGGGCCTTATAAATTTATAAATTGGGACAAAGAGAGTCAATTAGTGGATACATCCATTTACAATAGGCTTTAGGTGAAAATTTCATTTCAAATATGTGTAGTCACAGATAACATGATAGGCTTTATGTGAAAATTTCTCTTCAAATATGTACAGTCACGGATAACATGAACGAAAATTACGATAAATCATGTATTATAACAAATAATGATAGTTATCCGTGAACGAAAATTACGATAAATCATGTATTATAACAAATAATGATAGTGAAAAAGTTAATCATAACACGCTTGAAAATTATTGAATGTTATTAAATTACCCTCAAATCACTTTTTTATAAAATAAAATTTAAGACGTTTTGAGACAATACCCCTACTCAATCAAATGTACACTATTGAAATACTCTTTAAATTTTAATTTGACACATTTACCAAAATAGCCTCATTACTAATTGGTCCAAAATAACCTCACTTTATTATTCAAAATTATTATATTACCCTTTTAACCCTACATAACCTCATCTGAGTCATCTCCGTCATCTTTCTCCCCCAAAATTAACCCATATCCCTAACCTCGCACTTTTTCTATCCTTTCTCTCCCTCTCTTGCCGCCATTTGCTGCTAGTTTCGTTTCATTTTCTTTTTCCTTTGAATACTTTATTTCAAGCCAAACAAATGACTTTTTAAAAAATTGGATTCACCTTGTCCAACTAATTATTCAACATGAGAAAATCAATTTGTCAAAAATTGTTTTCAAGTTGTCTGATTTCCATTTCGGTTTTTCAAAATTTTATTTCAAGTTAAAATAAACAACTTTGTAATTTTTTTTATTCATGATGTAAAAATCACCATTCACCATGTCGAAATAATTATTCAACATGTAAAATTGAACTTGTCAAAAAAAGTTTCATGTTGTCCGTATTTCACTTCGGCCAAAACAAATTACTTTGTCAAAATTTTGATTTACCGTGTCCAAATATATATTTAATATGAAAAACTCAAGTTGTCAAAATTTATTTGGGTTAATTCCCCCTCATTTTTCAATATTCTCACCTACATCAGTAACGGTCATTTGATTCGTTACATGAAATTATGTTGTTGGGAATGACAAAATTACCCATTATGCAAGAAAATATATAGCACATTTAAAAAAATTAGGATTAATTACACTCACACCCCCTAAGGTTTGGATAAATTATAACTAGATGCAACGTTTGTATTTTGTGAACACTCACCCCATATCAGTAAAGTTGGTTCAACAATAGTGTGAAATGTCAACAATACCCTTAAATGAAATTATTGAAAGAATTAAAAAAATATAAGGTGCGTTAAATATCTATAATACCCCTTCTCAAATATATCACTTTACACTGCTCAATTTATTGACTTTAATTGGAGTATTGTATTATTTTTCAAATTGAGAATTTGTGTTTTTAAAACTTAATTGAAGAAATGTCACTCGATTAAGGTTGGCATGTTAGTTATTTTTATTTAATTACAATTAATATATGAAATTTTGCCATATATATTAATTTTTGCTTGGTAAATTATTTATGTAATTTGACTTATTTAAAAAAGACGAAATAGGGTTTGTGTTATTGGGATTTTTATTTAAGAATAATTAATTCATTTTTTATCCACCTAGAGTTGATAGCGTGAGATTTTTTATTTAACTGCACGATGAAATTTAACCTTATCAAATATTTTGAAATTATTTCTTCTTTTATTTTATTGCAATTAAGGTTAAAAGAGATCATCTAATTAGTGTTGACAAATTAGAAATTTTTATTTAATTGAACAAATAAATAAAATTTGAAACTATGTACTTATTTTATATTAGAATTTTTAATTTTATTACACATAAATTTACTATCTTAATGAAATTTGACCCGATTAGATTTGATAGTTTGAATTTTTTTGTTTAATTATAATAAATTGTTGAAATTTGGCACAAACAAATATTATTAAATTGAGAGCTTTTGTTTAGCTGCATGTAACTGATATAATTTAACCTTGTGTGTTTTCGTATTTGAGTTATTTTTTCTTAGTTGCATGATAAAATCGATACCATTATATATTTGACCCAATAAAATTGAAAGATTAAGAATTTGTATATAATTACTTAATTATTAAATTAATATTGGTATTCATTTGCACAAAGAAATATAACAACATGTCCAACCGACTAATTTTATAGAAGGGTAATTTTAATTCATCAAAGTAAGGACTAAGATAAAAAGACAACACATAGATGCTTATTAAATTTTATATCAATACGAAACAAATGACACTGTCAAAATCTTCATTCATGATATAAAAATCATCATGGAAAAATTTCGTTTCAAGTTGTCAGAATTTTATTTTGGTGCCAATTACATTACTCTTTCCACCTCCAACAACCATGATAATAGATGAATCGGGGAAGGGAACATAATTCCAATCCACAATTTCCAATGCAATAAGAAATCCCACATTTTTTCTGGAATCCAATTACACTTTTTTTCATTTGACTAGATCCTTTTGTTGTAATTTCTTGGTAGTTTTTTTATATTTCACCAGAAATTGATTAAGTTTTTGACTAGTCATTTTGTAATTTGTATAGTGTAGTCATTGACAAGATATTTGTTGGTGGTTTTCTTCTTCCTTATGCTGATGATTATGATGTCCCCCGGTATGTAAACGGGAAGTTGGAAGGAAAGGGGAGCCGTACTTCATGATAGCCATTATGTCTTTTATAGTTATAGTCATTGGCAATCAACACTATGTTCACAGCCACTTGATTATTTTTGGTGGAAAGATCGTGAATAGACAAAGCAGTGTGGAATCCTATCGCGTCTTTAAATGCAACCCCTGTGAGTGCCATCGATGAGGCTTGACTTGAATAATGCCTGACGGAGCTGTAATTCCCACGATCGATCGGGCAAGGCTTTCTGCGCCTCTAAGTTGAATCACTAATGCTTGCTAACTAGCTAAAAAAGTCGGATCACCAAGAGTACTTAATTGCCAAATTAGCCGAAGAAGAATATCATGAACTCCCTAATGCTAATGTTGTGTTAGGAGTCAATCCTCTTTCACATTTATCAATGAGGTAGCTTAAGGAAGAACGGAGAATCAGATGTGTATAGACATTTCAAGGCATCATGAGATTCTAGGAAGAAGAATTACGTTAGACGGAGCGAGAAAGCAAAAGACATACATGAAATTTATAAAAGTGGAAATTGATTTATAAACTTACCTCAGTTTGGTGGGCAATTAAATTTCATAAATACTAACGGGTGGGACTCAAATGTTGATAACTTGATGACATAAATAAACAATATGTCCCAGAATGGAATATGTTGTTTATAGAACTTATGAAGTGGCATATCCTGGGAGCGTTGTAAACAAGGTCCACACTACTAGGCAAGATAATCTTCCATCACCCGTCCATGATGCACGAGACTGATTCTCATCAATTCCAGCATCATTCAACTGATCTTCTTTCCTCTTTCATTTGTATATATTCATTGTATAATCTTAGCATTTATTTACAATATATTTTCCCTATAAAGCTTTTATTTCCTTTTACGTTTCTCCTATACTCCGTATATATTGTAATGAACAAAGATTAATAATATAATGATTCAAACCATTATGTTATTACCCTTTTATGGTATCAAAGCAAAAAAAATCTCCAACGAGAATTGAAACTTCAATGGCAATAGAAGGCTCACCCTCCATCACCACCACGTCGGTTGTCCAAAACAATCCGATGATGTCAAAATCGCCAACCACTCTCATGGCGTTCAACTCTACTCAATTGCCATTCAAGCTCACGTCAACCAATTACCCCTCATAGAAAGCTCAATTTGACGCACTCCTCCTGGGCTATGATCTTCTTGGTTTTGTTGATGGCTCTTATCCATGTCCATCACATACCATTGAAGAAAAGGGTAGGCGAATTCCAAACCCAGCTTATCATTACTGGGTACGCCAAGACAAACTTTTGTTCTTGGCTATTCTCGGCTCATTAGATACCCCTGTCATCCCTCTGGTGGCATCCATTGGCTCCTCTCAATAAGCTTGGAAAAAACTTGAAGGAATTTATGCCAACAAATCTACTTCTCGTGTTATGGGACTCCAAGAAAGTCTGATGAAACTCAATCGCGGGGATTCTCTTGTAGTAAATTATCTCAGATCTGTAAAAAGTATTGATGTCCCGTCAGGGTGTGCTAAAAATATGTGTTAAGAATGCACCCTTAAGACGGTTTAGGTTTTACCTATTATAAGCGCATAAATCGTATTGTAGTATAGTTCGGCTTGAGAAATGTTATCGATCCCACAGAGACTAAGTCGTATTCTGAATTCTCGTAAAATAATACTCTTAAATTGCTATAAAAAATATGATTTATTGGTTTTGATTTCTGAACTAGTTAACTAATAAAGCAGTAAAGATAGATTAAGACAATAACAATATAAATAAAATCTAGGGTTTTCATGCTCCACCACTAACCGTATAATATAGCTATCTACTTGCTCAATTGCAAGAGGGCGATCCATCACTGTGGATCAGGTCGTACCGCAAATAGTCGAATACAACCCCAAAAAGGATACCGTCAACCGGATTCGCTACAACCCATCTCCAGACAAAGTATGACTAGTACATGCAAATTACTTTACTCTAATCTACTCCTACAACATGAAATTAAACTAAAACATGTCTATATCATCTCGCCGAGACATGGCCTGTATAAACCTAGGGTTTCAAGCGTTAACACCATTGATGTAGAAAATCACATTAAGTTTATGATAACATGATTGTGTAAGAAGATATATTCATTCAATCTAAGACAAGAATTAAGAACAAATATATAATCTTGTGTCAAGAATAAAAATGGTCACACATCTACAATCAATCATCACAGTATGGTCACAGCTTCCCCTTGTTACAATTGAAACAAATATAAAAACTACATTACTTGGCTAGGGTTTTACTAGAAAACCTTAGATACTGAATTAGTTGCTCATAGTAGAAGAAGACTACATCGTTGATGTAAAATCGCCCTTCATGGTCGTCTTCTCCGGATCTCTAGGTCTTGAATGACTTCTCCATTTTGATGATATTAATATGAAAAGAAAGCTCTAAAAATTGGGTAGAAAGAAGTCCCCAAACTCTGTAGCAAAGCTTGGTATATATAGACAAAGTTGAGGGAAACCCTAAGGTTGCCCTTTTTCGTAATTTCACATCGAACAAAGAAAAACCCTACAATATGATACATAATATTTATAAAACATGTGTTTAGAGGTGGTGGGGTCGAACTCAAAGTCATCCAGGTCAAAACGGATCAATCCGGGTCAAAATAGGATTTTGGCCCGAATCTGAAATTTCCAGTTTTTTCTGCAGGACACCTCTCACTCTTTTGATCATATCTGGAGCTACACATATTGTATGGAGGTATGTAATATATTTTTGGAAATATAACTTCAAGATCTTGATGTTAGGCTTAAGAATCACCCCATTTGGACCTTTTTGGACCGAGATATGGGCTTCCGAAGTTGGCTGAAAGTCTGTGCTGAAAACACTGTTGCAACGTGCCGCCCGTAGGTTAGGGCGTAAAATGACACTTTCTAACCACTTTTAGCTACTGGGTCCGTAGGTGGTGCGTAGCAAAATCCTTGGAAACCAATTTTCTTGATAAATGCTCCGTTTGAACCCCCTCGACTCCCTTGTTATGATTCTTGAAGTTGCGACTCCAAAAATTGATATTTTCGCCATCCGGGAGACACTTTTCTCTTGAAAATACTTTTTTAGCTTTCCTCTTTAAATAGATACAAGCACTTCTCTAGTTAATTTATCAAATTTAGCTCGTAATCTTCTTTAAGCTCCTGAAATACGCTTAAATAGACAAAAAACATAAAAATACCAAAAAACGGAATGTATGGACATACCATTAGCAAGATAGGGGCTTAAAATGGACAATATTGAGAACCTATCAAGTATTGATGATGATTTGGCTTTAGCTGGTGCTCCACTGGGTGATCTCAATCTGGTTATCCACATTCTAAATGGCCTAGGTATATCCTTCGATCCAATTTCTGTTGTTATTCGTGCTAGAGATTCAATCATCTTATTTGAGGAACTCTTTAACAAACTCACGGAATATGAAGTCTATCTCAAGTGGGAGCATATGCAGACTGTTCATACCCTTATTACCGCCAACAACACATGCTACAACTCAAACAACAATCACAAAGGAAAGAAGATCACTTGAATGATGCTGGAATTAAGGAGAATCAGCCTCGTGCATCATGGACGGGTGTTGAAAGATTATCTTGCCTAATATCCATCACCTTCCTAATGACACAAACCGACACCCTATGTAAACTTGTAGCAAAATTCACACCTTTTAACCTAAACACATCAACCTCTCCACTAAACACCTCATGCCCACTCCCATTGAACCAACTTATGCTTCTTAAGTACTTAAATATCCACAATGGAGGGTTGCTATATGTGATGAAATTAATGCCTTACTTCGTAATGGCACTTGGGATCTTGTTTTGCCTTAACCAATACATAATATCATTCGGTGCAAATGGGTGTTTCGTATTAAGCGGAGTCAGATGGAAGCGTTGAGTGGTTTAAAGCTTGACTTGTTGCCAAAGGTTTCCATCAACGTGTTGGTCTTGACTATCATGATAATTTTAGACCAGTTGTTAAACCGGCAACCATTCGAATTGTTCTGACCTTAGTTATTCACCGTGGATGGCGTGTGCAACAACTCGATGTTAACAATGCCTTCTTACATGTCACAATCTCTGAAAAAGTCTACATGACTCAACTCCTTGGTTTTGTTGATAACTCTCAACCTCATGCAGTGTGTCACCTCCGTAAAGGAATTTATGGTCTCAAACAATCTCCAAGAGTTTGGTTTCATGAGCTTAAGTCGTTTGTTATCTCCTATGGTTTTGTTAACTCCAAGACTGATTCATCCCTATTTGTGTATCACTCCAACTCTGATATTATCTATTTCTTGGTGTATGTTGATGACCTTCTTGTGACAGGAAACTCAACTCCGCTCATTTCTGACTTTGTTCAAGCTCTTTCTCGCAAGTTATCTCTCAAGGGTCTTGGAGATTTATATTTTTTCCCTTGGGGTTGAAGCTATTCCAACCAAGTATAGTCTCTTTTTAACACAACACAAGTACATTCGGAATTTGTTAGCCAAGACAAATATGACCGGGGACAACGACTCCAACACGCCCATGTCCTCTTTTACTAAATTGATTCTCAATTATGGTTCCTCATCCGCTGATGTTAAGCTTTATCGAAGTGTTATTGGAGGATTGCAGTATCTTTCACTTACTCGGCCTGATCTTGCTTACTCTGTTAATAAATTAGCTCAGTTTATGCATGCTCCAACTATTCTTCACTGACAAGCTATTAAACGCCTCTTGCGTTACCTCAAGCACACTATCTATTTTGGGCTCCATCTTTAATGCCACAAGTCCTTTGATCTTGTTGCTTATTCGGATGCCAACTGGGCTGGAAACCGTGATGATCTTACCTCCATCTCAGCCTATGTTCTCTATCTTGGTGGTAATCCTATCTCCTGTTGTTCTAAAAAACAAAGAACGGTTGCTCGATCTTCTACCGAAGCTGAGTATAGAGCAGTCGTTTCTACTACTGCTAAATTGGCATGGACTCAAAATTTGCTTCATGAGCTTGGTGTCTCTCTTTTGCATCCTCTTAAACTTTTTTGTGACAATTTGGGATCTACGTATCTATGTGCAAATCTTGTCTTTCACTCTCGTATGAAATATATCGCTCTTGATTATCACTTTATTAGAGATAAAGTTGTTAATGGTTCACTTCAGGTTGCTCATGTCTCTACTCAGGATCAATTCGCAGATGTTCTTACCAAACCACTTTCATAGGCTCAGTTTGCTTATCTTCGATTCAAGATCGGTGTCTCCGATGGCAGCACCGTCTTGCGGGGGCATATTAGGCAAGATAATATTCTATCACCCGTCCATGATGCACGAGACTGATTCTCCTTAATTCTAGTATCATTCAACTGATATTCTTTCCTCTTTCATTCGTATATATTCATAATATAATCTTAGCATTTATTTACAATATACTTTCCCTGTAAAGCTTTTATTTCCTTGTACGTTTCTCCTATACTCCGTATATATTGTAATGAACAAAGATAAATAATACTACCTCTGTCCCATATTAGTTGTCCACTATTACAACTTTACTTGTCCCAAAATACTTATCCAGTTAGAATTTCACTGCAATTTAACATCCCACTTTCCCCAACTACCCCGCTTCCACTAACTTTAAACAAATACCGGATCCCACCATAATACTATATCATTAAGGGCAAAATTGGAAATTGCACACTTGTCAACCTACATCAATAAAATGTTAAAAGGTTTAAATTGGACAACTATTGCGGGGCAGAGGGAGTATAACGATTCAGTTCATTCTCTTATTACCCTTTTACACACAACTCCTTTGCATTGTCCAAACTCTTTTACGAGTCTAAAAATAATAAAGCGATTGCTAAAAATAAATTTTCTTTTTATATATATATTTGCGTAAGAACAAATATATAACAAAGACACCTTTACTAAAAACCTTATTTTAACTAAAAAATTATCTCTTGGTAATAGAACGAATGGTATTATGCATGTGTTTAGAATTATGTTGTATCTAGAACTTCAATTTTGGTGGCAATAAGGTAAAACTTGTGAAAGAATTTCTCAAAAGCTCTCCTTACAACTCAACATAAATATTGAATTTACCATTCAAACCAGAGTTGTTTGCAAACAGTTCACATATTTTATGTTGGTATTAGAATACACTGCAAGCCTAAAATACATAGAAATCAATAATTCTAAACTCAGTATAGTTACACCTCTACGACAAAAATCAATGAACGAAATTGTACAACATGGAACTAATTAAAATTCTACCCATGTCACGCCCTGAATTTTAAGACCCAAAATTCGAGGTATGATATGTGGGGTTAAGGTTTTAAAAAAATAATAAGTAAATTATTTTTTTTAAAAGAATAAAATATTATCTCAAAAATTCATTCATTTCCATTTTGGGAAAATCACCTATTTATTTATAAAAAACATTTAGTAAAAATTTTGGCGGCATATCATTTAAAATATTAACTCCCGGAAGCGATGTAACATGTGGATATACTAAAATATGAAATAAAACCCATTTTCAAATCCATATTTCAAATCTCGATTCCAACAGGGTCCACCAACCCATCACATGCCATCCAGACTTTATTTCAAACATAAATCTCATTTAAACACCATATATTACATAAGGAGTCTACAACCATAATATTTTACATCCCCAAAAGTTTACAAGCCAAAAGTGAATATGTGTAGAAAAATATACAACAAAAATCTTTCTACTCCTAAACAAGCAAGCACAACTGTCAGGTGAGTAGAAAACGTCACGCCACGGCTACAGCCAGCGTCCAATGGGACCTACATCTAGGGGGACATGCAAAGGGGTGAGCTTTAAGTCCAGTAGAGAATGGGACAATAACTAACAGATAACAAATAGCGTGCAAAACATTCATATAGAACAATAGGATATAATAGGATATAACATCAACAAAATCAAACCTGTCAGAATGCATAAGGTTCTTCAAAATTCCCCACGCCCCAAGTTCCTATCTTGAACCCTTTTAAGGACCGTTTAACCTTGGGATTGTGCTCCTCGCGTAAGTTTTTATTTCTTTTTAGGGACTGTTTAACCCTGGGACTGTGCCCTTTACGTAAGTCTTCTGTCCTTTTAGGGAGTGTTTAACCTTAAGATATTGCCCATAGAGATCCCTTGATCCCTATGACACAGAGCCATACTTCCCCAATTACCCCGCATATATGTCAGTAAATCAAACCATGTTTGAATACACAACTCAATAATCACTTATAAATATAATTTCAAGCACCCAAGATACAATCATGTCATTTAGTTCTGAACTTAAAATTCACAGTTTCAGCCATAAAGAACTTCCACAAATCCTATTGTTGTAATCTACAGACAAATAAATCATCCACTTTTCATTCTCCAATCCATCCACATCACAATAGTGAAAATCATAACAAATAATTCCAGTCAAGTCGTATAACAATTAAATACTGAGAGAAGGAATATTTCCCTGCTGTCACACGTGTAAGAACGAAGTTAAGTTCAAACATACTAAACACTAATATATCCATTCTAATTAACAAACTAAATTCCACTAAAATAGTAGCAAAAACCATTAACAACTAACAATACCATAATCACATAAAACTTGTCTACCGTAACTCCGACAACAATTTTCACATCAAACAATTAAGTACTAATTTATGCATAAACAAATATCCAAGTAATACTCAAATGAACAAGAATGGATTTCGTAAAATTAATTAAATCACCAAACTCCATTACCTCAAGTATGCAAGTCATAGAGAATGTAACACCCCGCTCCAACACTTGGTATGATATTGTCCGTTCTGGACCCAGCCCGCACGGTTTTGTTCTTGGGCTCCTCCCAAAAGGCCTCATACCAATTGGAGACAACACTGCACATATAAGCACATTCTCTGACCTCTACCTGAACGATGTTGGACATCACAATCACCCCCCTTGGGACCCAGCATCCTCGCTGGCGACCCACGGGTGATATGCATGATTTACTATGAATAGATAGATAAATATGTTTTCCCTCTCTTTATTTTTTTTCCCTACCTCAATATTGTAAATAAAACCATTTCCCTACCTCAATATTGTAATCGCAGCTAAGATCTCAATCTGTTTTCCCTCTCTTTATTTTTTTTTCTCCAGCCGAAGTCCTTGCTCTCTTTTCTGTTCCAATATGACCGTCCTAATGCAATATTGTCCTTCATTCCCCCATACTAGTATACTTGTATATAAAAAGAGTTGGAATAAGTCACAAACTAAACTTTTCTGAATATAATCCTTATAGTACATATCTATAGGTCTGTACACATACCACCTTAGTTGAAACTATATAAAATTTTCACATCTATTGTTTGTGTCAAGAGAAGGTGTTAGTTGCTGGCACTTGTAGTGACTCACCTTTACTTGGTCAAAGCTTATAAAAGAAGTTTTTCTATGTCATTTAATATAACTGTAATACTCTATACACACACATATTAAGAAATAACCAGACCCAGCTCAATTCTACAAACACACAATACACAAAATTAATGTGTATTTATAATACATCCTTAGGTGATGACTTAACTCAATTAAAGTACCTCATGCTCTCTCCTATCAAACAGTCACGACCCACACATGTACCTTAGTCACTTTGTCTTTTCTATCCTAAAACCCAATTACATGGAAATATATTCCAAGCCACAAGCCACCACTTGAATTCAAGTATAACACAAGCATAAATTGTAAATATACTACAATAAATTTACCAATAATTCCATGATGCCTAGTTCCCCACAAAATGATTATAAAATCTTTCATAAAATATCCATTTAATTTACGAATTGGTTTAAATATGCACAATCAACTAAATAATATTAATATTTTACATCTACCAATAAATAAACCCAATTAGAAGAATCAGGGTCTTACAACCCATAATAGTAGGTTGAACTGTCTTGCATGTCCTTACATTGTGATCCGCTTTCATACACTTGTTGCACCTAAGTCATAGTTTTTTGGAGCTTCGTCTGTAGCTCTAAATATTTTTTTCTTAGGCCTATCCCAGTTTTCCTTCTCGTACCCCAAAGTGAAACAAAGGTGATCACATGCCCATCCATATTTTTTTTTTCAATGGGGGCATATGTAATTTTCTTACGAGATTATCTATAGAATATATATTTTTGTGGGATATTAAAGAAATTATTAATTTTTTTGGGGGAGCCATATACAATTTCAAAAGAATTTATCTATAAAATATAAAATTTTGGGGGTTAATAGAAGGATTTTTTTTAAAAAATTAGTGGGGCCCATGGCCCTCTCAAACCAATATATAGCTCCGCTATGCACGTGGCCATAACACTGAACTATGTTGCCCGTATATAGTATTGATTCACATAAATTTTTGAGTCCTCTATCCTAAAGATAGTCACAATCACATGTATGCATGAAATGCCACTTATATTTCAATCTATGCAAGAACAAGTTTTGTTTGCCACATCCACAGTCATTGACTCCTGCATCAGGGTAATTCATGTTATCCACCTAATATTTATCGCTTCCTGCATGATCCATATGCCGACGTCTCACATCTTTGGAAATCAACTCAAACTTCTCTTGTATTTTAGGGCACAACTGTCCTTTTGCTTTCGACATGACATTCCTTACCTTTTGAAATCTCTACATCAGTCGTTTCCTATTTTCTCAAGCATTTAAATTGCATTGGCCCCTTAGCTAATTTTCTTAGGTACCTTAGTGTCACAGACTTGGGTTTTTCCAAGCTACTGTGCGGCCTTAGACATTTCTAACGGCTTTGAAGGGCTAAGTAAGCCTTTCAGGGAATGCTAGAATTAGTGGAAACTAAGCTAGACAAGAGGGTTAGGTAAGTAAGTGTGTGTGAGGAAGGGGACTAAGTGAGCAAAAGATCAAGAGAGTTTGAGAAAATGCGATTTGTATTCCCTGAATGCTTACAAAATTGCTTGGTGAGGAACAAATGAGTTCCCACCTCCTTATATAAGCCAAGGCCTTATAATGAGTGGCTATGATCGTGCCAAGTGTCAACGACCTAACGGTCGGGAGTATTCTAGAATACTCTTTAGAAATATCTAGCATCTACATGTATATACAAAAATGTACAAGAGAACTCTAGAGAATTCTACACAAGTTTAGATGGGTTTATACAGTACTAGAAGAGTGTAGAGAACTCTAGAAATATTTCGGTCCATGTAGTTGCCACATGGGATCCTGTTGTGTGCACACGTGGCGCCTGCATGGCGTAACCTCAATCTATGGGGAGTGACATCCTTCCCCACCTAAGTTCATGATGTCCTTGTTGCGCCTTGCTTAAATTGCTGGATGTGCTCCACAAACTACTATAGTGCATCTTCATGCTCCTAACTTGCCTCACTATTTAGTAAGTTCTTCCACTTCACAAGGTACTCTGTGTTCTTGGGCACACTCATTCTACTCATTACTCTGTTGGCAATGATGTACTCCACCTCTTTATCGAATAATGTGACAACGGTTGTGGGTACTCGGTGCGAGATGCCTCGCGAGGGGTCGTCCTCATCTCCGTGGTATGGCTTGAGCATGCTAACATGGAAGACTGAATGAATCTTGAGTTTTGGTGGTAACTCCACCATGTAGGAGACCTTGCCAACCCTTTTGACAATGGGAAAGGGGCCTTCGTAACATCACACCAACCCCTTATGCAACGTCCACAAAGTCTTGAATTTTTGGGGTAGGAGCTTCACCATCACTAAGTCCCCCTCATTGAACTCCAAGTGTTTCCTCTTAATGTCGGCCCATTTCTTCATTTCCTTGCCCACCTTGTCAAGGTACGCCTTGGCCAATTCAGATTGCTTGTGCCACTCTTTAGCAAACTTATAGGCCATTAGGATCTTCCCATCGTAACTAGAGGCAATGGCATTGGGTGTCATTAGTTGTTGCCCGATAATAACCTCGAAGGGACTCTGATTGGTAGCCTCGCTCCATTGCAAGTTATAGGAGAACTATGCCACACCAAGAAGCTTGGCCCAATCTCGCTGGTTGGCACTCATATAGTGCCGCAAATAAAGCTCCAAGAGCGCGTTGATACGCCCCATCTATCCATTTGACTGAAAGCTTGTGGAGAAACTAAGATCTGTGCCCATTATTTTAAATAACTTCGTCCAAAACTTGCTTATGAAGTGTGAATCCCCATCGTTCATAATGTTCTGAAGGATGCCCCAGTGTTTGAGCACATGGTCAAGGAATAGTTTTGCCGCTCGTTCAGCCGTATAATCTGCGGGTGTAGGTATGAAGGTGGCATACTTACTTAACCGATCCACCACCACAATGATACTCCCACAACTCTCTGACTTGGGTAAGCATGTGATGAAGTCCATGGATACACTCTTTCATGGTTTTTTTGGAATAAGGAGTGGCTCTAGCAATCCCGCGGAATGCTGTTGTTCTACTTTGTCTTGCTAGCATACAAGACAAGTCCTTACATAGGCCTCAATGTCGTCATGCATCCGGGGCCAATAGTAGGAGTCTTCTAAGAGTGCTTATGTACATTTCATACCTGGATATCCAGCCCACATGGTATCATGGCACTCCTTGATTAGCTCCTTTCGTAGACTCCCCTATTTAGGCATAAAGAGTCGATCGCCTGTAGTGAGGAGTATGTCATCCCTTAGCCAGAAGCGTCACTTCTTCCCATCCTTGGCTAGTTGAATAAGGTTCTTGGCTAGGGGGTCATGTTGTAGTCCCTCTTTGATCCGATCCACAAGAGGGTGTAGGGGCCGACTAATGGTTGTAAGCTCGGTCTTGTGACTAAGAGCATCCACCACAACATTGGCCTTGCCTGGCTTGTACTCCAAGTTTTAAATGAACTCGGCCAAGAATTCCTGCCACCGTGTTTTCTTAGGGCTAAGCTTCTTCTGGGTCTGGAAGTAGCTAGTGGCAACATAATCGATCTTGATCACGAAATAGGCCCCGAACAAATAATGCCTCCAAGTGTGAAGGCAATGGATGATCGTCGTCATCTCTTTTTCTTGCACCATATAACGCCTCTCTGTATCATTGAGCTTGCAACTCTCGTAGGTTGTAGGGTGATTCTCCTGCATAAGTACGCCCCCAATGGAAAAGTTTGAGGCATTTGTATGTACCTCGTAAAGTTTGGAGTGGTCCGGTAGGCCAAGTACGAGCTTTTCTATCACTGCCCTCCTTAAGTCATTAAATGATGCCTGACATGCCTCCGTCCAACTCTTGTATACCCCTTCTTCAATTGGTTCGTCAAAGAGGCAACTTGCGCTGAATAGGACCGTATGAAGCGACGGTAATAGTTGACGATTCCTAGGAAGGATCGTAGTTCCGTCACCTTGTTGGATGGCTCCCACTCTTGTATAGCCCGCACCTTGACTTCCTCCATCATTAGCTTGCCATCCTTAATTTTATACCCTAGGAACATCATCTTCTGTTGGGCAAAAGAGCACTTTTCCCTTTTGACATAGAGATTGTTCTCCTGTAGAACTCGGAATACCTCCCTTAAGTGTCGTACATGCTCCTCTAAGGTAGTGCTATATACCACTATGTCATCCAGGTAGACCACCATAAATCGGTCGAGAAAAGGATGGAATAGCTTGTTCATAAGGATAAAAAATGTGGTTGGCGTATTAGTAAGATCAAATGGCATAACTAGAAACTCGTAGGAGTCATACCTTGTCACGCACGTAGTCTTGGGCTCATCTCTTGCCACTATACTTACTTTGTAGTACCCAGAGCGCAAGTCCAACTTCGTGAAGTAGAGTGTTCTTCCAAGTTGGTCGAACAAATCTGTGATGAGTGGGATGGGGTACTTGTTCTTAATAGTCATTTTATTAAGTGCCCGGTAGTCGGTGCACATACGTAGGGATCCGTCCTTCTTTTTCTAAAACAACACCAGGGCACCATATAGGGCATTGGAGGGTTTAATGTATCCTGCGTCAATCAACTCCTTAAGTTGTCGCCGCAACTCTTCCAGTTCTTGGGGTACCATGGTAGGGGGTTTAATACCCGGTTCCAACTCAATTTGGTGGTCCACCTCCCTCTTAGGCGGAAGTACATTGGGCATCTCCATGGGCATCACATCCTTAAATTCCTCCAAGATGGCATGTATCCCTTTGGGCATCTTTGGGCATGGTGGGGAGACTAGCTTGTCATCTAGGGATTCTAGCAATATAGCAAGGTAGTTAGTCTCATTCTTCTGGAGGCCCTTCTTAAATTACATGGCGGATAAGGCTTAGGATTCTATCTTTGCACCACGCTCCACTGGTACCATGCATGCCGTGTTGCCCTCCATGATGCACATAGTGTTGGCAAAGGGGATGGGAAAGGCCTTGACCTTGTCAAGGAACTCTGAACCAATGACTAGTTTGAAGTCATCCATGGGCACAAATGAGAGGTCAAGTTGGCCTACCCACTCGCCAATACGCGTCCATATCCCACGTGTCGTGCCATGTATCTTCTTTAACTCAGAGTTAACCACCTTCATAGATCTACCCTCTTTGTTGTATTTGAGGCCTAGGCGTATGACCTCCTCCAAGCTCACGAAGTTGTGGGATGCTCCCGGGTTCACCAACACACGAGTGGCCATCCCATCTATGCTCGCTTCCATAAACATAAGCCCCTTAGTTGCTACCCTAGGGGTCTCTGTCTTGGCGTTGATGACATTAAGGATTTGCAGTGAACCCATATGCGCCTCCTATGTTTCCCATTCTTGCTGTCATTCCTCATACTCGGTGGTTATGGCGGTAATAGTCTTCTTCTTTGGGCATTCCCTCATCCAGTGCGGTCCATCACATATAAAGCATGGTTGCCTGGGTTTGTTAGGAGTCTAGCCCTTGCCTTCCTTATGGCCACCACCATTCCTCCGAGCTTCGTTGTTTTGGTGCGTAACACCCTTGTCTCCCCCACTTTTGTCGACATCACCCCACTTATTCTTGGGCTTAGGCTGATCCTTCTTGTCGCTATAATCGACTAGGGCTTCTGCTTTCGCTATAGCGTTGGCAAGGTCACGCACACCGCGTCTCCTCAATTCTATTTTTGCCCATGGTTACAGGCCGTCTATGAAGTGGAATCGGGCATCATTATTGGACAGGTTCGGGATAGCAAAGGTAAGTGGAATGAATTTGTTGATGTAGTTTTGTACTGTACCGTCTGCTTAAGGCCTCGAAGCTTGCTTCGGGCTTCCTCCTCAGTATTTTCCAGGTAAAAGTCTCTTTTTAGTTCTATTGTGAAATCAAACCAAGTATCGATAGAGACCATACCTTTGTTTATGTCGCCATAGCGTCGTCTCCACCATATCATTGCAGCATCGGTGAGGTACAGGGTAGCAGTTTTCACCTTGTTGGCTTTGTCCGTCATTCTTGTGGCCTTAAAGTACTGCTCCATTCCGAATAGGAAGTTTTACAACTCCCCAGCATCCCTCTTCCCATTATAGCTCTTGGGTTTGGGAATTTCAAACCTAGGCGTCGCCACGTTTTGAGTAGTAACGGTACCAGAGCCAATTGCACGCTTGTACACAGTCCAATCTGCGTGTAAGTCCTCTATTTATGCAATAATAACACCAAGCTGTTCATCGTAGTGCGCATGTCGGTTGGCCAGCTTTTCCTTTATCAAGCCTCGAAGTGAGTCCTGAAGTGCACGCATTTCCTTGCATATGTCACCATTTGTGGCACTAAGGAGCCCCTTGAAAACACTTTTAACGACGTCATTTTCTGACTTGAGCACCCCTATACGATCGTATGCTTCCTCGATAAGCTCCTGCATGGTGGTTATGGACACCTCCATGTCATCAATGTGGGTTTCTGGTGCTGGCATGACATCCCTTGATTTGGACTTCGAATGGCTCTTCGAGGCCGTGGGTGGGCAAATGCTCTCCCTACCACGTTCCTGCTCCTCAATGGCAAGGGTTTGAAAAAATGTGACTTGTATTGCTTGAATGCTGACAAGATTGCTTGGTGAGGAACAAATGAGCTCCCACCTCCTTATATAGGTCAAGGCCTTACAATGAATGGTTATGATTGTGCCAAGTGTCAATGATCTAACGGTCGGGAGTATTCTAGAATAGGGTTCTAGAATACTCTTTAGAAATATCTAGCATCTACATGTATATACAAGAATGTACAAGAGAACTCTAGAGAATTCTACACAAGTTTAAATGGATCTATACAGTACTATAAGATATAGAGAACTCTAGAAATATCCTGGTCCATGCAGTCGCCACATAGGATCCTGATGTGCGCACGCGTGGCACCTGCGTGGCGTAACCTCAATCTGCGAGGCGTGACATTAGGGTCTCTTTTAAGTCTACAACACATCTAAACTTAGTACCAACTTCATGTTTCTTTATACCCAAAATTCCTCTGAATACTAAAAAGAGATGTGCCTCCACTGTTTCCATCATCTTCCTCATCAGATCCAACTAAATTGATCAACTCTTGATTAGGTTGATATTCATATTCTGCATTTTCCTATAATTATACTAATTTGGCCTTTCAGTATATGTCTTAATCTCTTCACCACATGCCAACTTCTCTATCACCATGCTCTTCTTCACCCATGTTTGACCTCATATCATTTTTTTCAATATTTGTTCCACCAAACATTACATCCACCATGAATGAATCATCATAAAGATCAATGAATTAAAGGCTGGATTGCATCATTAGTTGCCGCTCAATGTGTTGCTCCAATTCTGCAATTGTTTCATTCTAAACTGAAGGTATTCAATGGTCTTCATGGTCACTGCGTTGTTTGTCCTCTGGTTCAACTTAATTTTCAACATTTGGTAGTTCACCATCAATGTAATGTTCCACTTCTACTTCAACTTCATTTTCAGATGGTGCAACCAAGAAAAATTTCACAAACAAGAACCTTTGATGATTGGTGGTCATGAAAACCACATTATAGTTAGCGTTAACGTTGTATACAATACCATCCTTTGGAGATCTATAATAGAGTGTGTATTTCTTTGGTTCAGAACCGTCGAACTTGCCACCATAATGGATTTCAAGACTATAAAGTCTAGTGAAGAGATGCTCAAAATTAGGAGCACCATCTGCATCATGAACAAATTATATTAAAATGAGACACTAACCCAACTCTAATAAAAATCTAACTCATAATAACCTAAACAATTAATAATTAAACCCTAACTCAACACTAACTCCAAGTCCCTTGGTGTGTTTTAAAATATTACTCGCAAGTGCACGAATCAATTGTAATTTAGGTTATGCAAGAACGAGGTCGAACCCAAGGGAATGCTTTAAAGAGAACTTAATTAAACTCAAATTAATCTAAAACTAACCTAGTTTCTCAAATTTTGTTTGTTGAAGCGATTTTTATACTAAACATGCAATATAGAAATACAAATAATTAAAGTGAAAATAATAGGGAGAAAATACTAAGGTATCGGAATCCACCACCACTAATCCATAAACTTCTAATTATTCCTTTATCAATTCCAATTTTAGAGTAGTAATTTAGAAATCAATCTTATTACTTTCTCAATATTTAACAATAACGCACTAATGAAATATATTTTCAAGAAATAGATTTTCCTTCGCTTTAAAGTGTAAAATTCTAAGCATCCTATGTATGCAATTTAATGGATCACATAAGATCAAAGATTTTTACTTATAAACTCATCAAATCCAAGCTTGATTAATTGTGATAAGAATTCTTAACTACTATAAATACATGATATTTATAGTGAAAGGAATTTAAATCAATTAATACTATGAAACGAAAATCATAAGCATTTAAACCATACACATGGAAATTGATAAAAGACTAAAAGGAATTTATTTCATAAATGGTGGTTTCATCCTCAACCTTAGTTGAGGATTTAGTTACACATGCTTAAAAAGAAAATAACAAAGTAAGAACAATAAAACCCGGAATTGAAGATGAATTCTTCTCCTCTTTGGTGTCCTTCTTGCTCTCCTCCTTCTTCTTCTTCCTCTTTCATTCTCTTTCCTCTTCAAGATGTATCCATATTTATAGAGAAATATTGGAATCAAATTACAACTTGTAAAGAGAAATGAAATATTCTTTTCTTTTCTTTTTCATCACTTTCCATCACATTTTGTTCTTTTTCCATGTGCATTTGAATCATTCAACTTTCATCCATGTGCATTTGATTCATCCAACTTTCATCCATGTGCATTTGATTCATTTCTCACTTTACACCTATAAATGAAAGACATAAATGTAGATGTAATTTAATGACATTGAAAATGATTTATTCAACAATTTTATTATATAAATTAAGTTTTATGCATTTATCATTATTACACTTCTAAATTAATTAAAATAAATAGTTTTACATACTAACAAATATACATTTGGGGATAAAATATGTATGTAAAATGGACTTATCAAATACCCCCAAACCTATATTTTGCTAGTCCTCGAGCAAAACAAAAAGAAATAAAATTCTAACTACACCATTTTCGCTGGTTATCTCGATTACATTTAGCATATGCAATAAGCCTTTGAACCCCTAGGTTTCCCCTAGTGGACGAGTTATAGTCTCGTGAGGGTTTCCAGTGATGATACCCACAAACATCGATTCTCGTGAGGGTTGGATATACTACCCACAACTTCTCAATTTTTTATTTATAATCACGCATTCATGCATTCACATACTCATCAACCAAGTCATGATATAATGCACAAGATATTATGGATGCAAATACTCCCATTCACTACCGAACAATAACTAATCTCAAGATTCGTGTCATGAATAGTTCCCACAAAAGTAAAAGATTTCGTTACTTTCTACTCCCAATCCAGACTACCCTCCGTGTTTTTATGAACATTTTACTATGGTATTTCAATCTTTTTTTTTCTACTTCATTGATCAAATTTTGCCAAAAAATTATTCCTTCCATCATTCCACTTTTCATCCCTTTTTATCTTTCTAAGCTCCGGACTTTCCAGCGAGGATTTTTAATCCCAACCAACTGGGCCCTAACTTCTTTATTGGGATTTATGCTCATTAGTTTTCTCCCCTTTTTACGCGAACAATGATATTGGTGATACCAAGGTCCGGTTACTCAGATCGAAGAACTACTTTTTGCATTTTATTATTCAAAGAAAATTTTTAAAATTTTCTCCATTTCATCTATATCAACTCCCCATCTCCCATTTTATTCTGGCAAAATTAATTTCTCAACTATATAGTCAAAGATCAATTGTTTTTCCCATAGTGAATGTGTGCTTGTGCTTATAGGTCAAAGTCGTCCTTTTCGGTTTCAATTTCACTAATCTATTCACCCATGTAAAACCACATCACCTCACTTAGCTCGATCTAATCATTACTCTCATGAACGGGAATATTGCATCACATACTACTCACGCATCATAAACACAAACTCAATCAACTTGTAATGCAAAACATTCATGCGTAAAAACAAATTTTTTTTTATTTTTTATTTTTTTAAATTAATGAATTACACAACAAAAATTAGACACCATACCCCCAAACCTAAATTCAACATTGTCCCTAATGTTGGACAAACTCACACTTTGTAAACAAAAAGACAAGAGTGAAAAGGTATCACCTGACTCATGGTAGGTTGATCTGGTCAAACTTGCTATCAAACAACAATAAGTTGTTAGAATTCAAAACAAAAATTAAAAATAAAGTAAAAAAAATCCTAAAATAGATATGTACAACAAGACCACATAGGTCAATCCTGATAAACAGGATCACTCAGGGAGATCTCCTCCCCTTCTTGAGAAAGTAACTCTAAAAATGGTTTCAAACGCTGACCGTTAACTTTGAACACATCACCATTTTTTGGATTTTCAATCTCAATGGCTCCATATGGATGAACAATTCGAACAATGAACGGACCAGACCATCGAGATTTCAACTTTCCTGGAAACAAATGCAATCGAGAATTATAAAGCAAGACTTTTTGACCAGGTGTGAAAGTTTTCCTAAGAATACTTTTGTCATGCCTTATTTTCATTTGCTCTTTATAGATTTTTGTACTCTGGTAAGCATCATTCCTAATTTCCTCCAACTCATTCAACTGAAGCTTCCTATGGACTCCTGCTTTGTCAAGGTTAAAGTTGAGTTGTTTAATAGCCCAAAAGGCTCTATGCTCTAACTCAACTGGGAGATGACAAGCTTTGCCATACACCATTCGGTAAGGAGACATTCCAATAGGGTTCTTAAATGCAGTACGGTATGCCCACAGTGCATCACTAAGTCTCAAGGACCAGTCTTTCCTATTTGGGTTAACCGTTTTCTCCAAAATGTGTTTAATTTCTCTATTGGATAACTCAACTTGACCACTAGTCTGGGGATGATAAGCAAGTGCAATTTTGTGGGTTACACAATATTTTCTCATTAATGCTTCGAAAACCCTATTGCAAAAATGTTTCCCCCCATCACTAATAATAGCACGGGGTGTACCAAAACGTTAAAAGATATTATCTTTCAAAAACTTGACTACTACCTTGTGATCATTAGTTTTACATGCAATTGCCTCAATCCATTTAGACACGTAATCAACTGCGACAAGGATGTACAAATTGCCAAATGAATTAGGAAATGGTCCCATGAAATCAATGCCCCAAACATCGAAAACTTCAATAATCAGAATTGGGTTTAAAGGCATCATATTTCGACGTGAAATACTCCCTAACTTTTGACATCGCTCACATGCTAAGCAATAAGAATGACAATCTTTAAAGATTGAGGGCCAGTAAAATCCAGATTGCAATATCTTTGCAGCGGTTCTCTTTGAACTAAAATGACCTCCACATGCATGATCATGACAAAAAGAGATTACACTAGTTTGGTCACAATTGGGGACACATCTTCGAATAATCTGATCAGGACAATACTTGAATAAGTACGGATCATCCTAAAAGAAGTGACGGGCCTCAGATAAGAATTTGGATTTATCTTGCTTAGTCCAATGTGAAGGCATTTGACCTGTGACAAGATAGTTCACAATGTCGGCAAACCAAGGTGACTCAGATACAACAAAGAGTTGTTCATCAGGGAAAGACTCAAGAATAGGCATGGAGTCTAGGGATGTCTCAAGAATGAGCCTAGACAAGTGATCAGCTACTACATTTTCAGACCCTTTCTTATCTCGAATTTCTAGATCAAACTCTTGTAGCAATAGGATCCATCGAATTAAGCGCGGCTTAGCATCTTTTTTAGAGAAGAGATACCTAAGTGCAGCATGATCTGAGAAAATGAGGACTTTAGACCCTAACAGATAGGACCTAAACTTGTCTAATGCAAACACAACTACTAACAATTCTTTTTCAGTGGTAGAGTAATTCAGTTGTGCCTCATTTAATGTCTTACTTGCATAATAGATCACATGGGGTAGCCTATTCACACGTTGCCCTAACACAGCTCCAACTACATAATCAGATGCATCGCACATAATCTCAAAAGACGCATCCCAACTCGGTGGCTTCATGATAGGTGATGTGGTCAACAATGTTTTGAGCTTCTCAAAGGCTTTCAGGCATTCGTCATCAAAGACAAAAGCAACATCTTTAGCAAGTAAATTGCAAAGGGGTCTGGAAATGCTGCTAAAGTTTTTAATGAATCGACGATAAAATCCTGCATGACCTAAGAATGACCTAATCTCTTTGACCGTACGTGGTGGTGGAAGATTGGAAATTAGATCAACCTTAGCTTTGTCAACCTCTATACCCTTCTTTGAAATAACATGCCCCAAGACAATTCCCTTTTTCACCATAAAATGGCATTTCTCCCAATTTAAGACCAAATTTTTCTCCTCACAACGTGTAAGCACGAGTTTCAAATGAATGAGACATTCATCAAAGGATGAGCCAAACACGGAGAAGTCATCCATAAACACCTCAAGAAAACGTTCTACCATATCAGAAAATATGCTGAGCATACACCGCTGAAAAGTAGCAGGTGCATTGCATAATCCAAATGACATACGTCTATAGGCAAATGTTCCAAAAGGACAAGTGAATGTGGTTTTCTCCTGATCCTCAGGTGCAATAGGAATTTGGTTATATCCAGAATAACCATCTAGGAAACAGTAGTACTCATGACCGGCTAATCTCTCAAGCATCTGATCAATAAAAGGAAGTGGAAAATGATCTTTCCTAGTGACAGAGTTCAACTTCCTATAATCAATGCACACTCGCCATCCAGTGGTCATTCGGGTCGGTACTAACTCATTGGCATCATTTGTGACTACCGTGATACCTGATTTCTTAGGCACGACCTGAACAGGACTTACCCAAGAACTATCGGAAATAGGATATATGATCCCCACATCTAACAACTTCAAGACTTCTGCCCTAACGACCTCTTTCATGTTGGGGTTAAGCCGTCTTTGCATTTCTCGCGAAGTTTTAGCATTTTCCTCAAGATGGATACGATGCATGCACACGGATGGAGATATACCCTTAATGTCTGCTATAGTCCACCCAATAGCCGATTTATGCTCCCTAAGGACATTTAAGAGTTTTTCCTCATGTTCTTTATTTAACTCAGAAGCAATGATGACAGGAAGACTCTTATCTGGACCTAAGTAGGCATACTTCAGTTCAGAAGGTAAAACTTTCAGATCCAATTTTGGAGGTGACTCAACAGATGAGACATGTTTAGATTCAATTGGTGAAAGGAGTTCTACCTTGGCTTTCCAATTATCAATGTCCATAAAAGGGACAGAATCTAACAAGGTATTCACTTCTTCACAAGCACTATCCAGATTAAAATCACACCCAAAGTGATTTAGACATGCCTCTAAAGGATCATCAAAACTTGAATGTTCAAAAGTCTCTTGTACTAAGCTCTCTATTAGATTCACATCACTTATATCCTCAGAGTCTGATGGTTGTCGGCTCACATTAAAAACATTAAGCTCAACAGACATGTTTCCAAATGAAAGTTTCAGGACACCATTCCTACAATTGATTAAAGCATTTGAAGTGGCTAGGAATGGTCGACCAAGGATAACAGGAATTTGGCTATTGGGATTAGCCACAGGTTGAGTGTCTAAGACTATGAAGTCTACTGGAAAGAAGAATTTGTCAACTTGAATTAACACATCCTCAATGATACCGCGAGGTACTTTGACTGAACGATCTGCCAACTGTAGCACTACCTTTGTGGGTTTCAAATCACCAAGACCGAGTTGCTCATACACAGAGTATGGCAACAGATTTACACTCGCACCTAAATCAAGCAAAGCTTGCTCAATTATCTGGTTACCTATTGTACATGAGATTGTAGGACAACCGGGATCCTTGAATTTAGGTGGTGTGCGGTGCTGGATAATTGAGCTTACTTGCTCTGTAAGGAAGGTTTTTTTATACACATTCAATCCACGTTTAACCGTACACAAATCTTTCAAAAACTTAGCATAAGAGGGGACCTGTTGAATTGCATCGAGAAATGGAATATTGATTTTGACTTGTTTGAATATTTCCATAATCTCTTTATAATGATGCCCCTTCTTAGGCTTTTGGAGTCTTTGAGGAAATGGTGCAGTAGGAACAAAGTTCCTAACTGAAGGTTCTACTAGAGGATTGGGGACAAGATCGGGAATTTGGACTTTTTGGTCAACTTGAGATTCCATTTTGTTTTCCTTTTCTAGTTCATGGTTACCTTTCACAGTTTCCCTTCTTGGAATTTTGACTTGGTTGTCAACTTGTTTGCCTGACCTTAGGGTTATGATTGACTGGACTTGATCAGTTGGACTAGAGGTCGACTGTTCACTCACATGATATTGACCCTTTGGGTTGGGAATGGGCTGACTTGGAAATTTTCCTTTTTCCCTCTCTCCTACAACAGTGGCTAACTGGCCAATCTGTGTTTCTAATTTAGAAATCGATTGACTAGTTTGTTGCATGAACTGTTGTAATGTATCTTCCAGTGTTGGTTTCCTTGGTTGTTGGGGGACATATGGATGAGAATTTTGGGACATGGAAGGATATGATGCTGGTGGTTGCCTTTGGGATTGCATATGTTGCATACCCGAGTTGTTTTGAGACTGATTTTGACTCCATGAGAAATTAGGATGATTTCTCCAATTGGGGTTGTATGTGTCAAAATAGGGACTGCCAAATGGTTTCTTATAGCCGTTTAGTGCATTAGCTTGTTCATTTATACACTCATGGAATGATGATATAGAGGGACACGTCTGAGCAGTATGAGATGGACTCTCACAAAGTTGACATGTCTCACTAATAACATGGATTAAAGAACTTTTTCCATTTTTCATCTCTATAGCCTCCACTTTTCTGGTGAGACTAGCTATCCTTGCACTCAAATCAGTTCCCTCACT
This sequence comes from Cornus suecica, assembly GCA_963922005.1. NCBI lineage: Eukaryota > Viridiplantae > Streptophyta > Magnoliopsida > Cornales > Cornaceae > Cornus > Cornus suecica. Next base: position 20,203,031 of record OY998241.1, read on the forward strand.
CACCTCATAGACTCCTCCCTTTTTGGTATCCATAGACATTGGTAAACTTCTTCTCTCAACCCTCCCTGAGTATTCCCAATGTTGGGAACTCTCAGCTAACGCATCTAGAAATTTCCAAGCCTCATTCTCATTCTTAGACATGAAATCTACCCCACCTCGTGACTCAATTAGTTGACGATTTTGAGCTGATAATCCATCATAAAAGAATTCAACTAAGCGCCACTTTTCAAAACCATGGTGGGGACACTTAAGTAGCAAATCATTGAATGTTTCCCAACACATGTAAAACTGTTCACCTTCTTTTTGAGCAAATTCCATGATATTTCGGCGAAGGGAATTAGTTCTATGTCTAGGGAAGAATTTGGTGAGGAATTTTTTACAGAGTTCATCCCAAGATTTGATTGATTCTGGTTCCAACGAATATAACCAAGACTTGGCTTTCTCTTTCAAAGAGAACGGGAATAACCTCATCTTAATTGACTCTTCGGGAATATTCTGAAAATTCAAGGTGGAACAAATCTCTAAAAATTCCTTAACATGAAGGTATGGGTCTTCAAAGTTCGAACCTCTAAAAGTCGGCAGTAAATTGATTACTGCTGCCCGTATCTCCAAATGGGCATGTTGTGTAGCAGGCAAGACAATACAAGAAGGATTTGTGATATGTGCAGGAGTATAATAATCCTTAAGGGCTTTCACTTCATTATGTTCTCCCTCCATCTTGACTTCAATGATCTTTTCAACACTAGAATTCCTTACACCTTTTCTAAATGTTCTCTCAATTTCTAGATCTAAAGGTGTCAACTTTGATTTCAGAGATCGACGACCTAACATGCACTAGGAAGACTCCATGACTCAACAAACACACTACCAAAACAAGTATTTTCTTTATCTAAAATTTAATTCAAGGGTAGTGATTTCTATTTTTTTTTATTTTTTTTAATTTCCTATATGAGAGATTATTAGGACTAATTCCAAAATAATCTTCACCTAGTTAGACAGCTCCTACTCCCTTTCAGAGAAAACTAATGGATGACCAGTTAAGGACCATCAAACTAACAACGAAGTAGTTCCCAGGAAAGTGTGGCGAGGCACTAGGCCTGCTTAATGCCGCGTCAGCCACACTCCTAGACAGAACTGTCCTACCGTTTATCAATTTGATAGTGACTCACTGGAGTTACCAAAAGTTTAACAATGTCCAAGAGGATCCTATGAGCTATATGAAAACCTATTGGCCAACGTCTACTTGATTTTAAATTAAACTAAATTTAGCCAAGGGTATACAAATGCAAGAAGATTTTTAACCTAATGGGCAATGAATTAGTGATGAAATCCAATCCTTATCTTGTTAGAGGGTTAATGCCCTTAGTAAAAGATTTATGCAAAATGCTAAATTAAAAATGCACATACAAGCAAGTCAACAAAAATAAAAGTAAAGGGAGTGAGTGTGTGAACTTTCTTCTTTTTTTTCTTTTTTTTTTATAAATAAATAAAGAAAGAAATAAACGAAATAAAATAAAATAAATAAAAAAAATAAATTTGAAGAAAATGTGTACCTAAAGGTTATTTCTAGTGTTATTCTATCCTAAAGGTAACATGCAAAATTTCACCTATATAAAAACTATGTTCACCTAATCTAAAAAAAAAAAAAAATAATAATAATACTATTTACTAAAGATAGGGGTACTTACCTGGATTCCGCAATAATGCTAGTGAAGTTGGTACAAAGAAATCCAAGTATTTGATTATCCAATGCAATCTCAAAAAAAATATTACCTACAAAATTCAAAAAGTATCAATTACTTAAAAACAAATAATACAATAAACAATAATAAAAAAAATAATAATAAAAATTCTCAACTTAAGTAAACAAACGCTAATTTTTTACTTAAGCAAAGAATAAAGAAAATAAAAAATATTTTATTTTGCTACAGTAGCCGAAATGCTACAGTATTTTTTTCAATTTTTTTTATTTATTTGTTATCACTAATAAAAAAAAAAACGAACATCTAAATTCAAAAGTGAAAAAACACTACCTTACTATAGTACTATTAGAATTAGAAAGACAAAAAAATTTTTTAAACAAAACAGTAGCTTAAAAAAAAAAAAAAAAAAAAATTTAAAATTTTTTTTTTTTTACAGTTTTTTTTTTCGCTACAGTAGAGGAAATGCTACAGTAGTTTTTGAAATTTTTTTTTTTTTTTTTTAAATTTTCGAAACAGTAGATTCAAGCAAAAAAATAGCTTATAAAATCTTTTTTTTTTCTTTTTATTTATTTATTTTTTTAAATAACTAGTAGAATAATTAAATCAACTTAAATTTAATTAATTTCTTGTTGCTATTCCCCGGCAACGGCGCCAAAAACTTGGTGTGTTTTAAAATATTACTCGCAAGTGCACGAATCAATTGTAATTTAGGTTATGCAAGAACGAGGTCGAACCCAAGGGAATGCTTTAAAGAGAACTTAATTAAACTCAAATTAATCTAAAACTAACCTAGTTTCTCAAATTTTGTTTGTTGAAGCGATTTTTATACTAAACATGCAATATAGAAATACAAATAATTAAAGTGAAAATAATAGGGAGAAAATACTAAGGTATCGGAATCCACCACCACTAATCCATAAACTTCTAATTATTCCTTTATCAATTCCAATTTTAGAGTAGTAATTTAGAAATCAATCTTATTACTTTCTCAATATTTAACAATAACGCACTAATGAAATATATTTTCAAGAAATAGATTTTCCTTCGCTTTAAAGTGTAAAATTCTAAGCATCCTATGTATGCAATTTAATGGATCACATAAGATCAAAGATTTTTACTTATAAACTCATCAAATCCAAGCTTGATTAATTGTGATAAGAATTCTTAACTACTATAAATACATGATATTTATAGTGAAAGGAATTTAAAACAATTAATACTATGAAACGAAAATCATAAGCATTTAAACCATACACATGGAAATTGATAAAAGACTAAAAGGAATTTATTTCATAAATGGTGGTTTCATCCTCAACCTTAGTTGAGGATTTAGTTACACATGCTTAAAAAGAAAATAACAAAGTAAGAACAATAAAACCCGGAATTGAAGATGAATTCTTCTCCTCTTTGGTGTCCTTCTTGCTCTCCTCCTTCTTCTTCTTCCTCTTTCATTCTCTTTCCTCTTCAAGATGTATCCATATTTATAGAGAAATATTGGAATCAAATTACAACTTGTAAAGAGAAATGAAATATTCTTTTCTTTTCTTTTTCATCACTTTCCATCACATTTTGTTCTTTTTCCATGTGCATTTGAATCATTCAACTTTCATCCATGTGCATTTGATTCATCCAACTTTCATCCATGTGCATTTGATTCATTTCTCACTTTACACCTATAAATGAAAGACATAAATGTAGATGTAATTTAATGACATTGAAAATGATTTATTCAACAATTTTATTATATAAATTAAGTTTTATGCATTTATCATTATTACACTTCTAAATTAATTAAAATAAATAGTTTTACATACTAACAAATATACATTTGGGGATAAAATATGTATGTAAAATGGACTTATCATCCCTAACTCTAAATAAGGTAAAACAATCTTAACCCAACACTAAAATCGAGTCGTTATTTCAAATTAAGGTACGCAGTTAAGAATTAAACCATAATGTCATGTTTGGTACATGTGAATGGAATGGAATGGAATATCCATTTCTTTTGTTTGGTATGTCTTGTTGAATGAGAATGGGCATTCCCAAGGAATGAAAATCTATTCATTGGAATGAAAAACCATCCCATTAGTGTAAACCTATGGAATAGTCATTCCATTCCTTAATTAATGTTTTTAAAACATAAAATGACTAAAACAACCCTTTCACATTTCAAATAACTAAACCACTCCCGCCACCATCACCTTCCGCTGCCGCTGTCACCACCATCACCACCTCCATTGTTCACCACTACTATTTTCGTTAACTTTTCACTATTTTTTTGTAAAAAATTTACGAAGTAATATTATTTGATTAAATTATATATTTATTACTAAGAGGGCTATTTTTGAGAAATTTTATTTTAAATTCATTATATTCCTTAAGTGCTTCATATTACAACCAAACAATAGAATGAGAATGGTTATTTCCTTCCATTCTCATTCTCATTCCATTCCCACTTTCATTTCATTTCATTCATGCGTACCAAACATAGCCTAAGTCAATATGAAACCCCAACTCAACACTAACACCAAGTCCTTAACTCAAAATAAGGTGAACAATTTAGAATCTAACCTTAAGTGAACATGAGACTAGGGATGTACAAGGTCCGGTTTGGTATTGTTATATTAGGGTGACTCATTTGTTAAAAGGATTGAAAGTTGTCCCACATCGACTAAAAGACAAAACAACCTTTATATCCTTCCATATAAATATAGGGACTCTCCTATTGTATTCTTTGTACCAGACAAAGAGTCTGAATAGGCCGGTACCGGTGTGAGTGAAACACCTAGTGCGAGTGAAGCACAGGGGGTGCGCAGAGAATACACAGATAGAGAAAGAGTATAGGAAGATATACAGTTTAGTATTCTTCTTGGTGTGATTGAAACACCGGTGAGGGTGAGCGATACACATGTGAGTGAAACACTACGTGAGTTGTTGATCTGCTGATCATCTTATTGTAATCCTCTCATTGATCGATAGTGAAACGGTGTTCTCCGTGGACGTAGGCTGATTTGGCCGAATCACGTATATATCTTTGTGTCAACTGTGTTGGTGTATGTTTGTGTGTGATTTTGATTTGCAGGTGTGCACGGCTTTGAACGAAGGGTTTAGATTCCCTAATAAGTGTTCTTGAGCGGGTGTAAAAACCCTAATAGGTATGGTTGTTGATAAATTTGGAACCAAACCTTTATCAATGGTTCTTTGAAAAAAAAAAAAAACCAAAACGAAAATAGTTAGTGAAGGAACCAAACCAAACCAAACCGCAAAAGATTGGTTCGGTTCGGTTTCAAATCACGGTTCTTTAAACAAGTTATTTCAAAATATATGTATATATTAACTTATATCAACAAATGCTGTGAGAAGTAATCTGGCTAATTTCAAAACTCAGAACAAGAATTTATTAAACCAATATCCCATTATTGATTTCCAGAATTAGAATTTTATGTTATTATTTGAACATCAAAACAATAAGTACTAAACATTATCAAATTCAAAAAGAAAAAATTTTACATAAAAAATGAATCTTGTTTCAAACAGAATAGCGAATATCGATATTATATTCCCGGAAATTAATTGTTTAATAAAAAAGGAAAAAATATAGAGAGAAACGAATATTTTGCAAAAAACACCCAAGCTAGTGGTGACTGAGAGGGGTTATGATGGACGAAGGCAAGTGTGGATGTGAGATACGAGAGAAACGATAAAATATAGGGCCTTTATGTATATTATAAAACTACTAGATGAACTTATGATTTATTTAAGACATTAGTTTGTATTTATTTTGTGTTGTAAAATTGTGTGAAACAATTGTGTGAACTTAAAATTTTATCAAATAAATTTATTTGTATAGGTGAGATATATTAATATATATAATCGGTTCGGTTTAATTTCGGGCAATCTGAAACTTGAACCAAACTAAAGTAGAATGGTTATGCCTTTTGAAAACCGGAACCGAAGCACCAGTTCAATTCGATTTGGACTCGTTCTACGGTTTTTTTGTTCAACTCTACAGAGATGATCTAAGTGAAACGAAAATTAAATCAAAGGGAGTGTAATTGGAATATTTGAAGAGGGCCAAATTATGATTAAGGTTAGATTTGCAAATGAGCCGAACCGAGTTTTGAAATGTTCAAGTTCGGTTCATTTACTAAACGAGCCTTAAAATATTGCTCAAGCTTAGTTCATTTATTAAACGAACAAGCTCGAGCTGAACACTAGTTTTAACGAGTCGAGCCCGAGCCTGCTTACAAACGGCTTGATCCGATTGTAACATATATTACCCTCATCAATAGTCACCTAAATTGAGTTGTTGTATGTTTGTTTTCATTTTTCGAATACTATGTTCTTTGGATATTGTTTATTTTGTTTTTTCTATACTTTATTTTCATTGGTACATATATTTTTGAAATAATTTTTATGAAATGATCATATCAGTCCTATAATTCTCAACAAATCTCTTCGCAATTTTTTCAAATTTGACACATTTGCTTGAAAATTATGAAATAATCTTACTATTTTACTTAGATGAGTTTGGCGATCCGAACTTAATAATATTCCAGTTCGGTTCATTTATTAAACGAGCCTAAAAAATATGATTCATTTACTAGACGAACGAACACAAAATGATCTCTTAACGAATCAAGTCCGAACGCACTCATGAACGGCTCGGTTCATTTGCAACACTAATTAAAAAGCGAACCTCACATGATGAAGGTGGGAATAATCCTAAATTTTTATACAAATTGTTATTATACGTATATAATATGTTAAGGTGTAGTTTTGGTGAGTACTATACATGAATTAAACATAAAATGTAATTTATTTTCCATTAGAATCCAACAAAGTGTTGGATTCTAATTTCAAACCTTCCTTCCAACTTTGGTTGTTGCCTTGTCGGGAGGTTATCCAATTTCCAGTGGACAGAGAGAGTTGGTGATCTTGGGTTGGTTGACTCACCTTTCATCACCGAGCCTTTGATCTGTAGACTGCAACAACATGAAGGTCAGAATTCTCTCTTTCCTGAATCTTTTTAGATTTCGATTCCCCCCCCCCCCCCCCCCCCCCCCACTTCTTCTAGGGTTGATAATAATTCCCTGAAGCAATCTGTATTTGTGATTTTAGCATTTTAAATTTTATTTTATTTATTTATTTTTGCTGAAATACATCAGTATATTTTAATGGTTCCGACTTCCGAGCCCCATTTATTTATTGATTCTCTGTCTCCTAGGGTTCATAAAAATTACCCGAAGCAATCTGTATTGCTGATTTAGCCTTTTCAATTTAATTAATTAATTAATTTTTGCTTTAGTACAGATCAGAATTTTTGATGGTTCCGAGCCCATATATAGTATACCTATGATGTAAACAATTACATATATTTCATGTAGAATACAACATGTACACAATTACATATATTGCATGTTTGATGTGTTTTGGCTTCACTTGTTATTATTTGACAGCAAAAATTGGTGCTTAATGTGGATGTATCTGACAGCAAAACCAAGCAAAAGGTTATGAAGACCGTCGTTGCACTCCCTGGTACAGTACCGAGATTTCTTGTTCATTAAAAAAAAAAAAAAAAAAAGATTATGGAACATGAAATTTTTTGAACGTCAACCCAATTGGGTTGGCTCATTGTAAATGTCTTGGCCACTTGACGCCAGGGCGGCGTGGATATAGTCTGAGCCTCACCCAATAATGGATGGGGTTGCTTTGCACGGTCTCGTGGATTAGTGGGTGAAAGCTCCGGACAGCCGGTAATAAAATTCTGAAGTTTGCATCTTGTTGTACTATTATGTTTGTAGGGGTTGAGTCGGTAGCCATGAGTATGGAGGACCAGAAGCTGACAATCACAGGGGACGGTATGGATGCAGTGGTTATAGTGACTAGATTGAGGAAGATATGTCGCGCAGATATTGTTTCAATTGTATGCGTAGAGAAAAAAGAAAAAATGATGATGCATGAGCACAAGAAAGATCCAAAAGATGATGTGGCTGAGCTTGCAAAAGCATATTTTTCATATAATCCTCCAAAATGCGTAGAGGAAAAAGGAAAAATGATGATGCACGAGCAGAAGAAAGACGGAGGAGAGGACTTCATAACACAGACTATGTTGCCAAGAGTGTTATTAGAGTTAAAGAAGAATTACATGGCTGCAACTGACTACTTGGTTGGAATGGATTACCACGTAAATCAAATGATGAAATTATTGAAGGTCGACTCCAGTGAAGTACGAATAGTTGGTATCCATGGCATCAGTGGTATTGGCAAGACAACTATTGCCAAATTCATCTATAACATGTTCCTTGAGAGTTTTGAATGTTGTAGTTTCCTCACGGATGTTCAAGAAACGGTGCAACAGAATAAGGGTGTGGTTAGTTTACAGAAACAGCTTCTTGCTGACATTCTAAAACGGTGTCCTGACATCTCTGATGTTGATAGTGGAATCGACATGATTAAAGACGTTGTACTAAAAAAGAAAGTTCTCATTGTTCTTGATGATCTGGATGAAATCTCTCATTTTGCTAGGCTAGTGGGGAAGCGGGATTGGTTTGGTTCAGGGAGTAGGATCATAATTACAACCAAAGACAGACATATTATAGATGATCTTAAAGTAGATGCAGCCTATGAACCCCCAGTATTAGATTATGAGCAATCTATTAATCTATTTAGCATGCATGCCTTTAGTAGCAAGTTTCCCCCAATAGAATCTAATAGTATCTCTAGAGAGCTTGCATCCACTGTTGGAGGGATTCCTCTAGCTCTTGAGGTTGTTGGTTCGTTTTTGTCTAGCATGGAGAAAGCAGTTTGGGAGGATACATTGACGAAATTGAAGAAAATGTTGCATGAGGGTATTGAAATGAAGTTGAGAGTAATTTATGAAGCATTAATTCCTGCTCAACAACAAATATTTTTGGATATTGCATGCCTTTTTAATGGAAGGGATAAAACAGCTGTATTTTACATGTGGGATGATTGTCGCTATCATCCGGAAAAGGAATTGAATTTTCTTTGTCTCATGTCTCTAGTAAAAGTGGGAGATGCTAATGAGTTGAGGATGCATCAACAGTTGAGAGCTCTTGGTAGGAAAATTGTTAATGAAGAAAAGGTCCGAGGAAATCGTAGTAGGTTGTGGAACCACAAGGATGCCTTGAACATACTTGCGGGACGGAAGGTAAGATTCAAGAGCACTGAACTTTTTTACACTTGTAGAGGGTATTGGGTTGTGGAATTTGGTTCTAATATGTTGCATACTTACTTTTTCTGTTGGCAGGGAACAGAAAAGGTTGAAGCTCTAACTCTTCACTTTGATTTAGGGCCTGAAAAGAAGCCCCGCTTTACTAGTAAGGAATTCACAAAGCTAGTGAATCTAAGGTATCTCCGAGTGGATGGCACGGACCTTGTTGGGGATTTTGAGCAACTTCTACCCAATTTAAGATGGCTTGATTGGCGTAGTTGCTGTTCACATTTTAAAGCAACCAATTTTCATTTGAAGAATCTAGTAGTTCTTGATCTATCAGATAGTGGCATCACAGAAGACTGGGAGGGGTGGAATCAAATCAAGGTACTGTTTAGTATCTATACTTTTGTTTATCCAATTCCACAGTTTATTTGTTTTAAGATTAATCTTCTTGTGCTATCTTGATTTCTTTTAATAGATTGCAAAAAAGCTAAAAGTTCTTCAGCTGGCCAATTGCGCTTTAAGGAGAACTCCAGACTTGTCATCATATGCTGCTCTAGAAATATTGATTCTTCGATGCTGTAAAAGTTTGGTCGAAGTTGACAAATCCGTTGGTAATCTAAAGAATCTAAAAGTGCTTGATGCTTCACATTCTGACATAAGGAATTTACCCGAGGAAATTTGGAAGTTGGAAAAACTAGAAGTGTTAGATTTCACCCATTGTGGTTACCTGAAGGGTCACATCCCTAGCAATATGGGAAGTCTGACATCTTTAATATTCTTGAGCTTTTTTGGTACCAAAATTCAAAGTCTACCGACCACCATTTGTGAGCTATCTTGCCTGCAGACCCTTAAATTAGGAGGCTGCACAGATCTTCAACTACACCCAAATCTTCCGCCAAAGCTAAAGAGTCTGGATGTAGCTTGTATCCATAATAAAACAAATCTGGTTCATTTACAGGAGTTACACTTTGTTGGGGGATGTGAAAATGTGGAGATATCTACAGATATTCGGAATTATTCCCAATTGAAGAAGTTAACCTTTGATTCAACCAATATCAGGACCCTACCATTAGAGATTACTTACCTTCATGAGCTGAAGGAGCTTGATATACAATTCTGTCCCGATCTTCAGTGTATACTGGAATTACCTTCAAGTCTAGTTGTTCTCTCTCTTGCATTCTGCTATTCACTGGAAAGATTACCAGATCTGTCAAATTTGGAATATTTGTTGAATTTATCACTTAGAAGTTGCACTAAGCTCACAGAGGTTCGAGGGATTGGTAATTTAAAATCGTTGCAAAGGCTGGACGTATACGCATGTGATATGCTAGCTAACCTTGATCTACTTGAACACTCACCGTGCTTGCTGTCCTTGGAGATGAGAGAGTGCAACGACGTGGAAGAAATGCCAACTCTTCCAAAATTAGAAAGAGTATCTATTACATATTGTCCAGAACTCAAAAGTATCCAGGGACTTGACAAGTTGCAATCATTAAAATGTTTGGTTTTGCATGGTGCATGAATTTACGTGAGATTGAGGCCCTTGAGGCATTGAAATATTCAGAGGTACCGGGCTTGTCAAGGATCATACCCTCATTATACAGGTATGAATTATATTCCAAATGTATGCTCAATATGCCTCTCTCTCTCTCTCCTTCTGTGTGCGTTTTCTCTAATATGCTGCATGGTTTTTGTGAGAGGGATTTTTTCTTGATTGGCCGTTAATATTATTTTGTCTGTATACAAGTTACAGGCTTTGGTTGCAGGAGTGAAATTTGCAAAAGCATCATTTATCAGTATCATAGTTATCTCGGGAAAGGAAAGGTCAATTGGTCATTTGCATGAGTTGTAAATCAAACTGCTAATCAGCTGGCGGATGTCCCGAATGAGCATGTGCATTCCAAAATGAGGTAATCCCCACCATACTCTGTTTCCAAACTATTTTAATTGTGTTTCACTTTGACTCCACTCCACGAGACCAATTTATCTGCTCAATCGTAGACGTAGAATTAACTGTTAGAAGCTCATCTAGGTGATTATTCAAAAGTAAAAGTTAAAACTATTTAAACACAAAGCATAGGCTAGGTGATTATTCGGAAGTGGAGTTAAACTATCTAAAGTCCCTTTAGGTGGTGGTTATAAGTTGAATAGTTAAACTATCTATAATCCCATAAGGTGATGGTTATAAGTTGAATGTTAGACTATCTGATGTTGTATTGTTAACTACCAACTGCTCTAAAAGTTTAAACTGTTAGAGAGGGTGTACTTAAATATTATATCCTTCAACACGCCCCCTCACGTGTGGCCTTCTTTGGGTCCAACACGTGAAACAACAATTTTTCAACAAAGGGTAGCAGTGATGTTTGAACGCGAGACATTTGGCTCTGATACCATATTAACAACCATCTACTCTAAAATATTAAGCTATTAGAGAGAGTGCAACTTAAATACTATAATCCTTCAACATGTATGATAGGTTGTTCAAACTTACTTGGGCTTTGTTTGGAATGGCTTTGAAAAAAACTCCTTTTGGCTTTTAGAACCAAAAAGCCTCTTTTTAGGATGTTTTTATACGGGTTGATGTGCTTTAGTCTTGGAAGAGCAGTTGAAACCATTCTGCAGAAAGTGTTTCATTAGAGAACACTCCAACTGATGCGGTTGTGGATCCGATAGAATGGTCTGCATTCAATGCCCATCCAGTGCCTACTCAATGTCTAATCACATCCCACCCACCTACCAAAGTGGATATATATGTGTGTCTATATATATAAATGATGAGAGAGGGTGTAATAATTGAGAAAAGAGAAATTTAGTGAGAGGCAAATCTCCACTTTGGATTTGGTGGGTACTTATGTGGCAAGAGACATATCAAAATGGGGGTTGAAAGCAATCAATAAAAATGGAAAAAAAGAAGAAGGAAAAAGGCATCAGATTTCAAATTGGCATTTCTTTTTTTTTTTTTGTTTTGATTCATGATTTCTCATTGGCAATTCTACCCTACAAGTTACCGATTGATTTTGGTAGGATTCCGTGATTTCAATGTATCCTTTGTGTTATTTGATATTCAGCGTTTTGTATATAGGTGGCGATTCATGATGTTGAATATGTATTAGGTGTGTAGCATGCTTAGTGTCACGGACTTATTCTTGAGCCTCCTGTGTCTCCGGGTGCTCGAGCGTCATGGCATTGGCGGTCTTCTTCTTTGGGCAAAACCGTGTCCAATGCATCTCACCACATATGAAGCAGGGTGATGGCGGTTGTTTCTGGGGCTTGTTGCCTCCATCTTTCCGGAATCCTTCCTTGTGAGGGGCGGTGTTGGTGGCATTAGAAGTGCTGCCCCTGTCTCCCCCACCTTTGCCGAAGTTCCGGGTCTTATCCTTGGGCTTGGCAAAGTCTTTCTTGGAGCTGAAATCGATCAATGCCTCCGCCTCCGTGATGGCAGTGGCAAGGTCTTTCACTCCACGTCGCCTTAGCTCCGTCTTGGCCCATTGTTGTAGGCCATCCATGAAGAAGAAGAGAGACTCCTTCTCTGAGAGCTCAGGGATCTCCAGGGTGAGCGATGTGTACTCCTTGACATAGTCTTGGATGGTCCCTGTTTGCTTGAGCCGGCGAAGTCTGCCCATAGCTTCTTCCTTGGCATTCTCAGGATAGAAGTGCCTCTTAAATTCTTTACGGAAATCAGCCCAAGTATCAATGGAAAGCGTACCTCTGTCGATGTCGCCATGTCTACGCCTCCACCATAGCATAGCATCGTCTACCAGGTAGAGGGTGGTGGTGTTGATCTTTGTCGCCTCGTCCGCTATCCCTTGGGCGTCAAAGTACCGCTCTATGCCAAATAGGAAGTTCTCTACCTCCTTGGCCACACGTTCCCCCTTGTAGCACTTGGGCTTGGGGACATCGATTCTGGGAGCTCCGACCTCCCGAGTAGCAGTGGCGCCATTTGCTAGAATGTCACGGACTTATTCTTGAGCCTCCGTGACAGCACACCTCGACCTTTCGAGAGACAAGCATGCTTGCTGGTGAATGTACTTCAACGTCAAATGACTGGAATGGTTCCAGGGAAGGGGCGTGCAGGACACAAGGTGGTAACCTCCTTTGGCCACCCCTGCACAAACTGGTCGGGAGCTGGAGCCGCTCTCCTGACGAGACTAAGGCAGGTTGAAACCAGTCAGTGTGCAAGCCGAGTGAGGCACATCGTGCGAGGCTTACCATGCCCTCACAAGCTCATATTTGGGGCATGGTGTCGCACGGGCCGTGCCGCTGCGCGTGAAAACTCTAGGCTCGTGACAAATGGTATCAGAGCAGGACTTGGGAGTAAGCACATGCGATTGTGTCCCCAGGTCGATTCTTGGGCCAAGACGAAGCAACACGTGTATGCCGGAGGGTAATCCTCCATTGCCACCCCCTACGAAGTAAGCGCTTCACCCTGAAGCTGATCAGGTGATCTCACTGAAGTTAGGTGTCCCGGGCCATGTTCACATCGTGATCGTCCGTAGAGAGTAACTACGGCGATTCACCCGTCTCTCCGTGACAACGTAGCGTTGGAGGCTGACGGGGTAGAAGCTGCGGCGGAGCTGTTCTCATCTATTGGCCACACCTACCATAGACCTCGACCCTTGCTTGAGGATATGGCAATGAGATCCCCTTGTGACTGCGACGAGGACGTTCGCAAATTGAGTGGGGGAGAATGTCACGGACTTATTCTTGAGCCTCCGTGACAGCACACCTCGACCTTTCGAGAGACAAGCATGCTGGCTGGTGAATGTACTTCAACGTCAAATGACTGGAATGGTTCCAGGGAAGGGGCGTGCGGGACACAAGGTGATAACCTCCTTTGGCCACCCCTGCACAAACTGGTCGGGAGCTGGAGCCGTTCCCCTGACGAGACCAAGGCAGGTCGAAACCAGTCAGTGTGCAAGCCGAGTGAGGCACATCGTGCGAGGCTTACCATGCCCTCACAAGCTCATATTTGGGGCATGGTGTCGCACGGGCCGTGCCGCTGCGCGTGAAAACTCTAGGCCCGTGACATTAAGCTGATTTAGGTGATGAAAATAGCATGATGAGATATATGGTGTGAAATATGTACTTTACATGTTTAATGAATGCCTACGAAAAAAATGCTTAGAAACTGTTTTTGGCAACAGTGAAAATAATAATGATTATACAGGAGTCTAATTCATATCATTAAATGGTTTAGATGCACAGGTAGGGAAATGGATTCAATTCCGGAGCACTTGATTATATTAGAAAATTTTCAGGTTGAGAGCACATGATGGATGATGGCTTGACCTTTATGATCTTAGAACATGTATTGATGTTTAAAGACATGTAATTGGACTTGTATATTGAGATATGTTGTGTAGTTGTTCCAAAGATGATGTATCTTTATCTTGTTCATATTGCATGCTTCATTTCATTTTAGGTCTTTTTTATTATCTCTCTAGTGTTTGAAATGTGTCGTAAGGGTTGGAGTTCATTTTAGGAGTTGTGCGGTTTAAATGAGCCATTTGTTGAAGTTGAACTGGATGAACTCAATTTTCGTGGGTTTCAACTTTGTTGTGAGCCTATTGGAATTTTATTTATTTATTTTATTATTAATTTTTTTTTAGCTTCAACTGATTTTAACAATTTGTGGTCAGAATCGTCAGATGCAGTGAGTTGAACCGGTTCCATAGAGTTTGGAACCGGATCAATTTAAAATTTATTGCCCGGCTAAAATTGTTCGCCAGTATAACATAAATTGATTTATATATATATATATCTAGGAGATTCAAGATATAATAGTAATTTTTACTGCCTGTATAGTTTGAAAAATATTTAATTTTTGTATTTCAGCTTGTTTCAAAGGTTCTTCGGGATTATTTTTGGCTCCAATGGGGAATTCCTAAGTTACAAGGTGTCTTTGAATTCAGTTCTTCTTTTCTCTTCTCTTCGGTCTTCAAACACAAGTGTGAGAGTATTTCATGGTAAGTGTTGAATGAGAACTTTCTTGGGCATTCCAAGTGAGGATAACCATCATTTCATTTACTTTCAATAATTGGTAGTGACTTTGATGGTTAGTTCTTCAATCAAATGGTTCACTTGCATGAACATGAGGAGTTTATCTGTGTGGGGTGCACTTGGGTTTTAGAATAGGTCGCGCCAGTGACGGACCTAGGTGAGTGGGGGCGGAATTGTAATATTTTAATTTTAGGAGTAGATTAAGTGAAAAAGTAAAAATTCAGTGGGGGCTTTAAGGGTATTTTATTGGGGTAGATACATAAATTTTCACAAAAATTGGGATTATTAAGCTAAGAAAAAAATTTCATCGGGGGCAGTGCATATAGGTCTGTGCACCGGGTCACCAAATTCGGATGTGACACTTGAATTTTCCACGTAGAACGGATTAGGGAACTCGAATTCCCTTCATTTACTCTCTTCTTTCAAGTGCGGGCTTAGCTGTGTATTTATGGGTATTTACTTTTTTGACTTCTCATTTTCTTTAACGAGCTGAGACCCACGTGATGATGTGGAGTGATCTAACCCGCTAGATCCGCACTTGAACCCCTCCAATGAGAGAATCAACGGAGGGAATTTGGATTCATATTTATGTAAAGTCTCCTCTGAAATTACACTAGGCCCCCACTGAATTCATAGAAAAAGGATAATTTACACAAAACCCCCATTGATTTCAGTATTTAATCACAAAACCTTCCGAGGTTCACCAAAATTCCTGATATTTCAGATTTGAATCAAATACCCCCCTTCCCAAAAACATCCAATTTTTATATCAAAATGACTTAAATGCCCATAGCATAAAATTATCTTTTATGAGTAATTTGCATCAAAACCCACTGAGTTTCAAATTTTAATCAAATAATCCCTAAAATTTTTATAATGCTCATAATAAATATAATAAATAATGAAATACAATATTATATATCTTTCATAAATAATACAATAAATAAAAAAATCTTTCGAACAACCAATTAATGCCGAAATATTAAAAACCATTAAAAATAAATAAATAAATCTAATTGGTAGTTCAAAATATTTTTTTATATTTCAAACTTAATTTTTTTTATATTTTACCCTAATTGGTAGTTCAATTTTTTTTTATTTTGCCGCTAATGTTTTTATTTCGGCATAATTTTTTTCGTTTATAGTAAAATATATAAAAACAAAATTTAAAAATGAAAAAAAATCCAAGGACAAAAAAAAAAAATTTGACCATTTAAAATTTTTGTTTTTAAACAAAAAGAATTTTGGCCGATTTTTTTTTGGGTAAATTGCAGTAGCACCCCCTGAGGTTTAGGTCAATGCCACTAATATGTTGGTCAATACTTTTTCGGTCCCATAGCCCCCTGAGGTTTCAATTTTGTTGCGATGACACCCCCTGGGCTGGTGAAATGACTACAATGTCCCTTTAATTGTTTCACTTATTACATTAGGATAATATATAAAGTGTGAAATTACCCATATGCCCAAACACTTCACCCCTCTGAAATTACTAATTACACTTCCACCCCTTATTACAATATATATATATATATATATTACGAAAATTACAATTTGATTGTTTTTCTTTATAAAATTCTAAATAAATACAAAAAATTCGAAACAAACATATAAAATTCGAAAATATATATATAATTTGTAAAAATTATATAAAATTTGAAAAAACATATAAAATTCGAAAAAATATATAAAATTTGAAACAATATATAAAATTAAAAAAAAACATATAAAATTCTAAAATATATATATATATATAATTCGTAAACAATATATAAAATTCAAAAAACATATAAAATTCTAAAAAATATATAAAATTCAAATATATATATATATATATATATATATAATACTTATTATAAGTGCAAGTTTCACAAAAAATTGATTAATAAATTTTCACTTCTTATAGTACTAAAAATTAGAAAGATTATATGGATATAATGATTAAAACAAAAAGGCATATAATGAAAACTCATATAGAACTTAATATATTACTCAACGTAAGCCTTTTAAAGAAATAAGATTTTATGCTTATTTTTATAAATTATAAAAAATATATAGAAAGAATCAAAATATTTGCACTTAAGTAAACTACATGACTATTAAAGGTACCTTATCAAATTTTTTAATATCCTAAATCATAATGACAATTATCATAACATATAATTAAGAGATGAAATACAAAGATAAAAAATACGGAAAAATGTATAGGAATTTTTTTTCCTTCACACTTTTATAGTAGTATGTATATATATATGTGTGTATTGAAAATAAATGAAACAAAATAAGAGAAAAACACTTTTAGTTCTCTAGTTTGACCCCTTTAACGAAATAGAAAAATTTGTGTTCATATTTAAAAATAAAAATAAAATGGATAGAAAGAATTCAAACTTGCACTTATAATAAGTATTATATATATATATATTTGAATTTTCTATATTTTTTTTATAATTTTATATGTTTTTTGAATTTTATATATTGTTTACGAATTTTATATATTTGTTTTGAATTTTATATGTTTTTTTGAATTTTATATATTATTTCAAATTTTATATATTTTTTCGAATTTTATATGTTTTTTCAAAATTTATATATATTTTACAAATTATATATATATTTGAATTTTATATGTTTATTTCGAATTTTTTTGTGTTTATTTAGAATTTTATAAAGAAAAAAAAATCAAATTGTAATTTTTGTAATATATATATTTTGTAATAAGGGGTGGAAGTGTAATTATTAATTTCAGAGGGGTGAAGTGTTTGGGCATACGAGTAATTTCACACTTTATATATTACCCTAATGTAATAAGTGAAACAATTAAAGGGGCATTGTAGTCATTTCACCAGCCCAGGGGGTGTCATTGCAACAAAATTGAAACCTCGGGGGGCTATGGGACCGAAAAAGTATTAACCAGCATATTAGTGGCATTGACCTGAACCTCAGGGTGCTACTGCAATTTACCCTTTTTTTTCATTTATTTGTTTTAAAAATTTTTTAAAACGAAAAAAAAATTCCGTCTTGGATTTTTTTTTTGTTTAATTTTTTTTTTAACATTTCAGCATTAATTGGTAGTTTGAAAGATTCTTTTATTTATTGTATTATTTATGAATGATATATAATATTGTATTTTATTATTTATTATGACATTTTTATGAGCTTTTTGAATCATAGGGGTTAATTGATTAAAATATAAAACTCAGGGGGTTTTGGTGCAAATTACTCATAAATGATAAATTTATGTCATGAACATTTAAGTCATTTTGATATAAAAATTGGATGTTTTTGGGAAGAGGGGGGTATTTGATTCAAATATGAAATCTCAGGAATTTTGGTGAATTTCAGAGAATTTTGTAATTAAATCCGAAATTACTGAGGGTTTTGTATAAATTACCCCCAAAAAAATGATGTTGTTGGGGAATTATGCACCCATTCACTCTTATTAATAAAACATAATTTACACACTTGATTGAATAAATGTTGATTTTTTTTTTTTGGATTTAAATGCTAAATAGTAGCACAACAAAAACTACATATGGCAGCAAAAAACAGCCACCATAGGCTATAGCAACAAATATTCGCTGCTGAAGCCATTTGTTTTCTAAAGACCTGATGGAAAAAAGTATGGAACTTGTAGCAACAACAAAAATTGATGCCAAATGTTGAACCCTAGGCAACAATTATGAATGCTGCCATAAGGTGAGTCTTTTGCAGCAATTAAAATTGATGTTAAAGGACTCTAAATCAAACCTGTAAATTCCTCCATTTTGTAACAAATGATGTTCCATAAAAGCTTAAATAAATAATGCTAAAAATATTAACCGAACAAACTTCGGATTAAGTTAAAGAAAACGAGGTAATACAATACCAAATGTATATTTTAATCCACGTAGCAAGCACTATAGTCTTTTCCCTTTCTTAAGAAAATAAAAAATGGAGTTTAAACTTTAATTTTTATTACATAATTATTGCTTCATTTTTGGCCTAGTTCTTTTACATCTGGCAACAACTGTCAGCGATGGTTAACTGGGTGCAATCTGCCATGGATTTCATACAATTATATCAATAAAACATAGTCAAATTTTCAAAATTTAAGAAAATTCAAACTGTAATATTACAAGCTTAATGGAATTTTTTAAGCTTCAAATGTTTCTTATTGAGAACTGTAATAAATATAAAACAGTTGATAATTAGGAAACAATAAATAGGTACAACAAGCAAATGGTGGCTCAGCATATTTCTTATATCAACATATTTTCACAAAAACACACAATTATATAAGTACAAACAAAAGTAAATAAATAAAATGGAACAACAACATTAGTCACATATTGGGAAAAGTAAACTCAAATAAGCAATTATGAGACAAACAAGTGAAATAAAATTTAAATTCTTAATGCTGTCAAAAATATCAAATAGAACAATTAGCAGAGTTAAATGGCAAGTCACAGCAAATAACATAAACAGAAATGAAATTCAACTAAGAGCATAGATAAAAACACATTGTTGAGAAACAAAACTATAATAACAGCAATCAAATCCACATAAATGCAAGAATTAACTCAAATCCATACATATTCTCAAACATACTCAAATCTGGAAACACTTTCAGTTAAAATAAAAGCGGAAAAAAGAAGAAGAAGAAGTAAATCAAAATTAAAGAGTATAATCAAAATTTTATTGTAGGTGGGTACAACTAAAACTTTAAATATGACCTGAGATGATGAAAAAAGTACAGTGGTGACATAGTTTGCACTCATTTAGATCCATTTTGTTAAAGATTGAAAAAGTATTATGCCTTAATCATACACATAAATTTAATAGAGTTAGAGGGGGGAAATATAAAATTCCATCAATACTAAATATGAAAATATTACTGATAAAATGGTAAATCATTTAATTAATTGTTTCAATTTCAAACTAAATTACTTTATGGTTTAGCAATTACCTCAATATATAACAGGATACGATATTCGACTAATTAAATCTGAATCTATTTTGACCTTTCCAAATCCATCTACTCCCCAAGAGTTCTTTATTAGATAATATTCAACCCCGGTCTCTTTATCCGTATCATATCCCACCAACATGATTGCATGCTTTCCGGATTCTTTATTTTGTTGCCAAACTCGTGTTATATATGAGACCAATTGAACGAGCTTGGAATTTCCCTTGAACGATGCTGTAATTTTAATATTTAGATAGTAACAATAATAATATAACAAGTCTCCAAGGAATCACATAACTATTAATAAAAATCATAAATGCTAGGACTAAACCGACCAATAATTTAAATTTTAAAAGCTAATTATAAAATAAAATTAATATTTTGTTAGGACTAAATATTTAATAAGCATGATGTTGATGGTAAAGCTTGCTACATGTGTTTTACATGCAAAAGAAATAGGGTGAACTAATATATAATATATGGCACGTATTCATGGTTAGCAATGAACTTTGTTTTAATAGTTCTAGACTTTAATTTCAACAGTTTCAATTTTAGGCACATTAAATATTAAATATTGTCCAGTAGTTCAAGGTAAAAACAACACACACGGAGAGTATAATATTTCTATGCTACATAATGAATTCATGGATTTCCTTACAAAAGCCAATATTAAACACACTCCACCAAAAAATTACAAAAATTATGTTATCCATCCACGTAAATTTTCATGCACAGAGTTGTAGAACTGGAATATTTTATTTATTTAAAAGTAAAAAGTATGATTTTTCCTAGCCAATTAATTGACAGGTTAGAAAATTGTATCTGACAACTACGTATATCAAAATAAGAAACTTACTAGATATTTTTTAGATCTGGAACTTGATGCCATTAGTCAACCTATCACACAAAAAATAAAAATAAAATAAATAACTTTATGTATCAAGTTTAAATGTAAGATAAATATCAATCATGAAATTTTATTTAACTTACCTTGTCAAAGATTGTGTTTTAGTTTTGTGTTCTTAGAGATAAATATGCAAAGATGGTATGTTAGTTTTATTATTGTAGGACTGAGATTATTTTATCATGATTTTCTTATAAGTACATGATATTGTTGTCTCTCTTGGCTCTTTTTTTCTTCCTCTACTGTATCTATTTCAACACATCTGATTATATACTGAGCCTTTACCCTATGAGTTGAGGAATCGCTCCTCCAACATGTTGATGGTGCATGTACTTGTGAGTATAAACAAAATACAAGATGTATATAGAATTGTCTACCTAAAAAAAAGATGTATATAGAATTATCTAAAATAACTTATATGTTCCTCATTTCTCTAGTGGCCAGATGTGTGGATATTTTTTTTTGTCAATATCTATATATATAAATAGTTGTCAAATGGCACAATGGCCTTTTTGAGGATGCTGCTACTCTTATTCTTTTGCTATTGTTTTAGGCTGAAGCAAACCATTATATATATATATATATATATATATATATTGAAAGTAAATCATTATATTTTTGTTACAATTGTAATTAAAATTCACGAATGAGTAGATTTTTGCTATGTGATTAATTTTAGATCCATATTCCTTAGCAATGCGACTATTTTTCTTTTTTTAATTCTTACATATTGTCACTCTACCTTCCAAATGAAACAAAAACACAAAATTTTCTTATAGTATAACTTTTCTACTTTGGAAAAGGAGTGGTGGAGTTTGAGCCTGGTTATGGGCTGACTGTGTGCTGTATTCACCCTTGATTAAAAAAATACAATAATTAAAAAAAAAAAATAGTTTAAAATAGATATATTCATAGTATTTTTTGTATTATTAATTTGTTTACTTAACAACATAACTATTGGGTTAAAAATATAAGGCTGGGTAGGGGTGAAACTGGAGTTGATGGTAAAAGTGGTACTTGAGGAAGGCTGCAAAATCAATGCTGCCAGAAATTTGGGGCACAAATCATTATATACATATATATATATATATATATATATATATATTATTTAATTTTCTTTTTCCTTACCTTGGGAGTTGTACTAACTTTGAATAGGTAATTAATAACAATGTTTAATAATTATAAACAGAACATTATACTGACCCTTACAATTGGAAACAACCTGGGTCCAGTGCAGGTTCTTAAGATAATAATAAATAAAACAAAATAACTTTACCCGCTTGAGTCTAGCTTTTGGAGTAACCCATAGCCATTTCAAGGCTGCTCCACAACTCATTCATGTTTCAATAATAACTATCTGTGGCAAAAAAAGAAAAAAAAAAACAGAAAAGCACAAACTGTTTCCAAATGCAAGCTATAATTGCCTTTATGATGCTTCATTATTATATCCACCTATCATCTGTAGCCTCGAGTCCAATCTTTCCTCTCTCAAAGCTGTCCAATACCTATAAGCGAAAAAAGTAAATTAGTGAATAATCTAATTTTTGCGATTCCAATAACTTCCCAGGTTTAAAAAATATTCTAAATTCCAGGAACCAGTCTTCTTCAGGCATTAACAGCCTAATTTTTACATTAATCTCTCTGGATTCTCAGTAAATTCCATTTCAGAAAAGCACTTGGATGGACTTAAAAAGGCAAGTGCTTGGTTTGATAACCACCTAAAAAAGCTCCAAAGGGTAAGCTCTAGGTTGAGGATTTTAACTTTTATACTACCAATGTTCCATTTCAGACTAGGGGATGAAGATTGCAGTGACACATCACATTAAACAAAGGTTAAGGTTAAATCTAATTTTGTCTACCAACAATTCATGTCAGATTAGTGGGATGATGTTTAATGTGAGACATCACGAAATTGGTACAAGACACGAAGCAAGAAGAAAATTAACATGCTTAATGACCCACGAGATTATTCAGATGACAATTTGGGAGTCATTCAGAGCGTAATAGTAGGTGGTAGTTCGCTCATGTAAATGGCCATTTCCCATTTCTTACCAATAATTTTTTTATAAAGTCAAACAAATAACACAGCAAAAGGGAAAAGAAAGATAGAAACATGACAACATACTATAAATATTTTTTTTTGTTCCATTTAAAATTTGCTATAAATCCGTACCTGTACATTAAATCGTCATGATAATAAATCTGATCTTCGCCCTGTAGAATGTGGATGTTTGACAGATTCGGGCTTGATCCGAGTGATGTGCAACCTGACAGGTTTAGTACCTCCAAAGACTCCAAAGCCTCGAGACCCTCAATCTCCTGTAAGTTCTCACAATCACTCAAATCCAAATATTTCAATGATTCCAATTTGTCAAGTTCTTCAATCTCATGAAGTTCGAGGCAATTCGTAATACACAAGACTTCCAACTTCTTTAGGTTTGACAGATGTAGCAAGTTTCCAACGTTAGCTAGCATATCGCACGCATTTATGTCCAAACTTGTCAACGAAAATAGTTTTCCAAGCCCTTCAACACTTTCCAGACTAATGCAACTATCAAGTGAAAGATTCAACAAATTTTTCAAATTTGACAAATCCGGCAATCTTTCCAATGAATCACAATGGGCAATAGACAAATCAACTAGACTTGATGGTAATGACAATATGCATTCAAGATCATCACAGAATTGCACACTGAGAATCTTCAGCTGACAAAAGACACCAATCTCTTCGGGTAGGGTCCTAACTTTGACAGAATCTAAGGTAAAAGTCTCCAAATTGGATAGTAACCCAATGTCTCTAGGAATCACCAAATTCCCACAGCCTCCAACAAGGTGTAATTCCTTTAGATTAACCAGATTTGTAAGGTTAGGAATAGAAGCAATATACAAAACCCTTAAAGATGAGGGAAGCTCCCGGGGTGATTGGAGCTCTGTGCAGCCACCCAAGTTAAGGATTTCGAGACAAGAGAGCTCACACATGCTTGTTGGAAGGCTTTTGATTTTGGTACCATGAAAGCTCAAGAATCTAAGAGATGATAGTCTCCCCATATTATTTGGAATGTCACCGCTCAAATAACTAGAGCATGTGAAATCAATTACTTCCAGCTTCTCTAACATCCAAATTTCATGAGGAAGCTTCTTTATACCAGCATAAGAAATGTCAAGAACTTTAAGATACTTCAAATTGCCAATGGATCGGTCAATTTCAATCAAACTTCCACAGCGTCTAAGAATCAGTATCTCTAAAGCTGTAAAGGATGAAAAGTCTGGAGTTCTCCTTAAAGCACAATCAGCCAGTTGCAGAACTTTCAATTTATTTGCCATCTGTCAATAGATATATAAACAGAATAAGTTTAATTTTGAACAAGTATAAGCTACACACAATAGCGGGAAAGAAATAAAAATGAGGTAGAGATATTCTGCAAGACCTTCATATGTTTCCAACCCTCCCAGTCTTCTGTAATGCCACTATTTGAGAGATCAAGAATGACTAGACTCTTCATACAAAAATTGGTTGGTTTAAAACAGGGAGGGCACCCACGCCAAGTAAGCCATCTTAGCTGAGACAGAAGACGGTCAAAATTCCCAGAAAGTTCCACGCCATCCACTCGGAGATACCTTAGATATAATAACTTTTTGAACTCCTTATTTGTAAATCGAGGTTTGTTTTGAGACCCTAATTCAAAGCAAAGACTTAGGGCCTCAACCATTTCCGTTCCCTGCCAATTAAATAAAGTACATGAACTTTAAGGGATGAGATCTGCAGCCAAATATGCTTTAACTAAAAAGGGGTATAAAATTCAATGCATTTAGATCTTACCATTCGTGCCTCCAATATGCGTAGGGCCTCCACGTGATTCCACAACCTAGTACGCTTTCCCGGAATATTTTCTTCGCAGACAATTTTCCTACCAAGGGCTTTCAGCTGATCATGCATCCTTAACTCATTCGCATCTCCCATTTTCACAAGAGACATCAGATACAAGACGTTGAATTCCTTGTTTGGATGGTACTCACAATCATCCCACATGTAAAATACAGTTTGTTTATCCATCCCAGAGAAAAGACATGCAATATCGAGAAATATCCGTTGTTGGTCACTATTCAAAGCATCATAGCTTATTCTCAGCTTTTTTTCGACTTCATCATGTGGTATTTTCTCCAACTGCTTCAGTGTATCTTCCCACACCATAAAGTCCTTGTCAGATAGAAATGAACCTATAACCTCAAGAGCTAAAGGAAGTCCTGCAGCAGTGGATGCAATCTCTCTAGCTATACTGACACAGTCTTTTGGAGGAATCTCCATTCTAAAGGCGTGCATGCTGAAAAGTTGAAGCGACTGAGTAAAATTCATCAATGGAGGTTCATAAGTCGCACTCACTTTAAGAGCATTTAGAACATGTTTGTCCCTACTTGTAACTATGATTCTACTTCCTGCACCAAAGCAATCACAGTTTCCAATGAGCCAATCAAATTGAGAGCTATTATCCAAATCATCAAGCACAACCAGAACTTTCTTATTCGAAAATCTGTGCTTAATTGTGTTGATTCCTTTATGAACATCGGTAATATCATACTGGCACTTTAGGGTATCAGTGAGGAGTTTATTTTGCAAATTAACAAATCCCATCGGTTGCTTCACCGTTTCTCGAACATCCTCAAGAAAGCAACTACACTCAAAGCGATCGAATAATTTGTTGTACAGGAATTTTGCAATAGTGGTCTTCCCAATACCGCCCATGCCATGGATACCAACAATCTGTACGTCATTTGAGACATCTAATAGTCTCATTATCTCACTTTCGTGGTGATTGATTCCAACCAATTTATCTGGTAGAACCATATAATTCTTCTTCAATTCCCACAACATTCTTGGAATAATTTTCTCTTTTATTAGCTTTCCTTGATACCTAATTGATGCCAAAATAGAACAAATAATTATTGCCTAGAAGGAAAGAATAAGAAAATAGTCACACAAAAAAAGAAAAAAAAGGTGTCAACAAGCATGTCAGAAGTTAGGTGTCTATATTGTTTTAGTCTTGCTCCAGTTAAAGCCCTTTGCAGTTTCCTTAGAATCACAAAGTTGTTAGGTTTTATTAGTTGCATGATATGTGTTGGGAACAATATTTGTAGTGAAACTTGTTTGATTTAGTAAATTTAGTACTTCTTATGTTAAGAACTTCCTTCTTGCTTTATGATTTTAGTTGGAGCAAAAATGGTCTTTTAGGGAACATGCTGTCCTTTTCCTCTTAAAACTTGAATCACCATGTAAAACCCCGCTCCAACACGCAGGATGAGATTTACATGGAAGTTTAGAAAATGGTCAACACCATTTGCTTACACCACTCCTGCTATCTTCTACCTCTTTAAAACTTAGATTACTATCTAGGAACCCCATAAAGAACTTACTTAGGATTAGTTTACATAGAAGTTTACAACGAGGTCAACACCATTAGCTTACACCACTCTTGTTGTCTTGTACCTCTTAAAAAAACTACTTGGTTAGTTAGGATTAGAACATTACAAATTTAGAAATTGGTCAACACCATTAGCTTACACCACTCTTGTCCTAGGAAGCACTGAAACGCATAAAAGGATAAAGAATCTATGTCGAACACCAACACCCACCACATATTGCCCCGACATGCCAAAATACATATCCAAATTTTTTCTATTTTTTTATATCCAGACATGGCATGGTGGTCACACCTTGTACACGTGTCCGACATGGGTATCCCACTCTTAATATTTTTTTATACTTTGTTCTTCTCTTTTGATATAATTCTTTTGTTTTCAAATATCGTGACACGGCATGGGCAGACCTTGTAAACGTGTCCAACATGCATATCCCGCTCTTAATATTCCTTTATATGTCTCTCAGTTTTTTTTTAGATAATTATTTTGTTTTCAAATCTCCGGACACGACGTGAGCACTCCTTGTATACCTGTCCGACAAGCGTGTCCCATTTTTTGAAATTCATTTCATACTTTCTTCTGTAGTTCAATATGTGTGCAATAATGTAGTATTATTATTAATATAATTTCTAATGTATCACAGAATGTATATATCTATATTTAATGCAACACAATATATATATATATATATATTTATATATATATACTATACTATATATATATATATATACTATTTAATAAACTTATATAATATATGCATATACTATCTAATAAACTTATATATATATATTAAAGAAAATATATATATACTATATAATAAAATTATATATATATATATTAAACAAAATATATTATTAAAATAAATAATCTGTTAGGCAGAGTCTAGAATTAGATTCTATGTCCTTAAGATAGATTCGTCCTGCTACGGTGTTGACGATCTATATAGCGTCCGTCTCTCAGAATACAAAGATCTTTCTTTCTCCAATGGCAGCACTGCAAACTGGAGACACAAGCGAACCAACTTGATGTGTACTCTCTCCTACACTTACTACTATGTATGCAGAGAAAAGATAAGAAAAGAAGAAAATTATTTTTGGGATGATTGAAATGAACTGTGGCACGCCCTATTATAGACAACCAAGAGTTACGAATGAATAGATACACGTGTTGGAAGAGTGGTGACCGAAGAGATGCGTATCTTCATATAGTCACTTCAACTGTCCAACTGCAGTTACAACTCTTCACTTCAACTATCCAACTGCAGACACAACTCTCTGTCTAATAGTCACACTGTTTCAGCAACTGACCAATTGCAGACGCAACTCTTTGTCGAACAGTGATACAAATTTATATCTCATTCAAACTATTTTCCAACAATCCCCCACATGAATGAGATATTAGTGTCAAATAAATGACTATGAAAATGCGGACACTAGAGAAAGTACAATTGGAAAGTTATTATCGGATTTACTAGAGAAAGTACAATTGGAAAGATATTAGGAGAGGTAGCTTTTGGCCTTGAATCTTCCATAGTGTATTACTATCGGATTTACTAGCTAATCAGTGAACATGATGTCTTGAACTGTTCAGCCGTTGATGTAAACCAAGACAATAGCAAACACACAGTTCCCTTCCACACAAAACTGGTTCTCACGGTTGTGTTCATATGTTCCTGAACAACGCCTGGTACTTCATGAGTGCTCTAGACAACTTAGCCTTAGAAGTTTCATAGAAGCGGCCCCACTTCACACTCATATAGGAGACTTCTTATTAAGAATATCCTATTATATCCCACTTGAATTTTCAAGCTATAAGAGTCATTAAAAGTATAGCTTATCATGATCCTCGCTGTAAGTTGCACTGTCTCATCATAGAAATGAGTATAAGATTTATTTTTTCCCAGTGCTTCTGGTGAGTCATTCAAAATTTTTGTTGTCCCTTTGAACCTAGATCTTGGGATCTCCAGTCAACTAGGTTGGGTTTCCATTAAGATGACTCGTTAGCTTTCAGCTTTAAACC
Source organism: Cornus suecica (assembly GCA_963922005.1). NCBI lineage: Eukaryota > Viridiplantae > Streptophyta > Magnoliopsida > Cornales > Cornaceae > Cornus > Cornus suecica. Next base: position 20,231,200 of record OY998241.1, read on the forward strand.
CATTCCCCTCGATGAACTATACACTTGCTCTCTAGTTAAACCTTTCCTTTGACTTCATATAATCTATAGAGATTATTCCATTTGAGAGCAACTGTTTCACGGTGTTGTGTCTTCGACGTATACAGCGAGACTTACCGTTATACATATTACTTTGTGCCCTTGCAATCGCCGATTGACTATCATAATGTATACATATTACCGACACAGGTTGAGGCCAATTTGGAATATCTTCTAAGAAATTACAAAGTCACTCAGCTTATTCACCAGCTTTATCTAAAGCAATAAACTCAGATTCCATAGTGGATCTGGCAATACACGTTTGTTTCGAAGATTTCCAAGATATGGCTCCACCTCCAATCGTGAAGACATAGCTCTTGTGGACTTTGAATCCTTTGTATCAGATATCCCATTTGCATCACTATACCCTTCAAGTACTGCTGGATAACTGGTATAATGCAATCCATAATCCTTGGTATATCTTACATACCTCAGGACCCTCTTTATCGCAGTCCAATGCTAATTTCCTTGATTGCTTGTATATCTACTCAATTTATTAACTAAGTATGCTATGTCAGGTCATGTGCAAGTCATTAAATACATTAAGCTGCCTATAATGCGAGAATACTCTAGTTGAGATATGCTAGGACCAATATTTTTCGATAAATGAATATTTACATCAACAGGAGTCTTGACAAGACCATTGTTTTCTTAGTCAAAATTTTCTAGTATTTTCTCAATATAATGAGATTGAGATAATACTAGATCATCTGATGTCCTAGAAATCTTGATTCCTAGTATGACATCAGCAATGCCTAAATCTTTCATATCGAAGTTTTTGGTCAACATCCTTTTGGTAGTTTTAATGATATCATTATTGCTACCAATAATTACCATATCATCCACATATAGGCATACAATGACATATCCATGTTGAGTGTTTTTCACATAAACACATTTATCACACTCATTGATTCTAAATCCATTTGACAACATCACTTTGTCAAACTTTTCATGCCATTGTTTAGGTGCTTGTTTTAATCCATATAAGGATTTTACCAGTTTGCACACTTTCTTTTCTTGCCCTGGAACTACAAAACCCTCAGGTTATTCCATATAAATTTCTTCTTCTAATTCATCATTCAAGAAAGCTGTTTTAACATCCATTTGATGTACTTCTAAATTTTACAATACTGCAATAGCTAGTAACAATCGAATGGATGTTATTCTAGTCACTGGTGAATAAGTATCGAAATAATCTAAGTCTTCCTTTTGCTTGAAACCCTTAGCAACAAGCCTGACTTTATATTTATCAATTGAACCATTAGCCTTCATCTTCCTCTTAAAAATCCACTTATACCTTAAAGGTTTAGATCCAGGAGGAAGATCCACTAGTTCCCAAGTGTGGTTTTGTATAATGAATTCAATTTCACTATTTATAGCTTCTGGAGAACACATTGTTTCCTTAAAGCTTTGTGGTTCATTCTCCACTATATAGGTTAGAAACTCAGGACCGAACGTAATAGACGTTCTAGCTCGCTTGCTACGTCTAAGTTCATTATGATTTTCATTGGCTATAACCTCTTGGTGACCATCGCAGTATCAAAACTTCTTTTAAGAGGACTTTTTTATTTTATTTCTTTACAAGGAAATATATCCTCAAATAAATAAGCATTCCTTGATTCAATAATCGTATTAACATGAATATCAGGAATGTCTGACTAATGCACAAGAAACCGAAATGCACTACTGTTATGTGCATAGCCTATGAAAATACCATCTACGGTTTTAGGTCCTATCTTTACTTTCTACGGTGTAGGAACCTTAACCTTTGCTAGACACCCCCACACATTTAAGAATTTATAGGAAGGTTTTCGACCTTTCCATAATTCATAAGGTGTCACATTACTTTTCTTTTGAGGTAACTTATTAAGAATGTAGTTCGCATAAAGCACAGCTTCCCCCCACATATTCTGGGTTAAACCAAAGCTTATCAACATGGCATTCATCATTTCCTTTAGTGTACGGTTTTTCCGTTCAGCTACACCATTTTGTTGAGGTGAATAAGGTACGGTAGTTTGGTGAATAATACCATGTTCTGACCAAATTTCAGTAAATGGTGTTTCATATTCACCAACTCTATCACTTCTTAAAATCTTGATCTTTTTGTCAAGTTGATTCTCAACCACATTTTTGTAATGTTTAAACATTTCCAAGGCTTCATCTTTGCTTCTTAACAAGTATACATAACAGTATCTTGTACAATCATCAATAAACGTGATGAAATATCTTTTCCGACCTCTGGTTGGCATGGCTTTAAAGTCACAAATATCACTGTGAATTAAAGCTAGAGGTTCAGTGCTTCTCTCAATGGACTGAAACGAAGTTCTAATTAATTTTGTTTCAACACAAGTTTAACATTTTCCATTTATATCAAACTTAACTTTATGTATAGAATCCATGTTAATTAATATACGAATAATATCATAATTAACATGTTCTGACCTACCATGTCATACTTCAGATGACTCAATCATGTAAGCAGAAGAATTAACTGTGTTATTATTAACTTTGGGTACAACATTCATTACATTGAATTTGAACAATCCATCACTTAAATACCATTTTCCCACATACACCCCATTCTTAATAAGTAACAACTTATCATAAACAAAGACTAGCTTGAACCCATTCTTGCTCAAGAGAGAACCAGAAATCAAGTCCTTTCTAATGTCTGGGACATGCAGTACATTATTGAGAGTGAGAGTTTTTCCTGAGGTCATAAGCAACTTTATCTTACCTTGTCCTTCAACCTTGGTAGTAGAGGAGTTTCCCATGTACCGTTGTTCACCATTTTTTATTTCTTCATAGGTCGTGAACATCCTCTTTTCTGAGCAAATATGGCGAGTAGCTCATGTGTCCACCCACCATTCTCTATTGTTGCTCACAAGGTTAACTTCTGACACTACCGCTGAAAGGTTTAGCTCTGAGCCTTTGACACATCAGTTGCTAACTTCTCTTCCTTGGTAATGTGCACCTCATTAGTCTTCTTTTTGGAATGATTATGGGATTTCACACTCCGGCAGTCTTTAGCATGGTGTCCTTGTTTACCGCAGACAAAACACTTCCCATTGAACTTTTTGTTCAGTCATTGGCTAGAGTATTTCCTCTTTTTATTCCCAACCTCAGTCACATTTGCCCCATTAAACTTTTCGGGCTTTTTTCCCTGACTGACAGGAATAGTAGGCACAGTTGTAGTACTACTACTTGTCATTCGTCTGTTATATAAAAATATACATACCATAATTTAATATTCAAATAATACTATAATATTAAACGGTTCTGTCTTAAAATTGTAGTTCAATATGTGTGTAATGCTATAGTATTATTATTAATATAATTTCTAATGTATCACAGAATATATATATCTATATTTAATGCAGCACAATATATATATACTATAATATATATATATTATTTAATAAACTTATATAATATATGTATATACTATTTAATAAAATTATATATATATATTAAACAAAATATATTATTAAAATAAAGAACCTTTTAGGCCGAGTTTAGAATTAGATTTTATGTCCTTAAGACAGATTCACTCCGTTATGGTGTTGACAGTCTGTATAGCGTCTGTTTCTCAGGATACAATGACCTTTCTTTCTCCAATGGCAACACTGCAAACTGGAGAAACAAGCGAACCAACTTGGTATAGTACTCTCTCCTACACTTACTACTATGTATGCAGAGAAAAGATAAGGAAAGAAGAAAATGATTTTTGGGATGATTGAAATAAACTGTGGCACGCCCTATTTATAGACAACCAAGAGTTACGAATGAATAGATACACATGTTGGAAGAATGGTGACTGAAGAGATGCGTATCTTCATACAATCACTTCAACTGTCCAACTGCAGTAACAACTCTTCACTTCAACTATCCAACTGCAGACACAACTCTCTATCTAATAGTCACACTGTTTCAGCAACTAACCAACTGCAAACGTAACTTTTTGTCGATCAGTGATACAAATTTATATCTCATTCAAACCATTTTCCAACATCTTCTTTCTGTAAGATAATTTTTTTTAATTTATTTTTTTTAAATTCCAGACACTTTATGAACAAACCTTGTGGACTTGTCCCACTCGCATTTACAATATTAGGAATTTTTTTAAAACTTTGGGGCTGATTAAAAGGTTTGATTGGTATCACTGAAACTGTTCTAAAAAACAACAGTTTTATGAGAATAATAAAAACTTTTATAACTGAATTTTTGAAACACAATTATAAAAAAACTTAACCAACCAAACACCAATGCTTGTGGTTGGAGGGAAGGATTAAGGAGGAACGTTATGTTTGGTTGGAGGGATGGATTGAGGAGGGAGAGATAAGAGGGATGATGGTGTAATTATTTTGTGTTTGGTTGGAGGGAAGGGAAGAGAGAGGAGACAAGGATGAAACATCCCCCCTCATTCACATTTTTCAATCCGCTATAATTTGAGTCGAAGAGGAAAGACAAAATAAATAACTTCTTTCAAACTATAGAAATTGATATTTTTAGACTTCTTAACAATTTTTTATACAGTTTATTATACATTTTGAGAGTATATTTGTAAATTTAATATAAAAAATATCAATCCCTTCCTTTAAAAAATAAAAAAAAAATGTATTAGTACATTCACCTTTTTTATTATCCATTCCATTCAACCAAACACAAAGTAAGAGAGAGACAATCTCTTCCTTATGCTATGTTTGGTTGGAAGGAGGGATTAAGGAGGGGGGGATAAGAGGGAGGACAATGTAACTATTTTGTGTTTGGGTGGAGGGAAGGGAAAAGATGAAGGAAGAAAGGAGGGATGAAGCAATCCTTCCTCATTTACATTTTTCTATCTGCCCAAATTTGGGCGGAAGAGGAGAAAGAAAAAATGTTAACTACCTCATTGTATACAAAGTGTCATTCTTATCCTTTTTAACAATTTTCATATAACTTACATAGCACCTAATGAGGATATATTTGTAAAAATAATATAAAAATTACAGTTCCCTTCCTTTCAATCAAACAAGAAATATGTGTTGATTCATTTATTCTTTTTACTATCCGTTCCACCCAACCAAACAAAAAGTGAGAAAGACATTATCCCTTCCCTAAGGATGCCCCATTTATCCCCCCCCCCCCCCCCCCCCCCTCTCCTTTCCATTCGTTTATCCGTCCCTCCAGCCAAACGAAGCATTAAGATGTCTCATTCATCCCTCTCACTCTCCCTTCCATCCATTTTTCTATCCCTCCAACCAAACGAGGCAGGTGGGATGAGAGGGAGGATAAGGCGATCTTTTTGCATGTGGTTGAAGGGAAGGAAAAGAGAAAGGAAGGAAGGATGCCCTTCCTCCTTTGCATTTTTCTAACAGAGGAGAGAAACTAACTATCTCAATAAAATGACATTTTTATAAATCATACTACACATAATAAGGGTATATTTGTAAACATAATATAAAAATTATGCTTCTCTCCCTTGCAACCAAAGAGGAAAAAGATGTTACTACTACATTCATTATTTCAATCATCGTGCCATTCCCTAATGATACCTCATCTATCCTTCCCCTTCCATCCCTTCGTATTCCGTAAACCTCGTGAATAATTTTCTGATTTGATTTGCAGTTGAATTTTCAAAAAACTTTTACGGTTCATTTGGTTGTGTGGATTTGGAATTGCATTAGAATTGGAATGTCATGGTATTTCAATTCCACAAATGCAATTCCAAATATACTATTTGGATGTGTCTTGGAATTCAATCCCCTACCCAACACAATTTGAATGTAAAATATCACAACTTTAAAATTAAATTTAGACAATATATATAGGTACAAGTATAAAAATATAGGTATGAATATATATATATATATATATACGTATGTATGTATGTGCGTGTATAGATGTATGTCCGTGGGTGTGTATATATGTATGTGTTTATGTGTATATATGTGTGTGTGGCTATATAATTGTGTGTATTCTTATTTGTATATATATGCATATATATATTTTTATATATAAGCATGTGTATATATATAAGTGTGTGTATATATAGGCGTATGTATATTTCTTTGATAGGTATATATATATATGTATGTATGTTTGTGATTGTGAAAAATTTGTTCTTAGAAAGAGAATATTTAATGGGTCAAGATTTGGAAAAGATGTGAAATTGAAAATCACAACTTCTCCTTGTGGAATTCAAGTTGTGGAATTGGTACCTTTGGAATTGCATTTCAATTCCAATTCCAAAGTATTTTGTTACATCCAAACAATGGATTTGGAATTGGAGCCCCCAATTTCAATTCCAAGGCTCCAATTTCATGTTCCCAAACGAACCCTTAATGCTTTGGTTGGAATCAAGTTTTCCGGGATTTGAAAATATAATTGGATTCTAATGAAAAAATGAGTTATATTTTATGTTTGAAATAAGTGAAAATTTAGTTACAACAAAAATGTTGATGTACAATATTGCCAATAGATATATCTAAGAATATGATTAGTTGGAGGCTGAATGGCGCAAAATATCCTTATGGTTTCAGAAATGTGCAGAAAACCCCCCTCTAGTTCATTTTGTGTAGTTAAGCCCCACTAATATTCCAAGAGTGTGCACATTGACCCCCCCAATAACACTATTTCGTTCATTTTTATTTTTGCCAGAATTCAGTCACGTGACTGGCACAAAACACCCCTATGATTTCATAAATGTGCAGATTACCGGAAAAGGGCTTGGAGGGGGCTATTTGCAAAGTGCTTTCTGAAACCATAGGGGTGTTGTGCACGTGACTGGCGCAAAACACCCCTAGGATTTCAGAAATATGCAGATTATCGGAAAAGGGGGGGCTATTTGCAAAGTGATTTCTGAAACCACAGGGGTGTTATGCATCATTCACCCATTAGTTGGACGGTAATTTTAGTAAGTGAAAAAGAAAATTAATTGACTGTTATCAAATTCCCTCAAATTTCGCTCATTTTTTCATCGGATTTAGTAAAGCGGCAATATTTCATCAAATCCTAAGGTATCCTAAAGTTACAAATCAATCAAACTTACTGCATCTCTTATCTGAGAAAAGAAGTAAAAGGCGAGGGAACATACCCACCAGCTTCCTTGTCCACATGCCACCCCTTGAGTGCTCCAACCTCTTCCAGTGCCTCTCTCCATTTCGATATAGTTCCTTGGTCGAAAAACCCCTCGTGCCGTTCAAATGCTTCCCGGAAAGTGCCAGACTGGTGGCGAACATCCGACGGCCCCACGTCGTAGAAGATGGGAAGAATCAATTGTCCATTTTCTCTCTTGCAATGGACCATATGAGTGAGCTCCTTGAGGCACCATTTACTCCAAGCATAGTTTTTGGAGAGAATCGGAACCGAGATCTGCGACTCTCCGATCGATTTGAGGATCTCGGGCCCGATCTCTTCGCCTTTCCTCAGCTCTTCGTCGTCCCGAAATGTGCGGATTCCGACGCTGTTGAGATCGGAGTAGAGGAAGTCGGCGAAGCTGAGGCGAGTGTCGGGGCCTCTGAAACTCAAGAACACTTCATATTCACCACCTGATTGACATGAAGATGAAGATGATGACAATGATGATTCGGAGTCCATTAATCTCTGAATCAAGAATGCTAGTGTTTTGGGTATAATAGATTTGCAAATTAAGATAGTTGTGGATGAAAGAGTGAGGGTATAATGACAAGGTCGAGTCAAAGTCAACCCCTTCAAGTCAAGTGAACATCTATAAGCCAACTGTTTCAAATACATAAATTTCAAAGAAGGTTTCCTACACATAAATTTCCCAAGTTCGCTGAAACTCACATCGGCTCCGTTTCATTATTTTAACAGTAATTTTACTAATTTACAATGACACCCCTGGTGGAGTTTGGGTGAAGGGATATTATGAGAAAACCCACTAATTTCAAAATAAATCAACTAACTCTCCCTAGTTTTAAAATCCACATTCACTATTTAATTTGATTAAATTACCCCAATTACCTTCGGTTCTATTAATCTACAGAGCATGTGATGTGATATCTTAATTTTGTTTTATTACCCAAAATGCCCTTAGTCAAATAAAAACTAGAACTATTATAAAAAAATAAATAATCACCCTTTACTTTCAATTTTTTTTTATCAAATACCCCCTTGTTATTACATTTTATCCACTACCCTAAATATATTTATTTTTGAAAAAATGGATGTTTAAGTTACTTTAAAACAATGGCGTTTTAGGGTTTGTTTCCCATTCCGACCCTGAGAGACAGCTCCATTGGTGGTTGCTTAGCTGAAGAAAGAACATGCACAACAAGAAAAAATATTTAAAAAATACCCCCTTCTTCCATTTTCCCTTGAAGCATATTAGAGTGATGTTTTAATTATTTTATTCTCAAACTGCTCTTGATGTTATATATATATATATGTTAAAAGTGTTAGATTTTATATTTTTTAATAAATTAAATATTATCTAACAATTAAAATATGATAATTATAATCTAAAAGTAATTATATATATTCAATGTACAATATGTCTGTATTTCTGTTATGAATATTAATGGATTATTCATATGAAAAGTGGACCTTTTTTATTTCTATACAATTTTTATTTTTTAATAAGCTAATATTAGTCAACATTTAAAGTATAAAAAATTGTAAGTTAAAAATAATTATATATTCAATGTATGATACCTTAATGTACAATTAAGAATATTAATGGATTCTTATATTCTTGTTACACCACAAGATACAAACTTTTAACCGTTATTTTTTATTCTTTGTGAAGATCCTATTTTATTATTATACAATTTTTTAATAAAATGATATTACTCTAGATTTAAAATATAAAAATTATATCAAACAAAGGTAATTAAATACACATTACTATGAATAATATGGATTCATAATAAAATAAGTAGAAAATGACACATACTTTAAATACACATTTTACGAATATATATAATTATTTTTAGATAATAATTGTTATGTTTTAAATGTTAAGTAATATTAGCTTTATTAAAAAAAATTGACAGAGGTGGATAATTGTTTATATGTATAAATGTCTATGTTGCCCTTGATTAAAATAATTTATTTTATTTTATAAATATCATGAATGTGAAATATTCAGAAAATCCATTTTTACTAAATTAACATGTGCCCCACTACTAGACCTTACTACGGATTGGATCTAGTTAAATCCATATCCTATTTGTTAATAAATTGGACTGTTGGATTCAGATCATTCTCGAATTATCAACTTTTTTTGCTAATCCATATCCGGCTAATCCGATTCGGATCGGATTCGAATTAAAATCCGATCCATTGACAGGTCTATTGATAGGAATGGCGAAACCCTTGATCCAATCCAAAACTGATAATTCGAGTGATTTTTATTTAGTAATTCATATTCAAATTTCTTCATTATCGAATATTGATCCGATAATCCGATTCGATTAGTATCTTAATACAAAAATCAATAAATAATTTTAGATTTTTTATTATTTTTCTAGAATCAGTAAACACCAAATTATCAATCAATACTTATAACACATGTCCATGACAAATATACAAATCAAAAAGAGAAAAAGGAAATTGGGACATTATTTAAGTATACTACATTTATTACTCAATATTTAAATATTAACAAAAAATATATAAATTTAAAGTATAAATAGTGAAACACTGAAATTATTCACACTTTTAATGGTAGTATAGATGATCAATGATTATTAATAAATAATAAAATAATTAACAATTAACATTTATATATAGGTATAATATCAAATCTAGAGTAATGATCTCTTGCTCCCTAGGAGCAAGATACGCCTACTCACTTTTAATTTTGATCGTTAAATATGATTCTTCAATTTTAAATAGTGATTCATTTATTTATGTTAATCACATCTAATGGTCAATATGAAAAGTGCGCACGCTTATCTTGCTCCCTGTGGAGCAAGAAAATATTTTCGATCAAATCTATATTGATATATATATATATTATAATTTCGAATTAGATTAACATAAATCCAAATTCAATTTGTTAAAAAATAATATTATCGGATTGGGATCCTAAGGGATATTATCATAAAACCCCAATGGTTCAAAATAAATTAACTAACTCTTTCTAGTTCTAAAAACCCTTTCATTATTTAATTTGATCAAATTGACCCATTTCTGTCCAATTATCTTCAGTTCCGTTAATGTGTCGGTCACGTGCTATCTTAATTTTGTTTTATTGTCCAAAATGCCCTTAACTGCACTTAATCAAGTAAAAACTAGAACTACTATTATCATAAAATCCCCCTTTACTTTCAATTTTTTTTATCAAATACCCCCTTGTTATTACATTTTGCCCCCTACCCTACATATAATTAATTTTGAAAAAATGGATGTTAAAGTTACTTTAAGACAACGACATTTTAGGGTGTGTTTTCCATTCCGACTCTGAGAGAGCTCCAATGGCGACTGCTTAGCTGAAGAAAGAACATGCACAACAAGAAAAAAAATATTTAAAAAATACCCCATTCTCCCAAATTCTTTTTCATTTTTTCTTAAAGCATATTAGAATGGTGTTTTAATTATTTTATTCCCAAACTGCTCTTGATGTTATATATATCTATACTATTATAAAAGTGCAAAACACCTTTTTTATTTCTATAGATTTTATATTTTTTAAATAAATTAAATATTACCTAAAAATTAAAATATGATAATTATAACCTTAGAGTAATTATATATATTAAATGTACAATATGTTCGTATTTCTATTATGAATATTAATGGATTATTCATATGAAAAGTGGGCCTTTTATTATTATAAAATTTCTATTTTTTAATAAACTAATATTAGTCAACATTTAAAGTATAAAAACTTGTAAGTTAAAAATAATTATATATCCAATGTATGATATCTTAATGTAAAGTTAAGAATATTAATGAATTCTTATATTCTTGTTACTCCAAAAGACACAAACTTTTAACCGTTGTTTTTATATTCTTTGTGAATATCCTCTTTTATTATTTTTTAATAAAATTGTAAGAACACTTTTGAGTATTGTTTATTTATGGCATATTCTAGACAATAACCATGTTGAGTGTTATATAGGTCATTTTGATTTCAACGACATCTACAAGTTTCGTTAAACGCAAAATCAAGCATTGAAGTGGTGAAGATTAATACAAGTGTAGTGCAAAAATGAGCGTATTGAGTAAAAATGTCTCCCGGAGGGCGAAAACGGCATTTTCCAAAGCCGCCAATTCAAGCAAAATGTATCGAGGTGTCAAGAGGGACATTTTGGTACTATTCTCAATAAAAGTGGTTTTGACCAAAATATCTACGCTCAAGCCTACGCCTACAGAACCTAAAAGTGGCTAGAAAGTGAAAAACCTGTTCAAGGGTACGCTCATGCTTTTGCCGCAGCTACGCTCAAGGGGTACGCTTACGGCGTAGGTGCCTGGCGAGGGAAAAATTGCAGATTTTAAGAATTGTCAAATTTGACTCCAACTTGAAGTTTGATGATGAGGTAACAACTTATTGACCCATATACACGTTTGTATATCAGTATAAGTCAGTTTTACCCCTAATTGGAAGGGTTTGACACAAAGAAGGAATCATAATCAAAGAGGGCTCTCTATAGATTTTAAAGAAGGCTTTTGGGTGAGATCTTTGCAGTATTTTCTACAGATTCATATTCTTATACAGAGATAGAGAGAAAAAAAAATCATTGAGTGATTCTAAATCTTCTAGTTCTCTTTTGGTTATGGTTTGTTCAATTGTGCTTCTACATTGATGATCTTATGCACAATTGAATGACCTAGATTATGAAAAATCTACACATCACCTTGTGCAACGTGGTTGCTTAGATCTGTTTGAGAAACAAAGTCGTCTAAGTGCGGAGATCGGAGCAAGAGGCTTCGTGGTGATTTTATTCGTTAAGAAGCGGAGCCGTCACAGTACGGAGCGAAGTGAAAAGCTTCGTGGAGCGCGAGTGATTCAAGTTCGTTAGACGTCGAGTGAAAAAAGGCAGATCTAGAAGGATTTGTAAGTCTAAAGCTTCATAGAGTCTATGTAATCTTTGATTCATAGTGTATCGATACTCGAGCGTATCCGTGGTTTTTACTTGGAGTCTTTCCAAGGTTTTCCACGTAAAAATATCGTGTGTCTCTATTGCTTTATTTTCTGCACTTAGATTATTCTTTGCATGATTTATCTTGATAGAGAATTGGATTAAAATTAAATTTTCCGTAATTATTATTAATTTATCAATAAATCCACAAAAAGCCTATTCACCCCCCCTCTAGGCTATTTTCATTGATCTTCTAGGTAGTTTCAATTGGTATTAGAGCGTGGTTGCCCTGTTTTAGGTTAACTACCTAGGGTTAGATCTTGAACTTAAATGATAGAGATACCCCGTGAAGGAGGTTTCGTATCTAGGTCCCCTTTGTTTGATGGCTCTAATTACAAATATTGGAAAACGAGAATGAGAGCATTTTTGAAATAGCTAGATGAGAGAGCTTGTCTTGCCATTGAGGTAGGATACTCACCACCCACTGTGAAAGATGTTGTTAGTAATGAATCTAGGATAAAAACGTCAAGTGAGTGGACCACTACTGAAACAAATAGTGGTAGTTGGAATTCAAAAGCTTTGAATGCGTTGTATAATGTTGTGACTGCGAATGAGTTTAAGAGAATAGCCACGTGTGAAATTGTCAAAGAAGCTCGAGACATTCTCCAAGTAACTCATGAAGGAACTTCAAAAGTTAAGCAATCGAAACTCCAAATTCTAAATTCAAAATTTGAACAACTTAGGATGGAAGAGGATGAATTTTTTGGTGACTTTGAGGCTAGATTAACTGACATAGTAAGTTGTGACAATCTAGGAGAGCCCATTCCCGATACTACCATAGTGAAGAAAATTCTAAGGTCTCTGCCTGAACGTTTTTGGTCTAAGGTTATCATATCTGAAATCATGAGTTTTACAGAAATTAAGCTTGAAGAATTGGCAAGGAATCTAGAATCTTATGAGATGGAGATGTGTGCTCAATCCTCTAAGAAGTAAAGTGGCATAAAAGAGAAAAACATAGATTTTAAAACCACTAAAGAGAATCCTAGTGAATCTGATGATGAGGGTGAGAGTAGACCAATACAAATTGACATTATCATGTAGTAGTTTCATAAATTTTTAAAATCTTCTTGTGGTCAAGAATTGATTAAAGGACAAAAAATTGGAGATAAATCACATGATTTTAAAAATAAAAAGGTCTAAAATCGGAGTGACAAGATTGATCCTAAAAAGAAGAAACCTCAATGTTTTAAGTGTCAAGGATTTGGTCACATAGCTGTCGAGTGTGCCAATAAGAAGAAAATGACGAAAGGTCTAGTTATTACTTAGAGTGATGGATCAGATGATGGAACAGCTAGTGATTCTGTTGAGTCTGACGTGGCTGATGAGTCAGAGAATTTCACTATGTTTGCTGCACAGAATAAGGAAGTTGAGGAAATAGCTGTAAGTTTGACAATGTCTGAGGATGATGATTCTGAGGATAATGAAGATCGTGGAGACTCGTATGAAGATGCATACAATAAACTTTATGAAAAGTCTGTTCATATTAGCAAAGTCTTCTCAAAATATATTCTTCAATTAAAAAATGTTGATAAGGAGAGACAGTCCTTAAGAGAAGAGGTGACCAAATTTGAACAAAAAAGGACTCAGGCTTTGAAGAGGGTAAATTGTCTCAATGAGGAATTAAGGATTCTAAGATTGGAATTGATTGAGAAATCTACAAGGATTGGGGGATTGGAAGAGGAATTGAAGGATGCTAACTCAGCTATTCATAAATGATCTAGTGGAACACTTCAGCTGAATCATATGTTGAGTGTGAAAAAATCTGCAGGAAATACAAAGGGGTTGGGATTCAAAGGAACATTGAGTGATTCAAACATCGTTTCCAAAATAAAATTTGTAAGGGATTCCCAAGAAACATCTAGTTCTTCTCAAGGTAAGTTTGATAGGAATCTTAATGCTCAATCTTATGTCAGAAAACTTGTTGAGAGTAAGCCTCATTTTACCTCTAGAATCAATAAGGCTTCGAATAATGGTTATCAAAGGTTTATCCCAATCTGTCATCACTGTGGAGTGATAGGTCACATTCAACCCGCGTGTTCAAAGTTAAGAGGATAAACTTTGAAATTAGAGTGGAAGAATAGAACTCAAAAAAGACCCAATGTTGAAAATTAAATTCGGGTGTTGAGTGAAGATGTGAAGGGGTTGTCTAGACTAGCAGATAGAGCACCAAAAATTAAACAAGTGTGGGTTAGGAAAGATAAACTATATTGTTTGGTTGCTCATACTGCATGTAGAGCGTGTACTCTAATTTTGAGAAAGGTCTTGAGTATATATTCACATATTTTCAGTCAACAGACATCTCTACAAAACCATTAGATTTTCAAAAGCATGTGCATCTTAGAAAATCTAGTGGCATGTTATCATTAGGATAGATGTCTTCATATGTATCATTCTAGGAATATCTTGCATTATCTTTTATCATAGAATTGATACATTATCATGCATTTTGTATTATTTGCATGTTTATTTTTTTATTTTTTTATATGTATGCATCATGTTTTGCGACTAATAGGATTGATCATGCATGCATTATTATGACAAAAAATATATAATTTTTTTTTAAAAAAATTTTCTCAGCATGATGAGCTTGGCTAAGGGTACAAATGGTTGTCATATTTTATTCTATTATCATATTTACTTTTCTTATTATGCTTATGAGAATTGGAGTTGTTAGTCTGACCTGAGGATATGAGTTGTTCACTTGTCATGTTTAAGTACTATTTTTAAAAAAACTCATTAACTTTGGGTGCTTGTTTTACTTCGGAGATGACTGTAATACTTGTTGATACTTTTAGTCTTTTTCATCTAATCCGAAGTGATATGTAGGTTCATGAGCTATGCTAGATTGATCTGTGTTTTTAAATACCTTTTGCATGCTTATGAATGTTGTGGTGATGTTGAAAAGAGGAAATAATGAGATGTTTAAAATATAGAAATGCAAAAAGTAGTTCTTCGATATGAGTAACCGGACCTCTTGCCTCAGTAAACATTGAGTGTTCACGTAAAAAGGGGAGAAGATAAATCCCATGGAACAAGCTCGGGGCCAGTTGGTCGGACGAAAAATCATTGCTAAAAAGTATGGAGCTTAGAAAGATAAAAAGGGATATGGTGAAAAGGTTGAAAAGATTAAATTGTGTTCCCTTAATTAGTAATAAGGTTTGAGTTAAATATTTGACTTCTAGCTTGAGTTTTGAACTGAAGTATCATTACGGTTAGTGAGGAGATTATTATAATTAACACGTATTGCTTTCATATTAGTTGTTTGCTTACACTTGAATATTTTTTATATATGCAAATGTTATGTAAAGCTTGTCTTGTGCACTATCATGTGTATAATAGTTAAGTCAAATATGCGAATATAATGTGTTAATGATTAGCTTATTGTCTCCTGACCTGCTTGCATGTTTCTAAGAACAAAAATATATTTTTTAATTGAGCATTTTGCATTCATGTATTAGTATTAAGTTCATGCATTTTAGAGATTTATGTTACTTGAGAATCTGGATATAATCTTATAGAGTACTTTATCTTAGTATTTAATGATTGGCTTAGATTCTCTAGTCTCCTCTGTGATCATTTATTTATGTTTTCATCTTGAGGTTTTCCCTTGTTTCTCTCATGAGCTTTGATTGTTTTTATTGTTTCTTGTCATTTAAGTGACAAAACAGGGGAGAAATATTAAGTAAGGGGGAGTAATGGTTTTAGGGGGGGAAGTATTGAGTAAGGGGGAGTAATGATTTTAGGGGGAGAAGTATTGATTATGGGGAGAAAGAGTGTGTGTTTTATGATCATTATGCTTACTTGGATATTGTGTTTTTCTTATGATCATTTTATATCTGTTTTCCATATTTGCAGTTAATGGTTTGTTCAGTGTTGTGGTTACAGGATTGGTAGACAACCATGAGAGCAAGGTGACAGTTTATATCTATGTTTGTTGGTGTGTGTTCATAGTTATAGATGTTATGTTATTATTTGTGAGGCTATATTGTAAAACATGGTTTTGTTTCAGAAATGCTAAGGAGGAGATTGTAAGAACACTTTTTAAGTATTATTTATTTATGGTATATTCTAGACAATAACCATGTTGAGTGTTAGATAGGTCATTTTGGTTTCAATGACATCTACAAGCTTCGTTAAAGGCAAAATCAAGCATTGGAGTAGTGAAGATTAATACAAGTGTAGTGTAAAAGTGAGCGTATTGAGTAAAAATGTCTCCCGGAGGGCGAAAATAGTATTTTCCAAAGCCGTCAATTCAAGTAAAAAGTATCAGGGAGTCAAGAGGGACATTTTGGTACTATTCTCAACAAAAGTGGTTTTAACCAAAATATCTACGCTCAAGCCTACACCTACAGAACCTAAAAGTGGCTAGAAAGTGAAAAACTACGTTCAAGGGTACGCTTAAACTTTTGCCGCAGCTACGCTCAAGGGGTACGCCTACTGTGTACCTACGCCTTAGGCGTAGGTGCCTGGCGAGGGAAAAATTGCAGATTTCAAAATTGTCAAATTTGATCCAGACTTGAAGTTTGATGATGAGGCAACGACTTATTGACCTATATACACGTTTGTATATTAGTATAAGTCAGTTTTACTTATAATTGGAAGGGTTTGACACAAAGAAGGATTCCTAATCAAAGTGGGGAACAAGTTATCTCAAAAACTAGGATTTCCTACTCTATAAATAAGAGGGCTCTCTACAAATTTTAGAGAGGGCTTTTGGGTGAAATCTCTGTAGTATTTTCTACAGATTCATATTCTTATGCAGAGATAGATAAAGAGAGAAAATCATTGAGTGATTCTATATTTTCTAGTTCTTTCTTTGTTAGGGTTTGTTCAATTGTGCTTCTATATTGATGATCTTATGCACAATTGAATGGCCTAGATTCTGAAAAATCTACACATCACCTTGTGCAACATGGTTGCTTAGATCTGTTTGAGAAAGAGAGTCGTCTGAGTGCGGAGATCGGAGCAAGAGGCTTCGTGGTGATTTGATTCGTTGAGAAGCGGAACTGTCAGAGTACTGAGCGGAGCGAGAAGCTTCGTGGAGCGCGAGTGATTCAAGTTCGTCAAACGTCGACTGGAGAAAGGCAGATCTAGAGGGATTTGTAAGTCTAAAGCTTCATAGAGTTTGTGTAATATTTGATTCATAGTGCATCGATACCCGATCGTATCCGTGGTTTTTACTTAGAGTCTTTCCAAGGTTTTTCACGTAAAAATATCGTGTGTCTCTATTGCTTTATTTTCTGCACTTAGATTATTCTTTGCATAATTTATCTTGATAGAGAATTGGATTAAAATTTATTTTTCCGCAATTATTATTAATTTGTCAATAAATCCATAAAAAGCCTATTCACCCCCTAGGCTATTTTCATTGATCGTCTAGGTAATTTCAAAAATGATATTACTCTAGGTTTAAAATATAAAAGTAATATCAAACAAAGGTAATTAAATACACATTACTATGAGTAATATGAATTTATAATAAAATAAGTAGAAAATGACACAAACTTTAAATACACATTTTATGAATATATAACACATTGAATATATATAATTATTTTTAGATTATAATTGTTATGTTTTAAATGTTAAGTAATATTTGATCTAGGGGATAATTGTTTATATGGATAAATGTTTATGTTGCCCTTGATTAAAATAATTTATTTCATTTTATAAATATCATGAATGTGAAATATTTAGAAAACCCCTTTTTACTAAACTAACATGTGTCCAACTACGAGACCTGTCAACGGATCGAATTCGAATCGGATCTAGTTAAATCTATATCCTATTTTTAATAAATTGGACTGTCGAATTCGGATCATTTTCGAATTATCAGCCTTTTTTGCTAATTCATATCCGACTAATTGAATTCGAATTAAAATCCCATCCATTGACAGGTCTATTGATAGGGATGACAAAACTCCCCGATCCGATCCAAATATGATAATTTGATGGATTTTTACTTAGTTAATTCATATTTGAATATCTTCATTATCGAATATCTGATCCGATAATCCGATTCAATCATCTAATTACGAAAATACAAAAATCAATAAATAATTTTAGATTTTTTCTTATTTTTCTATAATCAATAAACACCAAATTACCAATCAATACTTATAACACATATCCATGACAAATATATAAATCAAAAAGTGAAAAAACAAATTGAAACATTATTAAGTATACATTACATTTATTACTCAACATTTATATATTAATAAAATATTATATAAATTCAAAGTATAAATACTAAAATACTGAAATTATTCACATTTTTAATGGTGATATAGATGATCAATCATTATTAATAAATAACAAAATAATTAACAATTAACATTTATATATAGGTATACTATAAAAATATCAAATCTATATTGATATATATATATATATATATATATATATATATATTATAGTTTTGGATCGGATTATTATGAGATCAAATTAACATAAATCCAAATTTAATTTTGTTAAGAAATCAAATTATTGGATTTGGATCCTAATAGGGTTATCGGATTCTATTTTCAATCCATATCCAACTAATCGTATCGGATTTGAATCAAAATCTAATCAATTGATAGTTCTACCCAATACCCAACTACCCTTTATCATTTCTTACGACTTCCCTATCTCATAATCATTGGTCTTCTATGTTTTCCTCATTTTCACTCATGGATTTGCATTGAATTATAGGTCTATGACTTCTCCGCCCACTCAATCCCCACCACCACCATTAATAGCGCGACACCACCCAATCACAAACAATTTGTTGAACATAGGCTTGATTGAGGAAATTGGTGCACCGCTATCGGACCTGGGAAACAACAGGAAGGGCCAGGTGTAGGTGACAAACCAGAGAGCTGCGTGGTTATCTTCCTCTACCTAGTCAAGACGAACTTAGCAAGGAACCAATGGGGAATCTCTATTTATTTTTCTTTTTTTAAATTATACACCTATAAATATTGTAAAATTTCAACTATGCCCCACTAAAATATAAATTTTTATTTTTTAAATATGTCCCCACTAAAATATAAAAAGTTATAAACATGCTTTCTTTAAAATTAGGGAAAAATGCATGAAACCCCTTGGACTATTGGGGTTGTGCAGGAAACCCACTTGGACTTTAGAAAACCCCCTTTAACTATGCTTTTAGTGCAATTTACCCCCCTAAACTATGTCATGTGTTTTTTCTGTTGCCGGTGTAATAGAAAGACCCATATGCCCTTGAGGAAATGACGTTGTTTAAGGCTGTAAATAAGGATAATCTTTTTTTCTTGGACTGGGTTTTAGGGTTTGTATGGAAAGGGGAGGAGGAGGTGGAGGTGGTGGTGGTCATAATGAAGAAGACTAATGAGGCCGAGTCTGGTGTTTGAGTTTGAGGCAGATGCGATAGACTATTGAGGATGGGAAGGAACTAAGATGAAGACTTCGGAAGTTTGAAGAAAGTCTCAATTGTGAAGACCCATGATGTCACAACCATCACTAACCGAAGCTCCACCATTCATGGTTCACAATCGCGGATGAAATTACCTAGAAAACGGTGAACTAAACCTAGAGGAGGTCAATAGGCTTTTTATAAATTTAATGACCAATTAAAATAATTTACGAAATATTTAATTTTAATCAGAATAAATAGGTCATTAAAAAAACTTTTCTTATGCTAATAATATTTATCCAAGATAAATTAGTTTTTACTTAAAAATATATTTTAAAAAAATAATAATTTTTAATTAAAATATTTATCTTAATAAAAATAATAAATTATTATTAAATATGTTTTTAATGAATATAATAAAATTATATTAAAATTAATTTTCTTTTAATAAAAATAATAATGATAATCACTTGGTGATGTCCTAAACTCACTATTGTGATACGTATAATATGATTAATATGTATTCAGGTGAATATAACGAGTATGATTAATATGTATTCAGGTTATTATAGTAATGTTAAAACAAACACAATGATAACTTAAAACCAATCGATCGCATAACCCACCGATCGATCGCGTAACCAAATGATTGTTCGAAACACAATAACCTAAAACCATTTGATCGCGTATTACACCGATCGATCGCACCACCAAATGATTATTCGCTTTGTATGAATCTGCTACCACCGATCGATCAATTAATCCTCCGATCGTTCAAAAAATTCTAAACGCAAATTCTGGAAATAGTGTGCAAATTTCTTATTAGGTTATTATTGTTTATTACTCCACACAAATTAATTCTCTTCACAATTAATATTAATCAAACAATAATATAATAACAGAATATAAATCAGTAAAATAACACAGATTTTTTACGTGGAAAACCTTGGAAACGTTCCAAGTAAAAACCACGGATACCCTCTAGTATCGATGCACTATGAATTAAGAGTTATACAGACTCTATGAAGACGGGACTTACAATAGCTCCGGATTTGCCATTCTACACTCGACGTCTGAAAGTTGTTGATTCACTCGCGCTACCATGAAGCCTCCTGCTCCGATCTTCGTACTCTGATGGCTCCGCTTCTCACGGATCAAAGCACACACAGTGCAACGGATGGTGTGTATATTTTTAATATCTAGGTCATTCAATTATGCATAAAAATATCAATTGTTGTAGCACAATTGGATAATCCCAAATACTAGAGAGAACTAGAAGATGAATGATCAATCAATATTTTTCTCTTTGTCTCTCTCTCCGCAAAATAATATTTTCTGTGGAAGATTTGCAGAGCTCTCAAAACACCCGTCTTTTCTTCTCAATATCTTCTCATATTTATAGAGAGAAAAATCTTCAATTATGGAATGATATTTCTTTGCTTGCACTCCAAAAAGATTTGATGTGAGGACCAAGTAATAGTTGTGAATTGACCAGTCTGTCCCTCAATATGCTTGTACAAGGAGTCATAATTTTGTTAGTATATTTTTGCATGAATTCCAATGTCGGCGCTGCCTATCGATCGAAGATTTCACCGATCGTTCGATGGATCTGAATTTTAATAATTAATTATTATGCGATTTTATGCTCCAAAATACCTAATCTACCCAACAAGGTTATTGACTAGACATGTCAATATAAAAATATTCTTATAATCTTTCTCTTGGCATTTCTGAGTCAAAATCATATTTTACAATGATATCCTCAAGAGATACAAAATTAAATTTAAACCTATGAACACACACCAACAAACATAGACCCAAACCAATATCTTGATCTCATGAAGATTCTACCAATTCCTGCAACCACAACACTGAGCAAACATACCATGAAAAACAAGTGTGGAAAACAATTAACAGGAATAAACAAATACAATGATCATAAAAATAATATCAATAGCAATAGGCATTATGATCATTACTTTAAAATAAACCAAGCATGCATATTCAAAATATTACTTAATCCTCTCCCCTTGAAAACATATTCCCCCTCAACAATTAATCGCTCCCCCTTAATATATATTCTCTCCCCCTTTTTGACACCGAAATGCCAAGCAAAGTAAGATCAATATAAACTAAAATTGCAACCATTTAGAAAGAGAGGTAGAGAATTACTCAATCTGTGAATAAAAGGAAAAACGATAAGAGGAGACTATGAAATCTAGGTAACAAACAAGATAGACATAGAACTCTGAAAGTTCAAACCCAGATTCTCAAGTAACAAATATCTCTATAATGCATGACCCTAATACTAATGTATGAGTGCATAATGTCATGAAGAAAATAATATTTTCGTCTAAGAAACCTGTGAGCAGGGTTGTAGAGATAATGAGTTAATCATAACCACATTATATTCGCATATTTGACATAGTATTATACACACAGTAGTGAAGAAAATCAGCACACATACCTTGTAGTTATAAGCAGTCACAAGACAAGCTTTACATAACATTTGCATATATGAAAAATATTTAGGTACAAGCAAACAACTAAGATGAAAGCAATTCATACTAATTCAAATAATCTCATCACTAACCGTAATGATACTTCAGTTCAAAAACTAAACTAGAAGCCAAAATTAACTTGTACCTTATTGCTTGAAAAAAAAACCCTATTGTCACACAATTTATTCTTTTCACCTTTTAAACTTTTTCACCATATCCCTTTTTGTCTTTCTAAGCTCCGGACTTTCCAGCGAGGATTTTTAGTCCCGACCAACTGGGCCCGAGCTTTTTCCATGGGGATATATGTTCATCAGTTTTCTCTCATTTTTGGATTGAAGAACTACTTTTTGCACTTATATATTTTAATTATCTCATTCTTTCCTCTTTCAACATTATCACAACATTCATAAGCATGCAAAAGGTATTCAAATGTATAGATCAATCTAGTATACCTCATGAACCTACATATCACTTCCGATTAGATGAGAAAGACCAAAAGTTTCAGCAAGTATTACAATCATCTCCGAAGTGAAACAAACACCCAAAGTTAATGAGTTCTAAAAATAATACTTAAGAATGTCAAGTGAATAACTTATATCCTCAAGTCAGACTAACAACTCCAATTCCCATAAGCATAATAAGAAAAGTAAATATGAGAATAGAGTGAAATATGACAACCATTTGTATCCTCGCCATGCTCAACAGGCTAAAATTTATATATATATATATATATGTATATATTTATTTTTGTCATGATGCATGCATGAACAATCCTAATTATGATAGTAAAATATGATGCATGCTTGATAATGATCAAAATAAAAATGCATTATAATAAACAAAATAAAAAATGCATGCTAATATATCTATTATATGATAAACAATAATGCAAGATATTCCTAGAATGATACAATTGAAGATATCTATTCTAAAGAAAGTATGCCAATAGATTTTCTAAGACTTATATGCTTTTGAAAATCTAATGGTTTTGTAAAGATATCTGCCAACTGAGAATCTGTGGATATAAACTTTAGAGACACTATACCATCTCCAACAAGATCTCGAATGAAATGATGTCGAATATTTATATGCTTTGTCCTAAAATGTTGAACAGGATTTTTAGAAATATTTATATCACTAGTATTATCACATAAAATAGTCATTGTGCTTTGTGAACAACCATAATCCTGTAACATTTGACGCATCCACAAAATATAGTCATTGTGCTTTGTGAACAACCATAATCGTGTAACATTTGACGCATCCACAAAATATGAGTACAACAACTACCAACAGCTATATACTCAGCCTTAGTAGTGGAAAGGGAGACACAATTTTGCTTCTTGCTATGCCAAACAACTAAACAATTACCAACATAAAAACACCCTCCACTAGTGCTTTTCCTATCATCTATATTACCAGCCCAATCAGCATCAGAATAAGAAGCAATATCAACATTAGATCCTAATGGGTACCACAGTCCATAATTAACAGTCATTTTTACATATTTAATAATAAGTTTAACAACAATAAGATGAGACTCTTTAGGACTGGCCTAATAACGTGCACAAACACCAACACTAAAAGCTATGTCAAGTCGACTGACAGTTAAGTACAACAAACTCCTAATCATACTTCTATAAAGTGTAGGATCAACATCTTTGCCTTTAGTGTCTATGCTAAGTTTGACACTTATACTCATAGGAGTGCGAGCATCCTTAGACTTCTCCAACAAAACTTCTTTACTAATTCCAAGGTATATCTAGTTTGAGAAATAAAATCCCATCAGTTAATTACCTAATTTGTAGTCTAAGAAAGAAGTTAAATTCTCCAATCATGCTCATCTCGAACTCATGTGTCATTTGTTCTCCAAAATAATGAGCAAGTTGGTCAGAGGTGGAACCAAACACTATATCATCAACATATATTTGAGCAATAACTATATTACTTTCAATTTTTTGTATAAACAGTGTTTTGTCCACTCCCCCTCAAGTAAAACCTGTTCCTAGTAGATAATAGGTCAATCTCTCATGCCAAGCTTTAGGAGCTTGCCTTAACCCATAAAGAGCCTTCTTAAGCTTATAAACATGACCTGGACAATAAGGATCTTCAAATCCTTTGGGTTGCTCCACATAAACTTCCTCATGACGAATGTCATTTAAAAATGCACTCTTAACATCCATTTGATACAACTTGAATTCAAGATGGCATGCGATAACAAATAAAATTCGAATAGATTCAAGTCTAGCAATAAGAGCAAATGTCTCATCAAAATCTATACCTTCCATCTGTGTATAACCTTGAGCAACATGTCTAGCCTTATTTATTATAACATTATCATTCTCATCATTTTTGTTCTTGTATATCCATTTTGTACCAATAACATTTATGTCCTTAGGTCTAGGCACAAGATACCACACATCATTATTAACAAACTATTGAAGTTCTTTTTGCATAGCATTTATCCATTCACTATCTTGAAGAGCTTATTTAACATTTTTAGGTTCTAATGAAAATGTGAAACAAGCATAAGATACTTCATTCCTTGCCTTCCTATGGGTTACCATCATTTGATCAACTGATCCAATAACTTTATCTAAAAGATGATTCAACTTAACTCAAGCAGATGGTTCTTTAATAGGAGTAGGCTGAATATTATGTGAAAGTTCATATGATCCTACAGGACTAGGAGTATCTTCATGATTCACTTTCTCCTCTTTAGTATCAATAGGAAAATCATCACTTAATAGGAATAATGGTTCACTGTCATTTTCCTCTTGAGAAAACTAAACCTTATCAACACATGAGTCATCAACAACCATATTGGCAGATTCCATCATTGTTTGGGTTCTAAGGTTAAAAACCCTATATGCCCTACTAGTCAGTGAATACCCCAAAAATATTCCTTCGTCACTCTTAGAATGAAATTTCCCTAAGGACTCTTTGTCTCTAAGAATATAACATTTAGATCCAAAAACCCAAAAATATTTTATATTGGGTTTCTTGCCATTTCACAATTCATAGGAGGTTCTTAAAGTGCCAGACCTAAGATAAACTCTATTCGAAGTGTAACAAGTTGTATTCACTGCCTCAGCCCAAAAGTTCCTTGGAACATTTCTTCCATGTAACATAACATTGGCCATTTCCTGAAGAACCCTATTCTTCCTCTCAACTACCCCATTTTGTTGTGGTGTATGTGGTGCAAAAAATTCATGTTTTATTCCTTTTTCGTCACAAAAAGTATCAATCCCTGAATTTTCAAACTCCTTTCCATGATCACTTCTTACTCTAGTAATGAGATA
Source organism: Cornus suecica (assembly GCA_963922005.1). Classification (NCBI taxonomy): domain Eukaryota; kingdom Viridiplantae; phylum Streptophyta; class Magnoliopsida; order Cornales; family Cornaceae; genus Cornus; species Cornus suecica. The sequence goes on from OY998241.1 coordinate 20,256,530, forward strand.
ATTTTTCTCAGTCTGAATTTTTAAACAAATATTCTTAAAATTTTCAGCAGCTTTAGACTTTTCACTTAGAAATCCTACCCATGTATATCTAAAGTAGTCATCAACCATAACAAAAACATATTTCTTACCTCCTTTGCTTAATGTCCTAGTAGGTCCCATTAAGTCAATATGCAACAACTCTAAGGGTCTAGAAGTACGTATGGTATTAGTCTTCTTGTGTTGACATATAGTCTGCTTTCCTTTTTGACACGGACCACACACAAGACCTTTGCCATATCCAAGCTTAGGAACATCTTTAACAATATCACTTTTAGAAATCTTAGTTAAATCACGAAAGTTAACGTGTCCCATTCTTTGATGCCAAATTTCTATTTCATCAAGCTTAACTTTATTACAAGCTATTTTAGGATTAGGTATAATGCAATAACAGTTGTCAGATGACCGCATACCTTCCATAACACAATTTCCAGAGGAATCAACAATTAAACATTTATCGGGAGAGAAATTGACATTATGACTATTATCACAAATTTAGCTAATACTAAGCAAATTTGCTTTTAGGCCCTTAAAATAAAGCACATCTTCCAATCTAGGCATACCAAAAATGACAATAGTTCATTTTCCTTGAACTTTAGCTTGCTTTCCATCTCCAAAAGTTACTATCCCACCATTACTTTCCTCGAACAAACCAAACATTGACTTATCTCCAGTCATGTGCCTAGAACATCCACCATCCAAATACCAGACACTAGAATCACGTGCTCTAAGAGCAGTGTGAACAACCAAGCAATGGATCTCACATTTCCTAACCTATGCTTGTTTAAATTTTGGAGCTTTAATAGTCAGCTCTGACAAATTCTTTACCTCTTCACTCAGGACCCTAATTTGATCTTCAACATTGAGTCTTCTTTGAATTCTTTGATTCATCCTTGATTTGAAATGTCTTTCTCTTAATTTGAAGCACATGGGTCAAATATGACCTTTCACTCCACAGTGGTGACATACATGAACAAACCTTTGAAAAACATTATTAGAACTCTTATGATAATTAGAGATAAACGGAGGCTTACTCTCAACCGACTTTCTGACATAAGGTAGAATATTAGGAATCTTATCAGAACTACTTTGAAAAGACCTAGATGCTATTTGGGAAGCCCTAACAAACGTAGTTTTGGGAATGATATTTGAATTACTCGTTGTTCCTACGAATCCCAATCTTTTAGTATTTCCCATAGATTTACTTATACTCAACATATGATCAAGCTTAAGGGTTCCACTAGTCCATTTATAAATAGTTGAGTTAACATCCTTCAATTCCTTTTCCAAAACCTCAATTCTCGTAGATTTCTCATTTATATTAGATTTCAGAGTGATTAATTGCTTATTGAGATCATCTACACTCTTCAAAGCATGATTCCTTTCTTGTTCAGACTCAATTAATTTTTTGGATAATTGAGTTTATGGGTCTGTAAGAGATTTGGGGATTGGGAACTATTGACTAATTCGTCTCTTAAATAGTGTAATTTTTTATCCATTTTTGAACTTTTAGTTAATAGTTGATTGTGATAATTGTTAAGTTGAGTAAGTTTATCAAGTAATTCATCGTATGAATCTTGAGTTATGTCTTCACAATCTTCATCACCCCCAGAATCTTCATCTCCAGACATCGACCATCTGGTAGCTACTTCTTTAACCTCCTTGCTTTGTGCAACTAACACGGTGTAGTTCTCAGACTCATCACCTACTTCTGAGTATGTCGTATCACTAGCTAATCCATTGTTAGATTCATCGTCCCAAGTGACAGCTAAACCTTTGGACTTTTTCATAGTGTTAACACACTCAGCAGCTATGTGACCATACCCTTTACACTCAAAATATTAAGGTTTCTTCTTCTTAGGGTCAAACTTATCATTCTGATTTTGGGATTTATTTTTATTTCTAAAATTATTTTATTTATCCCCAAAATTCTGTCCTTTACTACTCCTTTTTCCATTTTTAGCTTTCACAAATATGTTTAACCTTTTAGCAAACATGACAATATCATTCATATTCAACTCACTTTCTCTATCAGACTCAATCAGATATTCTCTAGTGGTTTTAAAAGTTATGCTCTTTTCTTTAGTGCTGCTAGACTTGTTAGGGGGACTTTTGAACATCTCCATCTCATAAGATTTTATATTTCCAGACAATTCTTCAAGTTTAATTTCTTTAAGACTCATTACTTCCGAGATGACAGTAACCTTAGCCCGAAAATGTTCAGGGAGAGACCTAAGAATCTTTTTCACTATCGTAGTCTCAGGAATGGGCTCTCCTAGATTGTGACAACCCATTACAATATCAGTTAGTCTATCCTCAAAGTTAGCATAGACTTCATCCTCTTCTATCTTAAGCTGTTCAAATTTAGAATTTAACATTTGGAGTTTCGATTCTTTAACTTTTGAAGTTCCTTCATGAGTTACTTGAAGAATATTCCAAGCTTCTTTGGCATCTTCGCACGTGGCAATTCTCTTAAATTCACTTGTTTTACGACATTGTTTAAAGAATTCAAGGCTTTAAAGTTCCAAATAGAACTGTTTGTCTCAGCAGTAGTCCATTCGTTAGACGGTTTTAATTTAGATTTATTAGTAGTCTCGTCTATCACAGTTGGAGGTGAGTACCCTATCTCTACAGCAAGTCAGGCTTTTTCATCTAGAGATTTCAAGAACGTTCTCATCCTAGTTTTCCAATACGTATAATTAGAGCCATCAAATAAAGGGGACCTAGTAAATGAACCTCCTTCAAGAGGTAATTCCATATTCTAAGTTCAAGATCTAACCCTAGGTCGTTAATCTAAATCAGGGCAAACCTTGCTCTGATACCAATTGAAATTACCTAGAAGATGGTGAACTAAGCCTAGATGGGGGGGGGGGGGGGGGGGGGTGGTGAATAGGGTTTTTATAAATTTAATGACCAATTAAAATAATTTGCAGAATATTTAATTTTAATCAGAATAAATAAGTCATTAAAAAAACTTTTCTTATGCTAATAATATTTATCCAAGATAAATTAGTTTTTACTTAAAAATATATTTTAATAAAATAATAATTTTTAATTAAAATATTTATCTTAATAAAAATAATAAATTATTATTAAATATATTTTTAATGAATATAATAAAATTATATTAAAAATAATTTTCTTTTAATAAAAGTAACAATGATAACCACTTGGTTATGTCCTAAACTCATTATTGTGATACGTATAGTATGATTAATCTGTATTCAGGTGAATATAACGAGTATGATTAATATGTATTCAGGTCATTATAACAATGTTAAAACAAACACACTGATAACCTAAAACCGATCGATCGCGTAACCAAATGATCGTTCGAAACATGATAACCTAAAACCGTTCGATCACGTATTACACCGATCGATCGCACCACCAAATGATCATTCGCTTCGTATAAATCTGCTACCATTGATCGATCAATTAATCCCCCGATCGTTCGAAAAATTCTAAACGCGAATTCTGGGAATAGTGTGTAGATTTCTGATTAGGTTATTATTGTTTATTACTCCACACAAATTAATTCTCTTCACAATTAATATTAATCAAACAATAATATAATAACAGAATATAAAGTAGTAAAATAACACACGGATTTTTTACGTGAAAAACCTTGGAAACGTTCCAAGTAAAAATCACGGATACCCTCTAGTATCGATGCACTATGAATTAAGAGTTATACAGACTCTATGAAGACGGGACTTACAATAGCTCCGGATTTGCCATTCTACACTCGACGTCTGAAAGTTGTTGATTCACTCGCGCTACCATGAAGCCTCCTGCTCCGATCTTCGTACTCTGATGGCTCCGCTTCTCACGGATCAAAGCACACACAGTGCAACGGATGGTGTGTAGATTTTTAATATCTAGGTTATCCAATTGTACATAAAAATCTCAATTGTTGTAGCACAATCGGATAACCCCAAAAACTAAAGAGAACTAGAAGATGAATGATCAATCAATATTTTTCTCTTTGTCTCTCTCTCCGTAGAAGAATATTTTCTTTGGAAGATTTGCAGAGCTCTCAAAACACTCGTCTTCTTTTCTCAATATCTTCTCATATTTATAGAGAGAGAAGTCTTCAATTATGGAATAGAAATATTCAATTATGGAATGATATTTCTTTACTTGCACTCCAAAAAGATTTGATGTGAGGACCAAGTAATAGTTGTGAATGGTCCAGTTTGTCCCTCAATATGCTTGTACAAGGAGTGAGAATTCTTTTAGTATATTTTCGTACGAATTCCAATGTCGGCGCTGCCGATCGTTCGAAGATTCCACCAATCGTTCGGTGGTTCCTAAATTTTAATAATTAATTATTTTGCGATTTTATACTCCAAAATACCTAATCTACCCAACATGGTTATTGACTAGACATGCCAATATAAAAATGTTCTTACAGCGGTTTCGGTTGCAGTATCGGTGACGGTTTCGGTGTAACGGAATCGGCTTCGTACCAGAGTTACGAAACAGTATCGGTTATCGAAAGTGTGAATTTTTTTAAATCATGCACATAGTGCTCAAATATAATGATATGTAATTTTTTGTAATGTAAATTCATAAAGTTAGAGTTTTAATGATTTTTAGTGTTTTTTCAAATATTATATAACATAGATAATATCATATTCATTGAATTATGATTTGATTTTGTTATAAAAAAATTAATAATTATAATTTTTGTACATTAAGTAATAAAAATACTCAATTATATAATAAATGAAGATTCATGGATGGTGTTAATTTAATATGATGAAGTTTTGTGAAAAATTAATTAGAAAAGGTGAGTGAAAGAACGAATTTTAAACTTTTTACTTTATTAGAAGCATTTAAATAAAAGTGTTAATTGAGAATGGTGGACGATAGGTAAAGATAAATATTCAAATAAAATGATTTATGACTTAACTAGGGATGGCAGCGGGTCGGGTTTGGCTAATACCGTTACCATCCCATTTAAGAATTACTAATACCAAATTCATTCCAAACCCGCGACGGATAGTAATCGGTATTACCATTACCGCCCCATCGGAGTAAACGGGTTCCATCGGATTACCATCGATTTTACAAAATTATTTTTACGAGATGGTATTCTTTGCAAATATGCACATTGTTCAGGTACCATGAAGAGACAAATTTTCACAAGAAAACTTTTGAAGTTTCTCACAATAAAATCATATATAGGAATTCATTATAAAACATTTTAAGAATTACTGGCCTTTGGGCTGGGCTACAGAAGGCTCATTATTTGATAATATTTTTCTTTGGTCTGGGCTATAAAAGCCTATCAAGAAATATTTTGCTGTGTGCATTGGACTTTGGACTTTTTTTTTTTTTACATGTGATGTAGTTCAATAAAAAATATTATATGTGTTAAGAAATTTAATTTTTTTTATAAGTTTCACAATTTTTTTAATCATGAATTTGCTTAATTTTTAAAATTATAAAAGCAAATTCGCAAAAATATTTTTCTAATTTAAGGGCATAGGTAATTTTTTGATTGGACCATATTTATTTTTGTTCATGTAATATCCCCCTATTAGACTTTTTGTAAATTTATTATGAAGAAATAAAATATATATTTCTAAAGTGTTTGCCTTTCTCATGATCTTCATTAATGTCAATTTCATTACCTTGAATTGGGAATTTTATCAATTGAACTCAATTAAACTATTTTGAATTGGGGGACTTACTCAATTTTCACTCAATTGAAGTCAATTTCACTACTTTGAATTGAGAATTTTATTAATTGAACTCAATTTCACTACTTTGAAATGAGGATTTACTCAATTTCACTCAATTGAAGTCAATTTCACTACTTTGAATTGGTGATTTTATCAATTGAACTCAATTAAACTACTTTGAATTAGGGGATTTACTCAATTTCACTCAATTTCACTACTTTAAATTGGGGATTTATTCAACTGATCTTAATTTCGCTCAATTTTACTACTTTGAATTGACGATTTATCAATTGAACTCAATTAAACTACTTTGAATTAGGGGATTTACTCAATTTCACTACTTTGAATTGGGGATTTACTCAAGTGAACTTAATCTCATAGATGGGTGAGATAAAAAGAAAGATCCACATTTCCATGGTCAATTATGTGATTGTGATCAAAGACTATGATAGGTGAATTGATAATATAAGATTGACTGTGTCTTGAGCGTAGGATGAGTGAGTGACTGAGATTGAGATAAGTTCATGAAACGACATACTCAAGTAACATAGTTAACTAATTAAATTAATTAATTGAATAGTTCTGAATATATATGTTTTCTTTTTTTTTCTTGAAAAGGGTTAAACAATAAAATTCATTATTAGTAATTGAAATCCAGTAGTTAAATTATATTATTACTTCTTTTGATTGTTAATAAAATGTTTTACCATAATATTTTTTAGTGAATATTTATTCTTATAAGATGTTTTTAGAATAATTATTTTAAAATTTAAACAAATTCATCAATATATTTGATCTTATATCACACTTTAATTTTTTTTTTTTTATAAAAAGTGTGATTATATATTTTGGTGTCTTACTTAGCCATATATAATTTTTTAGTTACATGGGCTCTAGCTTAAATGTTTTTTTTTTTAGAAAAAACATAAACGATGCTGGTCGAGTCGGTTTCGGGTTGGGTTACCAATGGGTCGGGTTCCCGACGGGTTTTGCGAAAAACCCTGAAATTATCTAAACGATCAATGAAAATAGCCTAGAGGGGGAGTGAATAGGTTTTTTGTGAATTTATTGACAAATTAATAATAATTGCGGAAAAGTCAATTTTAATCCAATTCTCTAACAAGATAAATCATGCAAAGATTAATCTAAGTGAAGAAAATAAAACAATAGAGACACACGATATTTTTACATGAAAAGCCTTGAAAAGCTCCAAGTAAAACCACGGATATGCTCGGGAATCGATGCACTATGAATAAAAGATTACACAGACTCTATGAAGCTTTAGACTTATAAATCCCTCAAGATTTGCCTTTTTTCACTCAACGTCTGACGAACTTGAATCACTCGCGCTCCACGAAGCTTCTTGCTTCGCTCTGTATTGTGACGGCTCTGCTTCTCAACGGATCAATGCAACCTCGTTGCAATAGATGGTGTGATGATTTTTCAGCAACTAAATCATCCAATTGTGCATGATAATTGTCGATGTAGAAGCACAATAGGAGAAACTCATACCAAAAGAGAACTAGAAGATAGATAGTTACTCAATGATCTTCTCTCACCATATATCTCTGTAGAAGAATATGAATCTGTAGAAAACTTGCAGAGATCTTTCAAAGACGTTACCTCCTCTGTTGTAGACCTTGGTATTTATAGACAAAGTTAAGGAAAAACCCTAACCTTACCCTTTTGTGTAATTTCACATTCAACTGAGTCAAACCCTTTAATATAATGTAGAATATGTGATATACACGTGCTTATAGGTGTTTGGCTTGAACTCAAAGTCATCTAGGTCAATACGGATCAATCCGAGTCAAAATAATATTTCAGCCAGATTATGAAATTTCCAGCTTTTTCTGCAGGACACCTCTTACTCTTTTGATCATATATGGAGCTACACATATTGGATGGAGGCGTGTAATAGCTTTTTGGAAATTTGAATTCAAGCTCTTGATGTTAGGCTCAAGAATCACTCCATCAGGACCTGTTTTGACCAAGATATGAGCTCCCGCAGTTGACTGAAAATTTTGCTGAAATCACTGTAACATTCCGCACCTAAACTTTAAGCGTAGGCTAAGCGTAGAAACTCACTTTCTGGCTACTTTTTGCTTCTGTAAGCATAGGCATTTTCATGAAAACCATTTTTCTCTGCAACTATGCCAAAATGACTCTCTTGACTCCCCGAGACTTTTTGCTTGAATTGACGGCTTTGGGAAATGCCGTTTTTGCCTTCCGTGAGACATTTTTACGCAATACGCTCACTTATGCACTTCACTTGTATTCTTCACTATTTCAAACTTAATTTTGCCTTTGTCAAAACTTGTATATGTCGTTGAAATCAAAACGACCTATCTAATACTCAACATTTTATTGTCTAGAACATGTTATAAATAAACAATACTAAAAAATATTCTTACAAACCCGAACCCGCTTCGAGTTTTAATTTTTGATCCCAAACCCGTTTATAACTTTATCAAATCCGCCCCATTCGGGTTGGACCATGTTGCCATCCCTAGTCTTAACTAGTAGGAATGACAACTAGATATGTTAAAAGCCAAGTTGTTCAAAACAAACATTGTTTTCTATCCCACATCGGTTAGAAGTAGCAAAATGTGAGAACTGCCCCTTCTATAAAAAGCCATGTAATTGTGTGATATGGGATCCAAAATGAATATGGTCCATGACAAATGGACTTAATAGTGGGCCCATTCTCACTAAGTTTCAGCCCATGTTTGTGGAATACAAAAAATGAAATTTTAAAAAGCATTAAAGGGTAATAGTTGAACCAGCTGGTTCTTATTGACTGGTTCTTTATTGTAACAAGCTGGTTTTATGAACCGGCTGGTTCTCAAGTGCGTACTGCCCCAACCCATTATACCGGTCAATATGGTATCGGGCAAGCCCAAAACCGTTCCAAACTGGCCGGTTCGGCGAATTATGCCACCATCGAAACCATTTGCGGATGTTCTTTGAAACCTAAAAGCGTAATCAGCGTAATCCTTGTAAATATCATGCTGGAGTTTTTGCAGAGACTAAAGACCCACAAACTACACTTTGTAATGTGGGTTGTAATTTAGGTGTGACAATTGGATGGTGTTGAAGCCGAAGAGGAAAAAACAGTCAGAATTTTGGTAATAATAATTTTGAGAATTCTTTGACTGATTAGTAACCCATTAAGTTCAGGTTTTTTTTTTGGTTCCTGAGATGTTCTAGCACAATTTTAAATTTTGTAGTTGAATGTAAACCTCAAGTTTAAAATAATTTATTTATTTCAATTGTGTAAACATAATTATTATTGTAGGAAATCTCACCAGAATATTCTAAATTTATCATCAATTTTGGTGTCTAAATATTATTTTTGTTCAATTCTCTTAATTCCTGAGCAACAATCATTTCACTCCTAATCAAAGGTTTTTATTTTTTATTTTTTTTAAATTGTCAATCTTGCTTCGTCAAAAATCCTTCTAGATATCAGAGAGAGAACTTGAGGTATAGGATAGGGGAACGAATATGAATTTTCTGGGATTTAGGTTAGGGTTTCCAAGATAGGAAACTTACTCGGGTGATAACTTTGCCTTTTCATATTTGTAAGGGTAATTTACTCCATTAATTTCATTTTCTATATCAGGTGATAATCACGTGCTATTTTATTGATTAATTTTTGCCGGGAGGAGCAATTTGCTACAAAATTTCATAGTTTAGGGAGTTAGTTGCAACTTTCAAAGTTGAAGGGGGTTTCTTGCATGTTTCCCAATAGTTCAAGGGGGTTTCTTGCAATTTACCCTTAAAATTATGGAAAATATTTTTCCAAAAATAGTTCCTCGAAACAGTTTGGTTTTGAAATAAATATTTTTTTCTATTCCAATGTTATGTTTTTTTACTATTAAAATTTTGATTTTTTTTAAAGAAGTAAATAGTTATTTTTTTGAAGCAAATATTGTGTTTTCTTACTCATTTTTTATTCATTTGTTGTTGTTGTCACCTAATAATTCAGGTGAGGTTCAAATTGTGGATGCGAATTTATCTCATTTGCTTTTATCATTAGAAAAAAAATTAATTTATATTTAATTTATTTATTGTGTTAGTTTTAAAAAAATTATTATTTTCGCCGCCGCCCCCCGAATTTATTTTATCTAGATTCGTCACTAACTTGAGTCCGCTTGAAATTTGCAACTTGGCTAGGCTCAACTATGCCTTCCAACATCGCCTCGTCCTTTTTTTTCTCATATCCTACTTGATTTCATTTAATTAAGTAAATCGATATGAAATTTGCACGTTTGGTACTTCATGTCATTAAAATTGAACTTTTCTTAAAGTGAATTTTTATAATTTAACTAATATGAAAAATTAGGAATTTTGTTAATTTGACTTAGTGTAAGTGAAATTAAGTAATTGCATGTTGAATTGATATGAAATTGATAGACAAAATTGAATTTCTGATAATTTAGTGGATATGAAATTTGGGGATTTTGTTGAAATTGATATGATATTATGTAAATTATAATTTCACCCCTTGTTGTTAGTATAAATTACACCCGCACCCCCTCTTGTTTCGCTAATTACAGTTTCACCCCTAGTAACTGATTCCGTCCACCGAAAATGAGAAATTACTTTTATACCCATACGTATTAAATAATTTTTATTTAAAAAAATATCTGAATTATACTATTACCTATTTACCCTTTTCAATTATCTTCTTCATCCCCCTCTCTTTCCTAAAACACCTAAACCAAACCCTAACCCTAGAAATCCTTCAATTTACCCATAGTAGAAATCAATTGAATTGTTTCTTCATCAAATTCTCAAATACATATACACAGCAAAATTTTAACTCCCATTGATATGGATTCTCCATATTTTTGCTAAAGAAATCGAAAATTAGGCTCTTCGAAGAAGACGACACTAGGGTTTCAATTAGGGTTGATGAAAATGGAGGGGAATTCGATCTCTTCATCAAACCATACCATATATACATATATATATATGTGTGTATATATATACATCACACACACATATATATATATGCATACACTGACGGTCTATGTTTTGAAGTAATTGGAGTATAAACTTGAGAAACAGAAGAAATAGTAGATGAAAAATAGAATGAAAATGGAAAAAAAAAATAATACTAAGCAATCACAATGTCCCAATCATCAAGACACCAAGGCCTGAAGTTCTCATTTCCATACTACTAGCTTCAGAAACAATTATAATATCACCCTTAGCACATTTGAAAAACTGACCCATATATGGGTATGCATATATATATATATATATATATATATATGGGTATATATAAGTGATGAGGGTAGTTTAGGCATTCCACATCATTTTGCATGGACAAATAAGTCTTTACACACATATAAGGGTAATTTGGTCATTTCGCATCTCAGATTTTGGTTGACCCGGTTTGACCTCGCCGGAGAATGAGTTGAGGTGGTGAAAGTGAAACAAATAGGGGGTGAAACTGTAATTAGCGAAATAAGAGGGGGTGCGGGTGTAATTTACACTAACAACAGGGGGTGAAACTGTAATTTACCCTTATGTTTATTTAAGTAAAAATTGAAAAAAACTATGAGTTATATTTTAATTTAAGTGAAATTAAGTAATTGCACGTTAATATGATTTGAAATTTATATATAAAATTGAAATTTTGGTAATTTAGCGGATATAAAATTTGGGAATTTTGTTAATTTAATATGATTTATATTTATCTAAGCAAAATTGAACTAAATCTATGGTTATCTACAGATTATATTTATCCAAGTAAATTTGAACTGAAAATTGGGAGTTTTGTATATTTATTCTTGATTTAAATTAAATTAAGTAATTGCATGTTGATATGGTCTGAAACTTTGGTAATTTAGTCGATATAATTTTTTTAGAATGTTGCTAATTTGATATGTTATATATTTATGTAACTAAAATTAAACTAATTATATGTTTATCTAAGTAAATTTGAACGAAAATTGGAGGTTTTGTTAGGTTGTTCTTGATTTAAGTTAAATTAAGTAATTGCATGTCGATATTGTTTGAAACTTTGGTAATTTAGTGGATATAAAATTTTGAGATTGTTGTTTATTTGCTATGATTTATGTTTATCTTAGTAAAATTGTTTTTGCTATTATAATTGCTGCCTTTTTGTTTTGTTTTGTTGCTTTCACGCCAAAATGCCATATTTTTTTGTAAAAAAGGGTATTTCACTATTTTGGTTTTCAAAATCTCTAACTATACATGTTTTTAGCCTTCATTATTAGACTGGGGTATTGAGGTACTTTCATAGGGTGTCAAATTGCCGTTAATTTAATCTGTATATTAGTGGTGACATGTTGCATTGTAACAATCATTATCTTGAAAGTCCACCAAAATATGTCACCACTAATATACAGATTTGAGCTCAACAAAATTGTTAAATATCATGCCAAGAAAACAAAATTTGAAAGTCCACCAAAATCATAAGAAAGTGTAATTTATATACGTAAAAACATACTTATATAAATTAAAAAAATGTTAAATTCATTTACATTGAGATTTGTTAATACTTCAATCATATCTATCCAAATTTGTATATAGTCCATCAAGTCAATCAAATCCCCGTGTCAATATGTTTTTGGCCATGAGTGGTAAGGCCATGATCTACAGGGAATGGATCACTCATTATTTCATTGATGGATTTTGGCATAATTTTAAATAAAATATCTAAATTACCCTCAATGAGTTAAGTCTGAGCTTGCATTGCTGGGAACACTATCATCAATGGAGGTAAACCAAACATAGGGGCTCACAGGAAACTCAAACCCATCGGTGTTCTTACCAGTATATGGGGATTTAGTAGACGGTTCAATTTGCATGTTTAGGGTTTAATTTTAGACAAAGGAAATCTGATTGGGGGTTAAATTTTATTGAGATTTAGGGGTTTTATGTAGGGTTATTTTTTTAGTTTCTGATTTGTGGCTTTAATTTTTCTTGCAATTCAGAGACTTAATTTGGGGGTTTAAGGTTTAATTTTGTAATTTTCAGATTTGAGAATTTAATATTATTGCAAAATTCAGGTGGGAACACGCACAGAGCCACAACCACCACTTGGGGGCAACTGTCCCCCAATTTTTTTTTGTTGCTATTTTTAATACTAATACATTTTTTTTAAGGGAATATAAGAAAGAAATGAGATTTATCCCCCATTAAATTTTTAAAAATTTCTGCTTCCTACCCCTAATATCATAGATTGTCCCTCATTACAATTTTTTCTGGCTCCGTCCTTGGGTGGGAAAGTGCTACAGTAAAATGTATTAAATGGTGCCAATTTGACAGTTGCATCAGAGAGTTTAATTAGGGGAAAAGTGATAAACTAAAGTGGAACAAATGCCTTAAAAATAACAAATTAAAGTGGAGGAAAAATATAGGTTGTCTTAAATTATATTGAACGGTAGTATAGGTAGGGCTGCAAATGAACCAAGCGCTCGACAAGCAACTCGAGCTCGGCTCGATAGAAATTCGGATCGCTCAAACAAGTGTGAGCTCAACTCAAAAATGTTCACGAACAAAACTCATGAACCAGGTTTGTTAAAGATCATATATATATATATGTGTATTATAAATTATTATATTATATAAAATACTAGTTCCCAAACTAATTTTATGTTCTTTATCTTGTTTTGTTTTTTTATCATGTTTTTTAAGTTTGCTGCATTTCATAATACATACCTTAACCCAACGACATCACTGCTCATGCCCTAAAATGCCTACAAGCTCACCGAGGGACTTAATGTTTGGTCTTTCCGGTTTACGGGGAGGTGACACCAACAAATAAAGAAGAACGAGATAAAGAACTGAAACAAGAACATATAAATTTTCAATTTATCTTTTGTAATATCTTAAACTAGTAATTCAATTCAATTATATTTATATTAAACTGATTGGACGTACTACTGTTTTAATTACTACAATCTATTATGATATGTTCCTGCTTCTTTCACCTGCTTCCCCCTTTGGTATCAGAGCCATAACGTAGTTGAATATTTGATTAATCTTCTTCGATCTATTAGTCTTCTGTCATTTATCTGTTCTTGTTTATGTTTTTTATCTTGTCCTTTTTTATTTGTTGGTGCCACCTTCTCGTAAACCGGAAAGACCAAACATTAAGTTCCTCGGTGAGCCTGTAGGCGTTTTTGGGCATGAGCGATGATGTCATTGGGTTAAGGTATGTGTTATGAAATGCTGCAAACTCAGAAAATATGATAAAAAAACAAAACAATTTTCGAATAATAAGGCATCTAGCCTAATTATGAGTCAATTATTCAGATCTTCATCTTCTGTTGGTTCTCGAACCAGCAGGACAAGCCTACATCCATCCCTAATATAGTTGACATAGTCAATTAAAAAGAACATACTTATAAAGACCTTGAGGGAAAAACGAAGAACATACTTAATAAGAAGAACGAAAAATCCCTCATAGTTCTTAATTTTGAGTCCAATCATAGTACTGAAGACTCTAACTCATTCACCGATGGAGACACAAAGGAAGATATTCGTAAGTTATAAAATGCTTTTGAGATAAACCGAATCACACACCGACCTGTTAACTCTACTAGTATTAAGAAAAATTAGTATCCCCAACCTACTCCTGTAGATATTCAGTATGAAGAAAAGATATTTCAAAACCAATTTTTGGTATCATCTAAAATAATTTATGAATGGAATATTGATTGTCTATCTGAACAAGAAATCTTAAACAAACTGAACCACCTTTCCATGGCAGCTAATAGTTACCTCACCAATTACAGTATGAGTCAACCTAATATTGTTGAGTTACTCACTTTTGGATTCTCTGTTATGTTAAGAAATTGGTGGGATAAACACCTCACCCAAGAGGCACGTGACAATATAACCCATGCAGTCCAAAAAATCGAAGATCGAATCCCCATCTTTAATGAAGATATTGGTTTAGGTATCCCTAATGGAGTTAATACGTTAATATATACAATTATAGATCATTTTATTGGACGACCCAATGATATCACCTCTATAATTCATGATCAACTTAGTAACCTCAGATGCCCCACACTTAGTGATTTTAGATTGTATAAGGATACTTTCTTGTCCTGAGTCATGCTACGAGAAGATAGTAACAAACCATTTTGGTAAGAAAAATTCATATATGAGTTACCCAGCCTTTTTTCCCACAAAATATGTATAGAATTAAGTAATACTACTGGAGTTATTGAATATGATAATTTAACTTATGAAAATATTATTAGCCTCATCCAGAAAGTTGGTTTTAAAATGTGTGTAGACATGAAAATTAATAACCAACTCAGTAAAGATAAAAAGAAGGCTAAATATGAAATGAGAACGTTATGTGAACAATATGGATTACCCCCTATTGCACCATCTCGACAAACAAAGAAATCAAAACATTCAAAATCTTTCCAAAAACATTATACCCGTCATCATAAAAGATATACTCATAAATTTTAACATAATGAATTTTATGATAGACAAAAGTTTAGAAAGAATGGGAAATACAAGAAAAAACAAAGCCCTTTGAGAAAAGCAACAAGACTGATCTATCTAAAGTCACGTGTTATAAGTGTAGTAAGAAAGGTCACTACGCAAGAAATTATCCTGTAAAAAATAAAATCAGCTAATTAGATATTCCTGATGAAACTAAACAATAAAATTTTACAATTCTTGAGTTAAAACATACAAGTGGAAGTGATACTAGTGAAGTCAAATCAAGCTCATATTCAGTATCCCCTGATGACTATCCCAGTTCGCCTGATATTAGTTTTGGGTGTAAGGATAGTTGTTCTACCAAAACAGTTAATATGCTCAATTGTCACAAACCCAAATCCATTACTGTTCTCACTAAAGCCGAAGAACAACAACACCTTCTTTTAGATCTCATAAGTAAAGTTGAGGACCCAGACTTATAGAATTCATCTCTCAAAAAATTAACCAAAGTGCTCACAATGAACAAAGAAATCCAACCTTTTACCATAAACAAACCAAATTTTAGTCTTCATAAGACCCTTGAACATTTTACCCCTAAGAAAGAAGTCACTATACAAGACCTCCAAGCTGAAATCAACACAGTTAAACAAGAAATTAAAACTTTAAAGGATGAGAACCAAGACATACGAACTCTTTTCCACACACAACTCAAAGATTTGATTAAAACCCCACACCAGTTTTCAGTTTATGATTCATCTTCCTCTGACAATGATGAAGATAATGATAACCACACAAATCCCTTTAAAGAAGATAACAAAGACACCAATATTATCACATTAATTAAAAGTCACATTAATTATATTAGTTATTAACAATATTATCAATCGCATCTCCTTAAAAAAATGGAAAATAAAAGTCACATTAGTTATTAACAAATAATATTAAAAAACTGTTAATGCCCTAGTTGACTCTGGAGCTGATCTCAACTGTATACAAGAAGGTCTGATTCCCAATAAGTATTATGAAAAACAAATGAAAAACTTAGTTCGGCCAATGGAAGTGCAAAGCAAATCAAGTACTAGTTGTCTAAAGCTCATATTTGTCAAGATAATGTATGTTTCAAAACCACTTTTGTTTTAGTAAAAAACATGACCTATACAGTCATCCTCGACCTTCCATTCTTATATCTCCTTCACCCTTTCATGATAGATAACAATGGTCTCTTTACAACTCACTTTGGTCAAAATATTAAATTCCCTTTTTTACAAAAATCTTCCACCAATAAACTCAAAAACATTATTGATTGTTCAGTGTCTAAAACCATTTACCTCCTCCACCACAAAGAACAACAATTGACTTCTTTAAAAGAAGAGGTAATACACAAACGAACTGAATCTCAGTTAAAAAATTCTACCCTTCAAGACCAGATTAAAACTTATGAACAAAAACTCGTTTGCGAAGTTTGTTATGATTTACCCAATGCCTTCTGGCACCGAAAGAAACATATTTCCCACCTCCCTTACGTAAAATATTTCACTGAAAGAGACATTCCAACTAAAGCATGCCCAATTCAAATGAATCTTGAAGTCCTTAAATTCTGTAAAAAAGAAATTCACAACCTTCTCCGAAAGAAAATTATTCGAAAGAGTAAATCACCCCAGTCTTGTATGACCTTTTATGTCCAAAAGAATTCAGAAATTGAACACGGTGTACCAAGACTTGTCATCAATTATAAACCTCTAAACAAAGTACTTGAATGGATTAGATATCCTGTTGGCCACATATTGACACCTAGGGGGGGGGGGGTGAATAGGGTCAATGACAAACTTTGATACTTTTTCAGTTTGACTTTATTTTATCAAAATTACACTTTATTAAGCTCTTGTCAAACACTTAGTGATTTAGATAATCTCTTTAAGTGACATTCACATTTCATACTTGTAATCATTCAATAGTGATTTACACAATTAAATACATGTTCGATTCAAGTAGAATGGGAATTAATCCATGCACCCAAGTATGCAATTCAATTAAACATGTAATAACACTTTCCTCATTTATAGAGACATAATGCAAAATACAATTTTCCATGAAGAATGTCTGGTAGAGTTTATGAAAAATGATCAAACATTGAGTTCACACATAAACTCTCAAATAGAAACTTATATTGAATAAGCATTTAGTGAAACACTTGGGGTGCATATAATCATTTTATGCTAATGTGTGTTGAAGATAAATTCTAGCAATAACTTGGTATGCATTTAGATTATAGATAAATAAGGAAGTAAATAATTTATAATCTACAACATATTTAACCAAAATCACAATTCAATTTCCTTCAACTATGCATTTTCTTAATCTCTTCATTAATACACAAACACAAGCAATTTCATAGCATGACATCAATATGAAGTTCAAGATTGTAAATGACAATTGCTTCTAAGGTAGAGAGATTAAGGGATAGAGAAAATACAAGTCAAGACACCAAAGTTTTATATGGTTCAACCAAGCATTCTATACTATGGTGTGATGAAGATAAGTTCTATCAATTCACTTAAAATTATTCATTTTCCTAACCTCTTCATTAATACACAAACACAAACAAATTCATAACATTGATATATAAAGCTCAAGATTGAAAATGACAATTGCTTTTAAAGTAAAGAGATAAGGGTTAGAGAAAATGCACACCATAGACACCGAGATTTTTACATGGTTCAACCAAATCTTTGGTCTACGTCCATGCCTTGAGATAACCTCCCAAGGATTCAACTATCATGCTTCTCTTTCCTGGGATAAGCAAACCCTTACATGCTTCATTCTTCCGGGTGAATAGCAAACCCTTACACGCTCTTTTTTAAGGGTGAAGAGCCAACCTTGCTCACTCTTGCGGGTGGAGAGCCAACCAAATCTTCTCTTTTTAAGGTTGAGAGAAATATTTACAAAGCTTCAACAAGCCATTCCCATGCCAAGACAACTTCTTGGACTTTCACTCTCAAATGAATAAGAATTGAATTTGAGTGTACAACAATATCTCTCAATAGATAGATATAGAAATTCAAAGCTCACTTCCTCATATAGTTAGAGTTATGAATGAAATACTCAATTGAAAAGCTCAACTCAAGTATGAAGAATGAATCACAAGAAGAAAATATGAATGATGCTCATGTGGTGATTCATGTAGGAGTTTTCTACCCAAAAATGATTTCAAAATTGAAGCATAAATGATAGATTTTTCATACTCCTATCTCCCTCTTCTCTAACCCATTTTTGGCTCATATATGACATATATATAGCATAAGAACACAATATAGCCGTTTAGGGGTGTTTTGTGAAGTTTTGGTAAAGTTTGAACACAAAACTAGCCGTTAGAAATCAAATTCAGGATGAGGCAGTCGACTGGGTGTTTTGGGGCAGTCGGCTGGGTCTCCAAAATATCATTCCGAACTTTATTTTTAGGTCTCTGACTCAGCTAGTCCACTAGTTGGCCCAGTCGACTGGGTCAACAGGCAGCCAACTGGGCTGTTCAGACCAGTTCCGACGCAGTTTACTCTTTTGGTTATAACTTGAGTTTCGTAATTCTGATAGTGGCTTTCTTTAGCTTTTTGGAAAGATGACGTCAATCTCTTGATTTTAGGCTTTTGAGTCTGATATGCTCGTTTGAATGTGACACTTCATTTCGAACTTCTAACCCACTTGACGATTTTTCGTGAAATCTTTAGGAATTTTTCTGAAATGACTTAGACACACTCCTAGGATGTATTAGAGACTTAATAAGGTCATTGACATGCCTAAAGTCAATATTAAGATCATAAAATATTTTTCCAATTTAAACAAATTCTCAATATTAGAAGAAAACGTTTCATGGTTTAACAATTTTGTTCAAAGCTTTAATATGCATCTAGAATCCATTTCAAGTGATATGAGTTAAGTTAATGGTTCTAGGACAACAACTTTGTTGAGTTCTTTCATAGCTTATGAAAGCTTGAACTAACTCAACTTTAGCAAAGACTAAATGATGTTCATAGTCTAATGTTAATGATGCAAGGACTCATGAATGATATGCATGATCCTATATGCTATATGGTCAAGAGTTGAGCTTTCAAGTAAGTTATTTCAAAAATAACTTTATATTAAATCTAGCACTCACCCAAGCCTACTTTGCCCATTTCTTTGATCTTCAATTTCTTTAAGCTTTTGGGTTGATGTCTCCATACTTGTCTTCAATGTCTTTTGAGCTCTAAGCACCTTTACTTGATCTTCTCATGGATCCACTAGCTCTCTTGAGTTTATCTTGAATCAATAACCTATTAAGCACAACTCAAGTAGATATTAAATTCACCACATTCAATGGTTTGTTATCATCACAATATCATGTTTACCCATGGTGAAAAACCTTGGGTCAACATATCCCATTCCTAATAAACGAGATTTAATTAATATAATAGGTCAGGCCACCATCTTTTCTAAATTTGACCTTAAGTCAGGATTTTGACAAATTTAAATTGCCGAAGAAGACAAATATAAAATTGCATTTATTACACCATTTTGGCATTATGAGTGGAATGTCATGCCCTTTGGCCTTAAAAATGCACCCAGTGAATTCCAGAATATCATGAATGATATTTTCAATTCTTTCAGTCAATTTTTAATTGTCTATATCAATGATGTCCTCATTTTTTCCAATAGTATTGAAGGCCATTGGAAACACCTAAATTCCTTCCTTCACACCATTAAACAAAATGGCCTAGTCATCTCAACCTCCAAAATAAAATTATTTCAGACACAAGTCCGCTTCCTTGGTTATGACATATCTCAAGGAAAATTCCACCCCATTAGCTGGTCAATAGAATTTGCAGATAAATTTCCAGATCAGATTCTTGACAAAACCTAGTTACAATGCTTTCTGGGCTCTTTGAATTACATTGTTGACTTTTACAAAGATCTTCAAAAGCAATGTAAACCACTCTTTGACCGTTTGCAGTCAAATCCTCCTCCATGGACAACTATTCATACAAATATTGTCCGTGACATTAAAAAATACGTCAAAACTCTTCCTTGTCTAGAAATCCCTTCAGTTAATTCCTTCAAAATTATTGAAACCGATGCTTCCGATATTGGTTACAGCGGTATCCTTAAACAAAGAGTCAGTTGCTATTCTCCTAAACAACTTGTTCTATTCCATTCCAGAGCATGGAACAAGACACAGAGTAATTATAACACTATAAAAAAATAAATTTTAGCAATTGTTTTATGTATAAGTAAATTTCAAGATGACATTTTAAATCAAAAGTTTTTACTCAGAGTCGATTGTAAAAGTGCAAAATATGTTTTAGAAAAAGATGTTAAAAATATAGCTACAAAGCATATTTTTGCCCGATGGCAATCAATTTTAAGTATATTTCAATTTGATATAGAGTATATTCGTGGAAGTGAAAATTCAATCCCAGATTTCCTTACTCGAGAATTTTTGTAGCACGCTGATGGCAAACAAACAACAACAGCCTCGTCCTTGAAGGGGTGTAACCCCAGTTTGACCTCATCCTATAGTCAAAACTGAGCCCTCCACCTCGCTAACCTTAGTCAACAAATTCACCAATTTAGGAACTTTGATAGGACCCCGTCCTACCTTCAGTTCAACACTCACTACTCCCCATGATCCATTCTTAGTACATGCCCCAGTCACAAATGCTCCACCCATAACTAGATATAACTCTGCGGGAAGATCTGGATATCTTAAAAAAACCTACCATTGTCTTTTCTACATCGAGCCCCATTTTTCCAACACCACAGATCCGTTTCAGGGTTATTTTGGAAATGCATTTACAATGGGAGACCCTCTAACCCTCTCACTTTTGGCCTAGGTTTATTGTGTTTGTTAGTTTATGATTTGAGATTGCTAATTGTATAATATGAATTAGAAATCCTGTTGATGATTAATTATCATGCTTGTATGTTTATATATATATATACGAGTATAAATATATGTATATACATAGGAGTTGTGTTGTTTCCTTGGATAGTGGATTAGGCTAGTTCCATCTAGGTGATTGGAATTAGTAGCACTAGATGTAGTTTAGTGTATACGTGTAGGCGTGGTTGTGTACATTTTTATTTTCTTTGATTAGTGGAACCGCTTATGAATTTATGTGATTTGTGTGACGTGAAATCCATGAACTTAGAACGTTATTCTAGTTCCCCTATCTTTGTGAATTATTGCTTTAATAAATTTAAAAGCACGTTAAAGGAGATTAAATTGATATAATTGTGGATTATTTCTTTAATTGAATTAAAAACATGTTAATAGAAATGAAATTGATATCCTTGTGGATTATTGCTTATATGTGAGTAATTATGAGCATGTTAATGATTTGGGCATAATATATTGCATAATGACATAAATGCATGTATTATGATTAGACATGGTTTTTATTGAAGCCCTATATGCATATTGAGTACATTGTGTCGTGTTAAGTGCATGGGTGTTAGTCTATGCAGGTTGTGTAACCATGTGTGAGTTTGACTTGTATCGGATAGTCGAATATTTTCATAAATATGATGAGATACATATTTGTGTTTGATTTATGTCGGATCGTCGTAACAATTGGCCAGGTGGTGCTTCTTGCTCTAACAGAACTAGTCTTCTGAGAAATAGAGACGATGGGGGAGGACTTGTTCCAAACTCGGTGTTCACGGACCGTGTTTCGTGTTTTCGAGATTCCTTGTTGAGTCTTTATATCTCTCAAGTGAATGATCGGTACGACACTCTACCTTCCTTCTTGAGCTGGTATCCTCAGTAGAATGGTTAGAGAATGATCCCGTTGACCCTTAGAGTAGGGTGTATGGTCGTGTGTGTACCATGAGGTGGTGTTGAGTCACATTGCATTCATATTGCCACTATGTGATTCGATTCGACATGTAGATCATGATATTATTATATGTGGTTTTGGAGCATGTTTATTATGAATATTGATAAATAAATTCATATTTTAATATAATGCTCAACTAAAAGTAGATAACGTGAAAATATGATTTACATGTAGTGATGGTTTAAGTATAATGAAAATATAAATTCTTATACTTGTGGTTATATACTTTTATGCCATTTGAGAGTTAAGTATGTTGGATTAGTGATCTCTTTGGATAGTTGAGGTCAGTGGTGGATTTTAGTATCAACTGTGAGTTGAGGCCTTAGGAAGGCGGGTGATGAAATTGTGAACCTAGTTGATTGTGTAGTAATGGCCATTAGATGCCTTTCACCTTTTGAGGAATGGATTATCAACTGTACTTTTGATATTTTGGTTGAGTTAGACTAGGTGGCAATTGAACTTAGTTGTTTCGTGGCAACGGCCATTTAGGACCCTTAGCATCCTTAGTGATTGTGTTCTTTCTTGGACTTGTAGTCACTCTTATCAGGATGTCATTTGGAAACGACGTTTTTCAGGATTTATAATCAAACTTTTTCTTATTTAAAGGAAAAACCCATTTTCGCTTACCCCCATAACCACGAAAAGTTTTTGTACTTTAAAAAGTGATATTAGGATCCTCTTTAAAAATATTTTTAACTTCTAAAAGTCGGTGATGGTGAATGACTGAGACCGGGGATAAGACGGTCATTTTTACTGTATGAATTCTTAAAGAAAACCTACTTTTTAACATTTCTCGAGATTTCGAGGTTTCTTTCTCAAGATCTCGACCTACAGTGTTTTGAAAGGTGTCTTCTTGTTTCACTTTTGCTTTCGTTCATTTCTAAGTCTCGTGTATGAGGCTTGTTATTTAGTGCACAGACATAGTGTTGCCTTTTCCCTTCTCTTTGGTCGCTTGATGTCACCACCTAGGTGATTTAGGTTTTTACACATGTTAGGGGCATGAATGCCAAATAGATTGGTTCGAGTATTAAAAACCTTTTTCTTAAAAATATTAAACCATTGGGATTCATCTTTTTATGACTTTTACTCTCGACTATTTGCTTTTGGTTACTTTTGTTCGGGTGTCTCCCTAATCACTGGTCGGTGTTCTTAACCTTGACATTGTTGTCTCGGTTATCCGTTGGTTTAGCATTGAGACCTCTTCTCCCTTGCTCTGTTTCTTGACCCATATGTGGTCGTTCATGAGAGTAGTGTCCATGTACTCTCTGTGTTTTGATTTGGTTAGCTTTCATTATCCATAGTGAGAGCGTTGGTGATTTATTGACCGTATTGGAAATAGTACTATGAGATTCATATGATGATATGATTAAGGTGATTCAATCCTTAAGATATAAATTTTCTCTAGTAATGGGATGATGATTCTCATATATATATATATTATACATACATATATATATGTACTGATGATGATTATGTTTGTACGAAAGGACGTGAGTGTTTTCCCTCATGTGTTCTCGGGGAGTGGGTTATGAGCCTTCCTTGGTATTAGTTATGGATTCTTTCTCCTGTGGATATTAGAGGTGACTGTGATTCTTCCTTTTTGGATCCTCTAGTTAGCGTTGTGAACACTTGGTGATTTGTTAGCTTGGACTTGGGTATCATGTACTTAGCGTACATTTGTGAGAGTGGTATAGACTACCTGTGTTGGTACTTAGAGTACGAGTCTTGGTTGTACCTTGTGAGACTGATCATGTACTTATATGTATATGTATATATATGTACTCATATATAGGGATATGATTAGTTACCTTTAGGGTATGTATATATGTTTATATATATATACTCGACTGTGTTTTGTACATTGGTATATGATAGGGATTTATCATTAGTATTATGTTCTATGCTTCATGCCTTATTGTGCTTCCCTAATATATGATTGGTTTGTTTGTGGGGTTGTTTTGGGTTCTTGTATTGGCGTGGGTGCTATGTGAGACGACAGACGACAAACATACCGACCTAGGATAGATGGATGTACACATGATGGTTAGCATTGCCTGGATGGCTAGGGGTGTGTTTGTTAGATGATTTTATTATGAGCCCCTGAGGTTGTGCTCATCCCCACACAGATTGTAGGATTGCAGGTGGATGCTGACGACATGTATAGTGGCGATGACGATATGGATGGTTTGGAACGTTGTACTTAGTATTTGTTTAGCTTATCCATTATTCATTTATACTCTTGTTTCTCCTCCTCTTGTCATCGGGGGACTATTGTTGTAGCTTTGGGAGCCAGTATGTTGGCATATCCCTTTTGATATATCTCTTATCTCTTAATGCCATTATACCTCTTCAGCACCGTCATGTATCTTTATCTAATTTCAGTGGAGTATCATTGCTTCGTAGGTTCTGGAGGGTTGCGTAGGGGTAGTGGTGGTTTTCATTCCACTACCTCGGCCCTAGTAGATTTATCCAATATTGGGTTGTGTGCCATTGTTGTTATCACTTTGTTATTGGCAGGTTATTCTGTTGTGTTTGTGTTTCCGGATGTTCCATTTACAAACGGAACTCTACTAGATTTTTGTTGGATTCGGCTGTTGTATTTCTATCATTCAATTGGTTATGGAATATACCCCTTTTATCATTATTCCATGCGTTTCATCGTGTTCGATGTTCTTAATTGGTTGCTCTTTGTTTGGATCACAACCCGAAATTCTCGGATGTCCCGGCTCGGGAGTCTTAGGAATTTAGGGGTGTGACAGTTCATTAATTTTGATTGTAAGTTCAATAGTCAACTTCCTTCTTGGTTCCTTGAGTGGTGGAATGATTACGGCCTAGATGATGATATTATTCCTAAAGCCCTCTGGGAACAATTTCTTTACTTCGAATCCAAGTTCAAGATTCCCCCTCAGACCACCAATTCCCACTACTTTTAGTCTTCGCCAAAAAATACAAAATTCCTTGGATTTTCAAGTGGCAATATTACGTGGCATAGTTTCAAGAGTCCATTATACAAGTGGTGGGACCCCTTCAAAGTAGAAAGGATCATTCAACAAGTCCAAACGGAATTCCTAAAAGATGTCCATAGTCTTTTAAAACTAGTCCAGCCACGCAAGTCATTGAATCTGCCCAATCAAGTTCTTCTGCAGAAACACCAGTCAACTGGTCACTCTCCAAGAAGTCATCCTCCAAAGCCAAGTTAAAAGAAAAGATGAAAAAAATTCTTGCACAAATGGAAGGTTCCTCTAGCAGCGATGAAGAAGATGGTTCGTCTACATAGTCAAAATACAGGCCATACCAAGATGCCCAAGATCCTTTTGATCTTTCAAAAGATTAAGGGAAAAAGATAAAGTCAAGAAAAGTCAAAACAGTAAACAGTAACTGTCAACACAAAAAGACAAAAGTCCACAGTACCCGACAAGTCACTATGCTGCTACAGTAATTATGGAGCGCCACTGGCACACTTTCGGCCACAAGTCAAAAAGCCAACAATCACGAGCATTGAGTACTACGCCAAAAGTTGAAAAAGACAGTAAAACATTGTACCAAGAAGTTAAAAGGTGATCAGTAAAAGCTCACCAGAATCAGAAAATAGGATCATTCCATTTGCTATATAAGAAGTCATATGTAATAAGTTTCAGCATATTTTAGTTTTCTTAAGTCTCCTTCTTTGTAATTTCTCCCTCTCCCTCTTGTAAACCACTAAACCTCCGAACTCACATGGATTGTATCACAACTACGTGTAAGTTTGTCTATCTAAGTAACTTGTAATCTTCAATTTCAATCTATCTTTTGTAATATCTTAAACTAGTAATTCAATTCAATTATATTTATATTAAACTGCTTGGACGGCTGTGTCCTATATATTAATCTATATCTATGTACTGCTGTTTTAATTACTACAATCTACTCTGATAGGTTCCTGCTTCTTTCACCCGCTTTCCCCTTTTATTAATCTATATCTATGTACTACTGTTTTAATTACTGCAATCTACTCTGATATGTTCCTGCTTCTTTCACCTGCTTCCCCTTTTGGTATCAGAGCCATAACGTAGTTGAATATTTGATTAATCTTCTCCGATCTATTAGTCTACTGTCATTTATCTGCGTTATATATACACAAATTTAATCTCATATAGGACAAAGTCCTCCTCCAACAAACATATTAAACCCAATATTATTATATTAAAAAGTATCAAAAATCCTAATCTCTAATAAATAACCCAATCTAGGTGACATTGGTAAGACTAATATATGCTACAAGTGAACCAAATCATTCGTAAACAGGCTTGAACTCGACTCGCTAAAACTAGCGCTCGACTCGAGTTCATTCGTTTAATAAATAAACCAAGGTTGAACATAATTTTTTGGATCGTTGAATAAATAAACAAGCTTGAACATTGCAAAGCTCGGCTCGGCTCATTTGCAGCCCTAAATATAGGTTTTAAAATTAAATTTCTTTATGATGTCATGTTCGGCGAAAGTGACACTAGAAGAGAAAATCACGTGTGTCAAAAAAATTAAGGAGTTTGATTGAAAATACGCAAATATAAAAGGATCTTATTGAAGTATCGGCAAACTTCACATGATGTAAATGGATTGAATGATAAATTTTATTTCATGCTCATGGTTACAAAGCAAAAAGTGGTTCCCAAAACGCAGCATTAGTAGTCGAGGACAATAACCTCTGTTAACAGCACCACAAAAGCCAATTTCTAAGACACTTGGAATCATGTCTGCTACAGGATAAGCAGGGCAAATTTTTTTTCTTTGTTTATTTCCT
Source organism: Cornus suecica (assembly GCA_963922005.1). Classification (NCBI taxonomy): domain Eukaryota; kingdom Viridiplantae; phylum Streptophyta; class Magnoliopsida; order Cornales; family Cornaceae; genus Cornus; species Cornus suecica. The sequence continues at coordinate 20,283,358 of OY998241.1, forward strand.
TATATACCTCTAAGTTCTGTAAAATTTTAACATTTCTCAACTAAAAGTTATATTTCAATTCCCTAAATTTACTTGGAAAACTTTAGGTTGTTCATCCAAGTTTCTCTTTTTTATCATTTGAAGTTCCGTTTATTTATTAAATGAACTTAACAAAAGTAATTTGACTTAACTCATTTGCTAAACTGACATGCCCAAACCAAACTCTATTATTTACAAATCAAGTCCCGAGTCCGAACCAAACTCTATAATTTACAAATCAAGTCCTGAGTCCGAACCAAACTCTATTATTTACAAATAGCGTTATATATCACTCTTGGTTTATGATTGCCTAGATTGAATTGTCTCAAGTCAGTGGTGAACATATTTTCTTTTTTCCAATACACTTTTCCTTGTTTTCTTTTAATTTAATTTTTTATATTTCTATATTACTAGTACAATTTTTTTGAAGTAATCATATCAATACTATATTTTTCATGAACTAATTTAACTAATCAAGTTTGTTCACCAACTTGCGAATCATGTTCCGAAATGTTAAATTTTGATTCATTTATTAAAATAGCTAGAAAAAAATGTACTGAACTCAATTGATTTACTAAACAAACGAGTCCAAGATGAGCTCTTAACGAGTCAAACCCGAACTTACGGTTCGGTTCATTTGCAACCCCTAATGACAGGCCATACTAACATCATAACCAAAAATAAAAAAAAAAAGAGAATGAAGGAAGAAGGATATTACCAACCGTCAGTGTTTTTCATCTATTAACCGTTTCTTGTTATAATTAGGTTCTTAAAAAAACAAAGAAAAATTGGAGATATCTTCAACTACATATATATATCTATCTATATATATTATAAAAGCGTATACTATTACTATAAAAATGTGTAAACTCACCAAATACAATAATTAATGTATTGAATGAAAATATTGACAATAAGATTTACATACTTGTATATATGTTGTTTTTTTAAGATCGAATAATCATATATTTATTTAAAAAAGAAAAAGTGGATGGGTTTCTTATCAAGCATGTGAAGAACCATGTAAAAAAAACAAAACAGCCAATCATTAGAAGGGACACCAGCAACAACTACCATAAGCTTCACACCCCTACCAATATAAGCTAAATTTCTCCAACAGTGCGCATTCCTGAATTTCACTCTTGTTGAAGCTATAGATCAATCGCAAACAATAATAAAAGTAAAATATTCCGCCAAAGGGTTTAACCGGCCCGCCCTTTGGACCCAGGGCATGCTATTAGTTCCTTCATGGATCATAAGCCATAACCCAACAATTCTATCAAAATAGCCCCAACTATAGCAGAGAGAAAAAAAAAGGAGAGAGACCAATGAATAGACCTCTGTTCCCACCAATGGATGAATTCATCAAACTAAAACATTCCCAAATGGTTCTAGCAATGTAACATTCCTTAAACGAATGGCAACAATTATAGCATAAAGGGCAACAATTATAGCATAAAGGAGCAAGTAGTGAGATTAGCGTTTTATTCCAACTCAATTCCAGTCCATCTGTTACATGAAATGTAAGCCGGCATGTACCTCCAAGCCGGGAAACAAGAATTGAAGAGAGTTTCATCCAGTAAGAACAATCCTTGCCATATTTATCCTCCGAACCTTAAATCCACAAACTTTTCTTCTTATTTAAGCCTATCAATCCAACTATCTGACATGTATACAGAAAATGGCAGCAGCACAGCAATCAGCAGATCAGCTGGATCTATGAATCCAACTAGCTCCCGTGTTGTCCTTGAACCTGCTATGAAAAGTATACATATATGTATATATTAGTCACGCTTATGTATGTTAAGGCCATTCAAATATAGTTCATTTCTTTTATGCTTTGTTCAAGTTTCTCCTCTCTTTCATGTACTATTTGATGAAGCCACCCCATCCAGGGAACAAAAAAAAATAAAATAATAATAATAGTTGAACATATTTGATAGTTGTGCGTATCTAGGTAGGATATGCACACCTGATGGCCATGAGCTAAATCTTGTTGCCCCTTCAGCACCCATCTGTTCATTTGGATCTTCATTCCATTCTTATATCCCTCTTTCCTGCTCGTTTCCTTCATATTTTACAGACAACATCATTATCATACTGTAAAAAGAACATATCCATGTCTAAATTTCAAACTCTGTGATTGTTCTCCGAAGTATAGCACTAGAAAAGATTCATTAGGTTTATACATATAAGGTGATCAAAAAGAAACAAATACAGTTTCCTCAAGAAAAAACAAATGTGCTCCTGGTAAAAAGAAAAGACACAAAAATAAATCGAAACGTGAAGTTCTAACTAAACCCCACAAAAAAGTGCAATATCAAAAACCATGCTGTAAAATTCAGAATGATAAAATAGCCACCCAGAGATCTCAGGCTAGAATAAGAGACATGCCAAAAAAGTTTGTTAGGTCATTAGAACTTAGGTTGCCAATTCTCGTCACAAAAGGATGGTCATGGGTCGAGAATGGGAGTTGAACTCTATGAGATCTGTCTCCCATTGTTCTTCAGTAGCTCAGAGCTAGAGCAGTTGGCTGTTGACTGGTAATTTTATATATAAGCACCATAGGGTTCATGTTTTGATGCATCAACTCCAAAAGGGTTTCTAACTTTCATGAGATCCATAAAGATTGTTTTTTGAACTCTATAAACCTTTCTTGGAGTTTTACTAATATAAATAATAATGCTATAACGGCAGGTTACTTCAATCGCTTGACAAATCCATGAAGGCCACTAACCATGAGTTGATTAATTAATACGTAGCTCAATTAGCTGATCCCAGAGAATTCCATTTACCAAATTAAATTGAATCTCTTTTTAACCTAGTCTCTACAGGCTTCTAAATTCTATCTAAAGTCGAATATACTTTTTTTTTTTTTGGTAAATAAGATTTATATAGAAATGCGCCCAAAAGGTGAGTGTATCACGAAAACAAACTGAAAACAAAAGCTTAGGATCCTAAAGAGCCCAAAAAACAACTTTTTCCTCTGTGGATGTACAAACTTTGATGGAACCGATAGAAGACTAAATCCCGCTCCCACCAAAGACACCACCAGAGACAGGGGCTAGGCCCTACAAAAATCACGGGTCTGGGCAGCCACAAAACATCCTCACCAAGCATCCATCACACCTCTTGTGGAAAGAGGCATCATCACTGGACACCGAACAAACCAAGAAACAAGTACCAGCAATAATAAACATGACAATGAGGAAGAAGATGACCAACATATTCACCCTCTTCTTTGCACTAAAAACACTGATTGACCAAAATAGGCCAATGTGAGAATCTGACTCCAGATAGCTGACCGACAAAGAAAGCCACCTTCTTGGGGAGACTTGGAGTGTCAAAGTGCCTTCCAAGGGAAAGAAAGCTGACTCGGACCCGCAAGCTTTGTAACCAAGATGAAATCTCGAATCCCACCCGCCTTTAGTAGAACTCCAGGCGATAAAGGAACTCAAGGAAGGGGGACACCTCTTCAAACTCCCAATCCTGGACTCGAAAAAGGACTAGGTCCCGATTTATGCAGATCCGGAGAGCCGTATGGCTAAGTCGAACCATTATTGTCTTCTCAATGGCTGATTGATTGTCGATTGTGAATATGTCTCGCAAGTTTCACATCCCAGACCAGCTTATTGTTATCAAGACGATAACAGTTGGCCACCAGGGCATGCCTATCGCGAGCAATGCCAAATAATAACAGAAAAGAAGCCAAAGATCTCTCCCACATCAGCAATCTGCCTAAAACAGACAATTAAGTTCGAGTACTAACAACATCAACTTCTTTTTTAGGAGAATAGTTTTACGTTGGGGTAGGTGTGTGAGTCATAAGCTTTCCTCATACCAATCTTTAAGGCCACCCCGCGCCACTAGACACACTAACTCTTCTTTCTATCCAGGAAGGTCTATCTCTCATCCTTCACTCTAAACCTAATATGCTTGGAGAAAGCATTCCAACCCTTCCTGATATCATCCCTGACCCCAACACCTCTCCCAATCCCATCCTCCCTCGAACACCACCGTCCCCATCTTTCCAAAAACGACACACAACCACCCTGTTTCACAAACTGTCTCTCACTCCCGAACCTCCCCAACAACTTCCCTAACAAAGCCCTACTAAAAAGCCCCAAACTCCTAATCTCCAACTCCTCCTCTGTGATCAGTCGACACACCTCCCAAGCAACACGATGAAACCTAGACTTGTGACATCCCAAAGAAAAAAAAATGTTTAGGTCCTTAACTTGTTTAAGTTAGTTAATTTGCATTGCACTAATTTCCTAATTACTAGATCAAATTTCTAATAATAGTGGCTATTTAATACTTTGTGATGTTGTGAGTTCACTTGCTTGCAGTTTCAAGAATCCTCATGTTTTATATATTTTGGGACACCTATTGTTATTGTTATTTATAGAGTTGGTTTGGAACTGAATATTCTAACTTGTTTTGACAACAGGGGTGTAAGTGTAATTTAAGTGAGAAATAAGGCTTACTTGTATTTTTCTTCAAGAGGGAGTAAGATGGGTAGTATTAAGGAGGTGGGGGTAAATTGAGAACTTCTGGGTCAGAGGACATGTGTCATTTTTCCACATGCAGCAGCATGACATGATGTTGGAAAGGTGTCACCTGCTCCATTATTTTATCTCTTCCTTTTTCTTGTCTTTCCCTTGGTGCTTAGCAGAATACAGCAAAGGAGAAAAGTAATTAGAACATAAAAAGTGAGTATAGAAAGGAGGTTTTGGCAAAGCAGCGAATGAGGCGGACAGCTAGGATTTGGACCTCTCACACAACCTTTGGCTCAAGTCTTGGTAGGATTCTCTAATTGTGTTTCTTTACAAGATTTTAAAAGAGCAATTGATTATGTTTTCTTCTTTTCCTTCTTAATGCAAGGTATGAACTTTCTTTCCACTTGTAGGTGATGGAAGTTGTTATTTTTGTTGGGAGTCTATTTTGCTGTACAAAGTTGGAGTGGTCCCCTATTTGTGGTTGAGCTATGTAAATACACTGTATAATACAACTTTTTTTATGGAGGGTGATCCTAACTCTTGTGTATGTTATCTTGTGGTGAATAGTTGAGGTCTCTTACTTTAATACCAGTACTATGCTTATCTCTACATTCTTTTTTGTAAACGGGACCCATAAAAAGTTAATGGTGTGTGCAGTTCCTTTCCTCACACTAGTTGGGTAGGATAGAACTATGTAGAGTCCTGAAAAACTTTATTCGTGTAACAATGAGATGGAAACTATTTTACACAGGATTACATTGGTTCTAATTTTTTTTTTTCAAGGTTTACCACATGGTTATTCATGTTTCTAGATATTTCCTGTCAGTCTTTCGTGTTCTTTGAATAAACTAATATATTTTAGAAGAGTGTCTGCTGTTGTCACACACCAACTAAAGTAAACTTCAAAGTAATCTAATTTAGTAGCGCCCTATGGGTTTTTTTTCGGGCGTTACAGCTTGGTATCATAGCCTAAGTTGTAGCTCCTAGGGGATAATGGTGGTAGATGATAAAAACTTCATTTGTATTGTATCTGCAAGTTGTTGAGTGAATTGAAATTTCTCTCTATGCGCTTTTGTGCCCTACTATGATGTTATGAGCTTATTGTGCTAGATGCCTTGAATTGGTTGCACATAGAGAGCATTTGTAGTTATGTTTCATGCTACTTTAACTCATTTTTTATGGATTTTCCTAGATTCTCATGTTTCGTATGATATTCTAATGTAATCAACTCTTTTGAGGTATTATTAGCTATAATGCACAGGAAAGCTTCAAGAGCACTCAATGCTCAAATTAGGGAAAATGAAAAGTTGGCAAGAATATTTCGAGCATTGGAAGACCTCACCGGCCTTGTGAGACAACATGCCCAAATGAATCAAGCTCCCAATCCTCCATGAGAGTTTACTGTTGCTGAACGCCAAATGACTTGTCTAAAGGAGTTTCGGCGACTTAATTCTCCAGAGTTAATGGCGACAACAATCTTGAAATTTATGAGGCAGAAAAATGATTCAACCAAATCAAAAAGCTCTTTGAAGTGACAACAATGCCTGATGAATTCAAGGTATCTATTACTTCATCACTCCTTGACGAGGGGGATCATTGGTGGGATGCAATGAAGGCGAAGCATGATCTAAAAAACATGACATGGACAGATTTTGAAGAGGAATTCTATGCGCAATAACTTCTAGATGTAGTCCGTGAAGAGAAGTTGCAAGAGTTCGCCTATTTTACACAACATAGTATGACTGTGGCTCAATATGATGTTAAGTTCACGGAATTAAGTTGTTATGGGCATTGTTTGATAGCTACAAAAGAAATGAAGGCTGCGAAATTTGAAAGGGGACTTCGACCAACCATTCAAGAAAAATTGGCAGCTTTGCACCTTCTATGGTATTCGGAAGTAGTACAAAGTACTATGAGGGTGGAACGTGAAAGAGAAGACTTCCAGAAGATACAAGAAAGGAGAAATCATGGTACATTCAAAAAACTGCATCGTCAACCCTCCAATAAGAGGGAAAAAGTTGGCCAGACTTCCAGTGGGTTGCAAGAAAATGCTAGTAGGGCCCCAGATGAATGCTATCATTGAGGAAAGAAGGGACACTTCAAGAGGAAATGCCCATCTCTTCAGTCAATCCATCTAAATGACCAAGCTCAGTCTCATCGACCCAATCAATCATATGTATTGGAGCAACCGCAGCAGCGCTCAGGGTATCCTTCTTCTTACCCTACAGCCACTACGAATCAGCCCCGCTACAATTCCAAAGGAAAGGGAGGTGACCAAGCTGCAAGACATCAAGGTCGGGTGTATAGTATCACAACTGAGGCCTCAGCCTCTAGCAATGCAATGGTTTAAGGTACACTTGGGCTCATATCTTGTTTGATACTAGTTCTTCGCATTTCTTCATTTCTGCATCGTTTACATCATATTTTGGGACCACAGGCTGTTCCTTTGGAATTTCCTCTTCAACTTGTTACTTTGGTGGGAGAACCTTCCAAAACTACCCTAGTATGCAAGTCTTGTATCATTTTTATTGCGGGCTGTTTTTGCGTTTTTGAATTGATCTTGCTTGACATGATGGAGTTTGACATCATTCTCAGAATGGATGGGCCATCGTCTTATCAATCCGTGGTAGATTACTATTGCAAAAGTGTTACTTTTCAACCAATGAATGGGGGCATTCTTTGCTTTCAAGGAAATGTACATATCTTTCTACCTATATCTCCCTCCAAGTTGTACATGTTAAAGGCAAAAATTCATAATTTTATAGGCACTCTAGCTTCCATTTGTGGGAAGCCGAATTTTTCGCTACATGCTGCTCCAACTCCGGTGGTTAGTGAGTTTGATGATGTTTTTCCATCTCAGCTGCCTGGAATCTGGATTGCCACCAAAATGAGAAGTGGATTTCTCCTTTAAACTGTACCTCAGGACTACTCTAATTTCGACCTCTCCTTATCAACTGGCACCAGCTGAGTTAAAAGAATTGAACAAACAGATTTAAAAGCTAGAAGATAAAGGGTTTATCAGGCATAGCTCCTCACCGTGGGGTGCTCTAATGATGTTTTCCAAAAAGCATGATGGTTCGTTGCGTCTTTGTATTGATAATCGAAAGCGTAGTCAGGTAGCGGTCAAGAACAAGTACCATTTGCCACGGATCGATGAACTGTTTGATCAACTTGAGGGCTCTAGTTTTTTTTTCAAAGATTGATTTATGCTCCGAGTATCATCAGTTGCGAGTAAAAGAATATGATATTTTAAAAACAGCATTTCGAGCTTGTTACGGTCACTTTGAATTCCTTGTGATGCCTTTCAGACTGACCAACACTCCAGTAACATTTATGAGTCGAATGAACTGTATTTGTCAAGCATACCTAGATCACTTTATCATCATTTTTATTGATGTTATTCTGATTTATTCCAAGAGTCAAGAAGATCACAAGGCTTTGCAGCTTCTTTGAGAAAATCAGCTCCATGCTAAACAAGAAAAGTGTGAATTCTAGATGATGAAGTGAAGTACTTAGGCTATGTAGTGTCCAAGGATGGCATAGCCATTGATCCAACAAAGTTTGAGGCAGTCCTAAGTTGGGGAAGGCCAAGGAATGTCACGGAAATTCATGTTTCCTTGGACTGGTCGCGTATGACCGTCGTTTCGTGGAAAACTTCTCCCGAATTGCAGTGCCATTAACAGAATTGACAAGGAAAGGGGTCAAGTTTGAGTGGACTAAGAAGTGTGAAGCGGCTTTCCAAGAATTAAAGCAAAAGTTGACAACGGCGCCTGTGCTTATCCTTCCTAATAGCATAAATAAGTATGTTGTCTATAGTGACGTGTCCTTAATTGGCCTCGGTTGGGAATCTGGTGTCCTAGTTGTATAAGTATTTTTCTTTCTCATAATAGATTTGGTTGCCCCCTAAAGTTGAATAATAATAAGAATAAGAATAAGAATAATAATAATAATTTGCCTCAAAATGACTGAAACCACCATAAGCAGTACACTACCATGTCTTTTGTGAACCAAACTCAGTTTGTTGAAGGTTGTAGTCTTGTCGACAGTGGAGCATAAGAGAAATCTGCTAAGTGGGGAAGCGAGGCATCACCGTTGCTTGGAGTGATTTCCTATAAACGCTTCCTGCTGGTTTTGACTGCTCCTCCAAGACCTTAAAGCTCTTCAGCTTGGCTTCTCAGCTTTAAAAGCCAAAAGGAGGTTTTGAATGCCATCCCAAACAAAGCCTTGGTAAATTAGAACAAGCTATCATACAGCATCACATAGTCTAAAATTCAACTAGTAACCACCACCTAGAGGGACTTTAGATAGTTTACCTTCACATTAATCACCTAAATAGGCTTTGTGTTCAAATAGTTTTAAGTTTTACTTTTGAATAATCACCTAATTAGCTTCTAACAGATAATTCTACATCTAGGATTGAGCATCATACATTGGCCTCGTGGGGTGGAGTCAAACTGACACACAATCAAATAAGTTAGGAATGAGTATGGAGGGAATTACCTCGTTTTAAAATGCACATACTCATTTGGGACATCCGCCAGCTGACTTACAGTTTGATTATCAACTCATGCAAATGATCATTTGACCTTTCCTTTCTCGAGATAATTACTGATAAATGATGCTTTTGCAAATTTCACTCCTTCAACCAAAGCCTGTAACTTATATAAAAACAAAATAATATTAACAACCAATCAAGAAAAAATCCCTCTTGTAAAAACAACAAAGCATATTAAAAAAAACGCAAACAGAAGAAGGGAGAGAGAGGCAAACAAAGAATGTAATTGGAATAAACTCCATACCTGTACAATGAGGGTATGAGCCTTGACAAGCCCGGTACCTCGGAAGATTCCAAAGCCTCAAGAACCTCCATCTCACGTAAATTCAAGCAACCATGCAAAACCAAACATTTTAATGATTTCAACTTGTCAAGTCCCTGGATACTTTTGAGTTCTGGACAATATGTAATAGAGACCATTTCTAATTTTGAAAGAGTTGGCATTTCCTCCACATCTATGCACTCTCTTATCTCCGAGGACGAGTGTTCAAGTAGATCAAGGTTAGCTAGCCTATCGCATGCGTATATGTTCAACCTTTGCAATGATTTTAACTTTCCAAGCCCTCGAACCTCTGCGAGCTTGGTGCAACTTCTAAGTGATAAATTCAACAAATATTCCAAATTTGACAGATTTGGTAATCTTTCCAGTGAGTAGCAGACTGCAAGAGAGAGAACATCTAGACTTGAAGGTAATCCCAGTATACACTCAAGATCATGACAGGATTGTATATCAAGCTCCTTCAGCTCATGAAGGTAAGTAATCTCTAATGGTAGGGTCCTAATATTGGTTGAATCAAAGGTTAACTTCTTCAATTGGGAATAATTCCCAATAGATATAGGTTTCTCCACATTTTCCCCAATAAAGTGTAACTCCTGTAAATTAACCAGATTTGTTTCATTATGGATACAAGCTACATCCAGACACTTTAGTCTTGGTGGAAAGTTTGGTTGTGATTGAAGATCTGTGCAGCCTCCTAATTTAAGGGTCTGCAGGCAAGATAGCTCACAAATGGTGGTCGGTAGACTTTGAATTTTGGTACCAAAAAAGCTCAAGAATCTTAAAGATGTCAGACTTCCCATATTGCTAGGGATGTGACCCTTCAGATAACCACAATGTGTGAAATCTAACACTTCTAGCTTGTCCAACATCCAAATTTCATCAGGTAAACTCCTTATGTCAGAATGTGAAGCGTCAAACACTTTTAAGTTCTTCAGATTACCAATGGATCTGTCAACTTCAACCAAACTTTTACAGCATCGAAGAATCAATATTTCTAGAGCAGCATATGATGACAAGTCTGGAGTTTTCCTTAAAGCGCAATTAGCCAGTTGAAGAACTTTTAGCTTTTTTGCCATCTATTAAAAGAAATCAAGATAACACAAAAAGATTAATTTTGAAATATAAACTTGGGAATTGAAGAAACTAAAGTGTAGATACTAAACAGTACCTTGATTTGATCCCAACCCTCCCAGTCTTCTGTGATGCCACTATCTGATAGATCAAGAACTACTAGATTCTTCAAATGAAAATTGGTCGGTTTAAATTGCGAAGAGCACCTACGCCAATCAAGCCATCTTAAGTTGGGCAGAAGTTCCTCAAAATCCCCAACAAGATCTGTGCCATCCACTTGGAGATACCTTAGATTCACTAGCTTTGAGAATTCCTCACTAGTAAAGCGAGGCTTCTTTTCAGGCCCTAAATCAAAGTGAAGAGTCAGGGCTTCAACCTTTTCTGTTCCCTGCCAATGGAAAAAATAAGTAAACAACATATTAGGACCAAATTCCACAACCTACTTAGAAGTTCGGTGCTGTTGAATCTTACCCTCCATCCCGCAACTATGTTCAAGGCATCCTCGTGATTCCACAACCTACTACGATTTCCCCGAACCTTTTCTTCATTGACGATATTCCTACCAAGGGCTCTCAACTGTTGATGCATACTCAACTTATTAGCATCTCCCACTTTTACTAGAGACATGAGACGAAGCAAATTCAATTCCATTTCCGGATTATAGCCATAATCATTCCACATGTAAAATACAGCTGTTTTATCCCTCCCATTAAAAAGGCTTGCAATATCCAGAAATATTTGTTGCTGTGCAGAAGTTAATGCTTCATAAATTACTCTCAACTTTTTTTCAACATCCTCATGCAACATTCTCTTCAATTTCATCAATGTATCCTCCCATACCGCTTTCTCCATGCCAGATAAAAAGGAACCAACAACCTCAAGAGCCAGAGGAATCCCTGCAACAGTTGATGCAAGCTCTTTAGAGATTTTATCAGATTCTATTGGGGGAAACTTCCTTCTAAAGGCATGCATGCTAAAAAGTTCAACAGATTGCTCGGAATCTATTAATGGGGGTTCATAGGCTGCATCCACTTTAAGATCATCAATGACATGTCTATCTTTGGTTGTAATTATGATCCTACTTCCTGAACCAAACCAATCACGCTTCCCCACAAGTTTAGCAAAGTGAGAGCTGTCACCCAGATCATCAAGAACAAGGAGAACTTTCTTGTTTGGTACAATGTTTTTAATCACGTCGATTCCGCTATCAACATCAGAGATGCCAGGGCACCTTTTTAGAATGTCAGCAAGAAGCTGTTTCTGTAAACAAACAACACCCTTATTCTGTTGCACCAATTCTTGAACATCTGTGAGGAAACTACAACATTCGAAGCGCTCGAGGAGCATGTTGTAGATGATCTTGGCAATAGTTGTCTTGCCAATACCACTGATGCCATGGATACCAACTATTCGTACTTCACTGGAGTCGAACTTTAATAATTGCATCATTTGATTTACGTGGTAATCCATTCCAACCAAGTAGGCAGTTGCAGCCATGTAATTCTTCTTTAACTCTAATAACACTGTTGGCACAATAGTCTTTGTTATGAAGTCCTCTCCTCCTTGCCTCCTGATTTATGTTTAGGTGGAATTTACAACAAAAAATTATTGCCAACGATATATATTAAAAGTCAATAATAAATGATTTCTACTATATCTGTCTGCTTTCTATTGTATAATAGCTTATGTTTTCTTGAATTCCAAGAATAACTAATAATTATGAAGTTCTGCAACAATATATAGTATTCAAGGATTCAGTAAATTACCAGTCAAATTCTTTATTCAAGTCCCAACCCTTCAGTTCTCCAACCTCCCTCAGTGTCTCCTTCCACTCCATGACAGCTCTTTCACCGAACCGCTTGGCATGCCTGCGAAAAATGTCCTCATAACTACCAGATTGATGCTTCACATCGAAGACATCGTAGAAGATGGGCAAAATCAATTGCCCCATACTTCTCTTGCACTCTACCATCTGGCTGAGCTCGTCAAGGCACCTTTTACTTGAAGCATATGTTTTTGACAAGAATGGAATTGAGATCTTTGATTTCCTGATTGCTGTCACAAGCTTTGTACCTGTTTCGTCTCCTTTAGGCGGATCCTCAATGCCTCTTAACATGCGATTAAATGGATCTGTGATACCTGTGGGCACTACATCGGTGAACTTCTCCTTTCCTCTGGGAGGATGTTCAATGTCTCCAAAAACACAAACTCCTGCACCATTGAGAGCGCCACACAGGGAAATGGCCAATGCTTTACAAGTGTCTTCGCCGCTGAAGCTCAAGAAGACCTCGTATTCATCTTCATTATAGTCTCTCTTTTCTTTCGCTTCATCAAGACTTGTTTCTGCATCATGAATATTTTGATTTAGCAGAATATCATCTTCATAACTGCCTCTGCTGTCTTTTGTTTCAACATAAATTTCAGCAAAACTTAGTTCACCATCACTATCCACCGGTTTTCCCTGAATCAAACGAAAGTAGAGTTATAGCAGAAGCATAGGCATTGCCATTTGTTTTGGTGATTTGAAGACAAAATTTAATTAAACTAGCTAGTAATTAATTGTAGTTGACCACTAATCTGCAAGAAAAAGAAAGTTAAAATCATCCTTTACTAAAATTTCATGGCATTTTATTGTTACCTTTTGTTTTAGAACGCGGGCTGACACCTTCCTGTTTAGGTCGTTCACATCGTCTTTCAGAACATCGATTGTCATCCAATGATTAATATATAACTTTTTTATAGCAGGTGTGCTTACGTATCCAAATGTGAAGGTCTCCAATTTGGGACATCCACTCATATCAACATACTCCAAGGATGGGAAGTTAAAAGCATTACTTTTCCGACAAAAACAAGTGAATTTTAGTAGGCCGCGAATGCAGAGATCCTGTAGCTGAGGAAACACAATTTCTTCCATGTCATCTTCTTCTCCTTGTCCTTCACTTCTAACTATTTCTTCCATCGCATAACATGATAGAATCTTTAGTTTTCTGAGTTGTGTGAGACATCTTGCTATTGAGCATGAGAATAAGTACATCAGGCTGTCGCATTTTTCAATTTCCAAAGATGTTAGGTTGTGAAACACCAGAAGCCCCTCCGGGTTCGTAACCCAAATACGCTCCAATTTTGGTAAATCCCACAGCCTCAACTTCTTTGTCCGAGAAGAAACTATTGCATGCCTTTCTTTAGCAAGTCCGTCAAGTTTGAAGATAACCTCCACTGAACAACAAGCACTCACAGTGATTTCTTCAACCACCTCAAAATACTGCAGTAGGGTACTAGCATTCACTAAGCTTCTGTCTTGTAACACCTCTAGAAATCTGATTTTGGTAAAGAACCCAGTTACCAGATGATCAAGCAAACTACATTCAAATATGCTTCCATCACAGCTCAAACTCGTCAAGATAGGAAATTCAACCTACAAGCCGAAATATTAAAAAAAATAAAGCAAATCAAGCAATAAGGACTTCCCCTTTATTAATCGTCTTCCAGATTTCAGTTATAATTCCATTCCATGTTCTACATGTAACTACAGAAATCTCCAAATAGATCCCACTTGTTATGAGATGGGAGCTACGGAGCATTGATACGAATAGAGCTCTCACCATTGATACGAATACCGGATGCAGATACGATACCATACGGATATGAGAATACGACAAATTTTTAAAAAAAATATATAGGATGCGGTTACAACGGAATACGGGATAAAAGAAGAAGAAATTACTTCCTTTTATATAAAAAAACTAAATTTCGGTCAATTTATTTTACAATAATATGAAACTAAATGCAGTAATTAGTATTTTACATATAAGTTCCATTTGTACCACTTAAAACAAGCAATGTACTCAAAACTTAATAAAAATTGAATGATTATTAACTATTATACTATTAAAATATTCTTTACAAAATTAAGTTTTAATGTTTAAAACTTGTTAAAAATGTATTATTTGGTATCCAATAAGTATATTATTCGTGATCGAAGTATTTAAGAAGCATCGAATACGTGATCGCAATATATACGTGTTATAAAGTGAAAAAAAAAACAATTTAAAATTATGTATATGTTTAAGAAGTATTGGACACATATTCCCGAGTATCTAAGAATAAACGACATCCGACATATATTCGATTTGGTACACAACTATTGTAAAACTATCCGCACTTCAAAGGATGAGAGAGAGAGGGCTGTCTTTTGCCAACCTAATACTCCCTGGTTCGACTTTAATAGATGGATGTTAATTGATGTGCAAAAATCCACAAATAATTCAGTAGATAAAATGGCGCAAAACCCCCAAAACACAAGTTTCTGTAGAAATCTACTTAAAATGATTTACTGATATTTTCAGCTGTTTGAGTGCACCTAGGTTCGTACGTACATACCTTGTGGTGGAAGATTTCTTGTAGTTGGTGAATATTACCCTCCCCCACTACCATTTCTCTCCTGGAGCAGCAGAAACTTCCGAGTCTTGGCAACTCTCCAAGTGTCAGATTATTTAGTTGAGGGAATACTAATATCCTACCTTCTTCAAATGCAGCCACTTCAACTACGGACACCACTGAATGACATGATCTAACTTTGAGCTGATCTAGGTTCTGGAACCATGGGACAGCATTGGGTGGAATTACATTCAATATTTTATGACAGTCTTCAACAGTAACCCTCTTTAGCTGCTGAAAGAAACCATGTGATGGAAATGATTGGTTGTCCCATATCTCTGTGACGCTTTCCAACCCCTTAATCTCCAATGTCTCCAAAGCTGGGAACCTAACCTGCGAAATTCATCACATTTCATTAATTATTGGGGAGAGATAACACACTTTTTTGACATTCACAGTCAAACTAACTAAATTTGTTTCGAAAAATTTATTTATATACAGAGTGATGTATTAAGTTAATTAATTTCCACATAACAATAAATCGAACAGTTATAAGGTAAACATTTTCCAGAAGGTATAGCCAACAGGAGTTCAAAGCAAATAGAAAGTAAGTATTGAACGAACGTACCTTATCATTAAACAAAGCTTGCGTATTGGCAAAGAAGCCTCTGAGGTTTGGTAGACGTGTCAGTGTCAAATTACTTAATTGTGGGAGCATGAGAATCTCATCACTACCTTCTTCAATTGCAGCCACTTCTACTACGGACACCACTGAATGACATGATCTAACTTTGAGCTGATCTAGGTTCTGGAACCATGGGACAACATTGGGTGGAATTACATTCACTATTTTATGACAGCCTTCAACAGTAACCCTCTTTAGCTGCTGAAAGAAACCATGAGATGGAAAGGATTGGTTGTCCCATATCTCTGTGACACTTCCCAACCCCTTAATCTCCAATGTCTCCAAAGCTAGGAACCTAACCTGCGAAATTCATCACATTTCATTAATTATTGGGGAGAGATAACACACTTTTTTGACATTCACAGTCAAACTAACTAAATTTGTTTCGAAAAATTTATTTATATACAGAGTGATGTATTAAGTTAATTAATTTCCACATAACAATAAATCGAACATTTATAAGGTAAACATTTTCCAGAAGGTATAGCCAGCAGGAGTTCAAAGCAAATAGAAAGTAAGTATTGAACGAACGTACCTTATCATTAAACAAAGCTTGCGTATTGGCAAAGAAGCCCCTGAGGTTTGGTAGACGTGTCAGCGTCAAATTACTTAATTGTGGGAGCAGGAGAATCTCATCACTACCTTCTTCAATTGCAGCCACTTCAACTATGGACACCACTGAATGACATGATCTAACTTTGAGCTGATCTAGGTTCTGGAACCATGGGACAGCATTGGGTGGAATTACATTCACTATTTCATGACAGCCTTCAACAGTAACCCTCTTTAGCTGCTGAAAGAAACCATGTGATGGAAACGATTGGTTGTCCCATATCTCTGTGACAATTTCCAACCCCTTAATCTCCAATGTCTCCAAAGCTGGGAACCTAACCTACGAAATTCATCACATTTCATTAATTATTGGGGAGAGATTACACACTTTTTTGACATTCACAGTCAAACTAACTAAATTTGTTTCGAAAAATTTATTTATGTTGGAATATACAAAAAACAATTAGTGTGTCCCACATCGGTTTCTTAATAAACGTGCTTGTATACTCAGCCTATATATATAGGCCCTTTATGTACTGTTACAATACACACAAAAATACAATTCATTCAATAATACAGATTTATTATTGATATTCTTCTTCTTTTATTTCTCTTTGATTTTCTACTTCATATCAGAGCTTTTGTTCTGTGTTTGTATCTCTTTATGATTAGAGTCTACCGATTCTTGGTAATTCTTTCCGTTTATCTTCGTCTCTGTCGGAGATGGTACTCCATATCCCATCTCCGGCAGCAATTTTCAATTAATATATATTAATATGATATATATTATATTCTTTGTGGGATTTGTCTTTTATCCCATCAAAATTCTTGTTTCTTGTTTTTTCTGCTTTTAAGGTTTGGGAGCCCTAATCTCTCATGGTTTTGCCATTGTTTATGGGTTCATTGATGTTGTTAGCCCTTGTTTATGGGTCCGTTTATGTGATTCCTGTTGATTTTTCCCTCTGTTGATTCGTTGCTACTAGTATAAGTCGAGCCTCGATCCCTTATGTTACCGATTTTTGTGTCGGTATAGGTAGAACCATGATCCCTTATGCTACTGATTTTGTCGGTACAGATGGAACCCTGATCCCTTATGCTACTAGTACAGGTTGAGCCCTGCTTCTCAATTGTTTTTCAATTGTTTTTGATTTGTTTGGAGACTTCAGTGTTCAAGGAATCAGTATATCAGCATCAGTATTTTTTGATTTGTCCGGAGTACGTGGCTATCAATTTGTTCGATAGTGTGATACTTGTCAAGTGGCAAGACACATCAGGATGTGTTCAGAGGCACCTTTGTTGTCAGTTTCAAGTTGGACTTGCGAAGATCTCAGTGTCCAACTTGAGGGGAAGTGTTGGAAAATACATAATACAATTAGTGTGTCCCACATTGGTTTCTTAATAAACATGCTTGTATACTCAGCCTATATATATAGGCTCTTTATGTACTGTTACAATACACACAAAAATACAATTCATTCAATAGTACAGATTTCTTCTTCTTTTATTTCTCTTTAATTTTCTACTTCATATCAGAGCTTTTGTTTTATGTTTGTATCTCTTTATGATTTTATAGTATATATAGAGTGACACTCAATGTAGTAAGTTAATTAATTTCCACATAACAATAAATCGAACAGTTATAAGGTAAACATTTTCCAGAAGGTATAGTCCTTATAAACATTTTCCAGAAGGTATAGCCAACAGGAGTTCAAAGCAAATAGAAAGTAAGTATTGAACGAACGTACCTTATCATTAAACAAAGCTTGCTTATTGGCAAAGAAGCCTCTGAGGTTTGGTAGATCAACCAGTGTCAACTCCTTCAATCCAGGAAAAGATATATATATGGCTTCTTGGTCATAGCTGATTATTTCTTCCAACATGTCACAATACAGTATATCTAATGTTTGGAGTTGGGCAAGGCTTCTTGCAATCGTTGCGGAGAAGAGAGATCTCATTCCACAGGACCAAACTGATAATTTCCTTAAATTACTAAAAGAAGCAGATGCACATAGCTCCTGAATTTCTGAATTTACATTTGGTTGGCGAAATAGATGTTCCACCCCATCACAGTCAAAAACATCGAGATTCATCAAGTCTGGAAACACCATTTGCTCTCTGTTGTGAAACAAATCCTTCAAACCTTCCACTTTTTCTAATGATAGTACTTGAGCTTTCTCCAGCAAAATGCTATACTCTGCCTTCAAAGGACTGCCCCTTAATGTAAATATCCTTTTTTCAGTATTATATACCATGCACCCAATGTATATCCGAAATGTAATTAGAGACTTACACTGGAGCTCATCTAGGGGCAGTAACATGCCTTGTGGAATATAAATTTCTAAACTGGTTAGGCGCCTCAATGATTTAAGTTCACTAAGACTTGCATTGCCGTTCACTTCCCATTGGTCAAACTCACGTGGAATATACAATTCCTCAAGCTGGGATAGACTTGATATGATACCTGGTGGAATCATTTTGAGGCCGTAGCAGTGCCTCAGATCCAATAGCCGCAGACGAGACAACAGACTTATTTCCGGAGCCAACTGTTTAGTGAACTCTCCAATGATTAGTATCTCGAGTTTTTCTAGCTCCCTGAGAAAAGCTAGGTTCACAGATCCACAATGATCCAGACGCAACATGCGAAGATTTTTTAGAGACGATGGTAGCGTCCTGATTCTTATGCCATGCAAATCTAGAACTTCTAGCTTTTCCATTCCATCAAAAATACTGCTTGGAATAGAAGAAGAATTATCTCCATTGCCTTCCAACTTTAAGCTGCGCAGCTCTGGACATTGTGACTCATAGGGAAGCACACAATCACCATTGAGTTGCAAGGAGATTGTGCCACAATGTCTACATTCACCTTCCTCGGGCCATTCATCGACACTAGATTTTACTAGAAATATGTCATCTTCTTGAACCGATGCAATCGATATGCCGACATCTTGAATAACATCGTGCATTTTAACAAACTCGTCATTTTTGCCTTCTAGCAACAAAGAATGTGCCTTGAGGGTATTGATCAACGTATGTACTATGTTCCTTGCTTCTTTCATTGTATATATCCTTCGTAAAAGCCTCCTTGCAAATGCATACATCACCAAGTCATCAATAGGAATATCAGCATCTTCTGGAAACAAGCAACAGAGTAGGAAAATTGACTTGGCTTCAGTAGGCTCAAGATAATCGTAACTCAACTTTATGCAGCAATAAGCATGTGCCGTTCTTTCTCCAATGTTATTTCCACTGGAATCTCTCAGTTGATCAAGTGCATCTTGCCATTCTTGCTTGCTCTTCTTATACTTCAACGCTCCTCCTACAGCAAGTATTGCCAACGGTAGACCTGCACATTCTCCACACACCTCTTTTGCAATGGATAGCATTTCAGGATGGTCGATAAAATCTCCCACCTTTTTCTGGAATAGTGACCGTGCTTCATCTTCCGAGAGGAGTCCAATTTGGAAAGGGTCATTAACTCCCATATCTTCGCACACATCTTCTCTCCAGGAGGTCAACACAACTTTGCAGCCCGGGGTATAATCACCCTCAGCCGGAATTCCAATGTCCTCCAACTTAATTCGATCATTCCAAATGTCATCCACCATTACAAGGATCTTTTTACCATTCTTAAGCCTATTGTGTAGCAGCTCCTTTCTTGCACCATCAGTCTCTTTATCTAAATTCAGATTCAAAGATTCTGCAAGTTTTAGTTGAATGTCCTTCAAATTTAGATTCTGGGTGACAACCGTCTTCCCAATATCATCAAAAAGACCCTCTTTTTGGGCTTGTTTGGCAACTTCTTCCACCATCCTCGTCTTTCCCACACCTGGCATTCCATGTATCCCAATCTTGTAAATGTTGTCATCTTTAATTGCATCCGTGATCTTCTGAAAAACCAAATCCCTGGATGGGACGCTGTCATTCTTTACGCTGAAAATGTCGTGCCTAGTAGTAGTGAGCGAGTACGCAACAGTGTCGAAATTGCCTTCCTCTATAAGCCTAGTAAGAAGAGGCAGCTTTTTATTCCTTTCCCTAGCCATCCGGTATCGGGACAATACATCAAGACACTGTACATTTTCTTCTCCTTGGAGTACTAATATTTTCATGTCTTCTTTCAATGAGCTCTGTACTTGTGTCAGCCACTCGGAAACTTTATCCTCAACCACTTCATTATTCGCCAATGCATGAGCAATCCTTCTCTCCACCCTTGTCTTGGTATCTATGAGCTTTTTAACTTCACTTGCAAAATCGTCCCTGTTTTGGTTGTAGTGAACCACGTAACAACATTGACGGACGGTGCATGAAAGCAAGGCATCTACGATCTTTTTCACAATATAATCAACCAGAAACATTTTCATCTTTTTTTCTTTCTTTTTTTTTTGGGTGGGGTGTGTGATGAGACTTGTAATTTGTGGAAAATAGGAAAGTGTGTGAAATATAGGAATACAAGGATTAATCTAAATTTGAAGAAGAAGAAGAAGAAGAAAAGTAGTGAAGATGAGTTAACGAAGAGAGAGATAAAGAGTAGAGTGAAAATTGAGATCCAGATAGAAACA
Organism: Cornus suecica; assembly: GCA_963922005.1. Lineage (NCBI taxonomy): Eukaryota > Viridiplantae > Streptophyta > Magnoliopsida > Cornales > Cornaceae > Cornus > Cornus suecica. The sequence goes on from OY998241.1 coordinate 20,303,951, forward strand.
ACAAAAGGGTGATACAGAATGCAGAGATCTAGCAATGAGTAATAGTAGTAGTGTTGAAGAAATTAGAGAGAGAGAGAGAGAGAGAGAGAGAGATGGAATTGAATTGAATTGAACTGAACTGAAAAGAGGTACCTCTTAGTAGCTTTCTCCTGTACCTGTCTGGACGAAGAAGAAGCGTAACTGAATTTGCCCAAAGTTTGATTCAGAAATACAAAAGAAGCTGAGGGATTGCAGATCTAGAGGTGCAAATCTGAGTCCAAACTAAGCGAGCATTATCTTTTTGGTTGAGTTGACTTTTTGACATATGTGTGGTGTGGTGACAGCTAGGAATCTTCACCGTAGGATAGTGGATATCTCAGAATTTAAATTAGGGAATCTTTGGTAGAGTTGTGAGCTGTGTTTATGTTAAAATAAACAAAAAAATACGTTTTTGTTTTTTTGTTTATTTATCCAAAAACAGAAGTATGTTCGGTAGGGATGTTTTTTGGGTTGAAATTGAAAAATTAAAAATTAATAATATAAATAATAAATAAAATATATAATAATAATAATAATAAATGAATACAATAATAATAAATAAATATAATAATAAAAAATGGACTAAATAAATAATAATAATAATAAATTAATAAAATAAATAATAAATTACATAAAACATATTTAAAAATATAATAAAAATAACAAATAATAAACAAAATGAAATAAATAATAATAAAAAATAATAAATAAATAATAAGTAAATATAATAACAAATAAATACTTCATAATAATAAAAAAAAAATGAGTATAATAATAATAAATTAATATTAAATTAATAAAATATATTTTTAAATAATTAAAAATGAATAAATAATTTATAAATAAAATGAATTAAATAATGAAATAATAATAAATAAATAAATAAAATATATTTATAAATTAATATATAAATTAATAAATACTAATTTAATAATATAAATAATAAATATAATATAATATAATAATAATAAATGAATACAATAATAATAAATAAATATAATAATAATAAATGGACTAAATAATAAATAATAATAATAAAATAAATAATAAATTACATAAAACATATTTAAACATATAATAAAAATAATAAATAATAAACAAAATGAAATAAATAATAATAAAAAATAAATATAATAAAAAATAATAAATAAATATAATAATAAATAATAAGTAAATATAATAACAAATAAATACTTCATAATAATAATAAAAAATGAGTATAATAATAATAAATTAATATTAAATTAATAAAATATATTTTTAAATAATTAAAAATGAATAAATAATTTATAAATAAAATGAATTAAATAATAAAATAATAATAAATAAATAAATAGAATATATTTATAAATTAATATATAATAAATTAATAATAAAATATATTATAAAGTGAAGAAAGTGTAAGTGATAAACACCCCAATAAACACCAAATTCATATTTATTCTCATATGCCTAAAATTTGCCTAAAGTGAAAAAGTGTTTTTAAACACACATATCCCAAAAACAATAATCAAACAAGTTTATAAACACAAAACACATAAATAAACATAAAAACACCCCAACCAAACAGGCCCTTAGTCTTTATAGTTTCAAACTTAATTAAATGGCTTTTTATGTTTTTGGACAAAACTTGTGTCATGAGGATTAACTCATCCTTTATTTGGATCAATAAAATTAAAATACGTGTCTAATATTAATTAAAAAATAATCATAAATATTAATTTTCATTTTTTCCTTTTCCTTTTCCTTTTTCGTTTCTAATATTTCCATAGACACAACTCCAATTAGATTCCCTACCTGGTAATTGTATATAGAATTCCAATTTTTCACCTTTCTTTCTACAAACTCCAAAGATCTAGGCCTTGTTTGGAAAGTGGTTTGTCTGGTCTTGTCTTGTCTGGTTTTGTTTGGTTTAGTTTTGTCTGGTCTTGTCTTGAATCTAAAACTCTGTTTGGTAAGCGGTCTGGTCTTTCTGGTCTGGTTTGAGAAAACAAAAACTTTATATATATATATTAGTTTATATATTATTTTATGTATATAACTTTATATATTATTAAATATATATATTTATAATATATTATTAAATATATATAATATATTATATATATTTAATAAAATTATTTTATATATTATTTTATATATATTATTATAAAATAATATATATATTATTCTATATATTATTAATATATATTATTTTTTAATTTTATATAAATTTATATATATATATTATTTTTGAATTTATATATTATTATATATATATTTAATATTATTTTATATATATTATTATAAAAATAATATATATTATTCGATATATTATTTATATATTATTAATATATATTATTTTTGAATTTTATATAATATTTTATATATGTTATTTCTGAATTTATATATTATTTATATATATATTTAATATATATATGTTTAATAATATTATTCTATATATATTAATATATATTAATTTTTAATTTTATATATTATTTTTTATATATATATATATATTATTTTTGAATTTATATATTTAATAATATTATTTTATATATATTATTATAAAATAAAAAATATATATTATTCTATATATATTAATATATATTATTTTTTAATTTTATATATATTTATATATATATTTAATAATATTATTTTATATATATTATTATAAAATAAAAAATATATATTATTATATATATTAATATATATTATTTTTTAATTTTTTATATTATTATATATATATATTATTTATATATATATTTAATAATACTATTTTATATATATTATTATAAAATAAAAAATATATATTATTCTATATATATTAATATATATTATTTTTTAATTTTATATATATTTATATATATATATTATTTTATATATATTATTATAAAATAAAAAATAAAGTTTATTCTATATATATTAATATATATTATTTTTTAATTTTAGTACATGAATTATATATATATATATATATAGGAGAGAGAGAGAGAGAAAAAGAAAGAAAAGTCAAAAATTATGTGCTAAGACCAAGAAAGACCAACTTTTTTTTTGTCTTGATTTTACTTTATTTTGAACCAAATCCAAAACCAAAGTTTTAAGTGGTTTTTGTTTTGAATTTAAAAACAAAACCCACCAAACAAGTTTGGTCTTTGAAAACAAAAACAAACCAAGACAAAACCAGTAAAATCTGATTACCAAACAGGCCGAGACCTAACTGTCTGCCATGAGCAGATCATTATGTAAATCAATTGTTTCCAATACCCAAAAGTGAAACCAATCAAGAAATCAAACTGATGAAAAATGCATTTAATTTCATAAAATTCATCCTTCGAAATATATGCATACATAAATACATATATTTATATTTATAGATACATATATATTTGAAAATTATATACATATATATTTGAAAATTATAAATAGAGAGAAACAAACCCAAAACCACAAACGGTGTCCCAAGCACAGCCAGAATTTACACTATGCAGAGAATAAGCACACGATTCTATATCTACACAACCAAACAACTAGAATCTTGGAATTGACGATCCAATTCCAAATCCACTCTTTGGCTGACAGTGTGACACTAATGAATTAAGAAACCAACTACAATTCCGTATCAGTCTCAATTCCATGAAATCTTGAACAGGTCTCTATATAATCAAGTCAATTTTCACAAAATATATATATATATATATATATATATAATAAGTATCTACAACCCGATTTCATCAATTCTAGCGTAGATCAGATCAAACATCAATTCAAGACAAATCCCGATCAAAATTTAAGCAAATCAAATATTATAAAAACATACGATCATAGATTAAGAAATATATATATAATGTAAATAAGTAATCCGATCGTCTTACGAATTAGAGAATTTAATTGGAGTTGTTGACGATGAAGTTATTAGAGAGGAAAAAAGAAAAAATAAATATTTTAGATTCGGGTTTAACCCATGATAATGGATAATACTCATGCTTATTTTTTTAATTAATATTGAACATGTGTTTTAATTTTATTGATCCAAGTAATGAGTGAGGATCAAATTGGTCCTCCATGATGAGTACCCAAGCATTGTCTTTTCTTTTTCTTTTCCTTTTCCTTTTGTTTTTAGTATTAAAATGGTTTATTTTACTCTCTTTTTTTTCAATTTTTTGTCTGGTCAGGACATGGAAAAACTCTTCAAACACAAATACAGTTATAAGGAGAGTATAATTTGTTTTAATCATAATTTATATGTATTCATCAGTGTAATGCAAAACACTCGCACATTATTTAATTTACAAAAGTAATTTTTGTTTGTATATTTGTTTCAAAATTAATCGATGTAATTAAGAATCGTAATTGTTTACAAATTCAATTCAAATACAATCACTATCTACTAAAGCGAAATGCACATATCAATTTTATTGCAACCACATGTGTTTAATTAATTATTTATTTATTTTATTTTATTTTATTTTGAAACTAAATGCATGTTATTGAAGTCTATAAAGCTACACAATGTTCAAGTTAAGTATTACAACTCATTTTCAGATTTGTTGCCTAAAATTTTGGATATTTAGCATTTAGTCCCCATTGAATTTTTTTTTTACCTTAAACACCATAGAATTTAAATTTATTTATAACTAAGCCCCCACAAAAATTTGTTTTAAACTCCACTAAAATAAATATATATCATTTGTAACCCAAAAATTCACTGTAAATTTTTTTAGTCTTCACTGAGTTGGATCTCTAGATCCGTCACTCACACTAGATATCTATATAAAAAAGATAGCATACAAAATGATGTTCGCATAAGCTAGTGCTTGTTATGCAAATGTGAATTTTTTGGGTTAATTACATTGACATCCCCTGAGATTTGCTTAATTATAGCTAGATATAAAATTTGTATTCTATGACCAATTAGCCCCCTAAAATTTTAAAAAGTTAGACAAACAGCCCCTAGTGACTTTTAAGCATATAAATTATCACTTTTTCCCTTGATAAATTAGTCAATTAATTAATAAAATATATCGTCTTTAAAATGACTATAATGTCCTTCTACTTATATAAGTTACATGCCATTAGTTTTAGAAATTATCTTAGACATATAATAGCTAAAAGCCCATTAATAATCACTCATTAGTAATTGTTAAAAGGAAAATATGACTAGTAAATAAATGAAATAATTTGTAAAATGAATAAAAAATAAGGCATAATTAACCTACTATATTTTTTTTCCATATTATAAATATTGCAACAGTTATAGTAAGTGCATGCTTATTGAACAACCAAAAAAATAAAAATTATAAGTTACATAAAATAAAAATATTATTAATAATAGTTAGTCTGACAAACGGGGTGTTTCGGGATTTGGCTACACACCTTAAGTGCAGACACATAACATCACCAGACCTATATATAATTGTGATTGCCCACACCGCCTGAGTATAGGTCTAGTGATGTGCTTATATGTACATCTGTGTCTCCAATTAGTATGAGGCCTTTTGGAGGTGATCCCAAAAGCAAAACCGTGAGGACTGGGCCCACAACGGACAATATCGTACCATATGTTGGAGCAGGGTGCTACAATTGGTATCAGAGCCAGAGCTCGACCGGAATTAAGTGTGGGAGCGTGCACAAGCCCGTGGGTTATGCCAGTGAGGATGTTGGGTCCCAAGAGAGGGTGATTGTAATGTCCCACATCGCCCGGGAATAAGTCTGCTGATGTGCTTATATGTGTATTTGTGTCTCCAATTGGTATGAGGCCTTTTGGGGGTGAGCCCAAGAGCAAAATCGTGCGGGCTGAGCCCAAAGCGGACTATATCGTACCATATGTTAGAGTGGGGTGATACATGCTCTACGCAGTACGGGCTTCATTTTTGTACCAATATTGGAAAGTGTTTTTTAATTTTTAAAAAATCCTATTTTTCTAGATCTAAACCTTTTCTTCTAGGTTTGATCTATCTAACCCAAGATTTGAATCTTATGCACAGTACTAATGTTGCGTAGGAGGTCGAGAGCTTCGTGTTAATCAGTTTAGTTTTCTGATCCAACAACTTTTTCGGCTATCGAATTTCGGTGACTTTTGATTTGGGCTGAATTAGGAGAGGGGTTTTGGAGCCTGTCTCGTGGACTCTCCGATTCTAGCATTGGCTTTACGAATGGCTTGGCGGATTGGCGATAATTGTTCACTTGTTAAGGTAGGAGGTTATTTTATTCATGTTTGAATCCGATACATGGGTGTGTGTTTTATTATTCCGACATTTAGTTGGAATGTAGTCGTATTTGCTTGTCAATCATTTTGGTAGTGGACTTGAATGGGCATATATATATATATATATATATATATAGGTGTGGAAGCATGTATACTTGTTAATTCTATGAAATTGGTGGCGTCTATGTTGATTATAGAACTTGAATTGTATATATATGCGGTTATTGTGTGCTTACTTTAATTTTCGGAATTTCATGTTTTGGTGGATAAATGCTAATATGCTTTATTTTGTGCTTTATATACAATGAATGAATGATAACATGTTTCAGTTGCTAAATGCGGTAAATACATGTTAGTTTCGTTAAAACTACGGATAATATGTAATTGCGTTTATTTACTAGTATGCATATATAAAATGCTAGACTAGGCATGACATGATTCATGATAGCATTTACATGTGTACGGACATGGATTTGATAGGTCACGGGAAAGTGGGTGCACTTGGACAAATGGTAGTCGTGAACCAACAAAGTAGTGACCCGTGAACTGTGACTTACAAAATTTAGACTATGTTCCCTTCTTGGCTGATTACTCGTGCATCATGCGTAGTATAGGTATGCAGGCACGACACGACATACATTTTCCATCTCTATTGTGTATAGCATGGTATTCATTTTCCATCTCTGTAGCATTGATATGCATGTACTTGATGTTGTTTATATTTCATGAATGTGCTCAAGACATTGAGGCTCAAGGTTATAGTCCGGTGAGGGATTAGGTGTAGTAACTACTTGGGGTCATGGCATCAATCGATGTTTTGACCCAGTTTCAGTTTAGTCCTATATGTGTGATAAATAGGTTAATTTGTATTCACCTGGGTTGTTATGCCATTTTGAATGGCAGGTAAAGGGAAGGTATGGGACCGGAGATTCTGGTGATTCCACTTTTTAGTTTGATCATTTTCTTTGTTGAGTACTGAGGTATGAATGCATTCATATGATGTGTCTTTTGAGGCCCCTTTATAGGTGTGGCATTCATTGGGTCAGCTATGGTACTCAGTGTAGTAGATTTCGAGACTCGGGATGAGTCAGTGTTGCATTGTGGCATTCAAGAAAATTATGGGGTTATGACAAGTGGCCTTAGGGAACGGTAGTAGTGATTCATTGTGAGATGAACTTGAGTCGCGAGGTATGATTGTATATTCTCATGGTATGTGGATTGAGGACTTGAGGTATAGTCTTAGGTGTTCATTCAATTATGAATTGTGGGTTAAGGCTGACCGATAGCGTGTATAAATCCATTGAGATGTGGATTCTGGGGTTGATGTGAGTGGGTATTAAACCTTTGAAGTGTGTGTATAGTAGTTCATTGGAATGTGGACTACGAGGCTGAGGTGCATGTGCATTAACCCATTGTGATGTGGGTTATGACATTGAGGTGATGAATAGAAATTCATTGAGTTTTGGGATTTCGGTTTGAAAGGGGATTGTAGTGTTCACTAGGGTATGTTATACAGGTTTAACAATTAGTTAAAGACTAAAAGTATGATAGTGATGGCTTCCTGGTGTAGGGTTTTGGAGTCGAAGGTCCAAATATTGTCCTGGACCGACCTATGAATTGTGGATTTGAATTAGAATGATAGGAATTTATTTAATTATGAGATGTAGACTTAAGGTATAGTTATATGTTCCTATTTAGGTATGAACTATGGACTCGAGGCATAATGTAGCTCACTTATGTGTCAGAAAGACTATGAACTCAAGGTATATTATAATCAATAGATAGTTAAATGAATTATGGACTATAAGTTGTTGTAGAATTCTTATTATCATATGATGGGTCTGAGGTACAATGGTATTGGACTCATTGATGTGTAAATTGTGTTCTGGAAGTGTGACTAGGGTCATTAGCTGATGGATAACCTATGAGTTGAGGTTCAATATAGTATGCCTAGGGGACGATGAATTGTAGTCGATGTAATGATCGTAGTTGCATTCAAAGATATGTGAATTATGACCCTGGGACTTACCCGGGCTTTTGAGTTCCAGATTCGAGGTATGTTCCTAACTAACCCTTGAGGTGGTGATTATAGAACGGAGGTAGGAATGTATTATTTATTCCTCCGAGGCATGTATAGATGTCACGAACTTGAATTTTTATAGTAAATTGTTCAAGGATATGTGGTTTCCGTACTGGTGTGCAGTAGCGGGGTATCTTACGGTTCTATATACCGGCATGTATAGATATGTTATTTCATGCTTGAGGACAGTCATCATATTTCCTTCTATTGCGTGCTAAGTGCAGGGTCATTTTTCCTTCCATAATTTTATGGGTTGTATGTTTTATGCAAGGCGATGGTTATTTCACGGGTTCAGGCTTCGTGTGCTTTGTGCACGATTTTGATTGGTTTTCTATATATATATATGTATATTCGGTTATAGGTAGGCATGGTTCACTTTTAGTGAGGTTTGGTTATGTACCTGTCGTTGAACATGTTGTTTGGGGTGTGTGGAATGTCTAATTGGGGTCTCGGATCGGCATACATGCCAGGGTGAGACAATGAACCTGACCTAGGTTAGAATCATGCACCATGGGGTGGGTTAGCATGACCTGTACGGGTGGAGGATGAGGCGGATAGGGTTTTCCTACTGAGCTACGTTTGCTCACCCCTTTATTTACCATTTTCAAGTATGGAGCCGGCTATGGATGGCATGTAGGCGATGGTTGTTGGGAAGACTCGATCTCTTCACTTAGAGCAGGTTGTAATTTTATATATTTGTATTTGGTTCATATGTATTATTTGACGGCTAGCATATTAGCCGATTGTTACACATGTTGTATTATTTTTTTAGTACTTAGAGTGCGGTGTATGTGTATATGTTTTTTCGTTCGGGCGTGAAGCTATATATGTCTATTTTGTTATAGAAATATGTTATTAGGTTCACTTGGTTGTGGCTTCCTTGCCACCTTTTTATCTCCGAAATAGAGGAGGCTCTATCAAAATTTATAGTTTTCCCCCGAGTCACAGTCTGATATTCCTGAACTTTGGTTTTGTCATTAGAATACTCACGAATACCCAAGGCTACCACCTTCTCCCAGATGGATTGCTTCAATCCCCTCTCAAACTTATCAGCCTTTATTTCTTCTGTTGCTATCAAACACTGTCCAAACCAGCTCAATTCTAAAAATTTGGTTTCATAATGAGAAACAATCATAGTATCTTGTGAAAGGTGCATGAACTCTTGTAGTCTGGCCTCACAAACCACCTGTCTAAAGTATTGTGTATAATTTTTTTTTTCAAAAATAGCCCTGTTGGCCACATATTAACACTTAGAGGGGGGGTGAATAGGGTCAATTACAAACTTTGACTTTTTTGGTTTGACTTTATTTTATCAAAAATAATTTTTGTAGAGCTCTAGTCAAACACATAGTGAATAAGATGATATCTTAAGTGTCTACCTCAATTCATACTTTGAATCATGACCAATGAGTTGCATTACCAATTATATGCATAATGGATTCAAGTAGAATAGGAAATAATTCATGCACCCAAGTATGCAATTCAACTAAGCATGTAATAACACTTTCCTCATTTATAAAAACATAATGCAAAGTGATATTAGTCACGAGGAACGTCTTGTAGAGTTTATGACAATTTATCAAACATTGAGTTCATACATAAACTCTCAATTAGAATCTTATATTGAATATGCATTTAGTCAAACACTAAAGTGCATATAGATTATAGCTAAATAAAATGAGATTGTAGTCTAAGCTATAATCCACTCATGTTCACAATCCAATCCATTTCAACTATGCATTTTCATAACATCTTCATTAATACACAAACATAAGCAATTCCATAACATTGATATATAAAGCTCAAGATTATAAATGAAAATTATTTTTAAAGTAAGGAGATAAGGATTAAAGAAAATGCAAACCAAGACACCAAGATTTTACATGGTTCGACCAAAACTTTGGTCTACATCCATGCTTTGAGAAAACCTCCCAAGGATTCCACTAGAAAGATTTTCTTTTGGGTGAAAAGCAAACCCTTACATGTTCCTTCTTGCGGGTGAAGAGCCAACCATGCTCACTCTTGTGGGTGGAGAGCCAACCTTTCTTGCTCTTGCTTTCGGGGGAAGAGCCGGCCTTTGCTCACTCTTGCGGGTGGAGAGCCAACCGAATCCTCTCTTTTTAAGGTTAAGAGAAACCTTTACAAAGCTTCAACAATCCCATCCCAAGCCAAGATAATTTCTTGGTCTTTCACTCACAAAGAATAGGAATTGAATTTTGGATGTATACAACATATCTCTCAATAGATGGATATAGAAATTCAAAGCTCACTTCCTCACATACTTAAGAGTCATAAATGAAATACTCACTTGAAAAGCTCAACTCAATGTATGGAAGAATGAATCACAAGAGAAAATATGAATGATGCTCATTGTGATTCCTATAGGAGAGTTTTCTACCTAAAAATGAATTCAAGAATGATGCACAAATGGTAGATTTCTTTCATATTCCTATCCCTCTCTTCTCCAACCCATTTTTGGCTCATATATGGCATATATATAGCATATGAACACAATATAGCCGTTTGAGGGTGTTTTGGAAAAGTTTGAACCCAAAACTAGTCGTTAGAATTCAAATTCAGGATTAGGCAATCGACTGGGTGTTTTGGGGCAGTTGGCTGGGTCTCCAAAAAATCATTCCAAACTTTATTTTTAGGCTACTAACTCATCCAGTCGACTGACCTTTTTGGTTACCCAGTCGACTGGGCAGTTCAACCCAGTTTGGACGTTGTTCACTCTTTTGGTTATAACTCGAGAGTTGTGACCAAGAGTTAAGCTTTCAAGTAAGTTATTTCAAAAATAAATTTACATTAAATCTAGCACTCACCCAAGCCTACTTTACCCATTTATTTGATTTTCAATTTCTTTAAGCTTTTGGGTTGATGTCTTCATCATTGTCTTCAATGTATTTTGAGCTCTAAACACCTTTGCTTAATCTTCTAATGGATTCACTAGCTCTCTTGAGTTTCTCTTGAATCAACAACCTATTAAGCACAACTCAAGTAGACATTAAATTCACCACATTCAATGGTTTATTTTCATCAAAATGTCATGTTTACCTATGGTGAAAAACCTTGGGTCAACAATCTCCCCCTTTTTGATGATGACAAACATTGATGTGTGATAATAAATAATTGAGGACATTTTATAAATGTTCTCCCTATCAATATGCAATCAATGAATATTACAATAATGCATATGCATAAACTTTGGGATTTTTTCCCCTATCACCATGCTCTAAATAATGTTTACACCTAAACATGTAGCATGTGATCATTTCAAGGAACAAAACTCCCCCTAAGAATATGCATACAACATATACATATCAACTAATCTTTCTACCCCTTTGACATCATCAAAAATATTAGATACAATAAAGTACAAGGAGAGGATCATCACAACAAGTTGCATATATGAATTGTGATCATAGAATATATCATTTGAAGTAACACAATCTCATATTGTCCATACATTTCATGAATATGCTTAAGATGATACCAACTTACAAATATAGCTTTGCATTCATGATGGCAACAAGGACATGCTAGCACATGTAATCAATGATGACTAAATCATTTGTTTGTTTTTCATAGACAAATAAGATACATGATCAAAATAGATTTTCATATATGAAGTACATATATCAAGTGAATGACTCAAACGGAGAGTGACTTAATGTTCAAGTATGTGTGTTTGAATGAAGACTCAAATCATAAGTATTCAACATACTATATGTAAACAAGGAACGCTCAATTACTAGATCATTTAAAATCACATATGAGCATTTAAGAATGAATCAACACCACATCCATCTCAACCATTTGAAATACAATAAACACATATGCAATAGCTAATCATGAAATTTAATGTGAATAAATTAAAAATCATAATGATGAATAAGAGATGAATATCCTAAAATAAGCATGTGAAAAATACACAAGACATATGCTAACACATTGATATTCAAAGACATTTTCATTTCTCTATGAATTTTACAAAATAAGTTCTCTTGGAGAAATTTGGTGAGAATATTGGCGAATAAATTTATAATCATGTTACTATAAGTCCAAGAATAGTTAACCAAGGAAGCCATATATTCCCAAAACCAAAGTGACAAAAAGTATTTGAAATTATTTTCATGACACTTAAATGACCTTTACCCAAGAAGGAAATAAGTTCATCTATCATGCTCATTTTGAAATAGTTTGCATGTTTGTGATAAATTTCTTTGCACAACACATCAAATATTGGTAAACATGATATTCCCATATAAGTGCAATAACCAAATTTGTTAAGTTATAAATGACAAACAACAAGAATAATGTTTATCAATATAGGTTCTAAAATAACCTTCATCCATAGGAAAATCACTTAAAACCATTCAAAACACTCTCTTGGAGCATATTTCAAGTTAAACACGGCTTATGATAGTTTTAAAATCCATTGTCTAAAACTTATACATTTCAAAGCATTGTGATTCTCTACATGAATTTTTTTTCATTGTAAAATCATATAAGAATGTATTAGATAAAAACATTTCATGCAAAGAGGCATGTGACATTTTTAGTACTTTAATTCCATTCACATGTGTAAAGAATAATCTATATCCTTCTTGGTTAAGATCTTTGGATAATAATGATCAAAACCTTAGGTCACCACTATTAGACTTAGATTACAACATTATTATGCATTATAAAATATACAAGAGTATGCATGTATGATAATGATATAAAAGTATAAGATATATAAGATTAAAAATATTATATATCATTGAGAAAATAATAATAATACAAAAATAATAAAAATGTATGTCTTTCATGATATGTGCACATAAGACTCGTGATTCATCATTTTCAATAAACATTCAAGATAACAACATTTGAGCACAATATCTCCATCTTTTCAACATGCTTTCTTCAAAGAAGAACCTATAGTTTTCTTTTCATAATAAAGATCCAAGCATATATTAAATAACTTCAACCAAAGTTTCAATTTGAAACAACAAAGGCTAATCGTCATGAATATCATTTTTATGAAAATCTTTATGCAAATACCTCTAGAATGATCACCAAGAAGTTATATAATAGAGGATGGTGAATCATTTAACCACATAGAAGTTCATCACATATTCCCTATCCTCATTTGCATTAGATGGATCATTCAAATAAATTTTGCTCTCTTGAGATTTACTAGTTGTGGATTTATTTGATTAAACATATATTCCAAGTCCATCTTAATTTCACTTCAAGTTTAAACAGCTTAATTCAATGTGCAATATGTCATACCAAGAAGCTTTAGATAAAGCATAAAAATCATAAATCGCATAGACCAATTTCAAGAAATAGCTACTTAATAAATCAACCAAATTCAAGTGAAGTAGCCTTGAGAGTCTAGAGGTGGTCATAACTATATTCTTTAAGTTTCATGCATGATCAAAATTTTCTCTCATAAAACTAGTATTTGAAAGACAAAAGACTAATATCATGATATTATATATCCAAGTCATTTCAAGGCAAACTACTTTCAAGAGATCATTAAAGATCTATTAGATAAACATATTTAATTGCATGCACCAAGAAGCAAATCACCCTCATTACCAATCATCAAATTTATTCAATGACATATCAATAAAGATTCAACAAACTTTAATAAGCATATGTATGTCATGTTTAATCTCATCCATGAAAGCACATTAGTAATGGATGTTAGAAAATGTGTACCATGGTGCTCGCTCTACCTATTTTACTTGGAGTTGTTTGTAGATGAATTGTATCCTCCATTCATTTTGTGAGAACCTTGATTTCATCTCCCTTTTTGAGTTATAGCATCATTATTGATGAACTAATAGTTCTTGAGTAAGGAACCAATCCACACCTACAAAACACACTAAAGTAGCTTTCTTTGGTACCCATTTGCTTTTGGGTCCATTTATGTTAGCACATTCATGGGCATAATTCCCAATAACCATATTAACAGAAAATGAGTGATTTTCTACAACCACTATGCTTCAATTGAATTTATTATTCAAGTACATTATCATGAAGTGCATTTGTCAATTCAAATAATAAGATATGTTCATGGTTATTTCACAAGTAAATGAACCATTATGAAATTGCAAATATGAGTGAAACTCTATTTCATATATGGATCATACATGGGTCATAACAAACAACCATATGCATAATTCATATTCAACTTCAAGAATTGACAAGAAAACCAAAATAACTCCCCTAGATTGGCAAGAATATATTACATGCCATTTTTCAAAATTTGTCAAAGTTTTAGCACATGGGAGGATTTATTTCATTTCATTTCAAAATTCATTGAGCATTTGAAAGCTTAATGAAATGTTTTCATAAACGTCACCTTTTCAAAATAATTTCTCAATAAACCAAGGTGTCACTCTTCTTATGCAATTTCAAGATATTTAAAAGAATGTGATGCATGAACATGATTATTCATTAATCAATGAATACATTCATGAGATAAACTTATATATCAATGAATACAAGTATTAAGTCAATAATATGCATAAAGAATCACATTTCACTTGGATGTCTCAAGCATTGCATATCATCATCAAAATTCTTCATTTATAGCATGTATATATTTAATGGTCATTGGGCACTAGAGATCATCTATAATCTTTTTCCCTTCTATGAATTATAAGCACATTCTCCTTTAGCCTTTAAATGCATATAACTAACTTGAAAACTTCATAGGAGAATAAAAGGTCAAATAACCTTACGTAAGGGAACATCCTTCAAAGTTTATCATGGATCAACTCTAAGCCAGTTAAGGCAAGAATAGAGCCGATGCTCTGATACTAATTGTTTGCCACATTTTGACACCTAGAAGGGGGTGAATAAGATCATTACAAACTTTGAAACTTTTTTTGTTTGACTTTATTTTATATAAAATAATCTTTGTAGAGCTCTAGTCAAACACATAGTGAATAAGATGATATCTTAAGTGTCTACCTCAATTCATACATTGAATTATGAAAAATGAGTTGCATTACCAATTATATGCATAATGGATTCAAGTAGAATATGAAATAATTCATGCACCCAAGTATGAAATTCAACTAAGCATGTAATATCACTTTCCTCATTTAGAAAGACACAATGCAAAGTGCTATTAGTCACGAGGAACGTCTTGTAGAGTTTATGACAATTTATCAAATATTGAGTTCATACATAAACTCTCAATTAGAATCTTATATTGAATATGCATTTAGTTAAATACTTGGGGTGCATATAGATTATAGCTAAATAAATGAGATTGTAGTCTAAGCTATAATCCACTCATGTTCACAATCCAATCCACTTCAACTATGTATTTTCATAACCTCTTCATTAATACACAAACACAAGCAATTCCATAGCATTGATATATAAAGCTCAAGATTATAAATGGAAATTATTTTTAAAGTAAGGAGATAAGGATTAG
Organism: Cornus suecica; assembly: GCA_963922005.1. Taxonomy (NCBI): domain Eukaryota; kingdom Viridiplantae; phylum Streptophyta; class Magnoliopsida; order Cornales; family Cornaceae; genus Cornus; species Cornus suecica. The sequence continues at coordinate 20,319,686 of OY998241.1, forward strand.
AGAAAATGCAAACCAAGACACCAAGATTTTACATTGTTCGACCAAAGCTTTGGTCTACATCCATGCATTGAGAAAACCTCCCAAGGATTCCACTAGAAAGCTTTTCTTCTCGGTGAAAAGAAAACCCTTACATGCTCCTTCTTGCGGGTGAAGAGCCAACCGTGCTCACTCTTGCGGGTGGAGAGCCAACCGAATCCTCTCTTTTTAAGGTTGAGAGAAACCTTTACAAAGTTTCAACAAGCCCATCCCAAGCCAAGATAACTTCTTGGTCTTTCACTCACAACGAATAGGAATTGAATTTTGATGTATACAACATATCTCTCAATAGATGGATATAGAAATTCATAGCTCACTTCCTCACATACTTAAGAGTCATAAATGAAATACTCACTTGAAAAGCTCAACTCAATGTGTGAAAGAATGAATCACAAGAGAAACTATGAATGATGCTCATTGTGATTCATATAGGAGAGTTTTCTACCCAAAAATGAATTCAAGAATGATGCACAAATAGTAGATTTCTTTCATACTCCTATCCCTATCTTCTCCAACCCATTTTGGCTCATATATGGCATATATATAGCATAGGAACACAATATAGCCGTTTGGGGGTGTTTTGGAAAAGTTTGAACCCAAAACTAGCCGTTAGAATTCAAATTCAGGATTTGGCAATCGACTGGGTGTTTTGGGGCAGTTGGCTGGGTCTCCAAAAAATTATTCCGAACTTTATATTTAGGCTACTAACTCATCCAGTCAACTAGCCTTTTTGGCCTAGTCGATTGGGCAGTTCAGCCTAGTTTGGACGTTGTTCACTCTTTTAGTCATAACTTGAGTTCCGTAAGTTGGATGAAGGTGTTCTTTAGATTTTTAGAAAGCTGACTTCAAGCGCTTGATTTTAGGATTTTTGAATCACTCCATTTAACCCATTTTTAGTACGTTATGGTCGTTTGAATGTGACGCTTCATTTTGAACTTTTTACCCACTTGACGATTTTTCGTGAAATCTTTTGGGATTTTTATGAAATGACTTAGACACATTCCTAGGATGTATTAGAGACTTATTAAGGTCTTTGAAATTCCTAAAGTCAATATTGAGATCATAAATTAATTTTCTAATTTAGATAAAATTCATAATATTTGACAAAGACTTTTCATACTTAAAAAGAATTACGTTCAAAGCCTTAACATGCATCTAGAAACCATATCAAGTGATATGAATTGAGTTTAATGTTCTAGGACAACATCTTTGTTGAGTTCATTTATAGCTTATGAAATCTTGAACTAACTCAACTTTAGCAAATACTAAATGATGTTCATAGTCTAATGCTAATGATGCAAGGACTCATGAATGATATGAATGGTCCTAAATGCTATATGGTCAAGAGTTGAGCTTTCAAGTAAGTTATTTCAAAAATAATTTTACATTAAATCTAGCACTCCCCCAATCATACTTTACCCATTTATTTGATTTTCAATTTCTTGAAGCTTTTGGGTTGATGTCTTCATCTTTGTCTTCAATGTCTTTTGAGCTCTAAACACAATTGTTTGATCTTCTTATGGATTCACTAGCTCTCTTGATTTTATCTTGAATCAACAACCTATTAAGCACAACTCAAGTAGACATTAAATTCACCACATTCAATGGTTTGTTATCATCAAAATGTCATGTTTACCCATAGTAAAAAACCTTGGGTCAACAAGCCCATGTCATGGTTTTCGCATATTGCCTTTCTTTGGTGGTGTCCCACCAATTTCCAGCTTCATCCAAAAGTAAAGAAGATGTAATAGATACTTTGAATTCCTCAAGTATCCCAATCACCTCCAACAACTTTTTGAGTTGCTTGATCCATCTCTCAGCTTCACATGCTTCCCAGCTAGTTTTCTCATTAAAGGTTGGAGGATTTAATTTCCAGAACTCACATAGGTAGACTATCTTCTTCTCAGTCAATGTTAACTCCCCAGCTTGCTAAGAAACTCAATTACCTCGGGCTTGTTATTCCATAAGGCCTATAAGACCTTTTATTTCTTGGAACACCCTTTCATCATTTGCGGCTTGAGCATGAAATGTTTGTGAAGTTGGCGTAGGCATCATTAGCTAACAACACCTTACACAATTAGTAAGACAATTTGACATACTTATAACATCATATGCACATGTGCAAGAAGTTAAGGTAATGCAAAAGGCATGTAAGCAAAAACACGTAATAAATCAGTTTCAAATCTCTTAAGAAGAAATAAATATAAACAAGGTAACAAACATGCTTCATGTATGCACAAAAACTCCTTAGGAACTACAGCCTAGGCTCTGATACCAAATTGTCACACCCTAGAAAACGCAAGGTGTGATAACATACAATTCTAAACTAATAAGGCAGCTTGTTTCAAGACTATTCTTCTGTTTGGACAAAATCAAAACACCAAAACCTCCATGAGGAATAACAACAATATAGGTACACAAAATAAGCTTATCATTAGCATCAGGCTGTTATGTACATATAAAATGATATTATCTTTGGGACCAACATTTTGATGTACATACAAAACAAGGGTCTTATCCAGCCTATCACTCTATTTAAAAAAAGCCTACGATAGACAACTAAGACGTCAGTTATAACTGCACTAAAATAGTACTTTTCACAAAAGCATGTCCAGCATCACACAATTTATAACCCAAAGCTAGCACCCATCCCTTTCTTGTCTTGAGTGGAATAACTTGAAAATGTTAGGGGGGGGGGGAGTTGAAGCTCAGTAGGAAAAACTCTTACAAATGCTTCATTGAGGTTTTATGCACATGAATAAAATGAGTAAACTGCAGTAAAAGACATTTTCCATGTTAGTACTTTAAACAAAACTAAAGTATTGGCTGAAGTTAAGCCCCTTTCTTTTCTGAAGTCAAACCAATTCCTCAAACCCTTTGAGATAGTTTAGCGAACATAACTGTTGTGAATAAGAATATCTGATGATGTTTCCTCCTCTTTTGGGTAAAAGGGAGAACGAACTTCCAACCCCCATATCAATGGGTCCCACACGTGGGTATGGGAATAGGGTATTTCGCCCTCCCGAGTATCCAATACCCGTAATCATAGTACTAATATTTGTCCCAAATTCCTTGTAATACTCGACCAAGAGTTTTGTATAAAAAATTGGGAGGTGAAATTTCCGTGACACATACTAGAGTTCCAAAACAAACAAGCTATTAATATTTTTGTAGAGAAATCCCTAAGAAACTGAGCTTTCAACACATGTACTAGGAAAACAATTATATTCATGATATTAAAGCTCAAACTTTGCATTAACCTCTATTTTCTCATCATGCATCAAAATTCAAAAGTAGGAGATAGTATGGGCAGTATGTTCATTTCATCAAATTTCAAGAATAACTAAGAATACATGACATAGTAAATAGAAAAGAGAAGAGGGAATATATCCAGATAAATCTCATAAGGATTCATAAGCTAAAGAAATCCTTACCAACCAGTTGGGCTGAGGAAAATACAAAGGTTTCTACAGTTGCCTTCATTTTTCCTTTTCTTGCTTCACTCATTGGCTGCTTGTCCAACTTTCTGTAATTTTGTTAGTATTATTCCTATACTCTCATGTGTCTTTTGGGGTGACATCTATCCCTAAGTTGTGCATACATAAGACACCTGTTTGGTAGCCCACTTGTACTACTGCCAACTGTCATCCTACTAAGCTAATTTCTACATAATTGCAACTACCCCCTCACTATCCAAAACAACCACTCAATGGTCCATCTGCTTGTCCTAAACTACTAATGAAAGAAATTACACAACATATAAATTAAGGGCATGTTTGGGAAGCATACTTTGCTTCCCAATTCTTACTTTGCTTTCAACTGTTCCAAAGTATTTTAGGTTTGTGGGATGTTTGGTTGATACTTTGCTTCCCGACATCAGAAGGCATACTTTGATTTTTGGAACATTTAGGTGATTCTCCATACTTTGCTTCCCAAAAGTATAAAGCATGTTTCACAATTCTATCTTATCAGAAGCAAATACTTTCTAGATTCAAGAAACACGCTCCATCTTCTTAATCTCACATCATATATTTCGAATATCTATATATATTGAAATATATATGTATTTTGGAAAAAATATATATTTTGGATTAATATATATATATATATTTAGGAATATATATATATATATATATATATATATATATTGAAAAAATATATATTTCGGGAAAAAGTATATTTTTTGAAATATATATATATTCCGAAATATATATTTTTCCCAAATTATATTTCTTTCAAAATATATGTATGTTTTTCAAAATATATATATTTCAAAATATATATTATACTTTTATTTTATGGATATGTGAATCAAATCGTATAATAAATATTTTATTTTTATCCAATATTATGTTTTTAAAATAAAAATTTAAATCCTTCAAAACATATAATCCAACATTCCATAATTTGGTGACAAACTAGTGTGTACATATGTTTAAATGTATTTTTATTTTCATTTTTGGGTTTTTATTACATATATATTTATTCAATGTTTTATTAAAACAAAAAAAATATTCCCAAAGCAAAGAATGTCACCAAACTTAATTTGCTATCAAATTTTGTGGAAGCACCAACTCCACCAAACATAATTTACTTTCATCAGCTTTACTTTTTCTCAGACCAAAATCATCAGCACCAAAAATGATTTGCTTTCAAACTAAAACCAAAGTGTAGTACTTTGCTACACTGTGCTTTCCTTTTTTCAGAGCGTAGCAAAGCAATTTGTTGCCAAACATGCCCTAAATATCAATGGCTAATAATGCATGAACAATTAATCAAGTATGTAAATGACTTAATTGAAAGCTCATGTAATAAGTGACTAAGGCTAAGATGCCTAATTTAAATTAAGGGTGTCACATAAGATGATACGAGTCGAACTATACTCATTTGTACAATTTATCATGAATTTCAGAAGTTACTGCTGTAAGAAAATTTGTGTTTAATGGCATGTTCTGATCAATAACCACGTTGAGTGTTATGAGTTCGAGTAGAGTTAGGAAAGTTGAGGTGACCAAGCAAATAATGTTAATGAATCTTTGACAAGATTCTTCAATCACAAATCAAGTATAAAGTGGTCAAGAATACAAGAGAAGCGAAGTTGAGTTGGTTGAAAGCAACAATGAGAAGAAATAACAAAATTGAAAATTTTTATATTGTACGAAATCTCGAATAAAAGTCCCAGAGCTCGACTTTTCCCGAGAACTCGTAAAAATGTCGAGAACTCGAACTGCCAAAAGTTGGCACCTTGGAGAAGTGATAGGTGTCACATGTTAGACATTTTGACCCCTTAACTCATTATAATTACGTCATTTCATTTCGTTATTTAGTGTTTTTATGTTGTTTGTGTATTTAAGCATGTTTCAGGAGCTTAATGAAAAAATAGAGCTAACTTTGGTGAATTAACCAAGTGCACGTTCGTTTATATTCAAAAGGAGAGTCAAAGAGGTGTTTCCGAGACAAAAATTGTTCCCAGAGGACAAAAACGACATTTTTTTAAGCCGTCACCTAAAGCAAAAAGTCTCGTGGAATCAAGATGGTCATTTTGGCACAGTTATGGAGAAAAGTGGTTTTCATGAAGAAGCTACGCTCAAGCCTACACCTACAGAAGCAAAAAGTGGCCAGAAAGTAAATTTCTATGCTCAAGGCTACGCTAAGGACCTACGCCTAATGTGTAGGTGCGGCAGGAATTGTCTAAATTTTGCTGTAATGTTCGATATGTCCCCGTTTTGATTTTATGATGCGTCCACCACTCCTATTCCTCAAAGTACGTGCAAAAAACATATTATTCATCAGAGAGAAGGGTTTGGATTGATTGATGGTGAAATGACCAAAAAAGGCAAACTTAGGGTTTGCCTCCACCTTTGTCTATAAATACAAGGCTTCACATCAGTTCAAGGGGTTCGTTGAGAGAGTTCTTCCACGTTTACATTCAGAATTGCTGTTACCGTCAAAGTGCAAAATTTTCATTCAGAAGGAGGAGCCATTCAAGAACTAGAGATCCAAGAAGGAAGATTATGCAAGGCGATTCTACACCAAAGATTCAGTTGGCCTCAGCCATGATTAACTAACTCGGTATCTAAGATTTTCTAGCAAAACCATAGCTAAGTAATTTAGTTCTTATTTGTTTTCAATCGTAACGAGGGGAAACTGTGACCATACTGTGATGATTGTAGTAGATGATAGACCGTTTTTATTCTTGATACATAATTATATATTTGTTCCAAATTCTTATCTTATAGGGAATGAATATTTTATATTATACAATCTCGATTATTCACTATGGGCTGGAACTCGGATGCTTAATTTATTATTTTTTACACAATGGTGGTAATAAAACTTGAAACCCTAGGTTGACAAAGGTCATGCCTTGGTGAGTTGATATAGACATGTTTTAGTTTATTTTCATGCATTAGGAGTAGATTAGAGTAATTTAATTGGCATGTATTAGTTAGTTCAGTCATGAGATGGGTTGTTGCAATTCAGTTGATGCTATTCCATTTTGGGGTCGTATTTAGCTATTTGCAGTACTACCTGATTCACAGTTTATGGATCGCCCTCTTGTAATTGTTACATTGATAGAATTATGTTATGCAGTTAGTGGTGGAGCAATGAAAATCCTAGTTTCTCTCTCTCTTGAATCACAAACCAATTTACTTTGTTTTCTAGAATAATTTAGTTAATTTAGATAATTTGGTATTCGATCACCAAAACAAACAACTTTTCAGAAATATAACTCATTATTTTTGAACTATTAAAGTGAACAATCTTAGTCTTTATGGGATCGATATCCCTTACTCAAGCTGTTGTTATTCTATAATTGATACGTGCGCTTGTGTAGGGTAAAACCTAGTGTCCTTAAGGTGTTGTTTTTAACTATATATTTTGTACACACCTGGGGCACATCAAGTTTTTGGTGCCGCTACCGGGGACTTGACATTGTTAAATATCTTTAGTAGTTTATTTACATTGCGTTATTATAGTTGTAGCTAAAGTTAGATTTTTGTGTGATTGACAGATACTCTGAAAAGCAAAAAAGAAAAATACGAAGCTTCTGAAGTTACGTCTGGAAGTGTTTGTGAGTTTTAGTTTTGCCTTGATTTTTGCATTTAATTCTAACTTTATTTTCTTTTTATAGTTAAAATAATTTAGAAGTAGTTAATTTAGTTTGTATTTATTTCATAAATTTTCAAAAAGAAAAAAAATCGTCGTTAGTATAACGTATGACCAATAGATCGACCCATTTTAATCCTAACACTGAGATAGTCAAGTACGATCCTGAGATCAAAAAGACTCTCCGTCGTTTACGTCGAGCTATTGAAGAGTATCATCGTCAGTCAGAGGAAGGCACCAGCCAAATCATTGAAGAAGGCGAGATGGGTGACCAAAGAGCCAACCAACCAAGGGCACTGGAGACATCACTGAAAGGATACTACGCGCTAGATGAAAGGATACTACGCACTAGATGCATATGATTCTTATGCTGATTTTCTAGAAGAAGAAGGTGCGAAGCACTTTGAAATCAAGACAAGTGTTATTAATATGCTGCCTAAATTTTCTGGACTTAGAATTGAGGACCCATACCAACACATAAATGATTTCTTAGAGGTAGCCTCTACTGTTAGGTATGATAATTTGTTTAAGAATGACATGCGAGTGTGATTATTTCCTTGGTCGTTGAGGGAAATAACCAAGAGATGGTATATTAAATTGGCTAAAACAACTAAAATTGATTAGGAAACCCTTAAAAAAGAATTCATAGAAAAAAATTATCCCATAGGAAAGACCTCAGAAGCACAAGATACAATTAAAAGATTTAGAGAGTTGCCTGGTGATCAGTTTCATGATGCTTGAGAGAGATATAATGAAATCTTGTATAAGTGTCCCCACCATAGGTTCTCTGAATGGGATAGAGCTAAGAATTTTTACATGGGACTTGGAGATGCACATAAGACTTTAATAGACGCGTCAACACAATGTCAATTTACCTTGAAGCCGACAAAAGAACTCTTAGAGATGTTTGACAAGATTAGTGAGAATACAATTCAATATGAATCTGAGTTGAGGTTTAGAGGTGGACAAGATAGAAGATCTGAGAAAGCTTATGTTGTGAATCATGATGATGTGAGAGATTCAGTGGCATTGATAGGAGAGAGATTAGAAAGAATTGACAAGTTTCTTTAGCGAAGTCATTCCCCTCCTAGAGAAATGTTAGAAGTAGAAACTGAGTATTCTTAAAATGAGTGTCAGGACATAATGGTTGCCGATGCTAACGCATCGTGGAACTATTAAAATAATGCTCCTTTCACTAATTCAAACACCTCAAATGCTAGAAATCACCCACTTTTGTCCTATAAATCTACAAATGTGGAGAACCCACCACAAAGGTTCTAACAAGGACAATCGGCTAATCCACAACCAAGGTTCACTGAGAGACAACAGTCATATAATTCACAGTCAAGGTTCCAACAGAGTCAACAATCATTCAACTCCCAACTAACAATCATGGCTCGAAATCCTCAGTCAAATTACCAACCCAGACAGACATTCAATAATTCTCAAGCTCTCCAGCTATTCAATAATAATCAGGTTATCCAACCATATAATTATCAAACTTAGCCTAAAGGAAACCAAACCCAAGGATTCAATCTAAATCGAGTTTACCATCCATACCCTAAAAACCATCTCAAACATCAAAATCCAACTTCAAATCCACCACCAAGACCACCTGGCTTTGAAGAAAAGGTGATGAGTGCCCTAAGGGAGTTTAAAAATCAATTTAATAATTCTTAGAAGACCATCCAAAAACTGAACTCTCAATCCCAATTCATTGCTCAAATGGGACCCCAAATAGTATAACTAGCGAATGATATGGATAGGATAAAAAGAATATTGCCTAGTCAGCCGGTGGCTAACCCAAAGCTGCAACAAGCACTGGAGTTTGGATCCTTTGTTGAGACTTGTTATGAGACAGTCCAAGCGGTCACAATTTTGAGAAGTGGAAAAGAAATGGATAGTAAGGTTGAGGAGCAACATGAGGAGAGGCTGAAGAAACAAAAGGCCAAAGAAGTTCAAAGAAAGAAGAAGAAGAAGCTCAGAAGAAAGAGGCTGAGAAAGTTCAGAGAGATCAACTTTAAGTGGAGGAAGATGAAGAGCCAGAAAGGGCACCATATGAGGAGGAAACACCATTCCCTCAACGTCTTAGAGAGCCGACCAAAAATGGTAAGAATAAAGAGTCAGACATGTTGGAGACATTTCGACAAGTCAAGATTAATCTACCTCTTTTAGACATTATAGACCAAATACCACCCTATGCCAAGTTCTTCAAGGACCTCTGTATACAAAAGCAAAAAAATAAAGTGAAGACTCCAAAGAAAATCGTATTGACTGAACAAGTGAGTTCATTGCTTTTAAGTAATATACCACCTAAGAGGAAAGATCCTGGTGCTCCCACTATTCCATGTGTCATTGGTGACCAGGAAATTGGTAGAGCTCTTCTTGATCTGGGTGCGAGTGTTAACTTACTACCATATTCAGTTTATCAACAACTAGGGTTGGGAGAGCTCAGTCCTACTTCAGTGGAGCTCCAATTTGTAGACAGGTCAATCAAGCAAGCGAGGGGAGTTCTGGAAGATGTCATCGTTCAAGTGGACATAGTCTACTTCCCAGTGTATTTCATAATTTTTGATATAGAACTTGTTCAAGACTTGAAGAAACATATCCCAGTGATATTAGGAAGACCGTTCTTGGCCACAACCAATGCGCATATCGATTGTAGGACAGGGGCGATGGATCTATCTTTCGGGAATATGAAGGTGAGGATGAATGTTTTTAATACAGGTCATCAAATCACAACAGCGGTCAAGTGCTTTAATGTAGAAGAAGTCAATAAGACTTGAAAAGAACTGGTACCTCAGAGTCGAGCAAGAAATGACCTGGATGCTGTGATTGAAAGGTCAAATACAAAGTTTGACACGTGGGAGGATCAACACCGCTTTAATTTAGAAGTAATCACTGCATTTGAAAGAGCTCTAGGTTTGCAACCAGGGGATGAGCCAAGAGATTTGCCTGAATCTCCATTTGTGTCACCAGCGGCATTGGTGCTCGATAACTCACTTTATAAGATTGGGTTGTATGACATCACTGAAGGTTGAGAGAAGATCTTAGTGATGAATAAACAAGATGTGGAGGCCATTAGAGATGATCAATTATCACGCACTTTTAGAGAACCTACTAAGGATGACCCCCTCTCTTAAGGTAACCTTTCTAGATGAATATTAGAAAAGCTATATGTGTGGGAAGATCCGCAATTAAGAGATAAGTGTGAGGGGATACGGAGTTGTGCTTATAAGGATGCTCAAAGCTATATAACTCAAACAAGAGTACATCATGCTAAGCATGTTCGTCTTAAGTTCTTTGAGCTCGGCCGAATGGGACGGCGGTGTAATTCAAGACTGAAATTGTTTCTAGGTAAGATTCGGTTAAGATGGGATGAACCATTTATAGTTAAATCAGTTTACCCCCATGGAGATGTAGGTTTTGGTAATAAGAGGTTAAAAAGGTGTGGTTAGCGATTGAAGATATATGAGGAAATTGATCCGGGACCGGAATGTATGGCATCTGTTAGTTTAATGGAGAGTGATGAATTGGTGAAGGGAACATTACATAAGGTGTTGAAGAAGGATCTGTTGGACACATTGCCTATACATGGGGTGAAGTTAGAACGTGACAGATGAGGTACTTTATATGGTGATTATTATTCTATATTTGATGTCATGGATAATACTAATTTTCTACTGGTGAAAACACAGAGAGAGTCGCCTTCTATATTTTGTCATATGATTAGGGGAAGTATTGCAGAAAGGAAGAGTATTGGATAACCCTTTAAGGAGCTGTCATGCCAACAACGTTAAATATTGGTCCTAGGCTGTGAAAGTTAGTTTCTAAATTAGGTTTGTAGACTAGTAGGTCATTTAATTTACTCAATTTTCAAATTCTTAGAATTGTAGTCCATTAAGGCTGAATCTTTGCTGATTTTATTTTAATTTTGTAGGATTATAGGCCCTTAAGGCCACATCATGTTTATTTATTTAAAAATAAATAAATAAAATTCATTCCTTGTGCTATATTGAGTAATGATTTTTGGAAAGCGATGATGAATTTCTTCTTTCCTTGCTATGATATTGGGTATTTGTGCTTTGAATATTTCTACAGGTAGCTCGATTCAAGTTTGGGGGGGGGGGGGGGGGGGGGGGGGGGGAGAACGGACATGAAGAGAGGAAATTCCAGAACTGCGCTTCAATGATAACTATATTCTCTTTCATGAGTATGATGGTGAACATGAGGACATGGTTTAATTTAAGTTTGGGGGGGAAGGAATAGTTGGTTGTATAGTTAGTATAGGGAATGATTGAAAAAGAATTTTGAAAAAAATAACTTTTTGAATAAATTCTTTATATTTACGCATGAGTGTTTTGCATTACAAGTTGATTAAGTTTGTGTTTATGATGCATGAGTAATATGTGATGTTATATTCCTGTTCATGAGAGTAATGATTAGATTGAGTTAGTGAAGTGATGTGGTTTTACATAGGTGAATGAATTAGTGAAATTGAAACCGAAAAGGACGATCATGACCTATAAGTATAAACACACATTCTCTATGGGAAAATATTTAATCTTTGACTATGTAGTTGAAAAAATAATTTTGCCACAATAAAATGGGAGAAGGGGAGATGTTCTGGTTAAAATGAAGAAAGTTGAAAATATATTGTGAAAAATAAAATGCAAAAAATAGTTCTTCGATCTGAGTAACCGGGCCTTGGTATCACCAATATCATTGTTAGCGTAAAAAGAGGAGAAAAATAATGAGCAAAAATCCCAATAAAGAAGCTAGGCCCCAGTTGGTCGAGACTAAAAATTTTTGCTGGAAAGTCCGGAGCTTAGAAAGACAAAAAGGGATGGAAAGTGAAATATGAAAATATGAGTTTTTATGAAAATGGCAAAATTTGATCAATGAAATAGGAGAAGAGAAATTGAAATACCATGGTAGAATGTTCACAAAAACACGGAAGGTTACCTGGACTGGAAGTAGAGAGTAACGAAGTCATTCACTTTAGTGGGAACCACTCATGACACAAAGCTAGAGACAGTTATTGTTCGGTAGTAAGTGGAAATATTTGCATCTATATTGTCTTATGCATTGTATCATGACTTGGTTAATGCGTGTGTGAACTCATGATGGCGTTATTATGAAGAATGGAAAAGTTATGGGTAATATTTCTAACTCTCATGAGACTTCACTCGTCCACTAGGGGTAATCTAGGGGTTTAAAAGGCTTATTACACGTGCTAAGTGTAATCGTCGACCCTCACGAAAGCAAGGGATTATGTTAGATTAGTTAGAATAGTTAGATTAAAAATCATCACAGGAAAGGCTTCTCTGAGCTCATTGCTAAGGGACTAGCAATATGTAAGTTTGGGGGTGTGATAAGTGTCACATGCTAGACATTTTATCCCCTTAACTCATTATAGTTACGTCTTTTCATTTTATTATTCGGTGATTTTATGTTGTTTGTGTGTTTAAGAATGTTTCAGGAGCTTAATGAAAAAATAGAGCTAACTTTGGTGAATTAACCAAGTGCACATTCATTTATATTCAAAAGGAGAGTCAAAGAGGTGTTTCCGACACAAAAATGGTTCCCAGAGGACAAAAACGGCATTTTTTGAAGCCGTCACCTAAAGCAAAAAGTCTCGTGGAATCAAGATGATCATTTTGGCACAGTTGCGGAGAAAAGTGGTTTTCATGAAGAAACTACGCTCAAGCCTACACCTACAGAAGCAAAAAGTGGTCAGAAAGTAAATTTCTATGCTCAAGGCTACGCTAAGGACATACGCCTAATGCTTAGGTGCGACAGGAATTGTCTAAATTTTGCTGTAATGTCCGATATGTCCCCGTTTTGATTTTATGATACATCCATGACTCTTATTCCTCAAAGTATGTGCAAAACACATATTATTTATCAAAGAGAAAGGTTTGGATTGATTGATGGTGAAATGACCAAAAAGGGCGAACTTAGGGTTTGCCTCCACCTTTGTCTATAAATACAAGGCTTCACATCAATTCAAGGGGTTCGTTGAGAGAGTTCTTTCACGTTTACATTCAGAATTGCTGCTACCGTCAAGGTGCAAAAATTTCATTCAGAAGGAGGAGCCATTCAAGACCTAGAGATCCAAGAAGGAAGATTATGCAAGGCAATTCTACATTAAAGATTCAGTTCCCCTCATCCATGATCAACTAACTCGGTATCTAGGATTTTCTAGCAAAACCCTAGCCAAGTAATGTAGTTCTTATTTGTTTTCAATTGTAACGAGGGGAAACTGTGACCAAACTGTGATGATTGTAGTAGATGAGAAACCGTTTTTATTCTTGATACAAAATTCTATATTTGTTCCAAATTCTTATCTTATATGGAATGAATATTTTATATTATACAATCATGATTATTCACTATGGGCTGGAACTCAGATGCTTAATTTATTATTTTCTACACAATGGTGATAATAAAACTTGAAACCCTAGGTTAACACAGGCCATGCCTTGGCGAGTTGATATAGACATGCTTTAGTTTATTTTCATGCATTAGGAGTAGATTAGAGTAATTTAATTGGCATGTACTAGTCAGTTCAGTCATGAGATGGGTTGTTGCAATTCGGTTGATGGTATTCATTTTTGGGGTCGTATTTAGCTATTTGCGGTACTACCTGATTCACAGTTTATGGATCGCCCTCTTGTAATTGTTACATTGATAGAACTATGTTATGCGGTTAGTGGTGGAGTAATGAAAACCCTAGTTTCTCCCTCTCTTTAATCACAAACCAATTTACTATGCTTTCTAGAATAATTTAGTTAATTTAGATAAATTGGTCTTCGATCACCAAAACAAACAACTTTTTAGAAATATAACTCATTGTTTTTGAACTGTTAAAATGAACAATCTTAGTCTCTGTGGGATCGATATCACTTACTCAAGCTATTGCTATTCTATAATTGATACGTGCGTTTGCGTAAGGTAAAACCTAGCGTCCTTAAGGTGTTGTTTTTAACCATATATTTTGTACACACCTGGGGCACACCACGAAGCTAATGGCACAAACAAGCAAAATTATCCAGAGATTTTTACACGTTATCTAATGCCATACAACGCCATCTGAAAACCACAAGATCTCGGGAACTTAAGATGAGAACTCGGGCCAATTCACGACATCTCGGGCTTGCCCACTGCAAGTTTTGAAGACGTATTATTATGATATGTTTATGACTCATATTTGCTTAAGGACGTGTCTAAGGGTTAATATTGGTATATTGGTCAATATTTGGAGACTTTATGGTCAAAAGTCGAAGTTTTGGAGGAAAAAGAATCCAAACCCTAATTGGAGACTCTTCTCTATATATATATGAGTTAAACTTGAGAGAAGAGGGGTGGTTGTCACATTGTGATTTTTGGGCTCTGTAATTCTTTCATATATTAGATTCATTTATAGATAGAGAGAGAAAGAGATAGGTTGATCATTCTATATCAAGGTTCTCTCTTGTTTTTTGTGGTTATTCAATCGTGCTTCTACACTCGAGATCTTTATGCATAATTGAAGGCTCTGATTGTTGAAAAATCATCACACCACTTTGTCCAACATGTTTGCATCAATTTATTGAGAAGCGAAGCCGTCGGAACACGAAGATCGGAACGAGAAGCTTTGTGGTAAATTGATTCGTTGAGAAGTAGAGTTGTTAGAGTACGGAGATCGGAGAGAGAGCTTCATAGAGCGCGAGTGAATCAAGACTTTAATATGTCGAGTGAAAAATGGCAAATAAGAGTTATTGTAAATCCTAACTTCATAGAGTCTGTACAAATTCTTTGATTTATAGTGTATCGATATCGAGGATATCCGTGGTTTTTTACTTGGAATGTTTTCAAGCTTTTTTCACGTAAAAATATTATGTGTCGTATCTTGTTTTATTTGCTGCACTTGTATTGATCTTTGCATGATTTGACTTACTAATGAATTGGATTAATATTGACTATTTTGTAATTAATTTTTAATTTGTCATTAAATCCATAAAAAAACCTATTCACCCCCTCTAGGCTTATTCCACTATCTCCTAGGTAATTTCAATTGGTATCAAAGAGTGGTGGGACCCAATTTAGGTTAACGACCTAGGGCAAGATCTTGAACTTAGGAGATGGACGTACCTCATGAAGGAGGTTCCGTAACTAGGTCTCCTTTATTTGATGACTCAAATTACACTTATTGGAAAAATAGAATGAGAGCGTTCTTGAAAGCTATAGATGAGGGAACTTGGGTTGCCATAGTGGTAGGATTCTCACCTCTCACTGTAATAGATGAGACTACTAATAAATATAAAATAAAACCATCAAGTGAGTGGTCTACTACTGAATTAAATAGTGCTAATTGGGACTCCAAAGCTTTATGTGCTATATTTAATGTTGTGACCGTGAATGAATTTAGAAGAATTTTCACGTGTGAAATTGCCAAAGAAGCTTGAGATATTTTCCAAGTTACTCATGAAGGGACTTCAATAGTTAAACAATCGAAACTCCAATTGCTAAATTCGTAATTTGAACAGCTTAAGATGGAAGAGAATGAAGTCTATGCTAACTTTGAGACTAGACTAACTAACATAGTAACTAGTTGTTACAATCTAGGTGAGCCTATTCCTGAAATTACCATAGTGAAAAAAATTCTTAGGTCTCTACCTGAACGATTTCATTCTAAGGTTACTTTCATCTCCAAAATAATGAACTTTAAGAGAATCTCTTAGTAGAAATTATTGGTTAAATTTCGTAGTATTGACAAAGAAAGACAATCTTTAAGAGAAAAATTAACCAATACTTCCCTAACCCTAAATCTACTACAGACGTTAAAGTGTCTAAAAAATTGACCGAGTCTGAGCAAGAAAGGAATCAGGCTTCGAAAAGTGTAAATGATCTCAATAAGGAATTAAGCACCCTAAGATTATAATTTAGTGAGAAATCTACAAAGAATGAGGATTCAAAAAAATATTTGAAGATACTAACTCAACTATTCATAAATGGTCTAATGATACTCTTAAGCTTAATCATATGTTGAGTATGAAAAAATCTGTAGGAAATACAAAGGGGCTAGGGTTCAATGGAGCAACCCGTAATTCAAGCATCGTTCCCAAAAACAACCTTTGTAAAAGTTTCCCAAGTAGCATCTAGTTCCACTGAAGTTAATTCTGATATAAGAATCATTCCTCCTGTTAAAAATCCATTTTCTCGTCCTTATGTCAGAAAACCTGTTGAGTATAAGCCTCATTTTACCTCTAAGTATCATAAGGGTTCAAATAATAGTTTTCAAAGGTTTATTCCTGTATGATGGTTATGTTTTGTGATAATACAAGTGCGATAAATATTTCTAAAAATCCTGTTCAACACTCTAGGACAAAGCATATAAATATTCGACATCATTTTATTCGGGATCTTGTTGAAGATGGTATAGTGTCTCTAGAGTTTATATCCACAGATTCTTAGTTGGCAGACATCTCTATGAAATCATTAGATTTTCAAAAACATGTAAGTCTTAGGAAATCTATTGGCATGCTTTCTTTAGAATAGATGTCTTCATATGTATCATTCTAGGAATACATGACATTATTTTTTCCTAGAATTGATACTGACATGCAGTTTTCATTTTGATTTTATTATTATGCATGCATCATATTTTTTTCCTTATTATGATTAGGATTGTTCATGTATACATTATGACAAAAATAACAAAAAATCATAAAATAAAATTTTTGGAATGTTGAGCATGGCTAAGAGTACAAAGAGTTGTCATATTTCGCTTTATTCTCATATTTACTTGTCTTTTTATACTTATGGGAATTGGAGGTGTTAGCCTGACATGAGGATTTGAGTTGTCACTTGGCATGTTTAAATATTATGTTTTAAACTTATTAACCTTGGGCGCTTGTTTTGCTTTGAATGTGATTGTAATACATACTGAGTCTTTGAGTTTTTCTCGCCTAGTCCTTCTGTTGAGTAACCGGGTCTCTTGCCTCAGTAAGCAGTGAATATTTGTGTCAAAAGGCTGAAGTGATTATCTCAATTTTTCAACCCGAGTAACCGGACCTCTTGCCACAAAGCACTAAGTGTTTGCGTAAAAAGTAGAGAGAGGAAATAATTTATAAAATAAATAAAATCGAGCCTAGTTGATTTGGATTATTAAGTCTGAGGGGTGCTTTATCACTTAATGCCCAATAGAACTATCTAGTTCGGGAGTCATTGACCCAAAGTCCGTTATGAATCACTAGAAAGTTCGAGGAAAAATGAAAATAAAATATCCTTATTCGAATTCCTTTCTGCCAATCTTATTTTGATGTATACTACAATGTCTATATTAATTAGCAATAAGGTTAAAGTTCGAGATTTGACTTCTAGCTTGGGATTCTGGACTTATTTATTATTAAGGTTAGTGAGGAGATTATAAGAATTAGTGTGTATTGTACTCATCTTACCTGTATGCTTGTGCCTGAGTATTTATATATATACCGATACTAGGTAAAAACTTGACTTGTGACTTTTTGTGTCTACAAGGTATTTATGTTGATTTCTTTCACTACCGTAGGTATGATGGCTAAGTCAATTTTGAGAATGATTGTGTTAAGTGATTAGCTTATTGTCTCTATTGTCTTGCTCACAGGTTTCTAAAATAACAATTTATTTTTGAGTTCATTCATGACAGTTTATGCATTCTGCATTCATGCATTAGTATTAGGGTCATGCATTGTAGATATTTTTATTACCCTAGAATCTGGATATAATATTTTAAAGTCCTAGATCTTCATAATTTGTTTTTGGCTTAGATTCTCTAGTCTCCATGCTTATTGTTCCCTATGATTACACCTTGTGTCTTTTCCTACATCTCTTTAGACTGTTTATATTATTCTCTCTTTACTTGGCACTTCAGTGGCAAAAAGTGGGAGAAATAGTTTGTAAAGGGGAAAAATTGTTTTATTCAAGGGGAAATAGTTTAGATCATTATACTTAATGTTGTTGTTGTTCTTATTATTATGATCATTAAATATTGATTATGCTTACTATTTTGTTTTTCACACTTGCTTTTCACGGTATGTTGTCAGTGTTGTGGTTGAAAGATTGATAAATTGTCATGAGATCAAAGTAATAATCTATGTCTATGTTTGTGTGTGTGTGTTTATAGGTATAGATGTTATTTTATTTTTCTTGGGTATATCTTTGTAAAACATGATTTTGTCTTAGATATGTCAAGGGAAAGATTGTAAGAACATTTGTGTGTAATGACATGTTCTAATCAATAACCATGTTGAGTGTTGTGAGCTTGAGTAGAGTTAGGAAAGTTGGCATGACCAAGCAAAGGATATTAATGAGTCTTTAACAAGCTTCTTCAATCACAAATCAAGTATAAAGTGATCAAAAATACAAGAGAAGTGAAGTTGAGTTGATTGGAAGCAACAATGAAAAGAAATAACAAAAATGGAAATTTTTGTAGTGTACGAGATTTCGAATAAAAAGTCTGAGAACTTGACTTTTCCCGAGAACTCGTAAAAATGTCGAGAACTCGAACTGCCTGAAATTGGCACCTTGGTGAAGCTAATGGCACAAACAAGCAAAACGATCTAGAGATTTTGACATGCTATCCAACGCCATCTGAAGACATGAGATCTCGGGAATTTAATACGAGAAGTCAAACCCAAGAACTCGGGCCAATTCACGACATCTCGGGCTCACCAACTGCAGTTTTTGAAGACGTATTATTTTGATATGTTTATGGCTCCTATTTACTTAAGGACGTGTCTAAGAGTTAATATTGGTATATTGGTCAATATTTGGAAACTTTATGGTCAAAAGATGAAGTCTTGGAGGAAAAAAAAAATCTAAACCCTAATTAGAGACTCTTCTATCTCTATATATGAGTTAAACTTAAGATAAGGTGGGTGGTTCTTACATTGTGATTTTTGGGCTCTGCAATTTTGTCATATATCAGATTCGTTCGCAGAGAGAGAAGAAAAAGATAGCTTGATCATTCTATATCAAGGTTCTCTTTTGTTTTTGGTGGTTATTCAATCGTGTTTCGACACTTGAGATCTTTACGCACAATTGAATGATCTGGTTGCTGAAAAATCATCTACCACCTTGTGCAACGTGTTTGCATTGATCCGTTGAGAAGCGGAGCCATCAGAATACTGAGATCGGAGCGAGAAGTTTCGTGGTAAATTAAATCGTTGAGAAGCGGAGCCATCATAGTACGGAGATCGGAGCGAGAGCTTAGTGTAGCGCGTTAAAATAAAAACTTTCAAACATCGAGTGAAAAACGGCAAATCAAAGTTATTATATGTCCTAACTTCATAGAGTCTGTACAAATTATTTGATTCATAGTGCATCGATACCAAGGGTATCCGTGGGTTTTTACCTAAATTTTTTCCAAAAAGTTTTCACATAAAAATATCGTGTGTCATCTCTTGCTTTAGTTTCGGCATTTATATTGATCTTTGTATGATTTTGGCTTGCTAACGAATTGGATTAATTTGACTATTCCGCAATTAATTTTTAATTTGTCATTAAATCCATAAAAACCTTATTCACCCCCCTCTAGGCTTATTCCACCGTCTCCTAGGTAATTTCAACTGCCATAGCCATTCCAAAATTGCTTCGTAGCTAATTTATATTTTCATTAATAACAAGACACACAGAAAATAAAATAAAATACAATTAGCAAATGCAAAGGTATAGTTGCCTCTATAATGCTTTTGTAGCTTCATTGTTATATGGACATAAAATCCTATATGGTTTTCAGATTTTTAACAAATACCCCTTAAGGTATCATATTGCCCCCTCTATTTTAAAATCTTACACAGACCCCCTTTCAGTATCAAAATAACGTATAGGGGACTCCGTGCAATCTATAAAAAGTGCAGGGAGACAAATGGCACCTAAGGGGGTGGGGGGTGTATGTTAAGGTTTTGAAACCATAGAGGGTTTTATGTTAATAGCCCTTGTTATATATCCCCACAAAAATCAAAAGCATTATTAGTGAAATGAAAATAACTAGGACTACTAACATAAAATCCCATTTAAGATTTTAACAAACACCCCCCTAAAGTGTTTGAACCGTTGAGAAGCGGAGCCGTCAGAGTACGAAGATCGAAGAGAGAGCTTCGTGGAGCGCGATAAAATCAAAACTTTCAAACATCGAGTGAAAAACTGCAAATCAGAGTTATTATAACTCCTAACTTCATAGAGTCTGTACAAATTCTTTGATTCATAATGCATCGATACCGAGGGTATCCGTGGTTTTTTACCTAAATGTTTTCCAAGATTTTTTCACGTAAAAATATCATGTGTCATCTCTTACTTTAGTTTCGGCACTTATATTGATCTTTGTATGATTTTGGCTTGCTAACGAATTGGATTAATATTGACTATTCCGCAATTAATTTTTAATTTGTCATTAAATTCATAAAAATCTTATTCATCCCCCTCTAGGCTTATGCCCAAAATACCCTTCAATGGATTTGAGTTAAGTTATTGAAACCTATACATATATTTATTGAGGAAACTCTCCTTACCCATATTATATCATTTTCCCCAACATTAGAAAACCTTATTAAAATATGTTGCAATAGTAAACCCACTGTATATTTGTTTTTCTCTATCTCACTACATAGCGACATTTATAGTACAACTTCCCAAAGTTACCATTGTCCTATTGAGT
The DNA here is from genome assembly GCA_963922005.1 of Cornus suecica. Lineage (NCBI taxonomy): Eukaryota > Viridiplantae > Streptophyta > Magnoliopsida > Cornales > Cornaceae > Cornus > Cornus suecica. Next base: position 20,340,513 of record OY998241.1, read on the forward strand.
TGTCACCAAGATCACAACTACTTTGCTACAATCACATACAACATTTTCATACTTCAGATCATTAGCACCATTGCATTGTTTGCTTCTACTGCTAGACATGGTGATGATGATAAGTACCAAAACTCCTGATAAAGTACTTTTACAAAATTTTAAACATTAATCAAGATATGGAGTAAGATATATAAATTGAATAAGAATAAGTGGAGTGAGAAAGACAAAAACATTCAAACATTAATGAAGATATGTAGTGAGATAGAGAAAGAAAAATGCCAAGTGGGTTTATTGTTGCAACACGATTTCAATTGGGTTTCCTAATGTTGGGGAAGAAAATATAATAGGGGAGGGGTAGTTTCGTCAATAAATATGTGTATAGACTTTAACAACTCAACTAAAATCCATTCAGGGGTATTTTGAGTATAAAATATTGACTTAAAGGTCACAAGATGCACATGTGACCTATTTACTGATGTCATTGACAGATTGGTGATGAAATGGGGGCTCTGTGTTACCCGAAAAAGTATAGGGGGCCCTGTGTAACCCGAAAAAAGTGCAAGGGGCCAAATGACACATCGGGGGGGTTATCTACACATTTCTGAAATCATAGGGGTGTATTTCGTCATTCACCCATTTATAAATATAAGCAAGAATATTATAGTAATAAATAAATAAATATATATATATATATATATATATATATATATATATATATATATATATATATATATATATATTAAAAAAATATTCGGTTTGGTTCTACAGGATAAAGGACCGGAACCAAACCTAAAATTTCGGTTTTTTAGTATTTGGAACCGGAATTGAAACCGAACCACTTTGAAACCGAACCGAATCATTAGTTCCGGTTCTTCGGTTCCTTCGGTTTTTTTCACACCCCTGCAGGTAGCCTCCTCGAGTTCAATCTTTCATTTCTCCAAGCTATCCAATCCCTAAAAAGTTAAAGGTGAAAAACCAAATTAATACTCTGTATATCACACCATTAGCATTGGTTGAAAAAACAAAATAAAAAAAAACAAAAATAAATAGAAGAGAAACTATTCAACAAACTTTAAATAGTAGCCATCCTTAAGCCTTTGAATAATCCAAATGTGCTTTTCCATGTTTATAATATTCTTACAGGCTTCAAAATATTCCAAATTTCCAGGAACCAGTCTTCTTTTGGCATCAACAGTCACTTTTACATTAAACTCTCCAGATTCTATATAAATTTTGTATTCAGAAAAGCACTTGGATGCACTTAAAAAAGACAAGTTTAGGATGAAGGTTGTTACAGTCACCCATCACATTAAACAAATGCTAAGATTAAATCTAATTTTCTATAACAACATTTCGTGTCAGATTAGTGGGATGATGATTGGCTCATGTAAATGGTCATTTCCTCTTTCTTATCTATAGATTTTTTATACTACTCCTTGATGCAGGTACTGATAAACGATAATTTCACCAGTACTGGCGAGGAATCAAGAAAAATCCCGCTTGCAAAATCCAAACAATCGAAGAGAAACAAAAGATAAAAACATGACAGCCTAATAGAAATATTTTTTTGTTAATATTAGAAATAAATCTGTACCTGTACACTGAATCATCGTGGTGATCTTTGCACTGTCGCGTGTCTATGAGTGATGTGCCTGACAGGTTTAGTGCCTCCAAAGACTCCAAAGCCTCAAGACCCTCAATCTCACGCAAGTTCTCGCAGTAACGCAAATCCAAATACTTCAACGATTTCAATTTGTGAAGTTCTTGAATCTTATAAAGTCCAAGACAATTAGTAACACACAAGACTTCCAGCTTCTTTAAGTTTGACAACAAGTTTCCAACGTTAGCTACCATATCACACGCATCAATGTCCAATATTGTCAACGACAATAGTTTTCCAAGCCCTTCAACACTTTCCAGCCTATTGCACCTATAGAGTGTCAGTTCCAACAAATTTTCCAAATTTGACAAATCCGGTAATTCTTTCAATGAACCACAATGGGCAAGAGACAAATCAACTAGACTTGAGGGTAATGCCGATATCCATTCAAGATCTTTACAGAATTGCACGTTGAGAATCTTCAGCCGAGAACAGACACCAATCTCTTCGGGTAGGGTTTTAAGTTTGACAGAATCTAAGGTCAAAGTCTCCAACTTGGATAGTAACCCAAACTCTCTAGGAATCACCGAATCCCCACAGCCTCCAGCAAGGTTTAATTCCTCTAGATTAACCAGATTTGTAAGGTTAGGAGTAGAAGCAACATACAGAACCCTTAAAGATGAGGGAAGCTCTGGCAGTAATTGAAGCTTTGTGCAGTAACCTAAGTTAAGGGTTTGGAGACGAGAGAGCTTGCACATGCCTGTTGGCAGGCTTTTAATTTTGGTACCATGAAAGCTCAAAAATTCAAGAGATGATAGTCTCCCCATTTTATTTGGAATGTCACCGCTCAAATCTTTAGAGGATGTGAAATCAATTACTTCTAGCTTCTCTAACATCCAAATTTCAGGAGGAAGCTTCTTTATGCCAGCATAAGAAATGTCAAGAACTTTAAGATTCTTCAAATTGCCAATGGATGGGTCAATTTCAATCAAACTTCCACAGCGTCTAAGAATCAGTTTCTCTAAAGCTGTAAAGGATGAAAAGTCTGGAGTTTTCCTTAAAGCACAATCAGTCAGTTGTAGAACTTTCAATTTATTTGCCATCTGTCAATAGATATATAAACATAATAAGTTTCATTTTGAATAAGTCTAAGCGCCAAATAAAGAGCAGGAAAGAAAGATAAAAATGAGGTAGAGATATTCTGCAAGACCTTCATATGATTCCAACCCTCCCAGTCTTCTGTGATGCCACTATTTGAGAGATCAAGAATAACTAGATTCTTCGTACAAAAATTGGTTGGTTTAAAACAGGGAGGGCACCCACGCCAAGTAAGCCATCTTAACTCAGACAGAAGACGGTCAAAATCTCCCGAAAGTTCCACTCCATCCACTCGAAGATACCTTAGACGAAATAATTTTTTGAACTCCTTTCTTGTATAGCGAGGCTTGTTTTGAGACTCTAATTCAAAGCAAAGACTTAGGGCCTCAACCTTATCCGTTCCCTGCAATGAAATGAAGTATGTGAACTTAAGGGATGAGATCTGCAGCCAAATATGTTTTACCTAAAAAGGGTATAAATTAAATCCAATGCACTCAGATATTACCATTCGTGCCTCCAATATGTGTACGGCCTCCTCATGATTCCACAACCTACTACGCCGTCCCAGAATCCTTTCTTTGCAGACGATTTTCCTACCAAGGGCTTTCAGCTGATCATGCATCGTCAACTCATTAGCATCTCCCATTTTCACAAGAGACCTCAGAGACAAGACGCTGAATCCTGTGATTGGATGATATTCACAATCATCCCACATGTAAAACACAGTTTCTGTATCCATCCCAGAGAAAAGACATGCAGTATCAAGAAATATCTGTTGTTGGCCATCACTCAAAGAAACATAGCTTATTCTCAGCTTTTTTTCTACTTCATCATGTGGTAGTTTCTCCAACATTGCCTGTGTATCTTTCCACACCTCAAACTGCTTCTCATGTAGAAATGAACCTACGACCTTAAGAGCTAAAGGAAGCCCTGCAGCGGTCGATGCAATCTCTCTAGCTATACTGACATATTCTTCTGGAGGAAACTCCCTTGTAAAGGCGTGCATGTTGAAAAGTTGAAGAGACTGTGCAAAATTCATAAATGGAGGTTCGTAAGTCGCACTCACCTTAAGACATTTTAGAACATGTTTGTCTCTAGTTGTAACTATGATCCTACTTCCTGCACCAAGCCAATCACATTTTTCAATGAGATAATTAAATTCTTTATTTTCATCCATATCATCAAGGACAATGAGAACTTTCTTTTCTAACAATCTTTGCCGAATCGTGTTGATTGCTGTATCAGCATCCTTAATTTCATAGTTGGATATTAGAGTATCATTGAGAAGTTTATTTAGCAAACAAACAACTCCCTGATGTTGCACCGTTTCTCGAACATTTTCAAGAAAGCAACTACAGTCAAATCCATGTAATAGTTGGTTGAAGACGACTTTCGCTATAGTGGTCTTGCCAATACCGCACATGCCATGGATACCAACAATAGGTACATCATTTGCGACCACCTCTAATAGTCTCCTTATCTCGTTTTCGTGGTGATAGATTTCAACCCATTTATGAGGTAGAACCTGGGAATTCTTGTTCAATACCCGCAACATTTCGGGAACAATTTTGTTCATTATTAGTTTTCCTTGATGCCTGATTGATGTCAAAATAGAACAAATAATTAGTGCCTAGAAGGAAAAAATAAGTAAACAGTAACAGAAAAAACTCATAATATCTACTACTTTTTTTATTATATATATATATATATATATATCTTTTTTGTCTATTTTTTCTAAGGGAAAACTACATAAAAAGGGAGTTAGGATGGTAATGAGTTTATGAAAGTAGAAATTGCACGACAATTATAAGAATAAAAATTAGACAAATTAATATCTACAAGCATGTCAGAAGGTAGGTGTCCATAGTGTTTCAGTCTTGCTCCAGATAAACCCTTTGCAGTTTCGTTAGAATTACAAAATTATTAGGTTTTATTGTTAAGGTCAATACTGTCCTTTCTCAATTTCTTTGTTATGGCTTACTGTTGTTATGTGTCGTATTGGGCTTGGTTTTTTAACAATTAATATAGGGTGAATGGCGCAAAACCCTCCTATGGTTTGAAAAACGTGCAGAAAACCCCCTCAACTTCGTTTTGTGTAGATAAGTCCAACTAGTTTTTCAAAAGTGTGCACTTTGACTCCTTGTAACACTGTTACGTTCACATTTTTTGTCAAAATTTTGGCATGTGACATCCACATGCTACATTTTTCTCTAAATGCCGAAAAGGCCCTTACTCAATTACCAAATTATCCCTCTTCTAAATAATGATACATAAGTGTATGTTTACCCTAAATCCATGGAAAGCTTCTTTCTCATCTGACTTCTCTTCACCATTTTTGTTTGCTTGCTCATGAGACATTTCTCTCTCTGCCCTTCTCTCTTTTTACAGATTGGGTATATTCGACAAATATAGAGGAATCTCAATCTCTACACGTCCTCCAAATAACGCGAAATACTCACTAATCTTTGTCATTAAATTCACTTCTCTCTCTCTCTCTCTCTCACACACACACACACAGCTCAACCAACTCTTCTTCAATGGCATCTTTGCAATTCTCTCCTCAAACCTTAATCCCAATCTCTCCCTCCTCTTCTTCCTCATCTCATCCTCCCATTCTCTCAACCGCAGTTCCCAAAAATTCACCAACAACAAGAAGTACTATTTAAAAAGTTCAACTTTCAGAGACCCTGCGTGACTTAAAACCACACACGTATAAATGAGAAAGAGCTAAATTTTATAAAATTGCAATGAAAATTTGAAGTATTGATAGAGATAAAGAAAAAAAAAATTACAATTTTCTTCTTTATCCTGGAGTCTCCAATTTTCTTTTTCATCCTGGAGTCTCCTCCGGTGCCACTACTGCTCTGCCCCGCAACCAAATTTAGGGTTCCTTTGGAATTCATATTCAGCACCATAAAATCATGTTTATCCGGCACCCCACCGGTGACCGACGGCCCCACCTGGTTCACCGTCGTCCCCGGCACCGTCACCGTCGTAAAAATCCTCATCAATCCATCAGAATAATCAACGCTCATCTCCATCACATCCAATGACAACTTCGACTCCGATATCGACGCGTAGGTCCGAATTCCCATCGAATCGTTGGAATGCTTGAAGGCGACTAGCGACTGGGCCCCCAACATTCTGGTGCCGGTGGGGTTTATGGCCCAGGCGATCCAGTCGTCAGATTTGGCCGGAGGAGCAATGAAGGCGACGGAGAGGGAGGACTTTTGGGCGTCGTAGGTTCAGTGGAGGTAGGAGCCGAGTTGGGGTAGGTCATTGCAGTACTGGTAGAGCTTGTTGTTGGGGAATTTTTGGGAAATGCAGGTGAGAGAATAGGAGGGTGAGATGAGGAAGAAGAGGAGGGAGAGAATTGAGATTAGGGTTTGCGGAGAGAAGTGCAGGTTAATTATTGTGGTTGGATTCAAATGTCTTTTAACATTTCAGTATTATTTTTAAAAATATATAAAATACAAAATTAAGGGTAAGCTAGTAAATTGTTATCTCAGGCACCAGAAAAGGGCTTAGAGGGGGCTATTCGCCCAAATTGTTAAATATAGTGGGGTTTAGAAACCATGAAGAGAGTTTTCTGCACGTTTTTCAAACTATAGGGGGTTTTGCGTCATTCACCCATTAAAGAATACATAATGTTACCCTTCACCATTTAACAAGAATCCTACTATTTCTATTACACCTTTGGATTAGTTCTTTTTATGATGGTGTGAGGTGGGGACCTTCTCCTACTAGCCTACTACTACTAAAGGAGGGTTTTGTTGTTGGAAAAACTCCCCTCCATTCACTCTCTGATGTAGGATCATGATTTTTTTTTTTTTAATTTCTTTTTTATTCCATATCTTTTAGTTTTCTTCTAGGAATATGTTTCCTATTATATGGGATTTTCTAGATTTATTAGTTTTCTTTTAAAACAAGTTTTCTTGTTCACCAATATTAGACCCATGGAGGTTCATGACCCATTAGGATTTCTTTGCATATAAATACCATATAACTGTAGAGAAATTATTCATTCATTCAATAATATCATTCAAGAATTATCTACAAGTTTTTGCAAGTTCTTTTCTTGACTTTGAGAATTTCAAAGTCTTAATTATTATTTTTTTGGTTCCTAGCTGAACCCATATTCGCTTCCGCTACGTCAGTTGGTATCAGAGCCTTGATCTACCCTAGTCTGATGGTAATCGATGGTGATGGCAACAACCGCTCTGGCGACGAAGATCGTGGAGTGCAGGCCTTTCAGGCAGCCATGCGAACTCAAGATTAGCGGATCCAAACGTTGGAGGAGTTGTTCCAACGCCGGATGGATCTCGTGATGCAAGACATGCGTGAGATACAACAGGGCTTTGCTGGACTTGGGATTGGTGGCAACCAGGATCGTAAACCTGTTCGGGCTCAAGTCGGAGTTCTTCCTCGCGGCCAACCGGATATTGGAGATCGTCTTGTTCATCTACACGGGCCTCCCGCCCATACGGATTCTTCCAGTGATGAAGAGTTTGGAGGATGTGGGATTGATCGACGACAACAAGTCAGGCACGACAGAAATTGAAGAGATCTAGACACTCGTGACTTCCGGATCAAGATTAATTTACCTAGTTTCAATGAATATCTTCATATTGAAGATTTCCTTGACAGGGTCATTGATGTGGAACACTTTTTTAAGTATATGGAAATGCCCGAAGATAAACAGGTGAAGCTCGTGGGTTACAAGCTTAAAGGAAGCGTTTCTGCTTGGTGGGAACAAACGCAAACCAACCGGAGACGACAAGGCAAACAACCTGTTCGGACATGGCACAAGATCAAGCAGTTGTTGAGGGCCAGATTTCTTCCACCGGATTATGAGCAGATGTTGTATCACCAATACCAGAATTGCAGACAGGGAAATCAGTCAGTCAATGAATATACAAAGGAATTTTACAGGCTGAGCGCGCGAAACAACCTGTCCGAGACGGATAATCAACAAGTGGCCCGATATACTGGCGGGTTGCATTTGACAATCCAAGATCAAATTACTATGCATACGGTCTGGAATTTGTTAGAAGTTGTTAACTTGGCTTACAAGATTGAGGCACGATTGAGACGACCACCCTCACGAGTGCAAGAATCAAATAAATCTTATTTCGATGCAAAGCCCACTAGACAAAACAAAGGAAAATAGACGGCTATGTCATCACAACAGTCACAATAGAGTCAACAACAGGGTTCCTCGGAGCCAAACATTAGTAAAGGACAGGTGCGACAATCTATTACGCATACACCATATAAAGAGAAGAACAACAAACCTTATGCACGTCCCACGCCAGAAAAGTGCTTTCGTTGTCAACAACCTGGTCATCGTTCCAACGTGTGCCCTAACAGAGGACGAGTAAACATTGTGACGGCGGAAGATGATGATCTATATTTTGATGATGAAGATCATATTGCAGAGCCTGAAGATGAGTATGACGGAGCAGAGATCGCTGAAGGAGATGATGGTGACCGAGTGATTTGTGTAATTCAGAGATTGTTGTTCGCACCAAAGTAGGAAATTGACAAACAACGACATGGCATCTTTCGAACCAGATGTACAATTAATCAAAAAGTTTGTGATGTGATCATAGACAGTGGCAGTAGTGAGAACATCATGTCGAAGTCCTTGGTGAAGAAGTTGCAGTTGAAGACGGAAAAACATCCATCTCCCTACAAAATCGGATGGATAAAGAAGGGGCTGAAACTAAGGTTGCAGAACTTTGCCGCATTCCGTTTTCCAATGGGAGATGAGGTAATTTGCGATGTGGTTGAAATGGATGTTTGTCATATATTATTGGGGAAACCTTGGCAATATGATGTGGATGCAACTCACAAAGGCAAGGACAATACTTACTTATTCTGGTGGCATGATCGGAAGGTCGTGTTGGTGCCTATAGACCAAGAACCACCTAAAGTTCCTAAAGAGGAGGGGCATTCTTTTCTTACGGTACCAAAGGAACAATTCACTGAAGTTGTAGAGGAGTCAGTAGAAATCGTGGTTCTTGTTGTCAAAAGTGAAGAAGACAAGTACGAGGCAACTATTCTTGAGGAGTTACAACCATTGCTAGCAAAATTTAAAGATTTGATTCCATGTGAGTTACCAGATGGGTTGCCACCTATGCGGGATATCCAACACCACATAGATCTGGTGCCTGGAGTGAGCTTACCAAATTTGCCTCACTATCGCATGAGTCCAGTTAAGAGTGCAGAGTTGCAAAGGCAAGTTGAAGAGTTAGATTGGAAGGGACTAATCACGGAGAATATGAGTCCTTGTGCGGTTCCTGCTTTACTAACACCGAAGAAAGACGGTACGTGGATGATGTGTGTTGATAGTCGTGCAATCAACAACATCATAGTGAGGTATAGATTTCCAATTCCGCAGTTACATGACATGTTGGATATGTTGGAGGGTGCTAAGATTTTTTCCAAGATTGATTGGCGGAGTGGGTATCATCAGATTCGGATTACGCCGGGTGATGAGTGGAAAACCGCATTCAAAACGAAGGATGGACTCTATGAATGGTTGGTGATGTCGTTTGGCTTGTCCAACGCACCAAGTACTTTCATGCGATTGATGAACCAAGTTCTTAAACCATTCATCGGCAAGTTTGTGGTCGTTTACTTTGATGACATTTTGATTTACAATCATGACACGGTTGAACACCAAGAGCATCTGAGAGTAGTTTTGCAAGCCTTCTGTGCGGGCAAATTGTACATCAATCTCAAGAAATATTGTTTCTTGACCAACCAATTATTATTTCTTGGGTTCGTGGTAGGAGCTGATGGCATTCGAGTTGATGAAGAAAAAGTTCGTGCTATTCGGGAGTGGCTTACGCCAACAACGGTTAATCATGTTCGTAGTTTTCACGGTATGGCAACTTTCTATTGTAGATTTATCAAAAAAATTAGTAGTATTGTTGCACCCATTACCGAGTGTATGAAGAAAAGCAAATTTCAATGGGGACACGAACAAGAGGTAACCTTTGCGGTGATCAAGGAGAAATTATCTACTGCACCCATTCTGGCACTAGCAAGTTTTGAGAAGGTTTTCGAAGTGGAATGCGATGCTTCTGTTATGGGCATTGGTGCAGTTTTTTCTCAAGAAGGTCGACCAGTGGAGTTCTTCAGTGAGAAGCTTTCTAAAGCTAGGTGAAAGTGGACTACGTACTAGTTGGAGTTTTATGCGGTGATTCGATTTCTTAAATATTGGGAATATTATCTTATTCAAAGAGAGTTCGTGTTATACAGTGATCACCAGGCGCCGAAATTTATTAACACGCAAAATAGTATGAACCGCATGCATGCAAGATGGATATCTTTTATACAAAAGTTTACATTTGCAATCAAGCACAAGTCAGGGCAATAGAATAAGATAGCTGATACATTGAGTCGTCGGGATTCTTTGCTGACAACCGTAAGTTCTGAGGTTGTAGGTTTCGAATACCTGAAAGAGTTGTACGAGGCTGATGCAGATTTTCAAGAGATTTTGAGTAAATGTCTCACACGACAACCTGCAGCTGATTTTCACATTTATGATGGATATTTGTTCCGCGGCAATCAACTATGTATTCCACAGTCGTCACTGCAGGAGCAAATTATTCGGGAATTGCATAGCGGCGGATTGGGTGGACATTTGGGCCGAGATAAGACTATCAGGTTAGCAGAAGAACGCTACTACTGGCCACAGTTGAAGCGTGATATTGGCAGGTTTGTGCAAAAGTGTCGAGTGTGCCAAACTGCCAAAGGGCAAATGCAAAATACCGGTTTATATACTCCGTTGCCTGTACTTGAAAATATCTGGAGGATTTAAGCATGGATTTTGTGTTTGGCCTTCCTCGCACTCAAAGAAGTATGGATTCTGTTTTTGTGGTGGTTGATAGTTTTTCTAAAATGGCTCACTTTATTCCATGTCGTAAGACTTCGGATGCAAGTCATGTGACTAATTTATTTTTTCGATAAATTATGAGGCTGCACGAAGTTCCTAAGTCTATTACTTCCGATCGAGATGTCAAATTCCTTAGTTACTTTTGGAGAACACTATGAAAGAAATTTGATACTTCATTGAACTACAGCAACACTAGTCATCCGCAGACAGACGGACAAACAAAGATGGTGAATCGAACATTGGGAAATATGATTAGGTGTATTTCTGGGGATAAGCCAAAGCAATGGGACGTATCCCTACCTCAAATTGAATTTGCTTTCAATAGCATGCCCAACCGATCCACAGGGAAGGCACCATTTGAGATTGTCTATACGAAGGCGCCAAAGCATACCTTAGATCTGGTTCCATTGCCTAAGATTCCGGGTTTTAGTATCGCAACAGAGAATATGGCAGAAAGGGTCCAGAAAATAAAGTACGAAGTCAAGCAGAATTTGGAACGGACTAATGTAAAATATAAAGAGGCGGCTGATAAACATAGGCGAGCTAAAGTACTTAAAGTAGGTGGTCTTGTCATGGTGTACTTGCGCAAATCAAGGTTTCCGGTAGGAACTTATGGGAAGCTATCCAAACGAAAATATGGACCGCTGCAGATTATACGAAAGATTAACGACAATGCTTATGTGGTAGAGCTCCCGGATGACATGTTGATCTCGAATACTTTTAATATGGCAGATTTGTTTCCATATCATCCTCCTGATGAGTCTTTATATCCAGTAAACTTGAGGGCGAGTTCTTCTAAAGTGGAGGGGCCAGATGTAGGACCTTAATTTTCTTTTCTTTTTTTAATTATAATTTTATTTCTCTTTTATTCTATATCTTTTAGTTTCCTTTTAGGAATATGTTTCCTATTATTATGGGATTTTCTAGATTTATTAGTTTTCTTTTAAAACAAGTTTTCTTGTTCACCAAGATTAGGCCCATGACCCATTAGGATTTCTTTACCTATAAATATCATGTAATTGTAGAGAACTTATTCATTCATTCAATAATATCATTCAAGAATTCTCTATAAGTTTTTGCGAGTTCTTTTATTGACTTTGAGAATTTCAAAGTCTTTGTTATTTTTTTTTTTTGTTCCTAGCTGAATCCATATTCGCTTCCGCTACGTCACTCTCTCACCGAAGGGGTTAAGAGCGGGCTCAGGACTATCCTAAAGTGAGGATGTTGATATTTGTAATCAAAATAAGAAGCAGGCCCTCAACCAAGTCACATCAACATAATAAAAATAAAAGTTACTATATCTGCACACGTCCCCTCCATTCAATCTCTCACACGTGTATCATACATACGTAAATATCATAATTAAGTGCAAAAATGCTTTTATACCTAGCTCTTAAAACTATGGATCATTATATGGCTATCCCATACTTTAGTTACTCAGGATGAGATTACTTAGAAGTTTTAAACCTGGTTATCCGATAAACTACTTACTTAACTACCACATACTGCTCCGAGCGTGTCAAAATACATATCCGAATTTTTTCTATTTTTGTTTTGGCACAAGCACCCCCCAATGTTGCCTTTTTCCCCTCACAACTGTCGGAATTAAAATTTGATACAAAAAAAATACTAAAATACCCTCACTATTTAATTAGTCATTAAAGTTGTAAAATGTCAATAATGCTAAATATTGTCATACCATTTATTACTTAAATTCTCTCATTGTCATAATTTAGCTAATATATATTTATATATATATAATACTTTCTATGTACACATATATCTACAGAAACAAATTCATTAAAAGAGCAATGTGGATGGATGCATCAATTAGATTTTTATTAGTTTGATTATATATTTACATATTTTATAAAATACTAAATATACCCCACTAAAATTATGATTAAAAAAATATGCCTCCACTAAAATAAGGAAGGGATAATATCACTAGAGATGGCAATGGGGCGGGTCGGGGCGGGTATCACCCGCCCCGTTCCCGTACCCGATTATTTTTCCCCGTCCCGTCCCCGCCCTGTTCCCATTTAATTTTTTTTCCCGACCCGCCCCGCCCCGTACCTGCCAACTCCCCGCCCCGATTACTCTTTTTTTCTTCTTTTTTTTTTAATTTTTTTTTTAATGGTAAGAAATTCACACACCACACCCACAATGCCTCCTAAGAGGCTCGAACTTCTCACCTTCCCAATTTGGGAGTGAGATTATACCATTGCAATACATGTGTGCTGATTTACGTATTATTTTTCCCCCAAATAACAATAAAATCCCAAAATCAAACCTAACTATAAGAGATCAAAATCAAACAATAAATCTATATGAAATCAAAATCAAAAATTTCAAAAGCATAATAAACAACTCGTCAATACATGTTTATTCATATATATATATAAATATATATATAACTAATCGGGGCGGGTTCGGGGCGGGGCGGGGGTGCCCCATACCCGCCCCGATTATAATCGGGGAATTTTTTTTCGCCCCATACCCGCCCCGGTTAGCTAAACGGGACGGGGTGGGGTGGATAAACGGGGCGGGTTTTTTTGCCACCCCTAAATATCACTAGTCACCCCTGTATTAAGGTCTAATTGCATACGGTACCCCTGATGTTACTAAAATACCAGAGGCCTCCCTTAACTTTAGGTCTGGCATAACCATTTCCCCGTTTGTTTGTAGTCAACAACGGAAATTGACTTTTTGAGTAATTAAATTTTTTTATTTGAAATTCCTAATTTACCCTTACAACATTTACAATGACATTTTCATCCTTACTTTTAAATGAAGATTGCTGTCATACCCTTTTACTCCAAAACAACTATATAAAAAGTACAAAACACATACATTTCCCATCTCTCCCTCTCTCTCTCTACAGCACTTGAATCTAAAAACTGAAATCTTCCCCAAACACGAATACCTTCCATATCTCTGCCCCATGATCTCCTTCCACCCACCGAACCCCTCTCCATCACCCACTACACCCTCTCCCTCCTCCTCTTCCCCGCTGCCCCAAACCACCACATTCCTCATCGACATCATCAACCATCACCTCCTCTGTGTCAAGTTCATCCACCAAAACCACTTCTTCCTCATCCTTGTTGTTTCAATGTCTTCACCTCCCCAAATCACGTTGAGTTTGTTCAGTGAGAGAGAATAAAGAACAAATGGGTTTGTTCTTATTTTAGAATAGTTTATGTTAGTAGTAGGGACTTGGAGGGTAATTGAGTAAATTTGCAATACTTAATAAGGTTTGTAAAATGCTAGTATAAAACATTTGAGGGTATTTAAGTCATTTCCTTCTTAATTTGTACTTGTATTATTTTCTGAGGCTATTAAGGGAGGTCTTTGATATTTTAATAACGTTAGGGGAATTATGTGTAATTAAGCCTATGTAAAAAAAAAAAGTGACATAGTGCTCAAATTCTCTAAATTGTATTATTTTTTAGATTTTTAAAAAATTTATCCAATTATCTAAATTGTATTATACAAATTTCATCGTCGTTGGCACTAACCCAAATAGTGCTCAAATTTTTCGTTAACCTAGGTCTAGGAGGGTTTTGGATTCGCCGAATCCACAAAATTCGTGCAAAGTAACTCTGACGAATCCGATAAGACTAAGACTATATTGGCAATCGAAGCTTCCAAAGAATACCTCATTAAAACTCAACCAAACAAATTGTCTGGATTTCAACCAAACTGAACCAGACACTTTGAGAAAATATTGGGTCCGTTTGGTTAGACAAAAATGAAATGGAAAGTGAAAATGAAATAAAGTGAAAGGAAAATCAACTTTCCAGTATGCATTTGGTTAGATGAAAAATTTTGAAGAAAAATATGGGAAAATATCGTTTTGGTAGTTTGGATACCATGAAATAGAAAAGAAAATAATTTTTAATTCCAAAATTGCCATTATACTTTGAATACATCAATTAATGAGTTTTTCTTGAACATATTAATACTTAACTATTTATATATATTTCTTTTCTAAAAATTAAGTAAGATATTTAACAATAATAATAAAAATATTTAATTCACTTATAAAATATTTATATTTAAAATTAGGCACTATAATTTTTTCTTAGATTGAATTATTAGACGTTTCTAGAAATTGATTGAAAAAAAGATGACACAAGTTTAGGGAGAGTTGTAAAAATTAAATCTTAACCATTTAATTTTAAATATAGATTATTGATTAAGCCAACCACTACCTATATATAGCTTGACATACTCCTAGATATAACGTATAAATTTATTATTATTTAATAATATATTTTATTTCTAAAATGATTATTGCACTATAATTCTTAAGTAGATAATTATTGCAATATCTATTTTATCTTTTGAGTATAAATATATTAGTTTAAACCATTTAGAAAAGTTTTTAATAATAATTTTTTTTACTAAAAAAAACAAACACTACAAAATAATTTACTAACTTTGTAAAGATAGAGGAAGCAAATAAACAACGATTAAAATTGTAAAATTAACAGATAGAAGGAAATTAAAATTGTAAAGTTGACGGATAGAAGGATAAGTTTCATGGGAAAGTGAAATTTCCCGTTTGGAGAAAAATGTATCAATGGAAAAACTGATTTTCCTCACTTTCCACCTAACCAAACTCAAAAAATTTAAAAACCTTTTCGGTTTCTTTTCTTTTCCTGCTAGTTCACCTAACCAAACGCAGCCTTATAAAACAAGCTAATTTCACCCACTCCATACATGATCTAAGAAAAATGTATACGGTGAGGGATAGAATTGACATACCCACCAGCTTCATTCTTCACATGCCACCCATTGAGTGCTCCAACCTCTTCAAGAGCCTTTCTCCATTCCAAGATAGTTCCTTGGTCCAACCCACTCGCGAGCTCTTTAAATGCTTCCCCGAAATCCCCAGACTGGTGGCGAACTTCGTGCGGCTCCACGTCGTAGAATATGGGACGAATCGATTGTCCATTTTTTCCCTTGCAATGGAGCATATGAGTGAGCTCGCGGAGGCACCATTTGCTCGAAGCGTATTGTTTGGAGAAAATCGGAATCGAGATCCGCGACTCTCCGATCCATTTGTAGAGCTCAGACTCGATCTTTTCGCCTTTCCTTATCCCTTCCTCGTCTAGAAATGTCCTGATTCCAACTCTATCGAGAGAGGAGTAGAGGAAATCGGCGAAGGTGCGTCGAATGTCGGGGCCTCTAAAACTCAAGAACACTTCGTATACCCCACCTTGACAGGAAGATGAAGATGATGACAATGATGATTCGGAGTCCATTAATCTCTGAATCAAGAATGATAGGGTTTTGGGTATAATAGATTTGCAAATTAAGATTAGATACTTGTGGGTTGAAGAGTGCGAGAGACTATAAGGACATGGTTGAGGCCGGCCGAGTCAACTCTTTAAGTCAAGTCATCATCTATAAGTCAACTGTTCCAAATTAAGAAATTTCGAAGAAAAGAGAAACTACTATCACAGAAAATTCCCTAAAATATATTAATATATAAATTGTTTGTTTGGCAACCAGTGTAGTGTTGGTTTTTGGTTATGGTTTGAGTTGGGTTGGCTTTGATATGGTTTTATTCTGAACTGAAATCATATTTGGTGCAGATAATTTTAGTGTGAGAAAAAATAAAGCTGAAAAACCAAACCATGTTTGGTAGAGTTGGTATGGGCTGAAATTCTGAAACCAAACCATGTTTGGTAGGTTGGAATGGTTTGACATTTTATTTATTTATAATAATATTTTGTAAATATATATGTTTTAAAAAATAAAATATATAAATAAAAATATATTAAGGATTAATTTTTTTAACAAAAATTATTAATATTGGATGGAGCCCCTATCTCCTGATCAATGTTTTGTCCCCTCAGCTATGCAACTCAAATCCCCACAGTCCAAAAGTGAATAAAATGAAATAAAAATGAAAATAATAAAAGAAGCAATACTCCAATTTAATTTCATGTTCAAAAAATTAATATGGGCCTCATAACATGAGTATATTTAAGCAGATACTCCCCCATGTTATGGACCATTCACAACTTTCATGTATATATATGTCTACAGTATACGAACTATGTCTTTAGATGGAGTTGGCTTTGTTCAATTTGGAGTGAAACTACAGTATTGGTACCAAGCAAAACCATGTCTTGAGATGGTTTGAGATTTGGATATTTGGTACACCATATGCAAATATTGTTGACCCAGCACCAAGTTACCCAAACATGGGTTGGGTTACTTTTTTCAGCCCAAAATCAAATTTTTGATACCAAAACCATCTACCAAACAACCTTTAAATCATCATATTTAAGTATTTAAAGCATAAGGGAAATTTTAAAAATAAAAGTTATTCTCTTTTCCATTTCATACTACCTAAACTAACAAAACAAAAATTTTCCATATATTTCTTTAAAATAAAATTTCTAATCAAATGCGCTCTCTGCAAAGTGACTTTCCTTTTCTTTTTTTACACTTTTTTTCATTTTCACTTTCCATCTCACTTTTGTCTAATCAAACGTACCCTAACGGCATGCGGAGGCTAAAACGAAGAATGGGACTGACATGCGGCGAAGATTATGGCTTTGTATGGGTAGAACTGTCTCAATGAAATTGGATGCCTTAGACAAAAAGTATAAAAGGGGCTTTTTGTGACTTTCACTAAATAATCCACGAGACGGTGCAAAGCACTCTCACACGAATCAATTTATATCCACAGTTGTGTCCCGAAAAAATTATTCGGGTCCTTTTTTAAGTCTTTTATAACGGTTAGAAATTTTTATTCTTTATTTTTTTCTTTTTTGTTTCCAAATAAGAAATCTTGTAACTATACCAGGGAATTTACAGCCTCTATTCATGACCTGACGCTTAGCTCTGTTGTCAGATACATCAACCTTAAGCACGATCTTTCGATGTCATAAACAAAATCAAGTAAGCATCAATCAATCGGTAAAATTGTGAGGAAAGACTACCTATGTTTGTTTCAACCTAAAATATATATTTTTGTTTTTAGGTGTTTGAATGGCCAGATATGATATAAAATATTTTACATAGGTAAATATTTTCACACCTTTTATCAAAAATAACTTACGCCTCTTTCTGGGGTAGTTCTCCATACTATTACTTTAATATATAATATACACGAAAATGTTTTGTTACTCACCAATGAGTAAGAAATTCATACTCACCTATCACATTGACCGTTGGACGTGATTGACATAAATAAAGGAATTACCATTTAAAATCTAAAGATCATATCTAATGGTCATAGTATGAATGGAAATTTGTACCGGCCTGCTGGAGATCTGCTCTATTCCGCCCCTTTGTTTAATGGTTTAAGAGTGCTTAACGAAATTGATGTTGGAAAATAGTGTTTGAACAAGAGTTTTTACCAACTTTGTGCTTAAATAAAAGTGGGACTCATACTCCAAAATGATCCTCAAACCTTTAAGGAGGCCATGTCCTCTCCTGAAGCTTTCTATTGGAAAGAAGCTGTCAATAGTGAAATTGAATCCATTATGCAAAATCACACATGAGAGCTGGTGGATCTTCCACTAGGCAATAAACCTTTGTGGTATAAATGGATATTCAAAAACAAGATGAAAGCAGATAGATATATTGACAAGTACAAAGTAAGACTTGTAGCTAAAGGTTATAAGCAGAGTGAATGATTAGATTATTTCGACACTTATTCACCTGTTACTAGAATAACGTCCATACATATGCTAATTGTTATAGCAGCATTAAATGGACTTGAGATACATCAAATGGATGTTAAAACAACATTTTTAAATGGTGAATTGGATGAAGAAATATACATGGAACAACCCGAGGGGCTCACTTCTCCTGGACAAGAGTAGAAAGTATGTAAACTTGTAAAATCCTTGTATGGATTAAAGCAAACGCCAAAGAAATGGCATGAAAAATTTAACAATGTTATGAGGTCAAATGGGTTCAAAATAAATGAATGTGACAAATGTGTGTATGCCAAGAGCTTTCATAAGGCTTACGTCATTATATGTCTATATATGGATGATATGCGAATTATAGGCAGTAATAATGATGTTATTAAATCTACTAAACAAATGTTAACGAGTAGATTTGAAATGAAAGATCTTGGCATTGCTGATGTTATTTTAGGAATTAAGATTTGTAAAACATCAGAAGGACTTGTGTTATCCCAATCTCCTTATAGAGAGAAAATACTTGATAAGTTCAAGAAGTATGGGATAAGTCCAACACAAACACCTGTTAATGTAAATATTAAAATTTCTAAAAATAATGATGAAAACATTTCTCAAATAGAATATGCTCGGATCATAGGAATTTTAATGTATGTTATGAATTGTACTTGACCTGATATAACATACTTTATTAGTAAGCTAAGTCGATACACTAGTAACCTAGGTAAATGTCACTGGAATGCAATACTCAGAGTTTTGTGATATTTAAAATATACTTAGAACTATGGATTGCATTATACAAAATATCCAGATGTACTTAAAGGATATAGTGATGCTAATTAGATATCTGATTCCAACGATTCAAAATCCACGAGTGGATACGTCTTTACTCTTGGAAGTACAATTGTTTCTTGGAAATCCTCAAAGCAAACATGTATTGCTCGGTCAATAATGGAATCTGAATTCATTGCTCTAGATAAAGCTGGAGAAAAAGCCGAATGACTTCGTAATTTTTTAGAGGATATTCCAAACTAGCCGAAACCTATGCCAACAATCTATATACATTGTGATAGCCAATCTACGATTGGAAGAGCTCAAAATCAAATATATAATAGTATTCTAGACATATTCGTCGTAAACATAATACTGTGAAACAATTGCTCTAGAATGGTATAATATCCATTAACTATATCAGGTCAAAGGATAATATTGCGGATCCGCTAACTAAAGGTTTGACAAGAGAGCAAGTGGAAAGATCATCGAGGGGAATGGGCTTAAAGTCCATGGGTTAAAAGCCACCATAATGGCAACCCAACCTAGTTGACTGGAGATCCCAAGATCTAGGTTCAAATGAACAACTGAATTGTGACTTAGTAAAACACTGTGGAGATTATTTACTCCTTCCCATTCCTATGATGAGACATTGCATATTTTCTAGGGTATGTTATGTTTTTAATGATTTCCATGACTTGGAAATGTCCAAGCGGGGTATGTATAACAAAATACTCCTAATAAGAAATCACCAGTGTGAGAAGAAGGGGCCACTTCTTAGGGAAATTTTGAAAGGCTGAATTCTTTGACAAATACTTATGAAATCAAGAGGTGTTCAAAGGCCAAAATGAACACAAATATGAGAACCAACTGTGTTCGAAAGGGAACTGTGTGAATTCTATTGTATTAGTTTACACAAACAACTGACAGTTCAAGGCATCATGTCCACTGATTAGCCAGTAAATCCGATAGTCTTTCATAAGGGAAAGTTCAAAGCCACTAGGCTACTTATCCTGATACAGTAACTTTTCATTTGCACTTGAACTAGTGTCTGCATATTCATTTGCATATTGAAAAGCTAATTTCCATTCATGTGGGGGATTGTTGGAAAATAGTGTTTGAACAAGAGTTTTTAGCAACTTTGCACTTAAATAAAAGTAGGACCCATACTCCGAAATGAGCGGGACTAAGTGCCAATGTGTTCTCCTTAGTGAGGAGATTAATTTGATATATTTACTTGTTCAAAACTATTAAGTATTAAATGAGAAATTAACTCTTAAAGTGACTCACTTGAACATGGGAATGAATGTTTGTCCCACATCGAAGAATAAGTAAACTAGTAATGTGCCAATATACACCTAGTTTGGACTTTGGGTTTGGGCCCAAGGGCATCCAAGGTTTTGTTATATGGGGGGAGTATTAGGCTAACTTGGGTTCAACCCAAACTACCACACACGCGTGCGCTCCGCCCTGATCCGATTCGGGCCGAGCCGTGGGCGTGGGCGTGGGTGCGGGTCTTGTTCGGACCAGCCCTTTCTTTTTGGACAAAATTCATTCTAATCTGGGTTGGGTTGTTTGACCCACGGGTTACCCGTGGGTTATGACTGTCTGAAACAATGTCTATACAGTTAGACAATTGGAGTGTCTCTCCCAAACTGTGCCAACAGAACTGCTTAGACACTTTGGGCAACCATTGGTGGTCTATAAATAGTCCACGCCCTCCAAATGCTTTTTATACACATAAATCATATCTCATCTCGCTTTCTCTCTGCACTCTGCATATATATTAGATTAGTGTTCAAGTTCTAGTACAAACACGGAATTGTGTTCGCTGGTCTTTGGAGATTGATGTGATGCATCTTCAAAGGCGAAATTCGTTCTATCTTGGGAGACAGTTGTTTGACGACCTTAAACACCGAAGAGGGAGCAAATCTGTCTTAAGGAAGCTGTGTGTTCACAGGGCTCGGATTCATCTATTTCTGGAATTTTGCATCTATACTATCAGTTTGTTTAATATGTTCTTCCTTTATAGATTCATTTATTTTCTGTTCGAATATATACATATATATATATACAGTAGTTCATTATATAGTAGTTCATCTATACACTGTATTGTTCGAATATATAAATACATATATATATATACATAAATATATATATATATACAGTAGTTCATTATATATATATTTTTATAATTGAGCCCGTCATGGGTTATGGGGCGGGTAAGGATGTTGGTAAAGACCCACCCCGCTCTGTTTACATTAACTTAAACTTTTTTTAACTTATACATATACAAAAAAAAAATGAAATACTTTATTAGTTATTACTCATTCTTTTTTCGTGTGGCTCGACATCTCAAACTAAGGTGACACGAGTAGCTGAATATATATGAAGAAAAAGAAAAATAAAGAGTAAGCTCGATTGTTGGATAATTAGAAAATTAGTTTTTTTTTAATCTTCATTTAGGGTTTTATATTTTAATTTTTCATGCACTAAACTCTTTTTTCGATGATGAAGATGACACCGACAATAAAGTGTTAGGGGGGCAGTGCGGGACGGGCACGAATATAGTAAAGTGTTAATAGGGCAGGTATGGTTTATGAAAAAATAACTGTGACAAACCCGTAAAGGGTATGGTATTTTAAAAAATTAAGGCCTTGTTTGGTAACCAGTTTTTGCTGGTTTTGTCTTGGTTTGTTTTTGTTTTCAAAGACCAAACTTGTTTGGTGGGTTTTGTTTTTAAATTCAAAACCAAAATCACTTAAAACTTTGGTCTTGGATTTGGTTCAAAATAAAGTAAAACCAAGACAAAAAAAAAGTTGGTCTTTCTTGGTCTTAACCCACAATTTTTGACTTTTTTTTCTTTTTTTCTCTCTCTCTCTCTCCTATATATATATATATATAATTCATGTACTAAAATTAAAAAATAATATATATTAATATATATAGAATAATATATATATTTTATTTTATAATAATATATATAAAATAATATTATTAAATATATATAAAAATAATATATAAATTCAAAAATAACATATATAAATTAAAAAATAACATATATAAAATAATACATAAAATTCAAAAATAATATATATTAATAATATATAGAATAATATATATTATTATTTTATAATAATATATATAAAATAATATTATTAAATATATATATAGAATAATATATATTATTATTTTATAATAATATATATAAAATAATATTATTAAATATATATATAAAATAATATTATTTAAGATATATAAATTAAAAAATAATGTATATATAAATAATATATCGAATAATATATATTATTATTTTATAATAATATATATAAAATAATATTAAATATATATATAATAATATATAAATTAAAAAATAATATATATATAAATATATATATAATTAAAAAATAATATATATTAATAATATATAGAATAATATATATTATTATTTTATAATAATATATATAAAATAATATATAAAATAATTTTATTAAATATATATATTAAATAATATATAAAGTTATATACATAAAATATATATATTATTAATAATATATAATGTTATATACATAAAATAATATATAAACTAATATATATATATAAAGTTTTTGTTTTCTCAAACTAGGCCAGAAAAACCAGACCGCTTACCAAACAGAGTTTTAGATTCAAGACAAGACCAGACAAAACCTGACAAGACAAGACCAGACAAACTCCTTTCCAAACAGGGCCTAAGTGGAGCGGGGATGGATAGAGGCGAACCCATTTCGTAGTCGCTCCATTGCCATCCATAGGTCATAGTGATATGTGAGTATGAATTTTCTTGCTTACCGGTGAGCAACTGAGGAGAGATCATTACTCTATATATACATACGTACATTTGAATATATATGAATATACGAATTTCTTGTGATTATTATATTGGTAATTTATGTTATTTTTAATTTTTAAATGAGATTTAAAAATACTTTTAGAGGCCAAAAGGTAAAGAATACTTTTATGTAAAAAGTTTTAGGATATTTGGCAGACACCTAAAAATAAAAAATATGTAAATATTTTCCTTGAAAAAGTTTTAGTTAAAGAATATTTTACAATCAAACAGACGGAGCCTTACTTGAAAAGGCCAAAACACACGAAGATTACATCTAATGGTGTAGATTTATAAATATATATATGTGTGTGTACTATATATGGGCTCAGAACCATCAAAAATCTGAAATGTATCAAAGAAAAAAACAAATAAAAATAAAAATAAAAACTGTCAAAAAGATGAATAATCAAAATACTACAAAATTGAGGAAAGACAGATTTGTACCCTTATTTTCTTGGATTGCAGTGATGAATTCTGAAAGCAAATTAGAGATCAAAGGCTAAGTGATGATGATGAAGAAGAGTTTACAGGACAGGAAAGTCAAGTATGTGGACATGTGAGAGGCATATTGTGAGTGAACCAAGCCAATACCAACCCTAGAAGGCTAGAAATGGATATGCAAATTGGATAACCTCCAGACAAGGCAACACCCAATGTGTGAGGTCACCAAAATGTGTGATGGTATTAGGATTTACAGTTTTGTAAGTGAACGGAGTGAGATAATTATAAACAAAATGGTGAATATAATATAGGGTAAAGTGAAAAAAAAATAATAATAATAAAAGGGAAAAAAAACCCATCAACTATAACAGTTTTGTCACTAATCCTCCTAAATTACAGGAACCCCTCAACTCAATTAGTAATTTAGTAGTACCTGTAGAGTCCACTTCTTTCTCGTACTATGAAAATGTAAAGACTAACTATTAGGCTAAGTTTGGTTGGGTGGAATGGAAAAAAATGAGAATGGAATGGAATAATCAATCTCATTCTATTGTTTGACTGTAAATATGTAGTACACTAGAAATGAAATCAACTTGAACATAAATGTTCCAAAAATGCCCCTCTTAGTAATGAATATATTATTCTAATAAAATAAAATTATTTTGTAATTTTATTACAAAACAAATGGTGGAAAGTTGATAGAATAGAGTGACGGACAATAAGGGTGGTGGTGGTGGAGGAGGAAAGGGGATGTTGGAAGGCGATGACGGTGGTGGTTTGTTTACTTGGAATGTGAGAGGGCTTTTAAGTAATTTTATATTTTTAAAATATAACTTAAGGAATGGAATGATCATTCCATAGATTTAGGCCATGTTTGGCATACCTTCTACTTCTGGCTTTCCGTAGAAGAAAAAGAGAAGCATAAGTGGTTTTGAGAAGCTGGGGGTTCCAGCTTCTTTAAAACACTCTTCCAAGGCCCATGAGCTCTTTTAAATTTTTTGTCAAACACCGTTCAAAACAGTATTTCCCTCCAGGAAGCCAAAAACAGCGTTTGAAAAGCCAATCCAAACAGGACCTTAGTAATGGAATGGTTTTTTTATTCCAAGGAATAGTTTTTCATTTATTGGAAATGGTCATTCCCATTCAAATTTTCATACCAAACAAAAGAATGAATAGAATAAAAATTTCATGTCATTCCATTCCTTCATATCAAACATGACATTAATTTATTTCCCTTACAAACAAGGGCGGAGCTGGGAAAAATATTTATGGAGGGCTATATGCAATTTTTTGTCAATTGTTTCATAAAATAAATAATTTTTTTGGGATAATAAAAGGAATTTTTGAAACAATTGGGGGGCATATACAATTTTTTTCATAAAATATACTCCCTCGATTAGGGGTGCACACGGTTCGATTCGGTTTCGACCGAAACCGAAACCGAACTGTTATTTACGGTTTCTTAAAAAAGAAAACAGTAACCAAACCGTTAGTAAAAGAAGCTGAACCAAACCAAACCATTTTTTTCGGTTCGGTTTCGGTTTCAGTTTCAGTTTTTATACAAAAAATTATATCAATAATATTTTCTATATATATTTAAGGAAATAAATTTTTTTGTTAAAATTTATAAATGACATTTTCAATAATTTTCTAGATATTTTAAAATTTATAAATGAAAATTTCATTACTGTTATTATCTTTTTATAAAACCAAAAGTTTTGATAAGAATAGACTAACAAGTTTATTTCTATCTTTATTTATTCATCTATCTGTAATTATTATTCTTGTAGTTGTATCTATCTAATTCATAAAAGGTAGGTCAAACTATACACAATCTTGACTTCTGAAAGGTCTGTGAATATGTTGGAAATTTACTCTTTTTCCATTTTACACTTGATTTCGGTTTTAGTTCTTATTACATCAATCTATTTTATGGAGTTAGTAAAATTTGAAAAAAAGTAATTTAACTTCTCTATATTAGGTTTATTTTTCATACCAAATTACAACCATACTCTCTCAAAGTCCCACACGTTGTCTGATATAATCATATAGATAATACATATATAATATAATATTTAATATATTATAAAATTGATTTGGCTCGGTTCGGTTAAGTTTTTGGAGGGTAAAAACCGAAACCGAACCGAAAATTTTGGTTTTTTAAATTTTAAAACCGTAACCGAACCGAATTGCCGGTTTCGGTTCGATTTTTTTGGTTTTGTGTGCAGCCCTACCCTTGGTCCCAAAAGAATCATATTTAGGTCTTGCCCTATGAGGACTAAATTCGTCCTCCCTGCTGATGTAGTTCAATATAAGTTGAACAAGTGGCCAATATCTTTTTTAAAAGGAATTGACTTTAATTCCTGTTTTTATGAATTTTATGTCCACTTCCTTTTATAAAAATGATTTAGCCATGTGTCCAACTTGTATTGGATAAGTGTCAAATGTTGACCATTTTAGGCATTTATCTTGCTATTGTTACGTCTTTACATTCCGTTATTTGGTATTTTTATGTCGTTTGTGTGTTTAAGCGTGTTACAGGAGCTTAATGAAGAAAAAAAACTAACTTTGGTGAATTAACTAAGGATATGTTAATTTTTATTCAAGATGAGAGCAAAAAAGGTGTTTTTAAGAGAAAAATGTCTTCCAGATGGCAAAAACGTCATTTTTTCGAGCCGCAACTTCAAGAATTATAACAAGGGAGTCAGGGGGGGGGGGGGGGGGGGGGGGGGTGTCAAATAACACTATTCTCAAGAAAAGTTGTTTCCAAGGAATTTGTTACACTTGACCTACGCTTCCAGTAGCTAAAAGTGGCTAGAAAGTTATGTTTTGACGTTTGACCTACGCTTCATATTTTTGAGCTACGCTCCTATGGCCTACGTTCCAAGGTAGGTGATAGGTGCTCAATATTGGTTATTTTTCGCCCCTATCTTGTGTTTGTTATGTCTTTACATTCCGTTACTTGATATTTTTCTCTCGTTTGTGTGTGTAAGCATGTTTCAGGAACTTAATGAAGAAACAGAGTTAATCTTGGTGAATTAACTGAGTTCGTGTTCGTTTCTATCTCGAGAAAGGAATCAAGAGGTGTGCTAGAGCAAAGAAGAGCTACCAAAGGGTAAAATGGTCATTTTCCGACATCGTTATTGCACCGAAGGACAAAAATGTCATTTTCAAACATTATTACTTCACCGAAAAGCATCGAGAGTCAAAGGCGACTAGTCTAGCTCAAATATGAAAAGACGAGTTTTTATACAAAAGATGCATCATACCCTACGTCGTCAGAGAGAAAAAGAGGCATATTGGACCTGAGCTACACTCTTAAGCTATGCTTTGGTTTGGACCCTACACCCTATACCTACGCCTAAGCATAGGTCAAGAGAGTAGGTCCCACCTTGAGGCCACGTGATCCCTTTACGTTTTGAAGTTGTTTCGGAGTTGTTTCAGAATTTTCAAATTTTGTCCCTATTTCTATATTTTAAGTGATCGGTGATTCCAAACCTCCACATACAGGCTTATACACATATTTACATGAGATTTTATAGAGATTATTCATGTATTATGAAATTACAGAAAAATGCAATCATTAGGGTTTCCCTCATTTGTTTATAAATATGATAGGGTTAGGTTTATGGTTTAGTTCAGTTTTGATATTGTTTTTTGAGGCTGGTCTTGGTTTTGATTTTCACGTACGTTCATTGAAGACTTATTTCCATTGAAGGAAACCACCATTAAAGACCTAGAGATCCGGAGAAGAAGGTCATGGAGAGCGTTTCTACACTGACAATACAAATTCTCTCAGCCATAATCAACTAATTCAGTATTTAGGGTTTTCTTGCAAAACCCTAGCCAAGAAATGTAGTTCTAGTTTTATTTTGAATTGTAGAGAGGGGAAACTGTGACTGTACTGTGATGATTATGTTAGATGAGAGACCGTTTTTATTCGTGATACAAGTTTATATATTTGAATTGATTCTTGTCTTAGACTTTTCAAATACATTTATCTTACACAATCACAATTACTCAATATGGGCTGGAACTCGGATGCTTAATCTGTGATTTTCTACACAATGGTGGTCATAAAACTCGAAACCCTAGGTTGACACAGGCCATGCCCTGACAAATTGATATAAACATGCTTTAATTTATTTTCATGCTTTAATTTACTGCTTTAATTTATTTTTCTGCATTTACTTTCTGTTAGTAGTTGACATGCACTAATCAGTTTAGTTTTGAGATGGCTTGTCGCAATCCGGTTGAGAGTAATCCTTTTTGGGGTCAAACTGTTGGTGCGGTACGACATGATTCACAGTTAATGGATCGCCCTCATGCAATTAAAATAAAATTTGGACTATGTTATGCGGTTAGTGGTGGAGTGAGGAAACCCTAGTTTTCTCTCTCCATGAATCACAACCATTGTTTATCATTGTTTTCTATTTTCTTTTCCTTATTGTTAAATAATTCACAAAATCAAATTCTTTTTGGAAAAATATAATTCAGTGTTTTTAGACTATTAAAGTGAATAATCCTTGTCTCTGTGGGATCGATATTCCTCTACTCAAGCAAAACTATATACAATTGATCTGTGCGCTTGCAGAAGGGTAAAACCTAAAGTGTCATTAGGGTGTCATTTTTAACCACATATTTTGTACACACTTGACGCCCACCAAGTTTTTGGAGCCGTTGCCGGGGACTTGGTATTGTTCAATAGCTTTAGTAGTTTATTTGCATTGCGCTATTGTAGATTAAAGCTAAAAGTTGAATTTGTGTGTGATTTTCAGGTACAATTGAAGAACGTGAAAGGAAAAGACAAAATTACTGAAGTTGCGTCTGGACCCTTTGTGAGTTTCAATTTTACTTGGTTTTTTCATTTAATTTTTAGCTTTGATTTTTGTTCATAGTTTAGATAAGTTTAGAATATTTTAGTTAATTTTCTTTATTTCAGAGAAACAAAAAGAAAATTGAAAAAAAAAAGTTTTTAGTATATTGTCTGATAGATCGACGCGTTCAAATTCAAATTCCGCGTTAGATGTATATGACTCGGAGATCGAAAGAACTCTAAGGGGTTTACGAAAATTTATTGAAGAGCATCGTCAGACAGAAGAAGTCGAGATGGGTGACAAAAGAGTCAATCTGTGAAGAGGACCAGATACCTCATTGAAGGGATTCTACGCGCCGGACGCGTATGAATTGTATGCTAAATTTCCAAAAAAGGAAGGTGCAAAGCATTTTGAGATCAAGACGAGTGTGATCAACATGCTCCCAAAGTTCTCTGGTCTAGGGATAGAAGATCCGTACCAGCATGTCAATGAATTTTTAAAGGTTGCATCAATTGTTAGGTATGATGGTTTGAGTAAAAATGATTTAAAAGTGCGTCTGTTCCCATGGTCTTTAAAAGACAAAGCAAAAAGATGGTATATTAAATTTACTCGATCAACTAAACTTGACTGGGAAACACTTAAGCAAGAATTCTTAGAAAAACATTTTCCTATAGGAAAGACTTTAGAAGCCCAAGATGCAATTAAGCGATTCAGACAGTTGTCAGGAGAGCAATTTCATGATGCGCGGGAGAGGTACAATGAGATTTTGTATAAATGTTCCCACCATAGGTTTTTTGATCAAGATGTTGCTAGAAATTTTTACATGGGTTTAGGTGAGAAGCATAAAAATCTGATAGATGCCTCTACACAAGGTCAGTTTACCTTGAAACCCGCAAGAGAGCTTTTAGAGATGTTTGATAACATTAGTGAAAATGCCCTTCAGTATGAATCTGAACTGAGGTCTAAAGGTGAACTAGATAGAAGATCAGAAAAAGCATTTGAGGTTAATCATGATATGAAAAATCCAGTGGCATTGATAGAGGAGAGGTTAGAGCGATTTGAAAAACTTCTTACCCAAAGAAGTCATTCTCATAAAAGAGAAGTTTATGAGGTTGAACCAGATTATTCTCAAAATGAGTGTGAGGATGTAATGGCCGCTGATGTCAATACAGTATGGAATTACTGAAATAATGCCTTGTTCTCCAACTCATACTCTCCAAATAATAGAAATCATCCATTCCTGTCCTATAAGTCCACAAATGTGGAGAATCCTCCAGAAAAAGTTCAACAAGGACAGTGGTCCAATTCTCAATCCAATTTTCAATCAAGGCAGCAATTTACCTCGCAGCCAAGGTTCCAACAGAGCCAACAATCATTCCAATCTCAACCAACTATACTGGCTCGTAATTCTCAATCAAATTTCCAACCCAGACATCCACCTAATAATTCTCTGGCTCTTCAGCCATTCAATAACAACCAGGCTATCCAACCATTCCAATATCAGCACCAGCCTCAAAGAAGCCAAGCTCCCCCACCCGGTTTTCAAAATAACAGGATAGAGCAGACCTTGGTGGACCTCCAAAATCAGATGGGTGTCCATACTCAAGCACTGGCCCAAATCACCATACAGTTAGGATAAATGGCAAATCAGAGAAATACTAAAGAGTTAAGTCAATTGCCTAGTCAGCCTATCGTCAACCCAAAGATTTAACAAGTGCAAGAGCTTGGATCATTTACCAATGATAATCACGAGTCTGTTTAAGCAATTACGACTCTGAGAAGTGGCAGGGTAGTGGAGAGTAGAGTGGAGGAAGAATATGAGGAGAGGTTGCGTAGAAGAAAAGAAGCTGAGCAAGCTCAAAGGGAGGAAGCGGAAAAAGCACAACAGAAAAAGGTTGAGAGCAGAGAGGCTGAAGTTCAGATAGATAAACTACCAGTAGATAAGAGTGTTGACGAGACATTACTTGATGAGCTAAATAGGGCAAACTACAAGGATGCACCGCTATTTCTTCAACGTCTTAGAGAACCGGCTAAGTATGGGAAGATGAAAAAATCTGATATACTGGATACGTTCCGATAAGTCAAGATTAATCTGTCGCTCTTAGACGTGATTACCAAAATCCCACCTTATGCTAAATTTTTCAAGGATCTCTGTACGCAGAGAGGAAAAGCAGAACAAAGAATCCAAAGAAAATACTCTTGACTGAGCAAGTGAGTTCACGGTTGTTAAGCAATATTCCACCAAAGAGGAAAGATCCCGGTGCTCCCACTATTTCTTGTGTTATTGGTGACCAGGAAATTGGTAGAGCCCTTCTTGATCTAGGTGCGAGTATTAACTTGCCTCCTTATTCAGTCTATAAACAACTAGTGTTAGGAGAGCTCAGTCCCACAGAGGTTGTACTGTAGTTTTCCGATCGATCTATCAAGTAAGCGAAAGGAATTTTGGAAGACGTCATAGTTCAAGTGGGCAAGTTTTACTTTCTTGTTGATTTTGTAATCCTAGAGACGGAACCTGTCCCAGACTCAAAAAAACACATCCCAGTGATCTTAGGTAAACGGTTTTTGGCCACTGCAAATGCATGTATAAATTACAGAACTGGAGCCATGTATCTGGCCTTTGGGAACATGAAAGTCAGGATGAATGTGTTTAACGGGAGCCATCAATTAACTGAGTCTATGGACTGTTTCCAGATAAATGAGTGCGATGAGCTAAAAGATATTATACATGATTTTGCAATTCAAATTCTGGAGAAAGACGAGCTTGAAAATTTTTGGGTAAATGAAGTGTCGAATGAAGAAATCAAAGATTGGGATACGTATATGGAATGGAAAAACAAGGAGTTAAATATAATTGAGACAACATTATACACGCAACCTTGGAAGCAAGAGTCAGTGGAACCACTCCCGATAGTCTCAAGTACTCCCCTAGTTCCATCACTTACGACTCCGCCTGTTTTAGAACTTAAGGAGTTGCCAGAAAAGCTGAAGTATGTTTTCTTAGGACCCGACGAAACTCTTCCTGTAATTATTTCATCAAAGTTGATAGCAAAATAGGAATCAAGTTTGATTGAGGTCTTGAGCAGGAATAAAGAAGCGATTGGGTGGAGTGTGGCTGATTTGAAAGGTATTGATCCATCAATTTGCATGCATTGAATTTATTTGGAAGATGAGGCGAAACCGTCAAGGGAGATGCAGTGAAGATTGAATCCTAACATGATGGAGGTGGTAGGAAAAGAAGTAGTGAAGTTGCTTGATGCGAGAATCATCTACCCGATCTCTGATAGTAAGTGGGTAAGCCCAACTCAAGTGGTCCCGAAGAAGTCGGGAATCACAGTGGTACCCAATGAAAAGGGTAAGCTAATTCCTCAACACACGACTATGGGGTGGCATGTGTGTATCGATTACAGAAGCTCAACTTTAACACCAGGAATGATCATTTTCCATTACCATTCATCGATCAAATCATGGAAAGATTAGCCGGACAAAGCTACTACTGCTTTTTGGATTGATATTCCGGCTATAATCAAGTGGCAATTGATCCTGCAGATCAGGAGAAAACCACTTTCACTTATCCATATGGAACATTCGCGTACAGACGGATGCCTTTTGGTTTATGTAATGCGCCAACGACATTCCAGAGGTGTATGATGTCTATCTTCTTTGATATGGTAGAAACGTTTCTGGAAGTGTTCATGGATGACTTCGAAGTCTTTGGGGCAACCTTTGAAGACTGTTTGAGGCATCGAACACTAGTACTTGAAAGATGTAAAGAGACCAATTTAATTCTTAGTTGGAAGAAGAGCTATTTTATGGTTCAAGAGGGAATAGTACTAATCCACATTATATCAAAGCAGGGGATTGAGGTCGATAAAGCAAAAGTTGACCTGATTTCAAAATTACCTCCTCCCACATCTGTGAAGCAGATACACTCTTTTTTGGGCCATGTCGGGTTTTCCAGAAGGTTTATCAAAGATTTTAGCAAAATCGCCTGACCATTATGCAATTTACTAGCTAAAGATGTAGTCTTTGTCTTTGATGAAGAACGTTTTCATGCCTTTGAGGAATTGTGTGCTAAACTCTCATCTACCCCAATTATCTGTTCACCGGACTGGTCTCTACCGTTTGAGCTGATGTGTGACGCTTCAAATTATGCAATTGGAGTTGTGCTAGGGCAGAGAAAAGACAAGTTGCCATATGTGATTTACTGTGCCAATAGAACTCTGAATGAAGCTCAGATGAACTACACAACTGTCGAGAAGGAGTTGCTGGCAGTGGTGTTCACCTTAGACAAATTCATGTTGTATTTGTTGGGAACCAAGGTAGTCGTGTACTCAGATCATGCCGCACTAAGGCATTTATTAATAAAAAAAGACTCCAAGCCCAGACTGATTCGATGGATTCTGTTGCTATAAAAATTTGATTTGGAGATCAGAGATAAAAAGGGTATGGAGAATGTTGTAGTTGATCATTTGTCAAGAATTATTGTTGAGTCCACAAAGGATGATACTCCTCTTAAGGATGAGTTCCCGGATGAACATTTATTCAGTATGGCTGTTATGGAACAGATACCGTGGTATGCAGATATTGTCAACTATAAAGCCACAGGTAGAATTCCTAATGGATGGTCTAAGCATGAGAATGATCGTTTCTTCAGCCAAGTAAAATTTTATATCTGGGATAATCCGCGACTGTACAAGTATTGCCCAGATCAAATAATTCGTAAATATGTTCCAGAAAGTGAAGTTCAAGGCATACTGACATTTTGTCATACGCTAGAGTGTGGAGGGCATTTTGGTGCTTAGAAGATAGCTTATAAAGTCCTACAGAGAGGTTTTTATTGGCTCACCATATTCAAAAATGTGTTCGAGTTTTGAAAATCTTGTCTGAGATGTCAGAAGTTGGGATTCATATCTCGTTGAGACATGATGCCATTGAATCCTATTTTGGTGGTTAAGTTGTTTGACATCTGGGGCATTGACTTCATGGGACTGTTTCCAAAAGTTGGTGATAAGTAGTACATATTAGTGGGAGTTGATTACGTTTCTAAATGGGTAGATGATGTTGCCACATCGCATGCGAATCACATTGTGGTTGAGGAGTTTGTTAAATCCAATATATTGTCTAGATTTGGTATGCCACGAGTGTTGATCAGTGACAACGACAACCACTTCGATAACCAGTTTCTTCCGGCCTTGTGCAAGAAGTATGGTGTCACTCATAGAATTGGAATGCCATATCACCCACAGACGAGTGATCAAGTGGATGTTTCGAATAGGGAGATCAAGAACATTATTGAAAAGATGATGGATCCTGATTTGAAGAATTGGCCGAGATGGTTAAATGATGCATTGTGGGCATACATGACCGCTTATAAGACATCGATTGGTATGTCACCATACAGATTGGTCTATGGTAAGACATGTCATCTCCCTGTGGAACTCGAGCACAGAGCATATTGGGCGATCAGAAGATTGAATTTTGATATCAAAAGATCGGGTGCTCAGAGGAAACTCCAACTCGCAGAGCTTGAGGACTTGAGGAACAACGCATATGAAAATTCTAGAATATATAAAGCCCAAACCAAAGCATTCCACTTTAGACATATCAGACATATAAGCTTTAAAGTCGACCAGAAAGTGTGGTTGTTTAATTCAAGACTTAAATTGTTTCCCGGTAAGCTCCAATCAAGATGGGATGGGCCGTATAGAATTACTAAGGTTTACCCCCATAGAGTGGTGGAACTTGATGACCATGACAAAGGAAAGCAATTTTTTATGAATGGTTAGCTTTTGAAGCATTATATCAAAGTTGAGCCGACAAAGAGTGTTGTTGAAATAATTGATTTAATAGAACTGGCATCAGAGCCAGATGATTTTGATCCTGAGTACTCAGAGGCGGCAACGTCGAGCCAACGACGTTAAACATTGGTACTAGGTGATAAATAGTAGATTTTGATCTTAGTTTGTAGTTGTAAAATAATAGTTTAATTTGGTTTTTGTAAAATTTTAAAGATCGAGTCCAAAATAGTCGTCATCATTCAGAGGGGTATTTTCGTCCATAAAGTGCCAAATTTTGACGAATTGAAGTCAATCAAGTCAATAGGTGTGTATAGGGGAGGTTCGAGTGTTCGAGAATCAAGAATGAGCAAAAAAATGGCCGAAGCAAAAAATTTAGCCTTGGGACCTACGCCCAAGCGTAGGTCACGGAATTGTATTTATACAGTCCCGCGGCTTTTTATTTCAAAATTTTTTTTTCTCTCTCTCCTCTCCACCAAATCGACTATCGTTCATTCTTAAAGCCAAATATTGATATTTCTTATCATTCCCAAGCGGCGGATCATCAGATTAATGAGCGGTGTGTAGGGATTCACGTGAAGAACTCGAAAAGTCTCCGAAATCCAATTTTGGGGAATTTGCCTTTTCTTGTGATTCGATAAGTTTTGATCCATTATTTTGGTTTCGATTACTTAATATAACTATTCTAAACTAGTATTGATGAACATGCAGATCAGGCTATGCCGGATGAGATGTCTGAGGTGGAGGTGCCACAGGTATAGGAGGCTGCTTTAGGAGGTGATGTGCCTCAGGCCTCGGCTGGGGGTGCTGTTATGATGACTCAGGCTCAGTACAACCAGTTGATTGGCCGTATTAAGGAATTGGAGCACTCATTTACAAAGAAGAGGTAGGCCCGACAACATGAGCATCGTGAGATAATTGATCGGTGGAATATTATGATGCGACATATAGGAGTGACAGTTCCACCACCATAGCCACATCCGGATGATGCTATGTAGTTGTAGTTTAGTTTAGTTTATTTTATTATTTTAGCTGTCCACAGTAGACATCAATCGTAGAGCGGAGAGTCAGTGTTCGATCTTTTGTTACCGCTTTAACGATCATCTCTAACTATTTGTGATATTTTTGCTTTTGTATAAAATGATAGTTTTTGAATACTTTTATTGATATGTGTGCCTTACTATGTTTATTACATTGAGTATGTGTGATTTTATTTTTGCATTATGATGACATGTGTGCGTTTAAGTTTGGGGGTGCGTTGGTTATTGAAAAGCGTGTCATGATTTTTAAAAAAAAAAAAAATTTACTCTACCCTACGCATAAGCGTAGGGTGGTACGTGGGTGGGCCAGAAAATTTGAAAACTTTATCCGTTTTTGGGATGTTTTAGCCTGATTTGTACTTATACTTGTATAAGAATTTTTTAAGTTATTTTTAGGAATTTGTGTAGAATTTTTGTAGAATTTTTAGAGTAACCCTAATTTGACAAGAAGACTGCAAATAGAAGTTGGATTAGTTATTGTTTCCCCTTTCCTAGTCAGTTAAGGGTTTTAAATCATTTTTCTCTTCTAATTCTACTCCATTAATCTATAAATATATCCATAGGGTAGACATAATTCACAATTCTCAATGAGTGAACATTAGATTGGGTATTCTTCTTTTATTATTTCTATTTTGAGGAGGGTTAATATGGATAATGCTAATGAAGATTATTCTAACCCGGAGGAATTTATAGAAGAGACGGAACCATATGTGGCAATGAAGAGCACGAATAAAGAAGCTACAAGTCAGAAGGGAAGCCAAACCACACCAAAATTGTTTTTGCAGTGTCGGTTGTAATTTGAAAAGATATTTTGTCCAAAGAGTATGAATCGAGTTTTAGTTATACCCGGAAGGAAAATCCTTAGAGAACGAGGATTGAAGAGTTTAGAAAAAACGGCGGGCGAAAAGGTGTATCCGGGCTTAGTCCAATTTTTTTATGAAAATATGATAATTTCGGGACCGCCAAGATTTGAGGTGATAAGGGCTAAAGTGACTTGGTGGAGTGCTCCAGTTGTGGTTGGAAGAAGAAGTATTGTGGATGCATGGAATATACCAATTGGTACTCCGACAAACTTGAAAGGAATTTTGAAGGAGCATCTTGTAGTATGGTCACATAAGGATGAGGAGATGGTTCGGGAATTGTGTGCAGTATCAGATCCGAAAGATAAAATGTGTTATAATTGGTGGTTGAAGTTGGATTTGCTTTATTTGGATTGTGTCGTCGCGGCTCAATTTCGGCTTAATAATCGAACAAGTGCAAGAGATCACACTATGCTTCGAACTTTGTATGCCCTAACTCATGGGTATGAAGTGTGTGTTCCAACATTGATTATGGCTGAGATGTCGTATGCTCGAGAAATTGTGAGTAGAGAATGGGCGGGGGCCGATAAATGTGACTATTATCTTCCATACCCGTTTTTACTATAAAAAATCATTGCTGAGCAGTTGGGTGATAGAATGAAGGAATTGGATGAGATGTGGGGGATATTCATGAAAATATATTCGGAGGAAGATTTAGAGAAGTTGAAAGAGATTGCAGATTGCTGGATATGGTTGAAGAGTGCCGTGTCAAGTGATGAAGAAGAAAAGGCGGACTAGGATTTAGGTTTATGCTTTTTAGATTATTTTATTTGTAGAGATGGTAGACCCTTAATACCACATCTTTGTTTATTTTATTTTTTATTTTTATTTTTATTTTAAGGATTGTAAGCCCTTAAGGCCAAATCAGTTTTTGTTTTTTTTATTAATATTTTTGTCATAAAAAAAAACCTCAATAAAAAAAGAGAATATTTGATTCCTTGAAAACATGTGTCGATTTCTGGATATTATGATGAAATTTCTTTTCCATTGCTATGATTGGGTATGTGTGCTTTGTTGATGAAATCTCCAGGTGATCCAATTCAAGTTTGGGGGAGAGGATTTGTGCTTTACTTTGGAATCCAGAATTGAGCTTCAAGGGTAACTGTATCTGTTCTCCTATTTTATTTTTGACCATGAGGACATGGTCTGATTTAAGTTTGGGGGTGAGGGTATAGTATTACAAGGAATAAAGATTTTCGAGGAAATTTTTTTTTTGGAACAATTCTTTGTTTTCAAGCATGAATGTTTGACAGTTACAGTTTGATTAAGTTTGTGTATATGATACATGAGTAATATGTGATGTGATGTTCCCGCTCATGAAAATAATGATTAGATCAAGTTAGTGAAGTGATGTGGTTTACATGGGTGAGTGATTAGTGAAATTGAAATTAAGAAGGACGATTTTGACCTATAAACACAAGCACAAATTCACTATGAGAAATTTGTTGATTTTTGACTACGTAGTTGGAAAATAATTTTGTCACAATAAAAGGGGAGAAGGGGAGTTGTTTTGGTTGAAATAGAGAAAATTGAAATTTGTTTGAGAAAATAAAATGCAAAAAACAGTTCTTTGATCTGAGAAACCGGGCCTTGGTATCGCCAATATCACTGTTCACGTTTAAAGGGGAGAAGACTGATGAGGATAAATCTCATGGAAGAAGCTCAGGCCCAGTTGGTCGGGACTAAAAATCCTCGCTGGAAATTCCGGAGACTTAGAAAGACAAAAATGGATGAAAAGTGGAAAGATGGAAATAGTACGTTTTTACTAAAAATGGCAAAGTTTGATCAATGAAGTAGGAGAAAAGAAACTGGAATATTGTAGTTGAATGTTCACAAAGTCACGGAAAGTTGTCTAGATTTTAAGTAGAAAGTAGCAAAATCATTCACTTAAGTGGGGACCATTCATAACGCGAAGCTTGATATAATTGTTGTTTGGTAGTGAGTGAGAATATTTGAATTCATATTATCTTGGGTGTTGTATCATAATTTATTTGACTTGTGTGTGTGAACTTATGAATGCATAATTACAAAAGAATTGAGATATTTGTAGGTACCATCACGGAAACCTTCACGAGACTTCACTCGTCCACTAGGGGTAACCTAGGGGTTTAAAAGGCTTGTTACACGTGCTAAGTGTAATCGTTGACCCTCACGAAAGCAAGGGATTAGATTAGAGTAGATAGGTTAGATAGAATAAGAATTATCACAGTCAGTTCTGGTGGGTGTCAAGTGTGTGCAAAATATATGGTTAAAAACGACACCTTAACGACACTTTAGGTTTTACCCTTCTGCAAACGCACAGATCAATTGTAGATAGTTTTGTTTGAGTAGGGGAATATCGATCCCACAGAGATGAGGATGGTTCACTTCGATAGTCTAAAAATACTAAATTATATTTTTCCGAAAAAAGTTTTTTTTTGTGAATTATCTAATACTAATGAAAATAAAACAGAAAGCAATAATAAATAATGGTTGTGATTCATAGAGAGAAAACTAGGGTTTCCTCACTCCACCACTAACCGCATAATATAGTCAAAATTATATATCAATTGCATGATGGCGATCTACTGACTGTGAATCAGGTCACACAACACCAGCAGTTTGACCCCAAAAAGGATTACTTTCAACCGGATTGCGACAACCCATCTCAAGACTAAACTGATTAGTGCATGCCAACTACTAACATAAAATAAATGCAGAAAAGTAAATTAAAACATGAAAATAAACTAAAACATGTCTATATCAGTTTGTCAGGGCATGGCCTGTGTCAACCTAGGGTTTCAAGTTTTATGACCACCATTGTGTAGAAAATCACAGATTAAGCATCCGAGTTCCAACCCATAGTGAATAATTGTGATTGTGTAAGATAAATACATTCGAAAAGTCTAAGATAAGAATCAATTCAAATATATAAACTTGTATCACGAATAAAAATGGTCTCTCATCTAACACAATCATTACAGTATAGTCATAGTTTCCCTTCTCTACAATTGAATATAAAATTAAAACTACATTACTTGGCTAGGGTTTTGCGAAAAAACCCTAGATACTGAATTAGTTGATAATGGTAGAAGGAGACTGCATCGTTGATGTAAAATCGCCATCTATGGCCTTCTTCTCCTGATCTCTAGGTCTTGAATGGCTAATTCCTTTTGAATAAGATGAATCTCCAGAGGCGGCTCTGAAAATTATACGTGCCAAGAAGCTCTCTAAAATCTGTAGCAAAGCTTGGTATTTATTGATAAAGTTGAGGGAAACCCTAACTTGGAGAATAGGATTATCCTTTTTGATAATTTCACACCCAACCAAGAAAAACCCTCATATATGATGTATAATATGTGCATATTACATGTATAGAGGTGTTAGAGTCGAACTTGAAGTCATCCGGGTGAAAACAAATCAATCCGGGTCAAAATAGGATTTCAGCCCGAAACTAAAATTTCCACCTTTTTTTGCTGGACACCTCTCACTCTTTTGATCATAACTTAAGTTGTACACATTGTATGGAGGCGTTCAATATATCGTTGGAAAGAGAACTTCAAGATCTTGATTTTAGGCTCACGAATCATCTCATTTGAACCTTGTTTGACTGAGATATGGTTACCCAAAGTTGGATGAAAATTTGTGTAGAAAATACTGTTCACTACTCCCAAGCGTAGGTTAGGAGCATAGGTACGCTCCTTGTGCTCTGTTTTGCTACTTCCAACCTCATTTAGCGACTGTGAGCGTAGGGTAGAGCATAGGAAACCCCTGGAAACCATTTTTTTTTATAATTGCTCCATTTGAACCCCGTCGACTCCCTTGCTATGATTCTTGAAGTTGTGGCTCCGTAAAATGACGTTTTCGCCCTCCGGTGAAGTGACTGTGTCTGAAAATGTCATTTTTGCCCTCCGGTAGCTATTTTTTTACTCGAACACACTCCTTGACTCCTTTTTCGAGATAGAAACGAACACGAACTCAATTAATTCACCGAGATTAGCTCTGTTTCTTCATTTAGCTCCTGAAACATGCTTAAACACACAAACGAAATAAAAATACCAAATAACAGAATGTAAAGACATAATAAACGCAAGATAGGGGTGAAAAATGACAAATATTAAGCACCTATAAAGTTCTCTCTGAGTTTATTGCTAAGAGACTAGCAATATGTAAGTTTGGGGGTGTGATAGGTGCTCAATATTGGTTATTTTTCGCCCCTATCTTCTGTTTGTTATGTCTTTCCATTCCGTTACTTGGTATTTTTATCTCATTTGTGTGTGTAAGCATGTTTCAAGAGCTTAATGAAGAAACAAAGCTAATCTCGGTGAATTAACTAAGTTCGTGTTCATTTCTATCTCGAGAAAGGAATGAAAAGGCGTGCTAGAGCAAAGAAGAGCTACTAGAGGGCAAAATGGTCATTTCCCGACTCGTTATTGCACCGAAGAGCAAAAATGTCATTTTCAGACATTATTACTTCACCGAAAAGCATCAGGAGTCAAAGGCGACCAGTCAAGCTCAAATATGAAAAGACGAGTTTTTATACAAAAGATGAATCATACCCTACTTTGTCAGAGAGAAAAAGAGGCTGATTGGACCTGAGCTACGCTTTGGTTTGGACCCTACGCCCTATTCTTACGCCCAAGCGTAGGTCAGGAGCGTAGGTCCCACCTTGAGGCCACATGATCCCTTTACGTGCTGAAGTTGTTTCGGAGTTATTTCATAATTTTCCAGTTTTGTCCCTACTTCAATATTTTAAGTGATCGGTGATTCCAGACCTCTACATACAGGCTTATACACATATTTACATGAGATTTTATAGAGATTATTCATGTATTATGAAATTACAAAAAAGGGCAATCATTAGGGTTTCCCTCATTTGTCTATAAATCTGAGAGGGTTAGGTTTAGGGTTTAGTTCAGTTTTGATATTGTTTTTGGAGGCTGGTCTTGGTTCTGATTTTCATGCACGTTCATTGAAGACTTACTTCCATTTTAGAGAACCACCATTAAAGACCTAGAGATCCGGAGAAGAAGGTTATGGAGAGCGTTTCTACACTGATAATACAGATTCTCTCAGTCATAATCAACTAATTCGGTATATAGGATTTTCTCGCAAAACCCTAGTCAAGTAATGTAGTTCTAGTTTTATTTTCAATTGTAGAGAGGGGAAACTGTGACTGTACTGTGATGATTGTGTTAGATGAGAGATCATTTTTATTGGTGATACAAGTTTATATATTTGAATTGATTCTTATCTTAGAATTTTAGAATATATTTATCTTACACAATCACAATTACTCACTATGGGTTGGAACTCAGATGCTTAATCTGTGATTTTTTACACAATGGTGGTCATAAAACTCGAAACCCTAGGTTGACACAGGCCATGCCCTGACAAACTGATATAGATATGTTTTAGTTTATTTTCATGCTTTAATTTATTTTTCTGCATTTACTTTCTGTTAGTAATTGGCATGCACTAATCAGTTTAGTCTTGAGATGGGTTGTCGCGATCCGGTTGAGAATAATCCATTTTGGGGTCAAACTGCTGGCGCGGTGCGACCTGATTCACAGTTAATGGATCGCCCTCATGCAATTGAAATAGAATTTGGACTATGTTATGCGGTTAATAGTGGAGTGAGGAAACCCTAATTTTCTCTCTCCTTGAATTACAACCATTATTTATCATTGTTTTCTATTTTATTTTCCTTATTGTTAAATAATTCAAAAAATCAAACTCTTTTCGGAAAAATATAATTCAGTATTGTAAGACTATTAAAGTAAACAATCCTCGTCTCTGTGGGATCGATATTCCCCTACTCAAGCAAAACTATATACAATTGATCTGTGCGCTTATATAAGGGTAAAATCTAAAGTGTCGTTTAGGTGTCGTTTTTAACCACATATTTTATACACACCTGATGCCCATCAGTAGTTCCCCTACGCTCCAAGCGTAGGGGGTTCTGCATGGTTAAGTGCTGAAATGTCAAATTTAACCCCGACTGGAATTCCTTCAAGGCACTGCAAGTTTTACACCTCGATACACGTTATATACACATATTATATACCAGATTGTAAGGTTTTACTACTTGGGTGTGAAATTACGAAAAATGGTAATCTTAGGGTTTCCCTCAGCTTCGTTCATATAATTTCCAGAGCAATCTCTAGAGATTCATTCCAAGGAGGAGCCATACAAGACCTAGAGATCGGGAGAAGAAGGCCATGGCGAGTGATTCTACGTCATCGATGCAGTCTCCTTCAACTATGATCAACTAAACTGGTATCTATGGTTTTCTAGTAAAACCCTAGCCAAGTAATATAGTTCTTAATTTGTTTTCAATTGTAACTAGGGGGAGCTGTGACCGTACTGTGATGATTATAGTAGATGTGTGACCATTTTTATTCTTAACACAAACTCTTATATTTGTTCTAAATTCTTGTCTTATATTGAATAAATATATTATCTTATTAAATCATGGTTATTCACTATGGGCTAGAACTTCGATGCTTAATTCATGATTTTTTACACAATGGTGCTTAAAACTTGAAACCCTAGGTTCCCACAGGTCATGCCTCGGCGAGGTAATATAGACATGCTTTAGTTTAATTTCATGTTGTAGGAGTAGATTAGAGTAAAGTAAATAGCATGCGCTAGTTACACTCTGTCCGGAGATAGGTTGTAGCGAATTCAATTGACGATATTTTTTTTTGGGTCGTATTTAACTATTTGCGGTACGACTTGATTCACAGTTATGGATTTTCCTCTTGCAATTGAGCAAAGAAATATATTATGCGGTTGGTGGTGGAACAATGAAAACCCTAGTTTTTCTCTATCTTGATCCCAATCTCAATTTATTTTCTATTTTAGTTAATTTAGTTATAAATTGCAAAACTATTCAAAACTATTCTTCAAACATAATTCAATACTGTTAGATTACTGAAGTGAATAATCCAAGTCTCTGTGGGATCGATATTCCCTTTTTCAAGCCTTTTCTGTGCTACAATACGATTCGTGCGCTTGCGATAGGTAAAACCTAAGCCATCCTAATGGGTTGTTCTTAACCGTTATTTTTGTCACCTTTGGGCGGACATCAAGTTTTTGGCGCCGCTGCCGGGGACTTGGCATTATTCTTAGCTTTAGTAGTTTAGTAGTATTGCATTATTGTAGTGTATCTAAATTTGAAATTTTTGCATGATTGACAGATACTCTAAAAAGCATAGAGGGATTTAGCAGAGCAGTTAAGGTTGCATCATTGGACCTTTTGTGAGTTTTAGTTTAGCTTAATTTCATGTGTAATTTTAGCTTTATTTTCTGTTGATATTTAGAGCAATTTAGTTTAAAGGTAATTAGACTAAATTTCATATTGAAAAAAAAAAATTCCGCTTATTGTATGACCGATCGACAATCACTTTTTGATCCCAACACCACGTTAGTACCTTTTGATCCTGAGATCGAACGGACTTTTCGTCAAAATCGTCGACCAAGGGAGGAAGCGCCTCGTCGACAGTTGGAGCAAGAAAGGATGGCCAATGTAACACCCCATGTTATTTTCCCAATTATCTGGAATTATTTCCGATTTATTTTCGGTTGTGACGTCACTTGTTCATGACGTCATGGTTATTTTTGATGTTTCACGTATAAATTTTTCGCGTTTAACGTTTGAAGCTGATTGGGCGACTGAACGATTGTGTCTTTAAGGACTTCGTGGACTATCGTTGATGATTATGTGACTAGACTTGACATGACGATAGTGTTTCGGATTTAGTGAAACGTTGACGTGAATTGTTATTGACTAAGTGGATTCGTTTAGACGCTCGACTTTTAGTGTTTCGACTGAGTGGAACGTTGATGTGAGTCTTTATTATCGACTACGTGAACGAGCTGTGACGATAGACAGCTAGGGTTATTAATTAAATGGTTTTGTTTTGACGCTGGACGTATAGGGCTTTGACTCAGTTGTTCGAGTTCGGTAGTTAGTGCTTTAGGGGTATTTGTATTACCTTGTTCGTTTTTCGTGCTTATATGTATATGATATGTGTTAATGGATTAATTTGGGTTGATATGGTTTTACTTGATTACTGTTCGAATAAGTTATGTGCCTTAATTGTTTGGATTAGTGACGACTCCGGTGATTCGGTAGTTGAGTCTCGTACTAGAGTATTTATTCTGATTGTTATTATTGATTACCTATCTGTAGAGTTTACGGGGGCGCATAATATAAATCGCTAGGCGATTAGTGATTTTATTTGGTTTATATAAATATTCATACCCGATTTTGTAACCGAGTTAATTATTCTGGATTTTATTAGTTATTCAGAGACCGTGGGTTTTTTGGTGATTTAATATGTGGATTAGTTTCAAACCCCGACATATTTACTTAGGTTGATATTATCTATTTTGTGTCCCGTGTATTTTACGGGTTCACGTGTTATTATTTTTCGATTTCCGATATATATTCGAATTTTTTTCCACATTATTATTATTTTATAAGTTTAAGGAAAATTAAATTATTATTATGATTAATTACGAAAAATGAGATTTAATAAAGAAGCGGGATTAGTTTTAATTAAAGACCATTCGAGGGTCACAAGT
Organism: Cornus suecica; assembly: GCA_963922005.1. Lineage (NCBI taxonomy): Eukaryota > Viridiplantae > Streptophyta > Magnoliopsida > Cornales > Cornaceae > Cornus > Cornus suecica. The sequence goes on from OY998241.1 coordinate 20,384,947, forward strand.
GTATTTATCTATAAATATATATGGATACATGGGTGTTATTATTTGATTATGGAAAATAGAAAAGTCACTTGTGCAATTATGGAAAAAACAAGAGTTGCTTTGGTAATTAGCCTAAATATATATATGTATATGCATTATTGGTATTTGAGAGACCGCAGATCAACCACTCTTCATCACGCACGCAGTAGACCAACTCTTCTCCTCTGTTCGTCATCTTCGATCCATTCCTTCACACTCGATCATCTTCTTCACTACGGACAGAGAGAGAGAGATGACTGGTTCGATTAGAGAGAAAAGGCTGGTTCACGACGAGAGAGAGAAGAGGCGCGCAGGTGGTGAGCCGGGCTGTTCACCGGAGGGAAATCCGACAATGGCCGTGGCTGGAGTCGCGAGCAAGAGGGTCAGCAATAGTGGTCGATGGCGGCAAGGTTGGTGGTTTGCTAGCTGAGAAGGAGCGACGCCGGATCTGGTCGCGAGAGGGTTTCGACATGGGCTGTGGTTCAACGGCCAGGGGGTGGCGACTAGGGTTGCTGGTAGTGCGCATTGGCGCGGTGGCGCCGGTTCGCGCTGTGGTGGCGCAGGTGCAGTCAGAGTTCGCAATTTACGCAACAGTCCCGAGTTCGGCCAAACCGAGTTGGGTCGACTCAGTGCCGATTCGGGCTTCATTTGGCGTGAAACTTTGAGGATAGCTTGCTCTCGATGTCGTACATGACATATCCAAATTTGGTGCGAAACCGTTGAGCGGTTTGCCGGGAATTTCAGATTATAGGTATGATTTTTCGGTTTGGTTTTCGTTAGATTTGTTCAAATTTGTTTATCGATTGTTAACGGGTTTCAACTATATTCAATAGGACGGTAAGGCGATCATTTCTGTTCGAGCGGGAAAATTTTCGGACAACTTCGGACGGCGATCACTGTTCACGGCCGACACTGTTCACGGCGGGACAATTCGGGGTTGTTCTGTAAGCTTTATTTTAGGTGGGAATTTTACATATATATATTCTTATATATATGCATATCTAACACTCACTAATAGTGCGTAGAAAACGTTAATTAATCTCCGTTGTATGTTTATGGGTAAATAAAAATGTTTAATTAAATTCCTAGTAATAGACATAAATCTAGGAATTTTATAAAATTTATAGAATACCTATAATTGGATTAAATGATGTCGGAAATAGAAATACTTCGGAGAAATTAAATAGATTATTTCCCATGAGAAATTAAATAGATTTTATTTCTCGGAGAAGTTAAAATAATTATAAACCTATTTAAATTAAATCGATATAGGCGGTTTAGTACCCCCTTGAGCTCGAAATAGGTTTATAGAAAGTGTATGTGGACGTAGATTCGGTTAATAAGTTTTCCCCTATTATTTATATTTTATTGAAATTAAAAATAAGTTAGGGGATTCATGAGAGCGAGGGACGTTAAAACTTAGACCTGATTTTAGTTCCCTTGTTGATTTTCTCGTAAATTATAAAGAAATTAAATTGCGGATGGATATATTTTGGAGATAAATGGAAGTGATTTACTGTATAATTTAAATTGTGAAGGATGCTTTGTATGAGATTGCTTGGCTTTTATGCCGTTTATTTGAGTATATTATATTCATGTGGAGACATTTTGCATTCATACATCCCCATAGTGTATATATATTGTTTTGATGGGAGTTGCATGCCTCATTTATATCATGTACATGTATGGATTGTTTGGAATGTCGCAACAACTGGCCAGTGGGTGGCTGACACCCCGGGAGTTAGTATCTCCTGAATCCTCAGACTTTGGGAGTGAGGACATATGTCTCACTTGCCGGTTCCTGACGGACTTGTGGTCTCCGTACTCTATTTGGCGACACTCACCCTTCCTGGTGCGGGCCTATTAACCCCATAAGTGGTTGGGTTGAGATTCCTGGTTATTTATTTGATCCTCATATAGACAGGGTTGTATTTGAGTTTCATTTGCATGGTCATGAGCATTGGCATTGCATGGATATTGCTGTTGAGATTATCTGTTATTATTGCTTATTGATATTGAGCAGGTTATATCTGAATTTTAATAAGAGATTTGTATTATTCTCTTGGGCGCTAGGGCGCGGTGTTTGTGATTGATATTTTAACCGTGATTAAATTACAAATTAAATTGTGAATTTCCTAGTGTAAAGGAAACCGTGAAAACTTAAAGTTATAAGGTGAAAAGTGAAAGTGACCTTGGGGCATAAGGGTTCCCCGTATGTTAGGCTCTAGTTGAGCTGGGTAGCAATATATTGGGACTTAGTCGAAATTGTGATCTTGGCCACATAGGCCTTTGTGATTGGTGATTAGTATCATCACAGGATGATTGATAGACCTCTCCGGTAGTGTGGAGTATTGTTCGAATAAGGGATGGATAGAGCTTATCAGTTTGACCCTATTCCCTTGGCTTTTGAAATTTTGAGCTTATCGCTCATTCTTCCACTTTGACAATGTATGAGTTATAGACGGTTCTTTGCCATGTTTATTGAAAAATATCTTCCCTAAGTACTCTTCTGAAGTTAGTGATTTCAGGGCATGGTTGTCCTGTTCTTGAATCCTCGGTTATGGTTAGGATCTATGGAGTCAAATATTCAAAGTTTTGAAAACTTAAAGCTTGGGGATTTTTATAAAACGTGTTCTTCGTTTACCCCGAGACTTGTTAACTATTTTTGGAAAGACAGAAGTTTAAATACCTGTTTTATAAAATATGTTTTAAATTCTCAGTATCGGGAGTATCGGTAGAAATCCGTTTTGAAAGAAATTTCAGAAAATTTCATTTGAAATTGTTTTGTAAAATCAGTGAATTAGGACACGATTTGTCCTTATTCTAGAAATCTCGATGTTATTTCCGAGGTCTCGGCATCATTAGAAGTCGATAAATTCAGGTTTCTCCTAGCTTATTGTCTGGAGTTCCTTCTTGTGCCCGGTTTTGTTTGGGCCTTCTTTCATAATTATTTTTATAAAATTTTAAATAAATGTTAAAGGTCTTAGGACCGGATTTGAAATAAGTTTAAAAGTGATTTTAAAATGGTTATCGGTTTCAACTCTAGTAGTTCTTCGTTTTCGTATAGTTATTCCTTGGGTTTGAGCCCGGACTTATGATGTTGGGTTATGCACACCTAATGTGATTCCTGTTATTTCGGTTGGGTTCGGAGACATTGGAACCAAATAAGATTTGACCGGGTCCTAACTTTTTTTTAAAAACCGATTGAATCCTACGGGGTTCAACATTTTTCTTTAAAAACCCGAGGACTATGGCATCTGTTTGGGACTAAATAACTCCAATAACCCTTTCTAGTGCCTAGATAGGCAGTGTGAGTTAAAGATAGTTCGGTTGGTTACCGAATCCGGTATGGGGATAGTACCTTCCCTTTTTATGTTTCTTCAAGTGAACGGGTTGGTTCACTGGTTATTATAAGTAGAAGGACTGAATCAAAGATATAAAATGTGAGAGCGACTTTCTCTCTAGGAATGGTTTGATAGCGATGCTAGTTATGAGCGATGATCGAGTTGTGGGCTTGTGTTGTATCTCTAGATGAGAGTGGAGTTCGGATTGGTTGTCTATAGGCCTAGGTGATAGGCTTAGTTATTTACAGGACGATATATATATATATATACGCTTACATGTGTTGTTTATATTTTCGTTGATCTGTTGTTCTTATGATATCTGTAGTGTACTTGAGGTTAGTGATGAGGTTATTGATGGGGTCTCGGATTGGCGGGGTGCCATGTGAGACGATTGACTGGCCTAGGATAGATGCATACACACGAGATGGTTAACCTTTTCTAGACGACTATGAGTGTGATGTTTTGATATTATGGTGAGCCCCCGAGGTTGTGCTCACCCCCACACAGGTTACAGGTTTGGAGGTGGATGCAACACGACTTATTCAATGATGACGATACGGGTGATTTGGGACGGTAGTTTTATTCCTCCTTCCGTAGTCATACTTGTGTATTCTTTTATTCTCTTGGGAGCCAGGCTGTTGGCAGATTCCCTTGTGTTATATCTTCAGTCCATGTATTTATTATTTTGGGGTGCCATTGTATCCGTTCGGCACTACCATTGAGTTTTGTGTATTCTTATTTGAGCTTGGTGGCTCAGTCGGTATTTGTTGTTTTGGGGTGTCTTTATACCTTTTCGGCATCGCCATGTGGCTTTCTTTATAATTTAATTTCAGCATTTGGGGCTCTATTGATTTTAGAGGGGTTGTGTAGAGGTTTTGGTGTTCTTTTCCACAACCTCGGCCCTAGTAGGTTTCTGGAATGTTGGGCTGCGTGCCATTGCTTTTATTTCTGTCATTATGGGCAGGTTATTCTGTTATGTTGAATTTGGGTTGTCCGGATGTTCCATTTACAAATGGAACTCTGCCGGATTTTCGTTAGAATTCTTTGTTGAGTTTCTATCACTCAGGTAACATGGAATACTTCATTTTCATTCCTATTCCATGTTTTTCAGTGTTATTGTTGATTTTGATTGTCATTTTCAGTGACGTCATACCTCAGGATTCGCTGATTCTCCGGATGGGAGTCTCAGGAATAACAGGGCGTGACAACCAATCGTAATGCCGATACACGAAAGGCACCAGCTACATCCTTGAAGGGATACTATGCACTTGCTGCTCATGAAACATATGCTGAATTTCCAGAAGATGATGGAGTTAAACACTATAATATAAAATCTAGTGTTATTAATATGTTGTCTAAGTTCTTTGGACTTAGGAATGAAGACCCATATCAACATATTAATGATTTTTTAGAAATGTCCTCAACCGTGAGAATTGAGAATCTAAGCCCTAGTGCGTTGTGTGTGCGATTATTTCCCTTTTCCTTGAGAGAGAAAGTTAAAAGATGGTATGTCACTTTAGAAAGGGATACAAAAATCAATTGGGAAACCTTAAGAGCTGAATTCTTAGAAAAATACTTTCCAATAGGTAGAACCCATGAAGCATAGGAGACGATTACCCATTTCAAACAATTACCTGGTGAGGAATTCCATGATGCTTGAGCTAGATTCAATGAAATTTTGTGAAAGTGTCCCCATCACAAGTTCGTTGAGCAAGATATTGTGCGTAATTTGTATCATGGACTTGGTGTCGATAATAAAAATATGATTGATGCAGCAGTGGGAGGTTAGTTTACATTGAGGCTATCAAAAGAACTCTTGGAGTTGTTTGACAACGTGAGTGACAATTTGATTCAGTATGAATCAGAGATGCGAGCTAGAGATAGATTCGAAAGAAGATCTGACAAAACATTTGCCATAGATAGAAAGGATGATGATGTCAGAGAACAAGTAGCAGTATTGTCAGAAAAGTTTGATAAATTCATTAATTTGAGTCAGCTAACTCCTAGAAAAGTCTTAACAATAGGACCTGACCCTTCCCAATATAGATATCAGGGCAAGGGGATAGTTGCCATTGATGTGAATGCATCCTGAACCAACCCAACCAATAATCATTTTTCCAATTCATACAATTCGGGTTGGCATAATCCCCCAAATATGTCCTATCATTCTCAAAACACTAAGAATCCTCAATTAAGTTTCAGTAGAAGCCAACAACTATCATTCACTACTCAGAATTTTTAGTCCAATAATACTCAATTTGTCTGACCGTTCAACCAAAATCAATCCCAGTTTCAAAATCAACACCCACTGTCTAGACCACCTAGTTTTGAGGATGAGATGATGAGCGCCTTGAGAGAATTTAGAAATCAATCTAATGAGTTTAAAAATAAATCAAATCATATTCAGGCAGCCGTACAATTGCTGAATTCTTATGTCTAATTGTTGAACTCTCATTCACAATCCATTGCTAAGGTAGAAACCCAAATAGGGCAACTAGCTAATGTGGTGAATAGGCTTGAAGATGGAAGATTATATAGTGAACCGATGGCTAATTCAAAGAGTACCCAAGTAGAGGAGTGTGGTTCATTTGTTGAACAAAATTATGAGACAATCCAAGCCATTACGACTTTAAGGAGTGGAAAAGAGGTGGAAAATAGGGTTGAGCAGCAGTTTGAGGATAGAGTGAACAAGCGAAAGGCAACTAAAAAGGTTTAAAAACATCAACCCCCAAAGGAGGAATAAATTGATCAGATATTATCAGAAGAGCCAGATTGAGTAAAGTATGAGGATGCAACACCTTTCCCTCAACGTCTTCGAGAGTCGACTTCGTATGACAAGCATAAGGAGAAGGACATGTTGGACACATTTCGACAAGTTAAGATCAATATACCTCTCTTAGACATTATCGCCCAAATTGACCTCTGTATGCAGAAAAGGAAAAGTAGAACTAAGATCCCGAAGAAGATTTTGTAGACTGATCAAGTGAGCTCAATTTTATTGAGTGATACTGCACCTAAGAGGAAAGATCCCGGTGCTCCCATAATTTCTTGTGTCATTGGTGACCAAAAGATTGGTAGAACTCTTCTTGACCTCGGTGCGAGTGTTAATATATTACATTACTCAGTCTATCAGCAGCTAGGGTTGGGAGAGCTTAATCCTACCTTTGTGGTGCTTCAATTGGCAGATAGATCAACTAAACAAACGAGAAGAATTCTAGAGGATGTCATTGTTCAAGTGGGTAAGTTCTACTATCGCATAGACTTTATGGTACTAGACATGGAACCTGAGCACAAATCAAGGAGACGTATCCCTATTATCTTAGGAAGACCATTTTTGGTTACAGCAAATGCGTACGTTAATTGTAGAATAAGGGATATGGATCTATCTCTTGGGAACCTGAAGATGAGAATGAATATCTTTGATATCAACCATCAACTACCTGAACCATCTGAGTGTTTTAACGTAGATAATATTGATGAGATTGTTGAAGAAGTTGCATCTCAGAGTGGTGCGATAGATGATTTGGAGGCTGTGATGAAAAGGTCGGAGGCGAATTTTAAAAATTGGGAAGATCAACAACGATATAATTTAGAAGTTATTGCTGCATTAGAAGCTTCATTATACTCGCAGCCAGAGAAAGCATCGAGAGAGTCGCTTGAACCTCCACTTATTTTTCCACATGAATTAGTGCCTGAAAGTATTCTTCAAGAGACGGTGTTGTGTGGGTTAAAAGAGGATCAAGAGGATTGTGTGCTACAAGAGAAAAAGGGTGTGAAGACTGCTAGAGCTGATCATTTACACGAACTGTCATAGAACCTACCAAGGATGACACCCCTCTTAAGGATCCCTTTCTAGATGAGCGAGTGTTGAGTATAAACATGGTAGATAAGTTATATGCCTGGGAAGATCCGTGATTAAGAACTGAGTGCGAGGGGATATGAAATTGTGCGCATAAGGATGTTCGAATTTATATAGCTCGAACAAGAGGGCATCATGCTAAACATGTTCGACTTAAGTTCTTTGAGTTTGGTTGGAAGGGACGACAGTGTAGTTCGAGACTGAAATTATTTCCAGGTAAAATTCGATTAAGATGGGACGAACCATTTAGAGTTAAATCAGTTCACCCCCACGAAGAGGTAGGTTTCGTAAATGAGAGGTTAAAGAGGCGTGGTCAACGACTGAAGATTTATGAGGAGATTGATCCGGGACTGGAATTTATGGCATATGTCAATTTGGTGGTTTAGGTGTATGATACGGGGTAGAAGTGAGTGGCCCCGTTGTGCCAAAGACGTTAAACATTATCCTAAGTTGTGAAAGTTAGTTTCTAGCCTCGGTTTGTAGAATAGTATGTCATTTAATTTATGTAATTTCAATTAATAAGATTATAGGCTCTTAAGGCCAAATCAAAGTTCTTTTATATATTTTTTTAAAAAATCATTCATTGTGCTATACTAAGTAATGATTTCCAGAAAACAATGATGTATTTCTTCTTCACTTGTTATGATATTGAGTATTTGTGCTTTATTGAATATTTCTACAGGTAGCTCGATTCAAGTTTGGGGGGAAGGACAAACATGAAGAGAGGAAATTTCGGAACTGCACTTCAAGGGTAACTATATTCTTTCTCATGAGTATGATGGTGAACCATGAAGACATGGTTTAATATAAGTTTGGGGGGAAGGTATAGTTGGCTATAGGGAATGATTGAAAAAAATTGAAAAATTCTTTGTTTTTATGTATGAGTGTTTTGCATTACAAGTTGATTGAGTTTGTGTACATGATGCATGAGTAGTATGTGATGTGATATTCCTGCTCATGAGAGTGATGATTAGATTGAGTTAGTGAAGTGATGTGGTTTTACATGAGTGAATGAATTAGTGAAATTGAAACCGAGAAAGATGATCTTGACATATAAGCACATGCACACATTCACTATAGGACAATTAATTTATTTTTGACTATGTAGTTGAAAAATTAGCTTTTCCGCTATAAAAGGGGAGAATGGGAATTGATATGGAGGAATTTGAAATTTTTTGAAAATATATTAAGAAAATGCAAAAAGTAGTTATTCGATTTGAGTATCGGGCCTCTTACCACTAAGTAGTAGAGTGTTCGCGTAAAAAAGGGAGAAAACTAATGAACATAAATCCCATGGAAGAAGCCCGGGCCCAGTTGGTTGGGACTTAAAATCCTTACTGGAAAGTCCGGAGCTTAGAAAGATAAAAATGGATAAAAGTGGAATGATGGAAAGAATGAGTTCTTACGAAAAAATGGCAAAAGTTTGATCAACGAAGTACAAGAAGAGAAATTGACATACCATAGGAGAATGTTCATGAAAACACGGTAGGTTGTCTTGATTGAGAGTAAAGAGTAATGAAGTCATTTACTTTAGTGAGAACCATTCATGACACGAAGCTCGAGATAGTTATTATTCTGTAGTGAGTGTGAGTATTTGCATTCATATTATCTTATACATTGTATCATGGCTTGATTAATGAGTGTGTGAATGTATGAATGCGTGAGAATAAAGAATGGAGAAGTTGTGGGTAGTATTGTTAACCCTCACGAGATTTAACTCATCCACTAGGTGTTGCCGAGGGGTTTAAAAGGCTTGTTACACGTGTTAAGTATAATTGTTGACCCTCACGAAAATAAGGGATTAGTGTAGATTAGTAGAGGGTAGTTAGAATAAAAACAATCATCACAAGGTAGTTTTTAAAAGTTTTCCTGAGTTCATTGCTAAGGGACTAGAAATATGTAAGTTTGGGGGTGTGATAGGTACCGAATAATGACCATTTTAGGCCCCTATCTTGCTATTGTTACGTCTTTACATTCCATTATTTGGTATTTTTATGCCGTTTGTGTGTTTAAGCGTGTTTTAGGAGCTTAATAAAGAAAAAGAGCTAACTTTGGTGAATTAACTAAAAATATATTTCTTTCTATTAAAGAGGAGAGCCAATGATGTGTTTTCAAGAGAAAAGAGTGTCCCAGAGGGCAAAAATGTTATTTTTTCGAGCCACAACTTCAAGAATCATAACAAAGGAGTCGAGGGGGTCAAATGGAACTATTCCCAAGAAAAGTTGTTTCCAAGGAATTTGCTACGCTTCTAGTAGGTAAAAGTGACTAGAAAGTGCTATTTTGACCCTTGACCTACGCTTCATGTTTTTTACCTATGCTCCAAGCGTAGGGGGTTCTGTGTGCTTAAGTGTTGAAATATCACATTTGACCCCGACTTGAATTCCTTTGAGGCGCTGCGACTTTTACACTTCGATACACGTGATACATACATATTATATACCAGATTGTAGGGTTTTACTCAGTTGGGTGTGAAATTACGAAAAATGGTAATATTAAGGTTTCCCTCGGCTATTGTCTATAAATACCGAAGTCTACTACAGATTTTGGAGAGCTTCGTTCATATAATTTCCAGAGCAATATCTGGAGATTCATTCTAAGGAGTAGCCATACAAGACCTAGAGATCCGGAGAAGAAGGCCATGGCGAGTGATTCTACATCACCAATGTAGTCTCATTCAGCCATGATCAACTAAACCGGAATCTAGGGTTTTCTAGCAAAACCCTAGCCAAGTAATGTAGTTCTTAATTTGTTTTCAATTGTAACGAGGGGAAGCTGTGACCGTACTGTGATGATTGTAGTAGATGTGTGGCCGTTTTTATTCTTGACACAAGATCTTATATTTGTTCTAAATTCTTGTCTTAGATTGAATAAATATATTAGCTTACTCAATCATGGTTATTCATTATGAGCTAGAACTCAGATGCTTAATTCATGATTTTCTACACAATGATGCTTAACACTTGAAATCCTAGGTTCACATAGGCCTTGCCTCGGTGAGGTAATATAGACATGTTTTAGTTTAATTTCATGCTATAGGAGTAGATTAGAGAAAATTAAATAGCATGCACTAGTTACACTCTGTCTGAAGATGGGTTGTAGTGAATCCGGTTGACGGTATTTTTTTTGGGATTGTATTCGACTATTTGCGGTACGACCTGATTCATAGTTATGGATCACCCTCTTGCAATTGAGCAAATAAAGAACTATATTATGCGGTTGGTGGTGGAGCAATGAAAACTCTAGTTTTTCTCTATCTTGATCTCAATCTCAATTTATTTTCTGTTTTAGTTAATTTAGTTATAAATCACAAAGCTATTCTTCAAACACAATTCAATACTGTTAGATTACTGAAGTGAATAATCCAAGTCTCTGTGGGATCGATATTCCTTTTTTCAAGCCGTTTCTGTGCTACAATATGATTTGTGCGCTTGCGATAGGTAAAACCTAAGTCGTTCTAAGGGGTTGTTCTTAACCATTATTTTTGTCATCCCTGAGCGGATATCAAACCACATTAGCGGAGAGGACGAACTTGATCCTCATTAAATTATTGATGTTATTAATAAATTATTTTCAATTGTATTAATGAAATTTATCACTCATTCTAATTTAATTTGTTCATCTATTTATTTCAAGACACTTAGACATACATATATATATATATGAATCAATAATTCATAAGTTAATTATTCAATGACATTATAAAATAAATTATTAAATTTTATTTGCCTAAATATATTAATTTTAAATGTATAAATATAATTTAAGGGTATATTGTTCGTTTGGAAAGCATATTTTTGTCTTTGTTTTTGTTCTTTTGACACTGTTCACAGAACAAAACATGTTTGGGAGACCCAAACACTGTTTATTTTGTTCTCAAATAGAAAAAAATGGATGTACAGTGCTAAGAACATGGGAACACCTAAATGGTATTTTTTTGCTCTCAGCTTGGATTTTAAAAAAGAAAAAAAATTTGCAAACCCTAAAACTTCTCGGCACCACCATCCTCCACCACCTCATCGCCACCTCCACCCACCTCCAACTACCACTAACCACCACCGACGACCACCTTCGATTTCTCACACACCATATACACACACACACACACACACACATATATATATACACCACCATTGACCCCCACCATCCCACCACCGTCACCCCGAATCGAACCCCACATCTGCAACACACACACACACACACACACACATATATATATATATATATATATATGTATACACCACCATCACCCCCAAACAATCCCCTAATCGAATCCCCAAACCCTAACCTCTGCAACTCGACACCCCCAATCCAAACCCTAAACCTTAAACTCTGCTACTCGACACCCTAAATTGCAAGGCTTGAGTGTGTTCATGATCGAAACCCATTTTTGGACCCAATTCGATGCTGGGAAGAGAGAGAAGAGAGAAGATGGGAAAAAAACAATTTGTGTGTGTCCAAACCCTTCTATCGATTCATACCTCTTCTTCACGTGTGTCTGTTTGTGTGTGTTTAGTGTGTGAGAAAGAGAGAGAGAATGATGACATATGTTTTGTGTTTTTTTTTTTTTTGCCAAACAAGGATTTGTTCTTGTTTTAAGGTTGATAAAAAACAAAGACAAGAATCAAAATATTCTTTTTCTTACACAAACAAAAATAAGAACAAAAACACCAGGTTCTCAAACAGGCCTTATATGTTTCATCTTATTTTTCTTATTTTTGGTGAATGATAGAGATGAATAATATTTAGGATTGGTAAATATCCGTTACTTATATAATTTTATTGTATTTTTATTCTCTTCCTCTTTGACATTTTTTATTTTTATTTTTCTTTCTTTGATACAGATGAGAATTTTTTATGGTTCTGAGCATATAGTATACATGTACATATATAACTCTACACAATTATATACATGAATTCTTTAATGTGTTTTGGCTTTTCATGGCAAGTCACTTGTCACAATTTGACCGATCGATTGACTTTTCACTTGATTTTATTTTTGTCAGCAAAAAATGGTGTTTAACGTAGATATATCTGACAACATAGCCAAGGGAAAGGTCATGAAGACTGTCAGTCCACTCTCTGGTACAACACTAAAATTTCTTATTCAGAAAAAATGAAAAAATAAAAGAAAAGATAGATCATGAAACATGAATTTTTTTTAAGTTTGAACAATTCCAATCGGGACAAGGAATGCGGACATAGTATGAATCTTACGCATGCATGTCGAGGGTGTTAGGTGAAAGCCCAAGTCCTCCGGTTATCAAAAAAATAAAAGTAAAAATAAATAAATTGGGTGAATGACACAAAACCCCTTTCTAGCATATATATATATAATGCATAAAACTCCCTCATAATTTTTAAACACCCATATTATATACATTTGGTGCAAATAGTCCCTTCCATTCCATTTTTTGAATTATCATCTTACCCTCATTTATTTATTCAGTTACAAAAAAAGCTGAAATGTAAAATGACGGTTTAGGTCATTGTTTTGGGCTTGTGTTCAAGACATTCTGTGTCCTCCTAGAAGAAAGGAGAAGTTCACCAAGGAGACCGGTGCAAAGCTAGTGACAGCAATCAGGAAATCAAAGATCTCAATCCCAATCGTGTCAAAAAATTATGCTTCAGGTAAAAGGTGCCTTGAGGAGCTCAGCCAGATGGTGGAGTGTAAGAGAAGTATGGGGCAATTGATTTTGCCCATCTTCTACGATGTCAAACTCTCCGATGTGAAGAATCAATCTGGGAGTTCTTTTCACAAGCAGTTCGGCGGAAGAGCTGTCAAGGAATGGAAGGATCTACTGATCAGGGAGGTTGGAGAACTGAAGTGTTGGGAGTTGAGTGAACAAATTGCCTGGTAATTTACTGAATCCTGTATAATAAGCCACTCATATTGTTGTACAACTTCATAATTATTAGGTATTATTGGAATTCAAAAAACATAAGCTATTATACAGTAGAAATACTTTATTATTGACTTCTAATATATTTCATCGGCAATAATTTTTCATTATAAATTGCACCTAAACATAAACCAGGAGCCGTGGAGGAGTGGACTTCATAACAAAGACTGTTGTCCCAACAGTGTTATTAGAGTTGAAGAAGAATTACATGGCTGCAACTGACTACTTGGTTGGAATGGACTACCATGTAAATCAAATGATGAACTTATTGAAGGTCGACTCTGGTGAAGTACGAGTAGTTGGTATCCATGGCATCGCTGGTATTGGCAAGACAACTATTGCCAAATCCATCTACAACATGCTCCTTGAGAGTTATGAATGTTGTAGTTTCCTCACAGATGTTCAAGAAACGGTGCAACAGAATAAGGGTGTTGTTAGTTTACAGAAACAGATTCTTGCTGACATTCTAAAACAGTGTCCTGGCATATCTAATGTTGATAGTGGAATCGACATGATTAAAGACGTTGTACTAAAAAAGAAAGTTCTCATTGTTCTTGATGATCTGGATGAAAGCTCTCATTTTGCTAGGCTAGTGGGGAAGCGTGATTGGTTTGGTTTAGGAAGTAGGATCATAATTACAACCAAAGCTAGGCATATTATAGATGATCTTAAAGTGGATGCAGCCTATGAACCCCCTTTATTAGATTATGAGCAATCTGTTAAACTATTTAGCATGCATGCCTTTAGAAGCAAGTTTCCCCCAATAGAATCTAAGAGTATCTCTAGAGAGCTTGTATCCACTGTTGGAGGGATTCCTCTAGCTCTTGAGGTTGTTGGTTCGTTTTTATCTAGCATGGACAAAGCGGTATGGGAGGATACATTGACGAAGTTGAAGAAAATGTTGCATGAGGATGTTGAAAAGAAGTTGAGAGTAATTTATGAAGAATTAAATTCTGCACAACAACAAATATTCCTAGATATAGCATGCCTTTTTGATGGGAGGGATGAAACAGCTGTATTTTACATGTGGGATGATTGTGGCTATCATCCGGAGAAGGAATTAAATTTGCTCCGTCTCATGTCTCTAGTAAAAGTGGGAGATGCTAATAAGTTGAGGATGCATCAACAGTTGAGAGCTCTTGGTAGGAAAATCGTCAATGAAGAAAAGGTCCGGGGAAATCGTAGTAGGTTGTGGAATCACAAGGATGCCTTGAACATATTTGCGGGACGGAGGGTAAGATTCAAGAGCACTGAACTTTTTACCCCTTGTTAAGGGCAGTTTGTTGTGGAATTTGGTCCTAATATGTTGTATACTTTTCTTTTTTTCATTGGCAGGGAACAGAAAAGGTTGAAGCCCTAACTCTTCACTTTGATTTAGGGCCTGAAAAGAAGCCTCGCTTCACTAGTAAGGAATTCACAAAGCTAGTGAACCTAAGGTATCTCCAAGTGGATGGCACTGACCTTGTTGGTGATTTTGAGCAACTTCTGCCCAATTTAAGATGGCTTGATTGGCGTAGGTGCTCTCCACATTTTAAACCGACCAATTTTCATTTGACGAATCTAGCAGTTTTGGATCTATCAGATAGTGGTATCACAGAAGACTGGGAGGGTTGGAATCAAATAAAGGTAGTGTTTAGTATCTATACTTTTTGTTTATTTATTTCATAGTTTATATGTTCAAAATTAATCTTTTTGTGTTATATTGATTTCTTTTAATAGATGGCAAAAAAGCTAAAAGTTCTTCAACTGGTTAATTGCGCTTTAAGGAGAACTCCGGACTTGTCATCATATGCGGCTCTAGAAATATTGATTCTTCGATGCTGTAAAAGCTTGGTTGAAGTTGAAAGTTCCATTGGTAATCTGAAGAATTTAAAAGTGCTCGACGCTTCACATTCTGACATAAGAAGTTTACCTGATGAAATTTGGATGTTGGAAAAGCTAGAAGTGTTAGATTTCACAAATTGTGGTTATCTGAAGGGTCACATTCCTAGTAATATGGGAAGTCTAACATCTTTAAGATTCTTGAGCTTTTATGGTACCAAAATTCAAAGTCTACCAACCACCATTTGTGAGCTATCTTTCCTGCAGACCCTTAAATTAGGAGGCTGCACAGATCTTCAATCACAAACAGAACTTCCGTCAAGACTAAAGAGTCTGGATGTAGCTTGTATCCATAAAATAAAAATTATGGTTAATTTACAGGAGTTGCACTTTGTTGGGGGCTGTGAAAATGTGGTGATACCTAGAGATATTGGGAATTTTTCCCAATTGAAGAAGTTAACCTTTGATTCATCCAATATTAGGACCCTACCATTAGAGATTACTTACCTTAGTGAGCTGAAGGAGCTTGATATGCAATTCTGTCACGATCTCGGGTGTATACTGGGGTTACCTTCAAGTCTAGTTGTTTTCTCTCTTTCATTCTGCCAGTCACTGGAAACATTACCGAATCTGTCAAATTTGGAATATTTGTTGAAATTATCACTTAGAAGTTGCACTAAGCTCACAGAGATTCAAGGGCTTGGAAATTTAAAATCATTGCAAAAGCTGGACATAAATGCATGCGATATGCTAGCTAACCTTGATCTTCCTAAACACTCACCGTGCTTGCCGTCCTTAGAGATGAGAGAGTGTGAAGACGTGGAGTAACCAGGGACTGTACAAGTTGGAATCATTAAAATGTTTGGATTTGCATGGTGGCTTGAATTTAAGTGAGATTGAGGCTCTTGAGGCTTTGGAATCTTCAGAGGTACCCTCATTATACGGGTATGGAGTTTATTCCAATTATATGCTTGGTATGCCTCTCTCTTCCTTCTTCTGTCTGCATTTTTTCAAATATGCTGTGTGTCTTTTATAAGAGGGATTTTTTCTTGATTCGCTGTGAATATTCTTTTGTTTTTATGTAAGTTACAGGCTTTGGTTGAAGGAGTGAAATTTGCAAAAGCATCATTTATCAGTATCATAGCTGATAGTATTGAATTATCTCGAGAAAGGAAAGGTCAAATGGTCATTTGCATGAGTTGATAATCGAACTGTTAGTCAGCTGGCTGATCGCCCGCATGAGCATGTGCATTCCAAAACGAGGTGACTCCCTCCATCCTAATATTCCTAAACTATTTGATTGTGTTTCACTTTGACTCCAGACGTCACTCCACCCTATGAGGCCAATTTATGATGCTCAATCTTAGACATAGAATCAACGGTTAGAAAGCGTATTTAGGTGATTATTCAAAAGTAAAAGTTGAAACTATTTAAACACGAAGCCTTTTTAAGTGATTATTTGAATGTAGAGTTGGACTATCTAAAGTCCCTTTAGGTGGTGGTTATAAGTTGAATGTTCAACTATCTGATGTTATATGATAGGTTGTTCAAACTTACTTAGGCTTTGTTTGGGATGGCTTTGAAAAACTTCCTTTTGGTTTTTAGAGCCGAAAAGCCTTAGTTTAGGATGTTTTATACGGGTTGAAGAGCTTTAAAGTCTTGGCAGAATTAGTCGAAACCATTCTGCAGGAAGCGTTTAGCAACGATGCTGCCTCCCTTCCTAACTTACCAGATTCCACTTATGCTCCACTATCGACAAGACTGCAACCTTCAACAAACTGAGTTTCAATTACAGAAGACATGGTAGCGCACTTCAACAGAAGGCACTTATTCATAGAAAAGCTGTGATTTACTGGTTGTGGACCTTGTGGTGGTTTCAGTCATTTTGGTGCAAGTATTATTAATAATATCATTAATATTTATTTTGTATTTTTTCAACAAGAGGGGGCAACCAAATATAATATGAGAAAGAAAAAAATACATATACAAGTAGATTACCAGATTCCCAAACTCTAGGACAACCCTTTGATTACCTCTTGAAACAACACAATCATCCAACCCTCTCTTTCATGGGTGGGTGAACTTTGGTGTTGATTATCGCTTTAGCGCATCAAATTGACTCACCACTGCCTCGGAATTTGTTTGCTTTAGGGATTAAAGAAGAGAATAAAGTAGGAGAAGAAGTGAAGAAGCAGAATGTAATCTGATAGCAGTGGGTTTTCTACATCGCCTGTTTCATATATATACTGAGATAAGCAAACTGTAAATATGCCTCGAAATAAATAAATTAAAGACTAGACACTCTAAATCTCAACACTCCCCCTCCAACTGGAGCATTTACATTAGATATACCCAACTAGAAACACAACCGTTGAGATGCACTACAAGCTAGTGGCTTAATAGGCATATCACCCAACTGATAACCCAAATAAATTTAAGGAGTAACAATTTGTTTTTGCAACAACACATTGTGGATGAAACATAAAGTCGATCTCTATGTGCTTGGTACAGTCCTGAAAAACAGGATTGCTAGCTATAAAGATTGTTGCTACATGATTACAAGGCAATGGCATAGGAGAAGGAGCATCGATACACATCTCTTAAAGAAGAGGCTGAGCTCACGCAACATTTCATAAGCCGTATGAGCCATAGCTCGATACTCGTCCTTAGCACTAGAACAAGTAACAACAATCTGCTTTTTACTGCACCCGAGTAGCAAGATGGCCGCCAACAAATGTGCAATTACCAGAGGTATATCGCTTATTACATAGATTTTCACCCCAATCCACATCATTAAAATTTGTTATGGATAAGGAGGAAGAAGGATTATATTACCACTCACTTTTAGGCGTATCGCAGCATACGACAAACAACCTCAACGTGAAGTTGACCAGGAGCATGCGTAAATTAACAAACCACATAAGTAATATCAGGACATATACCAGTCAAATAGATTAATTTTCCCAAAATATGGCGATATAGTCCAATATAAGCAAATCACTCCCCTTGGTCACCAGTAAGTTTGATACTAGTATCCAAAAGAGTATTAGAGGCTCAAGTACCTAAGAGACCAGTCTCCGAAAGAATATCAAGAACATATTTCTGTTGAGAAAGTGAGATGCTTTGATGAGAACGAGCTACCTCAATTGTACGGAAATAGTGAAAGGTACCCAGGTCCTTAGTATGAGCCATTAGCAGATTGCAAATAAAATGACAATCAACCTCTGTCTGCTTGCTACACTCTTGAAAAACAGGATTGCTAGCAGCCTTACTATCACAATGATCAGCATAGGAGAAGGAATATTAATACCCATGTCTTGAAGAGGAGAGCAAACCCAAACCATCTCGGAAGCGGTGCGAGCCATAGCTCGATACTTGGCTTCAACACTAGAATAAGCATTGACGATCTGCTTTAGACTGTGCCCGGTAACATGATTATTGCCAAAAAATGTGCATAGACCTCCTATTACAATGATTTTCAGGCTAGCCCGCATCACTAAAACCCATCACAGATAAGGAGCTAAGGAGAAAGAAAGCATATACGCAACTCACGTCCAGGCCCTCTGTTTAGATATTGGGAAATAGGACAATCAACCACAACATGAGGTTGACGCTGATCCTGCGTTGATGACTAACAACTTTAACAACAAAAATTAAATATAAAAAAATGTAACAGTGAAACAAAATAATTTTCCAACAATGCAGTATCTCCCAATATAACCAAATACCTTTTTTGCTCAGCATCAAGTTTGATAGTAGTATCAAACTTGATTCTTGCGAAAAGTATTCATTTCCTCATCCATAATGTGTTTCTATCCATACATAAACAAAGCCTGTTGATTAGATGCAGGAATAAAAACAGTGGACAAAGTAATTAAATGCAAAAGTCTGCAAGAGGACGAAACATGATCATAAGACACTAAATTAGCAATAGGTTTACCTCTATCTATTGTAATGGGTAAATCATCAGAACTGGAAGGAGGATCACGAACCTTAGGTGTATAAGACGCAACAATAATAAGTGGTATTAAGTTGGATTGTGTTACTTACGGGTCGTTTCGGCGTTATTTCATTTTCTGATTTACTCCTAGGAATTTCGGGGTGTGACAGATATGGAGGCTGCAAAAAATGATAATCTCCTATATAGGTGTAAGAGAGCAACTATTTTAAACATGAATGATGAATTAAATCACTAGAACATGTTTTCAAGTTCTGATAGTTGCATTATAAATTCTTCAGATAAATTAGTTGAATGTTATTCTAAGCATGTTTTTGATGCAGGGGATCCTAGTCAGACGATGCCGAACTATCAGATTGCTCATTAATGGCGTTGGATTACCTGGAGCGGGAGGATCAGCGCAAAGATGACAAGAAATCGTGATCTAGCCTAATTGGGGCGGTTTCCGTGCACGTGTCGGTTTCGAGCCCCAAATCCGCTGTTTTCCTTTTCAAATCTTTATTTTTAGTTATTTTTTACTATTTATGGTAATCTTTTATTTGTCGATTAGGAGATGATTCTGAACCCGATTTGGGCAAGATTTTTGGTAATTTTTTGATTTTTTTCCGTATTTCGTTTTGGTAAGACTTTTAGGGTTTTGCTATTTTTGGCAAAAATCCCATTAGGGGTCGATTTTCAACTATTTTAACCCGACTTGTGGGTTGTTTTTTGGTCATTCTTGATTATAAACAATTTTATTGAATTCCAGAGTGTTCTCTGAAATTTTGGGTCGAATTCTCCTGTTTTTTCCCTTGCAAATTACCTATTGCAATAGCCTGCAGAATAATCTCTATTCTGTCCGGCGTCAATTTTTGAGTATATTTAGTTAAAACAGGTTTTTTTTATATCATTACAGTGAAGTGAATTATATTTTTTTAGCAAAAATGTGATAATGAGTTTTTTTTTATTTTGTACATGTTCATTTTAGCAAGATCATACAAGAATAGATTGGTGTCTTGTTTAGTGTAGGTGTGGATTCTGTCAAGCTCATTAAGGGAAGAACCCACTAGCCCAACAAAGAAAGGAGCCCGAAGGGAGGGCCCACCTCAAAAATCCATTTCGTGAAATATTCTAGAATAAGCTTGATGAACAAGTTAGTGACGTGGCAAAATGACAAAAATGATGTAAGCAAGAGAATGTTGTCATAATGGGCTCAAAGTCCAAGAAGAGAATGTATATAAACAAAACAAAATCTGAATAAATCATTCTATTATCGTGTTGTGTGTTTTTTGACATTTAGTGAAGATGTTGAATGACACAAGTTTATTTGATTTGACAAGAAGACCAGATCAAGTGTAATAATTGAAATATTTAGATTTGAGAACTCCCACCAACATCAGTTTTATCATAATCACGATTCAATGGACATGTACAGATTTATTTCTAATATTAAACGGTATGGAAACTATATTTCTTATTTAGTTGGCTATCAAAACGAAGCCCTTGTCTTATTTATAGATTAATGTATGCGTAAAGAAGACTGGTTCCAGAAATTTAGAATATTTTGAAGCCCAGAAGAATATCCTACATCAGGAAATTTAGAATATTTTGATGCCTACAAGAATATCCTAAACCTGGAAATTTAGAGAAATTATTGGAGTCGCAAGAATTAGATTATTCAAAGACATTAGCACGGCAATTATTTGAAGTTCGTTGAATAGTTTCTCTTTTATTTATTTGTTATTTGTATTTCAACCCTGGCTAAGGGGGTGATATGCGGTGTAATTTAATTACTTTTTCATCTTTTGATTTAGTACGTATAGACTATGGACAGAGCTTTGAAGGTACAGATGATAGCTACATATAAATTATACCTTGCATTTGGAAATGGAGATATGGTTTTTTTTTTCTTTTTATTGTCATAATAGAGAAGTAGCTCTGGTCTTTGTCAACGACGTATGGCTATGAGAGCACATCTTACTGAGAACAGAGAAAATTTGTTCTCGGAAAGTTAAAATTTGTGATTGGTTGGTTCACTTCACTGAATTGGAAGTCAGTTCCCCATAAGTTAGCTTTCTCTCAACTAATTTCTCCCAATTACGAAGATCCTATGATTTCAAGGCAAACAAGTCACAAGAAACACAGAACTAATGCTCTGAGTTTTTAAATTCTTGGTGTGTTGATTGTTATTAATGAAATGTGATTGAATTAGTTGTGGAGCAATTTCGATGTTCACTGTTTGTTCTTAGAAAATAAGAAGCTAAGCTAAGTTAAAGCGTAATTTATATTGTTGTATTAAATGATAATTGACAAATGTTCACTGTTTGTTCTTTTGGTACATATATATATATATATATATATACATATATATATATATATGTATATATATATATACACACAAAAATAATAATCTAAATACGTTATTAATTATTACTCATTTTTTTCCATGGAATTCGACATCTCATATCAAGGAGAAACGAATAGCAGAATATATTTAAAGAAAAAAGAGAAATAGTTAGGTTGCGAGTTAGATAATTGAATAATTAGAGAATTAGGGAGTGACTTCGATTGTTGGGTGATTAGAAAGTAGTTTATATGTTAGTCTTATTTTTTGTATCTTTTTTTTTTTTTTTTTTTTTGTGTATTTAGGGTTTTAAATTTTTTTTTTTAATTTTCTATCCACTAAACTCTCTTGTCGATAATAAAGATGACACTGATAATCAATTATTAAAAGGGCAGAACGGGTATAGTGAAGTGTTAATGGGGCTGATATGATTTATGAAAAAACAACCGGTGACCAACCCGTGAAAGGTATGGTATTATAAAAAATTAAAGGGAAAATTCCTTCCTAGTCCTACTTTTGCAAGCCAAAGACAAATAAGTCCTAAAAAATATTTACTAGGACAAGTAAGTCTAACTTTTGAGGTATATTTTCAAATAAGTCCTATATTAAATGTAATACCTATACTACCCTTTTCATTTATGGTTAACCTATATTATTAGTTCATATGTACAACAATACAACAAATTTCCAATCTTAATCTATACAATCATCTATCTTTCATACTTATACCTTTCTTTCTAAAAATGTCACATTTGTTCCAACTATTATCAAATCAATGCATGAATTCATAAACAAGAGCAAGCATAGATATTTCTGCACAGTATCCAATTAGTTGCACCACATTGACATGGTGAATCCTTCCAATGGTGTTACTTGAAAATAAAAAATGAATAGTAAGTAAAAAAGTTGTGATATACTTGTATTAATATTTTTTTAAAACAAAGAAAAATTTATTGATTTACAGTTTAAAATTAGTATTTATTGGACCACACACATGTTACAAAAGGTGAGTATATCAAGAAAATTAAATAAATATGCATTCTTTATAAGTAAGTTTAAATTTAATTTTACATATATAACAATTGGAAAAGAATATTAAAAATATAAAATTTTGAATAAGATATTAAATCAGTCCATTTAATTGTGAAAGAGAACAATGTGTAAATCAATTATGAATTTCCTTATTGATACTGATAGGTCATTAATAAAGGGCAATAAGGGAAAAAGAGTTTTAAATTTTCTAATTGGAACTTGTTTGGAAATATACCTAAAAAGTAGGACTTTCTTGTCCTAGTAAACTTTTTTTAGGACTTATTTGTCTTTGGCTTGCTAAAGTAGGACTAGGAAGGAATTTTTCCAAAATTAAATGGGGCGGGAATGATTATAGGCAAATCCGTTTCGTACCCGCTCCATTGTCATCCCTAAATAGAAGATATATTACAAAGCATTTAAAAAGGAACAGATCTCAAAGAAGCTACAAAAGGGCCAAATGGGACGCTAAGGCCTTATTTGACATCCACTTTGTTTTATATGTTTTTGTTTTGGATCGAAAATCATTTCATTTTTGGGTAAAGCATCATTTGTTTTATTTTGCACAGTAATATGAATAGCGGAAACGTTTTACAAAAAATAAAAACATTAAGTTGATGTCTTTGGTGTATTTGTACTATTTACTTTAACATTGTAACTAAAATAGATCTAAATTTAAGATACCAAATATGATCTCAATTTTAACTAAAAATACCCTACAACCATAACGTCTTATTTTGTTCGGCTAAAAACAGAACACCAAAAGCAAAATACATTCCAAATATGGCTTAAGGGGGCCAGGGAACCCAAAATGTCAACTTTGCGTTCTATAGATGTAGAAAATCTATCAATAAAGTAACAATAGAGAACTAATAAAAAATCTATAGCATTCTCAATAGAGGATTCAACCCCTTCGAATATTGTTAGATGTGTTTTTTCCAGTGGCACCACCAAAGATAAAGAGGCATCTTCCTCCAGAAAACACGAGTATGGCATGATAGAGCACAAAGATATAGAATTGTTGTTAGGCTGTTTTACAATTCAAATTTTATTCAGATACTTACTTATTTGATTTACTCAAGTTTCCTACTTTATAGCAATAGCTAAAGGAAACCACACTTGTATGTATTGTAACATCATACAATCAGTTAGTATCATATTATTCATTGAATTTGTTTATGGTGTCAGAGCCCTTCTGTCCGTAGAACAGAAAACAATTTTTTATTTTCTTCTCTTTGCCCTAGTCGTCATCTCCTCATTCCTTTTCTTCATCATAATCAATATGATGGAAACATTAGGCAATAACCCTCTAACATCTCAAAATAAAAATTCTACAAACTATTCATCAGAAAATCCCTTGGTTCAAAGTAACTTTGTCCCATCCAATGGAAATATGATCTCTCTCAATGCTTCTTCTCAGATTCCATTCAAGCTCACAAAGAATGGAGGAAACTACTCATCTTGGAAGTCTCAAATGACCAACCTTCATTTTGGTTATGGACTTTTTGGTTTCATCAATGGTTCTCAACCTTGCCTACCAAAAATCAACTCAGGACATCTTTACTGGATTCGCCAGGATCGTCTTGTGCTTTTAGGTATTCAAGCTACTGTTCATTGCACAATTGGTCCAACCATTAACAATTATGCCACAGTTGCCGACGCATGGAACAAATTGAAGACCAGTTATGTCAATCGTTATAACACTAGAATACTTTCCATTATGTCTTCCCTCATGTCCAACAAAAAGGAAGTTAAATCGGTGGCTACCTATATGGGAAGAGTAAAAAGTTTAGTCGATGATTTAGCACTCATTGGTCACCCCTTTCATGATGCTCAAATCATGGCCTATACTCTAAACAACTTGGCAGACGAGTTTAAGGAACTGACAACAGCCGTTCGCATGCGAGACACCCCAATCTCGTTTGAAGCTCTCTATGACAAGCTTCTTGATGAAGAATTGATTCGAAATCACAGAGAACCAAAAGAGGAAGAAGTACAAGTGACTACTCAACTTGCCCAAAAATGAACCAACTACAAAGGTAGAGGTGGTCGAGGAAACCGTGGTGGCTACCGTAACTCATTTGACCAACACTCTCAATTCAGCAATCCACAATACATTCAGCAACAACAATTTTATGGTCGAGGTATGAGTTCCACAAATTTCCGGTCTTGCCCACCATCTTAGAATTCTAACTCTTATCAGGGACATCAAGGCCAACCTCGTATTGGCTGCCAACTGTCTGACAAACCCAGTCATAATGCAAAAACATGTCGCTCTCGCAGTCAACCATCATCCAACCACTCTAGGCCCCAAGCTAATTTTGTTGTTGGAGACTTTGGCAACAACAATAACAATAATGGGGTTTTAACTTAGGTGTTACACATCATATTACCTCCGATCTTCTTAATCTATCCATGCACTCTAACTATGTTGGGAACGAGGATGTTGTAGTCGGTAACGGTAATGGAATCTCTATCTTTCACATTGGTTCTTCTACTATTGATTCTCCTAATGCCTCTTTTACATTGAATAATATTTTGTCTGCACCTTTAATAAAGAAAAACCTCATATCCGTCTCTCAATTTTGCAAACAAAATAACACTTCTATTGAATTTGTTCCTACTTATTTTCTTGTGAAGGATTTGAATACGGGGGCATCCATGGTGAAAGGCCGGAGTATGAATAATTTGTACGAGTGGTCAACTTCCACCTTGTCTCTCAAGTCCATCAAATCTCCACCATTTGTATATGTTTCTCTCTCATCTCAGCTATGGCACTAGTGTCTTGGTCATCCGTCACCTCCTACTCAAAAGAAAATTCTAGCTAGCAATAAAATTTCAATTTTGAATCTTTTACGTTCAATAAAGTATGTAACTCATGTTTGTGTAACAAAAGTCACAAATTATTGTTCAATGTTTCTTCTGTCAATTGTAATTGTACATGTGAGTTTTTCCAGCCCATATAAAAAGCCTATCCCGACTAGATCGATCCTTGAGAGGCCCGAGATGATGACCCGATCACTGAGCCCACACTGCAACCCGACCGGCTCGTCCGTTTTATGGTTCGCCCCAAGACCCGACCACCAAGCCTATTCTATGGCCCGACCCGAAGAGCACTCTAGAAGAAACTTGAAGATTCTAGAAGAAATTTGCAGCTCAAGACAATGACGTAGTGTAGAGACAAAATAGCTGACATGTAAAGTAATGATAATATTCCAAAGTAGAAAATGTTGCCCTAATGGGCCAAAGGCCCAGAGGGCAAATGTATATAATCCAATGAAGAGTAATGAGAACCCATCTTTTTGTGTTGTGCAAATTTTGTATCTACACAATGGCGCCGTCTATGGGAAATTAGGTTATGTTTCCGACCATCTACCTACCTCAAAAAGCTGAGCAAAATCCTGATACCACCACCAAATCCTCAAATATCATCTTCTCCGTCCAAATCTAACCATGCCGATGACCAGATCCCAGTTAAAAATACAGATCCCCAGTGACAGACAACCAAGTGCTCCGCCAACGATCGAGCACCTCTTGCGGCAGCTCATCGAAGCCGAGAAATGAAGCCAGGCCGCCGAAGCGAGAAGCCTGGTGGCGGAGAAGAGGAGCGAGAAGCTCCTGGCGAGATTGAATCAGGCGACTATCCCTCCGGTAGTTCTTGATCAATCGCAGATCCAAGAACAAGCCGAACCACGGGAAGAACACGATGAAACCTCTCACCGACCAGGAAAGGTCCTGGCCGCAGATGAAGTTCCCGTGACCGACGAACCTCTGACATCCCAAAAACTTCAGGAGATGATGACAGAGTTCCAAAAGAAGGTCATGAAGGATCTGAGGGCCCGATCTACCGACGACCAGGCCCTTCAAGCCTCTGCCGACTCGGTTCAGTCACCGTTCACTTTAGAGATCACCCGGGAACCCTTCCCGAAGAAGTTCATCATGCCCAGATTCACTCCCTACGACGGAACGAAGGATCCCGAGGAACATATTTACCAGATCCACCAAAAAATGACCATGTATGCCAAGAACGAGGCCTTGCTGTGCAAAGTATTCTCGACTAGTCTCGTCGACGCGTCACTCCTCTGGTTCAGGAAATAGCCGCCGAGATCCATTGGCAGCTGGTAACAACTGTCCGACCTCTTTGTGGCCCAGTACTTCGGGAATAAGAGGCAGAAAAAGATCATCTCGAGCCTCTTTACCATGACTCGGGAAAAAGGCGAGTCCCTCAAGAGTTTCTTGTCCAGATTCAACATCAAGTTGTCTTCTATCGACAACTGCGACCAACACTCAGCCGTGGAAGCCTTCAGGATGACACTGATTCCGGGGACCAAGTTCCACCAGTCGGTTGTGAAACGACCACCCTCGGGAATCGGAGAACTCAATTCTAGAGCTCAGGGTCACTTAAGGATCGAAGAGTAAGAGACGGCCCGATAAAAGAGAGCGGCATTGATCAATGTAGAAATCAAGTCAAAGGATAAGGCTTCGGAAACATCCCGACAGCCGATTAATCGCAAACGCTCAAATCCCCCGATCCCAACTTCATCTCAGTTTCCTCCACAGCCCGAGAGGCATGCTAGATTCGAAGAGAAGGTCACCCCATTGAAAGTGACCCTTGCCAAGCTCTTCCAGGAAAACAAAGCAAGAGGAATCTTCCAGACTCCTCCCCCAATCAGGCAACCCCTCGACCAGAGGGATAGGTCAAAGCACTGTGCCTTCCATAGTGATTTCGGCCATACGGAAAATGATTCCAGGAACTTGAGGCACCAGGTCGAGGCAATGATAGCCCGAGGAGAGCTGAAAGACTATGCCCAGAGGGATGGTCCAAGAGGCAATCAACCAGCGCAAAATAACCAACGGAATCAAGCCCCAACACACCCTGTTAGAATCATCAATATGATCCATAGAGGTCCCGACCCACGAGGCAGCGAAGGATCGAGACGCTCACAAATGAGAAGAGCACATCAGGTCAGCAGGATAACCGGGATTAACGAAGTCCACCACCGAATGGGACAGTCTCAGATACTCTTCTCCCATGATGATCTTCGAGACATCCAGGTCCCACACGACGACCCACTAGTCATCACCCTGATGGTCTTGGGATGTCTTATCAAGAGGGTCATGGTTGATCTAAGAAGTAGTGCCAATATCATGACAAAGTGGGCTTTTGATGAATTGGAGATCGACCCGAGGGACATTGTAATTTCCCGAAATCCAATCGTCGGGTTCGATGGAAAACAAGTCGAACCCCTCGGGGAGGTCAAGCTACCCGTGTCGGCGGCCCAGAGAACTCTGTCCGAGACCTTTGTGGTAGTGGACATCAAGCCCTCATACAATCTGCTCATGGGAAGATGATGGATACATAGGATGTAAGGCGTACCATCAACTCTCCACCAAATGATGAGATGCGTCGGGCCAAATGGTTACGACATAATTGATATAAAAGGGGATCAAGTAGCGGCCAAGTAATGCTACGCCATCACTATTAAAGGAATGAAGGATAAGCCCGATCGAAAGAGGTCCCGAGAAGAGGATCAGGATCTAGACCCACAACCCAAATAGTAATGACAGAACGGGGAGTCGGGTCCCTCGATCGTTGCAGAACTGCTGCAGCCAGTATCTGTAATACCCAACCAACCCGATAAGGTCACCTACGCAGGTACAAGTCTTACCACTTGTGAATTAAATGAACTAACAACATTCTTACAGGATAATTATGACGTCTTCGCATGGGAGCATACTGATATGCCCGGTATCGACCTCTCCATAGCCCGACACACATTACATGTTGACCCAAATATAAGACCTGTCCGACAGAAACAGAGGCGAATGGGGGGCCAAAGGAATCAGATTATAGCTGATGAGGTATCAAAATTACTGGAAGCAAGGTTCATCAGGGAAGTTCAGTATCCCGAGTGGTTATCCAACGTGGTGGTTGTGCATAAAAGGAACGGGAAGTGGCGAGTCTGCGTCGACTTCACCGACCTAAACAAAGCCTGCCCGAAAGACAACTTCCCCTACCTAAAATAAACCAAATGGTCGACGCTAATGCGGGCTACGAGAGACTGACTTTCCTTGATGCCTACTCGGGATACAACCAAATCCCA
The DNA here is from genome assembly GCA_963922005.1 of Cornus suecica. Taxonomy (NCBI): domain Eukaryota; kingdom Viridiplantae; phylum Streptophyta; class Magnoliopsida; order Cornales; family Cornaceae; genus Cornus; species Cornus suecica. The sequence goes on from OY998241.1 coordinate 20,413,303, forward strand.
ATGGACCCGACTGATGCGGGAAAAACTTCATTCATTACCGAGACAGGTACTTATTGTTTTAAAGTTATGCCTTTCGGACTAAAAAATGCAGGAACCACATTTCAGAGACTGGTGAACAGGATATTTAAAGGAATGATGGGCACAGTGGTCGAGGCTTACATTGATGATACAGTGATCAAAAGCAGAAAGAAAACTGACCACTTGGAGCATCTCCGAAAAGTATTTGATACCCTGAGGAAACATGGGATGAAACTTAATCCAGCAAAACGCTCGTTCGGGGTATCTTCATGGTAGTTCCTAGGACACATAGTCAACTGATCGGGCATACAAGCCAACTCGACCCAAGTGAAGGCTCTGCTCAAAACAAAAGAGCCAACCACACACAAAGAAGTCTAAATTCTGACCGGAAGAGTTGTAGCCTTAAGCAGATTCATCGCAAGGCTGATCGACCGATGCCGACCCATCGTCCAGGTGATCAAAGCAAAGAAGGGAGAAGTGTGGGGGCCCGAGCAAACTAAAGCCCTATCCCGATTGAAAGAGTGCATGCTCAAGCCTCCCATTCTTGCGACACCCGAGCCCGATGATGTACTACTCTTGTATATGGCAGTATCATCAGTATCAACTAGCGTTGTACTCATCATAGAGGACAGGAACCTCCAGATGCCCATCTTCTATACCAGTAAGGCACTGGACGATCCTGAGACCCGATACAACAAACAAGAAAAATTGGTTATATCCCTGATCAATGCCAAATGATGTCTCGGGCATTACCTTGAAGCCCACCAGATCATTGTCCCCACTACCACTCCGATTCGTGTACTTATGGAAAAGCCCGATCTCTCTGGTAGGATCTCCAAATGGGCCATTGAGATTGGGATTTATGATATAACCTATGTTCGCAGAATCTCGATCAAAGGACAGGCCATGGCTGATTTTCTATTAGAAGTAGAAATCGAGGAAACTGATCAACCCGATGAATTAGAAATATGGAAATTATTCGTGGACAGCTCGGTGAGCGCCAATGGAGAAGGCGTTGGGCTGGAGATCCATACTCCCAACGGGACCAAATTACAGGCTTCGATGTAATTACAATTCTCAGCCACTAACAACGAGGCAGGGTACGAGGCGATCATATCGGGTCTGAGATTAGCCAGAAGCCTGTAAATACAATCCCTATCCGTGTACAGCGACTCCCAGCTAATAGTCAGGCAAATAACCGGCGAGTACGAAACCAGAGACCCCAAAATGGAATCTTACAGAGCGCTGGTGCTCAAGGAGTCTGAAGGTTTTCAAAAATTAACATTTAGCCAAATCCCTCGAGAAGAAAATACCTCTGCTGACCATTTAGCTAATCAGGCGTCTGTAACTGGTGAGGATATGACCCGAGTAGTACTGATCGACTTCATCACTATACTAAGCATTCGAGAGCCCGATGAACAGATATGTCTAGTTCCCCGAGAGCCGAGTTGGATGGATCCCATAATCGACTACCTCAGTGTCGGGACGCTACCCAATGATAAGGCAGAGGCGAGGAAAATTATAATGAAGTCAGCCAGATACTCGATCATCCAGGGACAGCTCTACAGAAGATCTTTCTCGGGTCCATATTTGAGGTACGTCACTCCTTCCGAGTCAGAGACAGTGATGCAAGAGATACACACTGGAGCTTGTGGAAATCACTCGGGTGCCCGGTCTCTTGCCCATAAAATCTTATCCCAGGGTCACTTTTGGCCCTACCTGTCTCGGGATATAGAGGAATACGTACGTAAATGCAAAGCCTATCAGATGCACGGTGAGGCTATACTCCAACCACCCGAATTCTTGAACCCGACAATTGTTCCACATCCTTTTGCCCGATGGGGAATGGATATAGCCGGACCACTCCCAAAAGCCATCAGGTCAACAACCCATGTACTCCTGGCCAACGATTATTTCACCAAGTGGGTTGAAGTCGAAGCCTATCCTTCTATAAAGGACAACCATGTAGTCAAGTTTATATGAAATCACATCATCTGCAGGTTCGGGGTACCTCGGACCATCATGATGGACAACGACACAAATTTAGACTGTGAACTGGTCAGGTCGTTTCTGGCCGAGCATGGAATCAATCAGAATACCTCCTCGGTAGGGTACCCGCAAGCCAATGGACAAGCAAAAAGGACCAATCGTTCCATCTTCAACACCCTGGTAAAGAAACTTGAGAAGGCCAAAGGAGCATGGTTGGACAAATTACCAGAGGTACTGTGGTCGTATAAAACCACTCCTCGACAACCAACCGGTGAAACACCCTTCGCTATGGCGTATGGGGCGGAGGCCGTAATCCAGACGGAGTATGCCATCCCGACATTGAAGTCACTGGCCTGGGACGAGAAGTCAAATAATCAACGCTTGGCTCACGAGCTCGACCTGCTGGAAGAGAAGAGAGAAATTGCCGGGATAAGACTGGCAGCTTACCAACAATGGGTCAAGAATCACTTCAATAAGAGAGTAAAAAGAAGGGGATTCCAAGTCGGGGACATGGTCCTTAGATGAAAGATTGGACACATGGGCAAGCTCCAAGAGCCATGGGAAGGACCCTACACCGTCACTGAAGTGGTAGGGCGTGAGGCCTACAGACTACTTAGGAACTCTGATAACAGAAGGGAGCCCAACACACAGAATGCATCCTGACTTAAGAGGTATTACCCCTATAAATACTTTGTTTCGACTACTGTAAAGAAAGGCCACCAGAGCCCAAAAGATTGCAATGAAAGTTCCAATTTTCCCGCTCATCTTCACGAGGGTCGAAATCATCTCCATGATTATATCAATCCAAAAAACCTAAGTGTTGCATCCTCTCCATGGGCCCAAAGTGCCCAAGAGATTATCACAGACCCACTAGAGGTCGGGTTTTACAAATATCAATTCAAAAAACCTAAGTGTTGCATCCTCTCCATGGGCCCAAAATGCCCAAGAGATCATCACAGACCCACCAGAGGTCGGATTTTACAACTGTCAATTCCAAAACCTAAGTGTTGCATCCTCTGCATGGGCCCAAAGTTCCCGAGAGATCATCACACACCCACCAGTGGTCGAATCTACAAGTATCAATTCAAAATCCTGACTATTATTGTCTTGTTTTTTATTGTTATTTTTGCTAAATTATAATTCGAGATCCCGATTGTTATTATCGTATGAAAAGAAACAAGTATGGCTCATGCAGATCCACAACAAAATATGAATAAATAAACTTATATAGAAAGGCCCCAATGGTCAAGGCTAATACAATGAGGTGTTACAAAATCGTCACAAATACAAAGCAAAAGAAAAAGCAGGAGAAGAGACAGGAAGCCGGAGGAAGGGCCCTATTTCGAAGTCTTCTTCCCCTGATGCCTGGATTCATTCGCCTCGGGGATCTCACCACCTTCCCCCTGAACCACAACGACAGGATCTCCATTCCCTCTTGAGCCTTTAGCCCCGATGGACTGTTCCTCTGTGGCTTTAGGCTCGTCCAGACCAGAACGAGAAGGCGGAGAGGGCAAGGGATCTTGAAGGAATTCGCCAAAGACAAGGTCCTCGGGTTCGGGCTCGGGATCATCATACGGAGGCCCCACTCTTAGGCTGAGGTCAAGATCCTCAATAGTCGGGATCTCCCTTTCCTCCTCAGGCTTTTGAAGCTCCGCTATGCATTCCCGCCAACCCTGCTCATAATGGTATTTGCAAGTCAGCTCAAAGCGGGAGATCATCTGATTACCACCCTTGTGGCACATCTCTACCCGATATCTCTACACGCTTAAGGAATTCTCAACCTCGACCTTTTCCCCAAGCAACTGCTGCCCCAAAGTCTTTAACTTCTCGACTTCTTCAGTCAGGGCCTGCACTTGGAGAGTCAAGGCTTCCCAAGCCTGGGCCTCCCGATCAGCCAACTGCTCAGCCTCCCGAGCCTTACCCTCAAGTTTTGAGATCATTGCCTTGGCAGCTACGAGCTCTTCCTCATCCGAAACAGCCCTATATGTCAGGGACTAAATTTTATCCTCAGCCCTCTTCAATTACTCCACAGCCTTGACACACCCAGCTTTGTGGACCTGAGCATCCCGATTTAAGGCATTTATGACCCGGGCATCATCCTCGAGCTTGCAATTGTATGCTTGAGTAGCATGAAACATCTGAAAGAAAAAAAGTATCAGCACAGAACATACGAAGCAAAATAAAAGAGAAGTATAAGAAATATGAAATTACCCTCATTGCAAGTTCGTGCCCATTCAAGGCTAAGCTCATCCTGTCGTATCGCCCCATGGCCAACCTATCGGCCGGGGTCCAGACTCCCAGGGCCATCTCCCCTAAGGCTTTCGGGTTCCCAATCGTTTGATCCCCCACAGATAGATAAGGGTTGCCCTTCCGGGTGTCCAGCTTGAACCGGGGACCATGAGGAGCCTCCTTTCCACTTTCAGCAGCACGTTCAATCTCCCTGTGATCATGTTTCCGGACCATAGGTGTGATATCAGTGCGCAATTTGGCAGGTCGGGATAAACCCTGACCCTCTTAGTCAGAGCCTAACTCCCGAGCATTGGACGTCGATGCGGGAACCTCTAATGCCATACCGAGGCTAGGACCGGGCTTGGCTGAAAGTTGAGCCTGGGACGGATTATGATCCAAACCTGCAGAGCTCGGGATTATAGCATGATCAATCCCGACCTCGACCACCCCCGATGCAGCCGTTTGCGGGTTTTGAGAAGACGGAGGGGGAGGCGTGATCGGAGGATGCTCATCCGGAGGAGGAGGAGGGGGCGTGGTGGCTCGGCCTCTAGTCGGCCCTGCTGATGAACTGATTGCAGGGTTCTCGGGGACTGGATGGACATCAACCCCACAAACAAAGGATGTGGAACCGGTGTCAGCGTTTTTAGCCTTCTTTATTGAAAGCTTAAGCATAGTAACCGCTTTCCTTTTCTGCTGCCCCCCCGACATATGTTTCTTGAGTTTTTTGGTTGCTGATGACTTGGACTTCAATTTCTTCCATCCAGACATAGTCGCAGCAGAACCCGAGGTGATCGCCGGCGCAAACCCTCCCGATGCAAGCTCCTGCAATACAGACCCGGTCAGGCAACCTTGGCTATCCCTTAAATCCTGACTCCATACTCTGGCCTCCAACAGCTCAAATCGGGATCTTATATACCCAACCTCCATCTTCTCCTGAGGAGCCTGAAGGAAACTCATCACTAATATACCCAACTTATCATTACACAGATCGCAATGACATGAAGCTCGGGTATGGAAACTCTTAAACTCGGGAAGTCGGGTCTGTTGAAAAACATGACTGACAGGTATGTTTATGGCGTCGGGATGTCTCCACTGACCACTCACTACTATCATCCTTTCTTTCCATCCCTTATTGGAGGTCGGGATGTCACACAGTTTCCTCTTAAGATACGAGGTTAGGTTGTACCGACCCCTATTATCTTTCTGTTCCTGAAGTTTATACGAGAACAGGAGCTCGGCTAAACCTAAGTCTAGGTTCAATTCTTTGTTGATCAGTAGGATCATGGCCAGGATCCTATAAAAATTGGGACCCACTTGAAGGGGAGCCAGACCCAAGGTCGCTAAAGCCAGAGGAAGAAAGGGTGAATAAGAAATTTTAGTACAGCAAGATGGAATGAGGAGAGCAATATCTCCCCGTCCTTCAGCCCCTCACCAATCCTAAAGTCTTTGTCCCGAGGATAATGTCTAACATTTACCCCTTCGGAACCCCGAGGCTCTTAAGTTGAGCGTATTTCCTACACTTGGCCGGGAGTGGGTCAGTACAAAAATTATCCTCATCCTCAACATCCTGACCCTGATCATCCCCATCATCACCCTCTACAACTTGACCCCCAATATCCTGTTTAACTTCTGGTGGACTAGTCCTAGTGACTCGGGTAATCTCTAAGGATTGGGGTGCTTACTGAAGCTTCCGGATAGGTGATTGTCAAATCTATGTCTATCAATTGCAGGTCACTAACCGACCCTGTGTCATCACTCCCCGACATATTTGAAGAAAGGTAGAAAAGTGAGAAGAATGACTTACAAACAGGTAAAGAAGTTTTCGGCAGTCCCCCGAGTGTTTTTCTCCGGCAAAAGATTTGCAGAATCCGGTAACTGTACCAACAAACGAAGATGTGGGCGTCTGATCAAACACTTCGCAGCAGGGCTCAAAACACTCCACACAATGGAGTACTCAACCAAGGTCATTGAGATTTGCAAAAATTGATGAGACAAACTTGGAATTATATGGATTTGAGTTTGTAGGTGATGCTTGAAAATGTTGTAGAGAGAAGTTGAAGAAGGAAGAGCAGTCCGAAAATGGTGCAAGTGTGGCGTATATGAATTATATAGGCTATAGATGCATGACGTTTCAGCTACCTGGGCCAGGGCATCGGACTGACATGACCCGACCCATTTCACGCATACCTAGGCCGTCTCAACCACAAGTTCAAAATTGCCATTGATTGCGACAACTGCAGCATTAAATGCGTCTCCGTGTCATCAGGCACGTGTCCCGTGCACCAACTTGAAGGACTTTTTGATGGGCCTCACGATTCTTTCATTTAATGGGCCTATCAAAAAGCAGGCCCATAAAATAAAAGAGGGCTTGTGTACATGTGAGTTTTCCCGGCCCATATAAAAAGTCTATCCCGACTAGATTGATCCTTGAGAGGCCCGAGATGATAACCCAATCACTGAGCCCACACTGCAACCCGACCGGCTTGTCAGTTCTGTGGTCCGCCCCAAGACCCGACCACCAGGCCCATTCTATGGCCCGACCCGAAGAGCACTCTAGAAGAAACTTGAAGATTCTAGAAGAAATTTGCAGCTCAAGACAGTGACGTAGTGTAGAGACAAAATAACTGACGTGTAAAGTAATGATAATATTCCAAAGTAGAAAATGTTGCCCTAATGGGCCAAAGGCCCAGATGACAAATGTATATAATCCAATGAAGAGTAATGAAAACCCATCTTTTTGTGTTGTGCAAATTTTGCATCTATAGTAATAAACCATTTCAACTTCTTTATTTAGATATTTGGGGTCCTGCCCCGGTTATTTCATTTGGAAAATTTTGGTATTATGTAATTTTCATTAATTGTTTTACAAAGTACACTTGGTTATATCCTCTTAAATTAAAATATGATGTGTTTAGTGTTTTTGAGAAATACAAAAATCTAACCGATTGTTTTTCAATACTCGAATTAAGTTCATTTATTCTGATGATGGTGGTGAATATAAAGCTTTATCTTCTCTTCTTGCACAAATTGGAATCCAACACCTTACGTCACCACTTTACACTCCCGAACATGTTGGTTCCGCTGAGCGCTAGCATCGCTACATTGTCGAAATTGGCCTCATACTTCTCCATAATTTTTTCTTACCCATTCGATTTTGGTCCTATGCCTTCCAAACTGCCATCTATCTCATAAATCGGATGCCCACACATGTTCTCAACAATGATACACCCTATCACAAATTGTTCAACCATAACCCAACATACACATCCCTTCGAGTCTTTGGTTGTATTTGTTATCCATGGCTTTGACCTTACAACACCTACAAACTCCAACCACGATCTCATCCATATGTGTATCTTGGTTTTTCTCTTCTTCATCATTCCTTCATTTGCTTTGATATCACATCAAACAAAATTTTCATCTCTAGGCACATTGTTTTCTTTGAGATTATCTTTCCTTACAAAAACAAATCCCACTCCGATTTGCTTATAACAGATGAAACGTTCTCTCAGCTACTTTCCGATTTCACAAGCAAAAATTATGTCAACACCTCACCCTCTTGTAACACTTCTCTTGAGTCTATTCCAACTATGTCGCTTGCTCCATTACCTGTCTCTATAAGTTCATTTCCTACTTGCACGGTTAGTTATACTTATCCTCTTGCAGCGGATGCATCTCGTCTCTCTCCAACACAGGTAAATAGCTCTCAACCAATATCTATAACAACTACACATCATGTTCCCTTACCTATAAAAACCAAAGCCAAAACACTACTCCAGACCTGGCCACTGCGACGGTCAACGATAACACATCCACTTTCATTGAATCTTCCCCACAAAACTCCTCTGTTCCCTCTCCGATTGCCCAACCACCTCGTATGGTTACCTGATCCCAGAATAATATTCATAAACCAATGGCCACCATCTCGTATGGTTACCCGATCCCAGAATAAAATTCATAAACCAAAAAAACCTTTATCCCTACATACCACTACCATGTCCTCTTCTACCGAAACTGCTTCGTTCTCACAAGCCAATCAATATCCTCATTGTTGTGATGCCATGAAAGAAGAATTTCAAGCCCTCCAACGCAATCAAACCTGGTCCCTAGTACCTCCTTCACCACACAAAATATTGTTGGATGTAAATGGGTCTATCGAAAGCTCTTCTTGTAGCTAGAGGTTTTCTCCAGCGACCCGGCATTGATTTCATGGAAACCTTTAGCCCGGTTGTCAAACGTGCTACTATTCGTATCGTTCTTACCATTTCAGTATCTCGTGGTTGGGTTTTGAATCAATTTGATGTTAATAACGCTTTCTTGCATGGTACTCTTTCTGATCATGTTTTTATGTAGCAACCTCAAGGTTTTGTGGACTCTAGGTATCCCACCCATGTTTGTAAACTCCAAAAAGCTCTCTATGGTCTTCACCAGGCACCTCGGGCATGGTATAATGCACTCCGGTCCTTCTTGTTAACCCGTGGTTTTGTAAATTCCAAGAGCGACACATCTTTCTTCATCTACACCTCTGGTTCCTGCATTATGTATCTTCTGGTGTATGTCGACGACATTATTCTCACAGGTAATGATCGCACAACCATCCGTGACTTCATTGCCTAACTGTCCACTTAATTATCTTGGTAATCTTAGTTATTTCTTAGGGGTTGAAACTACTCGATCTTCTAGTGGTCTTATTCTTTCTCAAAGAAAATACATTATGGACCTTTTTCAGAAAACTAATATGCATGAAGCCAAGGAGATTAGTATGCCACTCTCATATTCTGAAACTCTCAGGGTCGATGATGGCTCTCTCAATCATGATCTTACCGAATATCATCAAGTTTTTGGGTCTCTTCGGTATTTGTCTCTTACTCGACCGGATGTCATTTTTGCTGTCAACAAACTAGCGCAATTTGTGCATCGACCATCTTCTACTCACTGGAATGCTGTTAAACGGGTGCTACACTATCTCAAAGGTACTTCTCATTATGGTATCTCTATTTCTACTCACTCGCCACTCTCTCTTCACGCATTCGCAGATACTGATTAGGCCGGTGATGTGGACACCTGCCACTCCACATCCGATTATGTTGTTTATCTTGGAGCCAATCCAATTAGTAGGAGTTCTAAAAAGCAATCCACTATTCCATGTTCTTCTACTGAGGCTGAGTATCGAGCTATTGCATCTGCTACCACTGAAGTAAATTGGCTCACTAATCTTCTCACTGAGCTTGTTGTCTCCATACCTTCCTCGCCAACAATCTACTGTGATAATATTGGAGCTACCTACTTATGCTCCAATCCGGTCTTTCACTCGCGAATGAAACACATTGTCATTGACTTTCACTTTGTTCGCGACCAAGTTGTTCAGAAGATGATTCGTATTTCTCATCTCCAGACATCAGTTCAGCTAGCAGATTCATTAACTAAACCACTTGCCAGGCAACAATTTAAACGACATCGGTCCAAGCTTAGCGTCCTTCCCGAACCCTTACGCTTGGGGGGGCATGATAGAGCACAAAGATAGGGAATTGTTGTTAGGCTGTTTTACAGTTCAGATTTTATTCAGATACTTATTTGTTTGATTTACTCAAGTTTCTTACTTTATATCAACAACTAAAGGAAACCACACTTGTATATATTGTAACTTCATACAATCAATAAAGTATCATATTATTCATTGAATTTGTTTATGGCACCCAAAAAACAACCTCTCCAAATATCCATCCAATTTCTAATAGTACAAGGTTTAATCATGGTAATTAATAATCGTAGAGGGGAAGGGGTTGAATAGGATGAATGACAAATTTGATATTTTTTCCGTTTAACTTATTTTGTCATAAGTATGTTTCACTAAACTTGTTCAAACAATTGATGAGTAAGATGATTTTGCCATGACCATCCCATTTATTATGTAATGGAATTGTGGGACCTTGAATGACTTTGTTGATGTTCAGTACGAACTCAATTCATGGATTCAGGTATGCTTTGTGAATGTGTTATGTGTGGTACTTTATTAAGGTTTGGGTGATCCTACCTTATCCATCCATATTAACAGTGGGGATCCGATCCGACCCTGACACTTTCATGTGAACGTTTAGCATGACTTCGGATTAAGGTTTGAGTTTACTCTGATTCCACTTGTCAGAGACTGAGTTGGATAGCGAAGCACCCAACCCTTAAGTAAATTGTTACATACTTCGTTTTTCACGAGTATGGTACCCATATAATACCTTATTTTTTCTTTTTGTTTCATAAATTATTTTATTTTTTCTTAATGTATTATTGATTAAAATTTAGATTAGTCATATTTTTCTTTTAATCAAGTGGTGGTCAACAATTTTTAGGAGATTATCCACTAAATATGTCCAAGATAATCTCCAAACAGAGTGTACTGTAATTTATACAAGTTGATTGACACTATATATAGTTATTTTTAAACCAGATATTTTATTAATTAATTGAATAATTTATTTTGTTAAACTTTTTGAAATTTAAGAGGGCTGACTTTTTATTTTATTAAACATTTTGAAATTTAAGAGGGTTGACTCTTTACTGTAATTTAAGCTAATTAATCATAAAAATTATTACCCCAAATTTCAAACATTTGAGGTTAGTTTTGGCTTTCTAGACGGAACTTCCTGATGGTAGGACCTTTAGTTGCAACTTGCAACTCAACTTTTAATCATGTCATGCCCATTAACGTGCCAGATGACAATCGGACCGTTTTAACAGAACAACAGAAGTTGCAATTTGGTTTAGCCTATTTTTATTTAGTGACGTTAAAGTTGAAAATATTTGTTTTTCCCTATCCCAACTAACCATTTAAAACATTTTGATTATATTATCAAGCAAGCATATAATTGAGTGAACGATTAAAAGTTGAAAGACTTGTACGCAACTCACTAGATTCATGTCATCTTCCAAATCTCATATATATATATATATATATATATATATATATATAATATGTTATCGCAATTTTTGTTAATTAGAATGATGTTTTAATTATTTTATTTCCAAACTGCCTTGATGCTATATATATATAACTGTATATATATCTATACTATTATACATTTACAAAAGTGTGAACCCCTCTTTTATTTTTATATATTTTTTATTTTTTTAATAAATTAATTATTACTTAATATTCAAAATATAACAATTATAATGTCAAAGTAATTATATATATTCAATGTATAATTTTTAATATAAATATTAATGAATCATTAATATAATAGTTACACCAAAAGATGGAAACTTTTAATTGTTATCTTTTATTCTTTGTGAAGACCCTCTTTTTTTATTATACATGATGAGACCAAAATATTCGTTATTCTGGGCGTTAATTAACCCATTATTAGTCTCTTTATTTTATTAATTTGGTATTTTTATCCAAGTTGTGTGTTTAAGCATGTTATAGGGGCTCTAATGCAAATATGAGTTAATTCAGGAATTTTAGCAAAAATGTTTGATCTAGAATGACACTTAGAAGAATAAAAACACTCAATTCAAAGCAAGGTACAAATCAGCTAAGCAGAGTATAAGTGGTCAAAACATAAATTTGCAGAAATATAAAATATCAAAATTTAGAAGCCACCGATCGATCGGGAAGGCCGCTCCGACATTGGAATCTGTGCGAAACAAACTGCTATTTTTCTATTACTTGATCCTCACACCAAGTCATCTTGGAGTGCAAGTACAGACATGCCATAATTACACCAACTTTTGTTTATATATAGGGGGTCTCACATACAAAGGAGGTTATCTTTCAATTGTCTTTCAGTTGTCTGATCATTCTACAACTTCTCTCTCAAGAATACTCTCTCTCTCTACCATTCAAGATCGAGAAGAAGCTGTAAACCAATCATGGTGGCGATTTCTACATATATGATGCAGTTTTCTCATACCATGAGAGGCTAAATCAGTATCTTGGGTATCCAATGAAACCCTAACCAAGTAATGTAGACTTTTAACTATTTTTATTACAAATAGGGGAAACTAAAGAACACTCACGTGATGATTATGTAGTTAGAGAACAAATCTAATACTTAAATAAGATTCTTTGTTGATTTTTTTCTTGTCTTAGATTGAATTAATAATTAATCTTGAACAATTATGTTTTATCACTAGGAGCTTGAACTCCGAAAGTTTAATAATGGTTTTTACATAATGGTTCTTAATTGGCATGATAAAGTTTTAAGTTTACACAGGTCATGCTAAAAGAAGATGATATAGACATGCTTTTAATTTAATGTTTTAGGAGTAGTTATAGAGTAGATGCATGCACTAATCATACTTTAATCGAAGATGGGTTGTAGCGAACCGGACCGATTGCATCTCTTTGGGGATTAGACAACTGCTTGTATCGTTACTAATCTCATTCATATGAGTTGTATCTCCCTCTTGCAATATTATGATTAAAAGATTATATTATTAGGCTAATGGTGGAGTTGGAACAAAACCCTAGACTTCTTTCTCTTAAATTTATCCCAAAAATAATAATTTATTTTTTTCTTTTATGTTTAGTATATTACAAACAACAAACCAATAAACATATTTTTAATATAATTCAATTTACTAAGTTGTGATTATTTGAAATACAATTTTGACCTTTGTGGTTCGATAACCCTCTCAACCCAACTATATTATATACTACTCACGTACTTGCAATTGAGATGTAAAACTAAATCATCATAGTTCACTATATTAAACACTTTTATTTTCACACAACCTGGACCGATCAATACATTTTCTATTTTTCTAATAAAATATAAATTAAATAGACATTACTATTTAATAGATTAATAATATAAATTAAATACACATTACTAAATTTAAAACAAAAAAATTATAATCCAATAAATTAATGAAATGCACAATACTATTTAATGGATTAATAATAAAATAAATAGAAAATAACATAAACTTTTATAGCAAATTGATACTTCAAAGGGCTAGTTGCAAAAGTGCATAGTTCAGGAAGCTTTTTTTGAAGTAACACCTTGTAAAAATATTTGTTTATTAATGTCATAATTCTGATAAAAAACCATATTGAGAGTTATGAGTTTTAGATTGGGTTGATTAACTGTTGTATGGTTTATATTAAATGGTGAAGATACAAAGGAAATTGAGTGGAATAACGGCTGAAAGCGGCAGTGCAACGAAGAAATAGTTTCACAGTCACAGTATTTTGTATCCACCGTGTACTCAAAAATCCAAGTTCGAGTACCGAGCTTTGGGCGTTATGATGCGTTATGATAGTGGTGTGTAAAGAGTGGGTTTTGGGCGTTATGATGCGCTATGTTGCATTATCAGATGTTTACCGAGTACTCGATGAAACAAAGGTCGAGTACTTGAGATTGTATATTCGAGTACTAGAAGGAAAATTATCGAGTACTCGAAGTTGTCGATTGGATAATTTTTGGAAAGGTTTGTACTGATATGTAATAAACTCCTAACCACTTTGGAAAGTGATTAAAAGCTATTATTGATATATTGGACTATCATTGCGATATTAGTCTATATTTGGAACACTTAATGTTGGAAATACGAATCCTGAAAGGAAAATGATTCTTACCATTAATTGGACAACTCTTCTTTATTTATATGAGTTAAACCAAAGATAATGGTGTGGCTTGTGAGTTATATTTTTGTGAGAGCTCTGCAACTATCATACAGATTAGATCCATTTGCAGAGAGAGAAAAAGAGATTACTTGATCATCTTATATCAATTGTGCTTCAACACTGAAGATCTTTATGCACAATTGAATGATCTAATCGTTGAAAGATAATCACATCACCTTGTGCAAATCGATTGAATAGATCCGTTGAGAAGCGGAGCCGTCAGAGTGTGGAGATCAAAGCGAGAAGCTTCGTGGTAAACTAATATGTTGAGAAACGGAGCTGTTAGAGTACGGAGATCGGAGCGAGAGCTTCGTGGTAGCATAAGTGATTCAAGACTTTCTGACGTCGAGTGATAAGAGGCAAGTTAGAGTGATTTTATAAGTCCTAACTTCATAGAGTCTGTGTACTTCTTGATTCATAGTGCATCGATACTGAAGGGTATCCGTAATTTTTACTTAGAGCGTTTCCTAGATTTTCCATGTAAAACTATTGGTGTCATCTCTTGCTTTATTTTTTGCACTTATATTTATTATTGCATGGTTTTGATTATTGAAGAATTGAATTAAAATTGATTATTCCGCAATTAATATTTTAATTTGTCAATTAATTCATAAAAAGCCTATTCACCCCCCCCCCCCCCCCCTCTAAGCTTAGTTCGCCGTCTTCTAGGTAATTTCAATTGGTATCAAAACAAGGTTTTCCCTGATTTAGGTTAACGACCAATGGTTAGATCTTGAACTTAACAGATGGACGTACCTCGAGAAGGAGGTTCCGTGACTAGGTCTCATTTATTTGATGGCTCGAATTACACCTATTGGAAAGCTCGGATGAGAGTATTCTTGAAAGCTTTATTAGAACTCCAAAGCTTTGAATGCTTTATTCACTATTGTGACCGCGAGTGAGTTTATAAGAATTGTCACGTGCGAAATTGCCAAATAAGCTTGGGATATTCTTCAAGTTACTTATGAAGGAACTTCAAAAGTTAAATAATCGAAACTTCAAATTTTAAACTCACAATTTGAACAACTTAAGATGGAAGAGGATAAAGTCTATGCTGACTTTGAGGCTAGTCTAACTGACATAGTAACAGACTATCACAATCTAGGAGAGCCCATTCCAAAAACTACCATAGTGAAAAAGGTTCTTAGGTCTCTACTTGAACATTTTCGGTTCAAGGTTACTATCATCTCGGAAGCAATGAGTTTTAAAGAAATTAAACTTGAAGAATTGACTAAGAATCTTAAATCATATGAGATGAAGATGTTCAAAAGTTCCTTTAAGAAGTCTAGCAATGTAAAAGAGAAAACTATAACTTTTAAAACCACTGAGGGGGATCATATTGACTCTGATGAGGAGGATAATAGAAGTCTAAAACAAGTTGACTCATGAAACAGTTTTATAAGTTTTTTAAAAAAATTTGTGGTCAAGAAGTGATTAACGGACAAATATTTAGAGATAAATCATATGATTATAAAAAATAAAAATAAAGTCCAAAATTAGAATAACAAGTTTGATCCTAAGAAGAAGAAACCTCAATGTTTTGAGTGTTAAGGGTTTGGTCACATAACTGCGGAGTGCAGTAATAAGTTACAAAGGATAAAAGGTCTAGCTGTCACTTGGGATGATGGAACAACTAGTGATACTGTTGAGTCTTATTTGGCTGATAGGTTTAAGAATTTTACTACACTTGCAAAACAAAGTAAGGAGGTTGAAGAACTTGCTACAAGATGGGCAATGTCAGGGGATGAAGATTCTGAAGGTGATGAAGATGTTGGGGACTCTCTTCAAGATGCTTACAATAAATTATATGAAAAATTCACACATCTTAGCAAAGTCTTCTCAAAATATATAGTTATATTTAAAAGTGTTGACAAGGAAAGATAGTCCTTAAGAGAAGATTTAGCAAATACTACCATTTCCCTAAATCAGCTTTAGACACAAAGAGCTCAATGGTCTGAATAATTGATTAAGTCTGAAAAAGAAATGAAGCATGCTTTGAAGAGTGTAAATGATCTCAATAAGGAATTAGTCACTCTAAGATATGATATAATTAAGAAATCTACGAGAATTGAGGATTTGAAAAAGGAATTGAAATATGCTAACACAGCTATCCATAAATGGTCTAGTGGAACCCTTAAACTTGATCATATGTCGTGTATAGGTAAATCTGCAGGAAATACTAAGGGGATAGGATTCAAATAAAAAACTAGTAATTCAAATATTGCCCCTAAAATGATTTTTGTTAAAGCTTCTCAAGTAGCATCTAGTTCCTCTCAAGTTAAATATGATATAAGAAACATTTCTCATGTTAAAAAGAATTCTAATGTTCAATCCTATGTTAGAAAACCGGTTGAGAGTAAACCTCCCTTTACATCTAAGTTTCATAAGAATTTTGATAATGATTTTCAAATATTTGTTCTTATATGTCATCACTGTGGAGTGAAATATCACATTCGACCGTACTGTTCAAAGTTAAAAGGAAATACTTTGAAATCAAATAGGAAACATAGATCTCAAAAAGGACCCAATGTTCATGATCAAATTCGGGTGTTGAGTGAAGAGGTGAAGAATTTATCTAATCTGGCAAGTAGAACACCTAAAATTAGAAAAACATGGGTTAAGAAAGGTGAGCTACATTGTTTTGTTGCCAATATTGCCCTTAGAGCACGTGATTCTAGTTCATGATGTTTTGATAGTGGATGCTCCAGGCACATGACTAGAAATAAGTCATTATTGGGTTATTTCAAGAGCAGTATTGTTGGAACTGCTACTTTTAGTAATGAAAAAAAATTCTAAAGTTTTAGGAAAGGGCACCATTGTTTATTCTGGTCTACCTAGACGAGAAGATGTTTATTATGTTAAGGGCCTAAAAGCTAATTTGCTTAACATTAGCCAGATATGCGATAATAACCATAATGTTAATTTTACTTCCGATAAATGTTCTATTATTGATTCTTTTGGAAATTATGTTATGGAAGGTGTACGTACATCTGATAATTGTTATTGCATTTTCCCTAAACTTTGTTACGAGAAAAGTCTAAAATTTATATCCACAGATTCTCAGTTGACAGACATCTCTGTAAAACTATTAGATTTTCAAAAGCATGTGAGTCTTTGAAAATCTAGTGGCACGTACTCATTAGAATAAATGTCTTCATATGTATCATTCTAGGAATATTTTGCATTATTTTTATCCTAAAATTGATACATTATAATGCATTTTTATTTTATTTATTATTATGCATGCATCATGTTTTGCTACTATTAGGATTATTCATACATGCATCATTATGACAAAAATAATTAAAATTCCTAGCTTGTTGAGCTTGGCTAAGGGTATAAATGGTTGTCATATTTTACTCTATTCTCATATTTACTTATCTTATTATGCTTATGGGAATTGGAGGTGTTAATCTGACGTGGGGATATGAGTTGTTTACTTGACATGTTTAAGTATTATTTTTAAAACTCATTATCTTTAGGTGTTTATTTTGCTTCGGAGATGATTGTAATGCTTATTGAGACTTTTAGTCTTTCTCATCTAACCCGAAGTGATATGTAGGTTCATGAGTTAGGTTAGATTGATCGAAGTTTTTTAATACCTATTGCATGCTCATGAATCTTAGGGTAATATGTTATAAAAAAAGATGAAATAAAAATTATAAATGAATGTCTCTTTAAGCTCCCTAGAGAAATGGTCCTTCTGCTGAGTAACCGGGTCTCAGTACCTCAAGAAACATTAAGTATTCGCGTAAAAAGGCGAACGTAATTATCTCATATTTTTCAACCTGAATAACTGGGCCTTTTGCCACAAAGCAGTGAGTGTTGGCATAAAAAGGGAAGAAACAAATAAAAAAAATATAAAGGGGTGTAAAAGAAAAAATTTAGAGACAAAAAGAATAAATTTTGTGTTCCAATAATGTCCGAGTTAAAGATTCGCCTTCTAGTTTGGATTTTGGACTGAATTATCATCACGGTTAGTGAGGAGATTATTAGAATTGGTGCGTATTGCTCTCATCTTAGTTGTTGTTTGCACCTAAATATTATATATATATATGAATACTATGTAAAGCTTGCCTTGTGGCTGCTTGTGTGTATAAGGTATGTGTGCTGATTTTCTTCACTACCATATGTATAATGACTAAGTCAAAGCTGGGAAGATGATGTGTTAATAATTAGCTCATTGTCTCTACTACCCTGCTCACGTGATTCTAAGAACAAAAATATAAATTTTCTTAGTTTGAACATTTTGCATTCATGTATTAGTATTAAGTTTATGCATCATAGAGATTTTTGTTACCCGAGAATCTAGATATATTTTTTAGAGTTCTATGTCTCAATATAAGCTTTGCTTAGATTCTCTAGTCTTCCCGTATATTTTTTTCCATGTTTACACTTTGTATCTTCTCCTTCATCTCTTATGACTAATTTTATTGTTATTTATTTCATTGTCATTTCAGTGACAAAAAAATGGAGAAGTATTTAGTAAGGAGGAGAGATATATAGTTAAGGGGGAGAGGGTTTTTTTATTTGAGGGGGAGAATTATCTCTGTTTATTAATGATCATTATGCTTCATGACATTGTTTGTTTTGTTTATGATCATTTAATATTGATTATACCTGCCAATTGTTTTCCACACTTGTTTTTCATAGGTATGTTTGTTTAAGTGTTATGCTTGCAGATTGGTAGATCATCATGAGATCAAAGGAAAAGTTTGTCTATGTTTGTCGGTGTGTGTTCACATGTATAGATTTTATTTTGTTTATCGTGAGGATATATTTATAAAATATGATTTTGTCTCAGATATGCTAAGGGGGAGATTGCAAGAACATTTGTTTATTAATGGCATGATTCTGATAAAAAATCATGTTGAGAGTTGTGAGTTTTAGATTGGGTTAATTAAGTGTTGAATGATTTATTTTAAGTGGTGAAGATACAAAGGATTTTGAGTGGAACAACGGCTGGAAGCGGTAGTGCAACAAAAAATAGTTTCACAGTCACAGTATTTTGTATCCACCGAGTACTCGAAAATCCAAGTTCGAGTACTTGAGATTTGCGCCAAGGCGCGGACAATGGCGTGTAAATAGTGAGTTTTGGGTGTTAAGATTCATTATGTTGTGCTATCAGATATTTATTGACTAATCGATAAAATAAGGGTTGAGTACTCGAGATTGTATATTCGAGTACTCGAAGGGAAATTACCGAGTACTCGAAGTTATTGACTGCAGAATTTTTGGAAAGGTTTGTACTGATATGTAATAGACTCCTAACCACTTTGGAAAGTGATGAAAAGTTATTATTGGTATACTCGACTATCATTAGTATATTAATCTATATTTTGAAGACTTAATGGTGGAAATACGAATAGAAAAAGATTATTACCATTAATTGGACAAATTTTCTTTATTTATATGAGTTAAACCAAAGAGAATGGTGTGGCTTATGAGTTATATTTTTGTGAGAGCTCTGCAACTATCATATAGATCAGATCTGTTTGTAGAGAGAGATAAAAGGAGATTGCTTGATCATCTTGTATCAAGTTTTCTTTGTTTTGTGAAGGTTATTCAATTGTGTTTCAACACTGAAGATCTTTATGCACAATTGAATGATCTAATTGTTGAAAGATCATCATACCACCTTATGCAACTCGGTTGCATAGATCCGTTGAGAAGCGGAGCCGTCAGAGTGTGGAGATCGGAGCGAAAAGTTTTGTGGTAAACTGATCCGTTGAGAAGCGAAGCTGTCAGAGTACGGAGATCGGACGAGAGCTTCGTGGTAGCATCAGTGATTCAAGACTTTCAGATGTCAACTGATAAGAGGCAAGTCGGAGTGATTTTGTAAGTCCTAACTTCATAGAGTCTGTGTACTTCTTGATTCATAATACATCGATACCGGAGGGTATCCATGGTTTTTACTTTGAGCGTTTCCAAAGTTTTCCACGTAAAAATATTGGTGTCGTCTCTGCTTTATTTTCTGCCCCTATATTTATTATTGCATGGTTTTTATTATTAAAGAGTTGAATTAAAATTGACTATTAATATTTTAATTTATCAATTAATTCATAAAAAAACCTATTCACCCACCTCTAGACTTAGTTCACCGTCTTCTAGGTAATTTTACACCTCCTTTTCTTCGAGGGAGAGATCATTTCATGTTTTAAGGTACACAAACTTTTGACAATCTTCTGAAGAATTGTGCAAGTATTGATAATTAGGTAATAAATTTGTTTAAGTCTCTCTTTGTCCATATCAAATTGGCTTCGGATGAACTAAAACATGAACCAACATGGATGATAAGATTTGTTGAGGACAAGACCAACAAGGTAACATGAAAAAAAAAAAAGATTTCTTTTTGAATTCTGGTCAAATATATAAATAATCCTCTTAAACAATAATTTGTGCAACAAATTCCCTAAACTATTATATTTTGTTACAAAAAACCCTTATGTGAATAACTGATCACACTACACTTTCTTATTCAATTATACTTAATGTGTTTTTCTTATTAATATAGACTATTGAAATTATCTAGAAGATGGTGAACTAAGCCTAGAGAAGGGGGGGGGGGGGGGGGGGGGGGGGGGTGGGGGATAGGCTTTTTATGAATTAATTGACAAATTAAAATTTTAATTGTGGAAAAGTTAATATTAATTCAATTCGTTTAAAGCAATAATCCACGCGATAAATAATATATGTGCAGAAAATAAAGCAAGAGACAATACAAATATTTTTACGTGAAAAAACCTTGGAAGACTCCAAGTAAAAAACCACGGATACCCTCCGGTATCGATGCACTATGAATCAAGAAGTACAAGACTTTATGAAGTTTTAGACTTACAAATCACTCCTGATTTGTATTTCTCCACTCGACGTCTGACAATCTTGAATTATTCGCATTCCACAAAGCTTTTGTTTCGATCTCTATACTCTGACGACTCCATTTCTCAAAGGATTAAAGAACACGAAGCCTCCTGCTTCGATCAATGTGGTGTGATGATTTTTCAGCAACTAGATCATCTAATTGTGCATAACGATCTTCAGTGTAGAAGCACAACTAGAAAAAAACTCAAATCAAGAGATAACTAGAAAATATATAATCACTCAATAATTTTCTCTCTCTATAAATCTCTGTAGAAGAATATGAATCTGTAGAAGAATTGCAGAGATCTCTCAAAAAGCCACACTCTTCTCTTAGGTTTAACTCGTATGTATAGAGAAGAATCTTCAATTAATGGTAAGAATCATTTTCCAATCAGGATTCGTATTTCCACAATTTAAATCTTTCAAATATAAATAAATATGTCAATGATAGTCCAATATACTGATAATTGCTTATAATCATGTCCCAAAGTGATTAGGAATCAATTATATAGCAAAATAAACCTACCCAAAACTAATTTTGCGTACCCACTTACCAAGTACTCAGTAAACCTTTTCGTGCGCAAGTTCGCAAAACACTCTGGTAGATTTTTCCCTTTTACACAAACTGTGCGAAAGTTTGCAACTTACTGAGTACTCGGTAATGTTCCCACTGAGTACTCGTGGAACAAAAATAATCATTTCCAATATTTCTCTGAAATCTTTGCTTCTTTGCACTACCGCTTCCAGCTATTGTTCCACTCGATATCCTTTGTATATTTACCATTTTGTACACACATATTTAACACTTAACAACCCAATCTAAAACACTAAACTCTCAACATGATTTTTTATCAGAATCATGCCATTAATAAATAAAGGCTCTTACAATCCCCCCTTGACATTTTTGAGACAAAACCATGTTTTACAAATATAACCTCACGAAAAACAAAATAAAATCTATACCTATGAACACACACCAACAAACATAGACATAGACTTTTCTGTTGATTTCATGACAATCTACCAAACCTGCAACCACAACACTTAAACAAATATACATGTGAAAAGCAAGTGTGGAAAACAAATAGCAAGAATAATCAATATTAAATGATTATAAACAAAATAAATAATATCAACATGAAGCATAATGATCATTAATCAATAACAAATAATTCCCCCCCCCTCAATTAAATACTCTTGTCCCCCTTAACTATATATCTCTCCCCCTTACTAAATACTTCTCCCCCTTTTGTCACTGAAATGATAAGGAATTAAATAACAATAAAAATAATCAAATAAACTGAAGGATAATAGACAAAGTGTAAATATTGGGAAAATATACGGGAAGACCAAAGAATCTAAGCAAATCTTATATTAAGATATAGAACTCTAAAGAATATATCCATATTCTTGAATAACAAAAATCTCTACGATACATGAACTTAAATCTAATGCATGAATGCAATATGCTCAAACTAACAAATATATATATTTTTGTTTTTAGAAACATGTGATCAAGGCAGTAGAGACAATTAGCTAACCATTAACACATCATATTTGTATATTTGACATAGCTATTATACACACAAAAATGAAGAAAATCAGCACAGACACCTTGCAGTAATAAGCAGTCACATGACATGCTTTACATAGTTTTTTGCATATATGAAAAATATTCAGGTGCAAACAAACAACTAAGATGAAAGCAATACTTACTAAATCTAATAATCTCATCACTAACCGTGATGATACTTCGGTCCGAAACCTAAACAAGAAATCAAATCTTTAGCTCGGACCTTATTGCATTTAAATGTCTCACAATTTAATCTTTTGCACTTTTTCATTTTATCCATTTTTGTTTTCCTAAGTTCCAGACTTTCCAGCGAGGATTTTTAGTCCCAACCAACTGGGCTCGAGCTTCTTTCTTAGGATTTATGCTCATTAGTTTTCTCCCATTTTTACGCGAACATTTTGTTACTTTGTGGTAGGAGGCTCGATTACTCAGATCGAAGAACTACTTTTTGCATTTTTAATTTTTTTCATATATTTCATTCTTTCATTCTTTCTTCTTTCAACATCACTCCAACATTCAAAATCATGCAAAAGGTATTCAAAAGCATCGATCAATCTAGCATAACTGATGAACCTATATATCACTTCGAGTTAGATGAGAAAGACTAAAATTTTCAGTAAGTATTACAATCATCTCTGAAGTAAAACAAACACCCAAGTTTAATGAGTTTTAAAAATAATATTTAAACATGTCAAGTGAATAACTCATATCCTTAGGTCAGACTAACAATTCCAATTCCGATAAGCATAATAAGAAATGTAAATATGAGAATAAAGTATAATATGACAACCATTTGTACCCTTAGCCAAGCACAGTGTGCTAAGAATTTTCATTTTATAATTTTTATGGTATTTTTTGTCATAAAGATGCATGCATGAATAATCCTCATAGTAGCAAAACATAATGCATGCATAATAATAAACAAAAAAAATGCATGATAATGTATCAATTCTAGGATAAAGAATAATGCAAGATATTCCTAGAATGATACATATGAAGACATCTATTCTAATGAGAAAATGTCACTAGATTTCCTAACACTCACAAGCTTTTGAAAATCTAATGGTTTTGTAAAGATATCTGTCAACTGAGAATCTGTGGATATAAATTCTAGATCTTTCTCAAAACAAAATTAAGGAAAAATGCAATAATGATTATTAGATGTACGTACACCTTCCATAACACAAACAAATCAATAATAGAACATTTATCGAAAGTGAAATTGACATTATGGTTATTATCGCATATTTGGCTAATGTTAAGCAAATTATCCTTTAGGCCCTTAACATAAAAAACATCTTCTAATATAGGTAGACTAGAAGTAATAATTGTGTCATTTCCTAAAACTTTAGATTTTTTCCCATTACCAAAAGTAGCAGTTCCTACTTTACTTTCCTTGAAATCACCAAACAATGACTTATTTACAGTTATATGCCTAGAGCATCCACTATCAAAACACCATGAACTAGAATCACATGCTCTAAGGGTAGTATTGACAGCAAAACAATGTAGCTCACATTTCTTAACCCAAACCTGTCTAATTTTATGTGTTCTACTTGCCAGATTAGACAAATTCTTTATATCTTCACTTAACACACGATTTTGATCATGAACATTGGGCCTTGTTTTAGTTCTCTGTTTCTTTTTTGATTTCAAATTATTTCCTTTTAACTTTGAACAACAGGGTCGAATGTGACATTTCACTCCACAGTGATGACATATAGGAACGAATCTTTAAAAAACATTATTAGAACTCTTATGATACTTAGAGGTAAAGGAAGATTTTCTCTCAACAGGTTTTCTGACATAAGATTGAACATTCGGATCAAAATTACCTTGAGAAGAACTTGGTGTTACTTGAGAAGCTTTAACAAAGTTAGTTTTTGGAATGACATTTGAATTATTCGTTGTTACTACGAATCCCAATCCTTTAGTGTTTCCCACAAATTTACCTACACTCAACATATGATCAAGCTTAAGGGTTCCACTAGACCATTTAAAAATAGTTGAGTTAGCATCCTTTAATTCCTTTTCCAAAACCTCAATTCTCGTAGATTTCTCAATTACATCAGATCTTAGAGTGGCTAATTCCTTATTTAGATCATCTACACTATTCAAAACTTACTTCCTATCTTTTTAAGACTTAATCAATTCTTCAGACCATTGAGATTTTTGTGTCTGAAGTTGATTTAGGGAAAAAATAATATCGGTTAAATCTTCTCTTAAGGATCGTTTTTCCTTGTCAACACTTTTAAGTTTAACTATACATTTTGAGAATTCCTGGCGAAGATGTGTGGACTTTTCATAGAGTTTATTGTAAGCAACTTCATATGAATCCCCACGATCTTCATTATCCTCAGAATCTTCATCCTCAGACATTGTCCATCTTGTAGCAACTTCTTCAAACTCCTTACTTTGCGTTGTAAGTGCAATAAAATCCTTATACCTATCATCCAAATTAGACTCAGCAGAATCACTAGCTATATCATTATCTGATTTATCATCGCATGTAACAGTTATGTGACCAAAACCTTGATACTCAAAATATTTAGGTTTCTTCTTCTTAGGGTAAAACTTGTCATTTTGATTTTGGACTTTATTTTTATTTTTAAAGTCATATGATTTATCACCAAATTTTTGTCCTTTAATAATTTCTTGACCACAAGAAGATTTTAAAAACTTATAAAAATGTTTCATAATCATGTCAAACTATTTTGAACCACTATCACCTTCCTCACCAGACTCAATAAGATCATCCTTAGTGGTTTTGAAAGATATGTTTTTCTCTTTTACATTACTAGACTTCTTAGGGGGATTTTCGAACATCTCCATCTCATAGGATTTAAGATTTACAACCAACTCTTCAACTTAATTTCTTTAAAACTCATTACTTCCGAGATGACAGTAAGCTTAGATCGAAAACGTTCAGGAAGAAACCTAAGAATCTATTTTACTATAGTAGTCTCAAGAATGAGCTCTCCTAGATTGTGACAGCCTGTTACTATGTCAGTCAATTTAGTTTCAAAGTCAGCATAGACATCATCCTTTTCCATCTTAAGTTGTTCAAATTGTGAGTTTAAAATTTGAAGTTTCAATTGTTTAACTTTTGAAGTTCCCTCATAAGTAACTTGGAGAATATCCAAAGCTTCTTTTTGCAATTTCGCGCGTGGCAATTCTCATAAATTCACTCGCGGTCATAGGAGTGAATAAAACATTCAAAGTTTTGGAGTTCCAATTTGCACTATTAATCTTAGTAGGAGTACACTCTTTAACGATTTTAATTTAGATTTATTCGTAGTCTCATCCGTCACACTGGGAGGTGAATATCCTACCTCTACGGCACGTCAAGCTTTCTCATCTAAAGCTTTTAAGAATGCTCTCATCTGAGCTTTCCAATAAGCATAATTAGATCCATCAAATAAAGGGGACCTAATAACAGAACCTCCTTCTCGAGGTACGTCCATCGTCTAAGTTCAAGATCTAACCCTAGGTCGTTAACCTAAATTAGGGCAAACCTTGCTCTGATACCAATTGAAATTACCTAGAAGACGGTGAACTAAGCCTAGAGGGAGGGGGGGGGGGGTGAATAGGCTTTTAGGAATTAATTGAAAATTTTAAATTTTAATTACGGAAAATTCAATTTTAATTCAATTCATTTAAAGCAATAAATAATATAGGTGCAGAAAATAAAGTAAGAGACAACACCAATATTTTTATGGGGAAAAACCTTGGAAATACTCCAAGTAAAAAAACACGGATACCCTCCAGTATCGATGCACTATGAATCAAGAAGTACAAGACTCTATGAAGTTTTAGAGTTACAAATCACTCCTGATCTGTCTTTCTCCATTCGACGTTTGACAGTCTTGAATCACTCGCGCTCCACGAAGCCCTCACTCCGATCTCCACACTTTGATGACTCCATTTCTCAATGGATCATAGAACACGAAACCTCCTGCTTCGATCAAGGTGGTGTGCTAATTGTTCAACAACCATCCAATTATGCATAACGATCCTCGGTGTAGAAGCACAACTGGAAAAAAACTCAAATCAAGAGAGAACTAGAAATATATAATCACTCAATAATTTTCTCTCTATATAAATCTCTGTAAAAGAATATGAATCTGTAGAAGAATTGCAGAGATCTCTAAAAAAGACACACTCTTCTCTTAGGTTTAACTCATATATATAGAGAAGATTCTTCAATTAATGGTAAGAATCATTTTCCAATCAGGATTCGTATTTCCACTATTTAAATCTTCCAAATATAAATAAATATGTCAATGATAGTCTAATTTATTGATAATAGCTTGTAATCATGTCCCAAAGTGGTTAGGAATCAATCACATAGCAAAATAAATCTTCCCAAAAATAATTTTGCGTACCGACTTACCGAGTACTTGGTGACTGATCTACCGAGTACTCGGTGAACCTTTTTGTGCGCAAGTTCGCAAAACACTCTTGTAGATTTTTCCCTTTTGCGCAAACCGTACGAAAGTTCGCAACTTACTGAGTACTCGGTAATGTTCCCACCGAGTACTCGTGGAACAAAAACAATCATTTCCAATATTTTTCTGAAATCTTTACTTCTTTGCACTGCCACTTCCAGCTATTGTTTCCCTCGATATTCTTTGTATCTTTAACACTTTGTACACATATATTTAACATTTAATAACCCAATCTAAAACACAAAACTCTCAACATGGTTTTTGATCAGAATCATGTCATTAATAAATAAATGTTATTACAACTATGAAATAATAATAGACAACAGTTTGATTGCCTATTTTCCATTCCATTTTTCATAAAGTTTTACTTCATTTTCAAAGTTAATTAATTAAATATATATTTTTAGGTTGTTTAAATAAAAATGAAGTAAAGAATCTAAAATGATAAAATAATCATTTAACACTATTTATGTATATAATATATAAAAAGTGTACATGGTTGAAGTAATTTGTGAGTTTTTATGAATAGGTGACCGACCAGTTGTTAGGCTAAGATCCTTTTCTGAACGTACGGTATGAAGTGAAGCCTTGAATTAAATCAATCTTTCACGAAGTTGAAGCCCATAACCAGACATTTTTAGCTAATCATCTTCGTCCGTGGAGGTCATCTCATTCCTCATCAACCAAGTTCTCTAGCTAAGGGAGTTAGCTTCCCCCTTGTCCCAAGTCACATTCCCCGCTAAAAGAGTTATGCCTCCCTTTAGTCCCAAAACATATCCCGCGTACAAATGGAATTTAGTTGCAACTGTAAGGGGTGGCTCGCACATAAAATATACGAGCAAAAACATGTGTTTAGGAAATAAAACATGAGGAAAAAAGGATTATTTAGGAACTGGCCCAAGTAAAGAATTATTTGGGATAATGACCCAAATAAGGTTTATACGCGAGAATTAGCATTATACAAATCTAATTATGAGGGAACTGATGTGGGTATAGCTAACATCTGAACTCATAGCCCTATATACTGGTTGCGTAGGGAGTATGATTCGAAAATTTAGGAAAATGCTTTGGATATGCAAATAGTGGGTCGCGACCTTATTTGCACCATTCAAAGCAAAAAGTACCTCAGAGAGGCCGATAGTACTCAGGGTCATGAAAAAGGTATGCATGCAAAAAGATCATAACCCAGGACAATGTTATAACATCATGGTTCCTTGGCTAAGGAAAAATCAGATCCGCGAGGAAACTGCGCGGATCACTGGTCGCGAAACATATTATGATCCTCTCAAGAGATGCTGACATGAAAATTGTTACGCGGATTGGTATCGCGTAATCCAGGTCGCGAGGTGACACTGACATGACAATTATTACGGGATTGATATCGCATAGTCCAGGTCGCGAGGTAATGCTGACGTGGCAAGGATTCTTCGCGAAAACCAACTTGACGCTGATGTCTATAAATAGAGAAGCTAGAGCTCACTTGAGGAGGACTTTTTCAGAGGCCTAGGGAGGGAAATTTCTAGAGAGAGAAAAAAAAAAAGTGTTCCCAAGCCGTTTACACTATTTTGTGCTTTTGTTTTCTCTTCCACTTCCTCCTTCTATATTTTTGTAAAATATCAAAATCAAGAAAGACATTAGCATCATTATTTCTCGGATTCATCTTGTGTGGAATCTATCTCTAAATCTCATTAAATTCGAACCCCTACATTAAAGGCGACTATGCTGGGGGAGAGATGTCTTCTGCACAAGTTGAGCCTTGTCAAACTCGTCGAAGAGGTCGTCCATCGACCCGGAATACCGAGCAAGTTGAAGAAGAAGAAGCAGCACAGACTCAAGGGGCTAAACCAGTTCCACCAGTACGGAAACAACGTCGTCGTGCAAGCGCTGGTGTGGCTCAAACAGAGACTCCTCCAATGGCAGAGGCAACACAAAATTCACCAAAATTGCCACCAGTTATGCTGTAAACTCTTCTTAGTATTCAGGAAACGTAAAAGGCCATACTTCAATTCATGAAGGCCTTACGCATTTCAGTACCAAACCTGGAGTCACCACAAGTGGAGAATCAAACATTGCCAGAGATATCAGCACAAGAGCTTTCTCGGGAGGCACCGCGAGCGCAAACAGAGTCACTGGAGAAAGAGGCATATATCACCAAAGAGCAGCTTCGGTCTATCTTAAATGCGAAATCTGAGATAGAAGAAGTGGAAATTGCCCCACCGTACCATCCCAGTATTATGGCTTTGCCTTATCCTGAAGACTATGGAGTACCAAGCTTTAATCAATTCGATGGCAAAAAAGGAAATGCGAGAGATCACATATCTAGATTTGTGGATGCTCTGGGGGCCATACAGAAATGATGAGTATTTAAAACTTAGGGAATTCTCCAAGTCTCTAACAGGTACTGCATACACATGGTACACTAGTCTCGCTCCGGCTTCAGTATCCAGTTGGACAGATATGGTGATCAAATTTTACACTAAGTTCTTTCAGGCAGATGAAGAGGTCTCAATGATTTCACTTACGAGACAAATGCAACATTTTGGAGAGGAGATGGAAACCTTTGTCAAAAGATTTTATGAGGCTGTTTTACAGTGCCATGAGCCAATTTCTGAGCTTCAATTAATCAAAATTTGTATAGAAGGAATGCTGCGAGAATATAGGGTACATTTGGTCAATCATGAGTTCAGAACTTTTTCTGCACTCGTTGATAATGCACGAAGATTGGGAGAGGTTTTGGCTCTTCCAACATAGCCAAATATTAATGCTAGGCGAGTGGTAATGGTAGCAGCAACACAAAATGAAAGGCTTAGGGAAGAGCATGCTAGAAGATTTGAACCACCTTATATACCTTTCGGTGAAAAGGAAGCAGTTGCGTTGCTAAATCAGTGGATTGCTGATAATGTCATATCACTACCTTCAGTACAACAGGTGCCAACAAGGGAGGAAAAGGTGAAAAACAACTATTGCCCCTATCACAGGTCTGTTCGACACTCCTTGATTGGATATTGGGCATTCCGCGGATTAGTAAACAGAAAAATAGCATCAGGTGATTTAAAAGTTGCAAAAAATATAGTTCATGAACCTTTCCTTACACATGTGGTAGTAGTAGCCACTAGAGATGATACTAAAGATATGAAAAATGTTGCCAAGTATGAATGTCCGCCAGCTTGTGAAGCAAAAGAGGATGCTAAGATATAAGTTTTATTTAATGAGCTCCCAATTCAAGAGCATGTGAAGGAGTTCCTAAAAGAGCAAACAATTGCCGCTCTTAATCATACTATTGTTATTCCACAACATGAAAAAACCTTAAACAAAATCACGTTCCCTGAAGCAGATAAGCAAGTGTCATTCTCCCACAATCAGCCTCTATATGTACCAGCTACTGTGAATGGTCGAGAGATGAAGCGAGGTTTTTTAGATGGAAGAACATCGTTTAACTTAATCCTGATGCTACTTTGTAGATGATCAATTTTTCTGAAAACAAGATTGTAATCATACCATTGCAGTTACTGATTTCAATGGAAATTAGCAGGCCACCATGGGTTTCACTACATTGGATCTTAAAATTGGAAAAATCAGGGGGGCCACCAAGTTTCATGTTATTAAAGGGGAACCATCATATCATATGTTACTGGGAAGACCGTGGTTACATGCCTATGGTGTGGTACCATCATCCTATCATCAAGTAATGAAGGCTAATTGGGGAGAAGGAATAATGACTGTAAAAGATTCTAAGAGCCCTTTTTGCGTATCTGAGGCCCATTTTACAGATGCAGTCTATTTCTCATAATATGGTGAGGAGGATGGACCCAGTGTTTATGCTACACCATTACCAAAATAGGGGGAATTGAAAGCTGGAGGTTTGACTAAGCGGAAGTTCAAAGAAGTGAGTTGGTCGCGAGTTAAAATGCCTAACGGGCATGTGGTGTACAACTTGTGACGAGATTGGTGGTCAGAAGCCTGTGCAGTTGGCACTGACCCCGGGATAGTTAAAGCAAGAGTACAAAGAAAGCTTGGCACTGATCCTGAGACATTCAAGACAAATCCGTGACCAGAGCATGATTTGTGTGAAGTGGATATAGGTGATGGCACAACGCCGCGACCTACCTTCATAAGTGGTACTTTGTCCGACAAAACTAAGAATTCTCTAGTAGAATTACTTAAAGAGTTTCATGATGTCTTTGCTTGGGACTATAGTCAAATGCCGGAACTCAATATTTGATTAGTAAGCCACTACCTCCATGTGCATTCCGCATCGAAGCCAAAGAAACAAAAACAACGAATATTTCATCCGGATTTGGAGATACAGATTAAGGCAGAAGTAGAAAAGTTGCTAAAAACAGGATTTATCAAACCAACCCAACATCCAACATGGCTTGCGAATATTGTGCCTATGAAGAAAAAGAATGGACAAATTCGTGTATGTGTGGATTATCGCGATCTTAATAAAGCCTGCCCAAAGTTTGATTTTCCTCTACCCAACATTGACACTATGGTGGATGCAACCACATGACATGAAATATTTTCATTAATGGACGGATTCAACGAGTATAACCAAATCAAAATGGCACAGGAAGATGCCGAGAAGACTGTTTTCCATACCCCAATGGGGAATTTCCATTATATGGTTATGTCGTTTGGACTTAAAAATACCGAGGCCATGTATCAACGCGTTGTGATGGCTATATTTCATGACCTAATGCATAAAACCATGGAATACTATATGGATGATTTGGTGGTAAAATCTAGAGCTATAAGGGATCATGTGGGCGACTTGAGAAAAGTACTGCAACGGTGTCGCGAGTATAATTTGAAAATGAATCCTCTGAAATGCGCTTTTAGATACCAGAAGGAAAGTTTTTGGGGTATGTTGTACATCGACAGGGGAATGATATGGATCCAACAAAAGCTAGGGCAGTATTGGAAATGGCTTCGCCCACAACTCGCAAAATGTTAAAAAAATTTATGGGGAAAATGTCTTATCTTGTGAGGTTTATACCAGCATTGGCAGAAGTAACTCACCCACTCATGCCTTTGTTAAAATAAAAGTCTGTATATAGCTGGGGAAAAGAACAACAAGAGGCCTTTGAGAAGATCAGGAAGATTTTAGCATCACCAAAAATAATGGTGGTGCTAGAATTAGGGAAACCGTTGATAATGTATCTCACTTCCACCAATAAATCCATAGAGGCGTTGTTGGCCAGGAACATGAAGGAGAGGAGAAGCCTATTTACTATATCAGTCGTGTACTCAGGGGACCAAAGTCGCGATACACATCCTTGGAGAAACATTGTCTTGCTTTGGTATTCGCGGCTCAAAAATTCAGGCATTATCTACTGGCACATCTATTAGAATTAATAACCAAAAGTGACCCTATCTGGTATCTACTCACAAAGCCCATACACAGTGGGAGAACTGCTCGGTGGTTGTTAGCATTATCTGAATATGAGATCACATGTTCTAGACTAAAGGTAGTAAAAAGTCAAGCCTTATCAGATTTATTGACTTTATCTCCTGGAGGATCTTAGACCAAAATGGAGGAGATGGGAGTAGCGAGTACGACACAAAGCACAAAGTTTACTTTAGAATTTGATGTTTCATCCGCAGAAAAGGGAGGTAGGGCTGGGTTTCGTATTAAGGAATGAAGAAATGAGAGAGGAATTAGTCATGACCTATAAGCTTGATTTTCCCTGTACCAACAATATAGCTGGGTATGAAGGGTTGGCGCTGGGATTGATGATGGCTCGGCAGTTAAAAGTGAGAATCCTTCATGTAATAGGGGATTCCAAGATTGTCATTAAACAAGTTAAAGGAGAGTATGTTGTTAAAGAATCCCATCTGGTACCTTACAGAATCTTCATTCGTTAGATGACAGAAAACTTTGAGGCTATGAGTTTTTAGCATGAGCCGCGAGAAGGTAATCGATGATCTGATGCATTGGCGACATTGGGTTCACGACTACAGTTTCAAGAAATAGAGTCTATTATACAATTAGTGCAAAGAACCAACTCTGCGGTCAGTCACGAGAAGGAATCACAGGTGTATGAAAAACAGGATTGGAGAGAACAGATTATGCAAGCCCTACTAAAAAATGATAACAATGCCTTGAGACGATGATATCAAATCATAAAAGGAGTGTTGTATCACAGAGCAGCTGAAGGGATTCTAGCCAAATGTGTGGCAATAAGTGAGATAGGAGAACTATTACAAAAAACTCACAAGAAAATATGTGGGCAAACGGATGTTAGTCTCTATCGAATTTTGCAGCGGGAAGGTTTCTTGGCCAAGCGTGAAGGATGATGTAGTCAAATTGCAAAACAACTGCCAGAACTGTAATGCGTATCCTTCCGCTAGTGAAGGAAACTTGGTAGACATGATAGACTAGCGGGACAAATATGTGCATTATCTTAAAGAAGGGGTTTTGCCTAAAAAAGATTAGTTGCGGTTCAGAAATTTGGCCTCACGATTTGTCTTACAAGAGGGAAGATTGTTTCATAAAAGTTTTGAAGGAAAGCTACAGAGATGCATAAACAAAGAAGAAGTCGGGGAAGTGTTGAAACAGACTCACGAGTTTGGTCATTAAGGCCTTAGAAAAGTGTTTCAACAGTTACTTTCATCTGGGTATTACTGGCCAACAATGGAAAGGGACTGTAGTGATTTCATCAGGAAGTGTCATATATGCCAGGTACATGGGGATCTTATTCATGCTCCAGGAGCGGAACTACACAGTTTGGCTACCCCCTGGCCTTTTCACACTTGGGCACTGGACATAATTGGGCCAATCACGCCGCAAGCTCAGGGACATGTGTGGGTTTTAATGGCAACTAAATTGTTCACAAAGTGGGTGGAATCTATCCCACTACGACGAACAATGGCAGATAATGTGGTTCGATTCATAAAAGAAAACATCATCTGTCGATTTGGGATACCTAATGTGATACTGTCAGATAACGGGACTCCTTTTGTTAATAGTAAAGTCGCGAATTTGCTGGGGAGATACTCAGTAATTCTTCACAAGTCCACGCTTTACTATCCAAAAGGAAATGGACAGGCTAAAGCCTCTAATAAAGCGTTAATTCGAATCATATCCAGGTTGGTACATGATAATCAAAAGAAATGGGTGGAAGAATTTCCTATAGCACTATGGGCACATCGAACTGCATACCGGACTGCGACAAATATGACCCCTTATGCATTAGTCTATGGAGCAGAGACTGTGCTACCTGTGGAGCTAGAGGTTGCTACTAAAATACTGGTGTCTAAAAGCAATTTAGAAGAAAGATTATTGGAAATAGAAGAATTAGAGGAAATAAGGGCAGATGCCTTTACAAATCAGAAAGAATATAATAAGCGGCAAGCAAGGAGTTACAATAAGAAGGTACAATATAGATGGTTCAAAAAGGGAGACAGAGTGCTAAAAACAGTACCAACAATTATGAGAGGACAAAGGGTAAGGAAATTTGTAGCCAAGTGGGAAGGTCCATATGTAATTGTAAGTGACGGCAGCAGTGGGTATTACAGGATAGAGCATGAAGTTACTTGCGAAAAAGCTGGACCTCTTAATGTGAAGTGGATTAAATTGTATCAAGCATGAAATCATTATGGATTATGGTGTTATAATAAAAATGTGAAAAATATAATAAAATAGTATCAAACAAAGCATAAAGAATGTATACATCATTTTTGGGTTACAATCATGGTATGGTGTTATCCAACAAAATATGGTTACGGTCAAAGCATCAAGAATATATACATCATAAAGATATAAAATACACAAAGACTAGAAAAGATTTTGGGTGATAGGATTTGACAGTTTAAAACCCTCATGCTCCTCCGAATATATACGAGCCCGCTCACAATGCTCAGCTGTATCCTGAAGCTTCTTATCATCATCCTCAAGTAGTGTTAACTGCTTGCAAGCCTCTGCAATCTCAGCTTATTTCCCTTATTGAACAACGCGATCCTTGAGCTCAATAAGAAAGTGGTCGTAAAGTCTTTGAATGACATCCAACCGTATCTCCCACCAGGACACATTCATTCCTACCTTCTTCCAATCTTTTATTCGAGCATGACATCTTGGAAGTGTATCAAGGATATGGTCCTGAATAGAGGTCTCAGAAAGAGTCCTAAATATATCTGCGATGAGCTGGAGATAAAAGGCTTGTAGGAGTGGCTCATGAATCTCCATTTGAGCAAATGTCTCTGGATGAGCAGCCTCTATCTGATCTAGCACTAGTATGTCGTGAGGATAACAAAGCCAATGATGCCAAGGTACTGACACTGAGGTAGCAGCTTGATAAGCAGGAATAATAAAAGAGTCGCAAGTGGAAGAATATGGCTCGCAGGAAGTCGAGGCATGGTCGTGAGAAAAAAATATAGGCTCGCGATTATCCAAGGAGGATGCCCGAGATAGAGATAGATACACCTCTGTATTTGGCTCAATAAAGGTATCTGAGGGAATCACTGTTTGACCTTGAGAAATTCTCTGAGCGTTGAGAAAAAGCTCATTAATTATTTCTTGATCTTTAGAGTTTAGCCCTAAGTAAGAAAAATATGCATATTAAGTATGATAGTATGATGAGGATGCTCATAATCAAATGAAGAGAAGGAGAAGTAAAAAATTCACCTTCCTCAACTTCTGGGATAGTACTGCCGAAGAGGGATCTCTCAATGCGAGGACAATCTTCTATTGTTGCAGCTATTTCAGCCGCAACATCACCACCAAGAGGCTGCAAATGACTATCATCTACATTACGATCTTCTGCTTGACCATCAGTAGCAGTAACCTCGGGTGCGAATGGAAGAGAAGATGACTCCATAGATGTTGGTATCTCGCGATCTACTGCGGTTTCCTCAAGCTCGTGATCTGTTGATTCCTCATGGTCTACTTCAGGAGTAGAGGTTGCGAAAATTACAGTGTTGTGAGGTGAAGAAGACTCACCATCATCCCCATCCTCTTCAAAGTTCAGTTGAGAGGACCTATTAAACAAAGAGTTGATAGGGAGGTGGTCCTCATCATCCTCAGAGGAATCTTTAAAAGAATGGTTAGAATGACAACCACCCCCAGGAGAAGTAGGAACGTGAGGAGAGATTGTCTCGCGGGAGCCTAAAAAGGGGGGGGGGGGGGGGGTATTAGTAGCATAAACTTGTAAAAACAAAAATTAAATTAAAAGATGTTGGAAACCCACTTTGAGAAAAAACTTTCTCCGAAAGAGCAGAAAGGATAGTGGCGACCTCTGTCTCTTCTGCATTATCTGGTAAGAGTAATGGGTGGAATAAATTAAAAGAGGAATGAGGAAAGAAAGAAAAAATAGTGAAGAGGAGAGGCAAGTACCAGTATAGGTAAAATCGCGAGAACCTCCATGGGTGCTCACATGATCAAGTACATGTGCTGAATCAGCAACTCTAATATCCTTTACCACGTCGGCCACTGTATTCACCAGAAAGGAGGTTGCATCAACTTTTTCGCATGTTCTTCAATTTAGCTAAAGCAAGTTTGCGTCTTTTGGCTAAGGACGCCTCATCTAGGTCTGGGTCCGAAGCACCTCCATGAGAAATATCATTTATTGGTTTACGCTTTCGTGTCAAGGGAACTTCATTCGAACTTGGAGTCTCTCCTGCTATATGGGTCTTTGGGGCAGAAGAGAGAGTTTTTTTTTCCTTTTCGCAAGAAGGACTTGATCTAAGGACTCTGCGAAAGAAAGATCTTTAAGCCTAAGAGACAAGGAGACATGGTCTAACTTAGGAGAATCATGTGAAGCAAGAATACTGATGTTACATATGGCCTGGGCATTGGAACGCTACAAAAAGATGGGAAATATCTAAAGTTAGTATTAACACAATGTAATGCGGATAAACACATGAAATAGCAAAGGAAAGTAGAGATAGAAAAATTACAAGGCGTCTCGCAATAGGCTCCTCGCGGATAGGTGATCTCGCGGGAGGAACTTCCTCGCGAAGTGATCGCTTGCGAGTTGTTTTCTTGGACTTTTGAAGTAAGGGAACTTTGATAGCTTGAGAGGAATCGACATGAGATTTAAGTGCGAGCTTGCTATTATGACCTCGGTACCTCTCGCCTTTCGAAGCTTCAATGAGGGATCCGAGGCATAAACAGGAACGGGGATTGGAGTATGAGGAGTTTCATCCATAAAGCTTCGAAATCTGACAAATTGTTCCTTCCAAAATTCACTGTAACCTGGAGTCACACCACCCATCCGAGTGCCTGGTTGAATAAATATAAATGTAGAGAAAATGCGAAGGATTTTCTTTAATGACTCGCGATACTTAATAAGGGATCTATCAAATGTGTCCTCGTGTGATGAAGGAAAAGGGGGAGGAATGGCCTGATCGAAGATCCAATTGGTGAGACACACGTGAGGGATTGTAAGAAGCAACGCTATCAAATATTTCACTAAAGACAAGGAGATGACATCTATGGGTGATAGTAGAAAAGATGAGGTGGTCAGTTGAAAAAATGTCGTAGGAAACAATTTCATCTTTCAGGTAGAAGTCAGGAGAATAAAAGCCTTCAAGAGGATTGGCATAGGGACGCCATGAAAATTCAGAAGATTTATCAATAAAATCAGCAAGAGCTTTTTAAGAAGAAAGGGAAGTCCAACGGGTAGCTCACGATTTTAAAATAGTATAAGTAATAGCCTCTGAAGTTTGAGGAGGGAAAGAGACAGGAACTGGAGCATATTGGGGAAGCATTCAAAAATGAATAAAGTATGAAAAGTACTTGAGATGTGAGTACTAATGTTGTATCTACCTAAGGAATGGGTAAAATCATTCGCGAGGGTATCAAGCTGAGAATATATTGTACTAAGGAAAAATGGGGCTAAAGGAATACGCACGCCTCGGGACAACATAACAGCAAGAAGGAACACCATTCTGCTAGGACCATCCTCTATTTTGCCCTGAAATATGTAGCGATCAAGCCAATATGCGAGGAAACCTGCTAGTTCTAAAGGGCCATTAAATTGAGGGCCTGGAGCTGGTTTTCAAGAAGAATACTCATGGAAGAAATGGTGGCACCAGGCAGAATATGATAGCTTTGGGCGACTTGATATAGCTTATTCAGAAAGGAATACACCTTTATCAAACCAGCTACCGCGTTTTCAAACATATTTGCCACAGTCGCGAAGTTGGTTGAGAATTCTCTTGTCCTCTAGATCAACTAGAGGAGCCTTGATAGAATGCGAGTTAAGAACAGGAAGCCGGAATAAGACTACCACGTCTTCTAAAGTTGGTGTGAACTCACCCCACGAAGCGGTAAAAGTATGCGAAAAAGTGCTCCATTGTGAAATCAGAATGTTCAATGCATCTACGTCACGACGAACATAGAAGTCTGAAAAAAGCTCAATAGACTGAAGGATGGTGGCCTCAGTAAGAATGACGCGATGGCGGTCCTGACTAAGGATATGGCTTGACCACATTTTCCAGTCTGTGATATGGGCTACGTGGCCTTCGTATTCAATGAAAGAAAAGGGTGTGTCACCCCTTTCAATAATAAGGCGAGGAATGGATAGAGGAGGAATGAAAACAGGATCAGCCTCATGCTTTGGATCGAGGGTGAGGGGAGGGCTTGCGATAATATCAGAAGAAATGGGTTTTTCTCTATTCTGTGGCTTCTGGAACAGAAGGAGCAACCCCAGAAGGAGGAGTAAGAAGCTTGGGAGTAGAAACTTTAGTCATAATAATATAGCAAGGAAGCAAAATGCTTACGAGGGGTTATAAAATTGATATATGTGCGCGAAATAAATAGAAGACAAGGCAAAAGGTATAAAAAAAGAGAGGTGGGAAAGGAGCTCTGAGAAAAAAAAAATGAGTTAAAGATGGAAAATTGAGAAATGTGGGTTATATAGGGCTTAGGCGCGGAAAACAAAAAGGCACATTAAATTCGCAAGGAAGGCAAAAAGTCGCCTAACCAGGCGCACTAAAAAAGTCACGGATCCAAGGGTAAGGACAAATTGGAGAAATCAAACAGAGAAGGGGAAATGCAAAAATAAGTACATGCATGAGATCAACTAAAAAGAGATAAAATTAATAAAAGAAGGTCGCGGATTGGACTTAGGTTCGCGAGATGGGCATCAATGAAAATAAAAGAAAAGGAGGAAGACCCATCATGGTACAAGGGTCATGGGGAAAAGCATCTCGCTAACAATGATACAGGGGGCAGGAACTCGTGAGGCAAAAGTTGTAGCACTTTAATATTTGGCTAAGTATCAAAGTGCAATGGGGAAAAATGTAAGGGGGTTGGCTCGCACATAAAATATACGAGCAAAAGCATGTGTTTAGGAAATAAAAACATGAGGAAAAAAGGATTATTTGGGAACTGGCCCAAGGAAAGGATTATTTGGGAAAATGACCCAAATAAGGTTTATACGCGAGAATTAGCATTATACAGAAGTAACTATGAGAGAATTGATGTGGGTATAACTAACATTTGAACTCATAACCCTATTTGTTACTCGCGTAGGGAGTACTATTCGGAAATCTAGGGAAATGCTTTGGATATGCAAATAGTGGGTCGCGACCTTATTTGCACCATTCAAAGCAAAAAGCACCTCAAAGAGGCCGATAGTACTCAGGGTCATGAAAAAAGTATGCATCCAAAAAGGTCATGACCCAAGACAATGCTATAACATCATGGTTCCTTGGCTAAGGAAAAATAAAATCCGCGAGGAAACTGCACGGATCACTGGTCGCGAAACATATTAATGTCCTCGCAAGAGATGCTGACATGGAAATTGTTACGCGGATTGGTATCGCGTAATTCAGGTCGCGAGGTGACACTGACATGACAATTATTACGCAGATTGATATCGCATAGTCCAGGTCACGAGGTAACACTGACGTGGCAAGGATTCTTCACAAAAACCAACTTGATGCTGATGTCTATAAATAGATAAGCTAGAGCTCACTTGAGGAGCACTTTTTCAGAGGTCTAGGGAGGGAAATTTCTAGAGAGAGAGAGAAAAAGTGTTCTTAAGCTGTTTATACTATTTTGTGCTTTTGTTTTCTCTTCCACTTCCTCCCTCTATATTTTTGTAAAACATCAAAATCAATAAAGACATCAACATCATTATTTCTCTAATTCATCTTGTGTGGAAACTATCTCTAAATCTCATTAAATTCGAACCCCTACAGCAACAAAAGGCTATCAAATGAAAATAGATTTTTATTTTAGCATATAAAAGTTTAAACTTAAAATAATAACAAAACAAAAATCTGATAAAAAGTTAAATATTTTATTTATTTATAAACATGGAAAAAAATGTTTATTATTTAATTAAATTGTAAGCTCTTTATGAATATATCTCATGGAAAGAAAATTTTATTTTAGCATAAAAATTTGAAGTTTAGGATAATTAACTTTTTTATTTAAATCAAATTAAATTTTAATAGAAGTTAAAATATTTTCTTGAAATATTAGTTATAACTTATAACTCTATTTTATTTTATTACTTATTTGAACATATATTTTTTCTAATACAATTGAGGTGAATGATGTAATGAATAAAATAAATGATTATTGGTACTCAATCACAGGTTTTTGGATTGAAGATTTCAACATATCTTTTGTCGTGTAATTTAAAAAATAGACCCATTTAATAAGAAGGGTATGATAATTTTTGTAATTAAATTGAGGCTAATTACACTTAAGATTGTTGCAAACTGCTATAGTTCAAAGGTATTTTCTCATTTTACCCCAAATAATAAGAGCTTTCCTTATTTACCGAAAATAAAATAAGAGCTTTTCCTTGAGTTGTCTCTTCATTAAAATTCAAATTCATTCTAAATATTTTACTTATTTATGTTAGCAATACACGCATTGATTTTCATACATCATATTAATTTTTTTATTGACATTAAAATAAAAAAAAATTATTACCTTGCATGTTTAAAATATGCATTAAGTAATTATGTGAAACATTGCACTTGATCATTTTAATTTTAATCTTAGTCAAGGAAAACCATCTTCCTAAAGTTTTTTTAAGGAGGTGAAACGTCAATTTTCATTTGTTTATCTAAAAGTCTTCAAAATAGAAGATAAATAATTAGTAGACCCAATGAATAAATATCATTTTTCATGGAATTCAAAGCACTTATTTTATCCTATATAACTCCTAATATTATTTATCTATCATCTGACATCATAAAATTAGGAGTAGAGCACAAGTTTCATATCTCATATGATCTCATCACCATTTAAAAATGTACACGCACAAACACATGTTAAAGATAACTGCATATGTAATATATACACATATATATATACTTCCTCCATCCTAAATTATAGGTGGATTTTGGGGGATCCAACTTTTTGACGTTTGTTATAATGTTAGTAGATAAAATACTAACTTTATTTATGGTCTCACCGTAACGATGTAATGATTTATAGTGTATATATTTTATAAATTTAACGCTTAAAGGTTAAAATGGTAAATTGATCAAATAAAATATTTTGATTTTGAATTGACACTTATTTTGAAACAAAAAAAAGATAAAAAGTGAAAACGTATTTTGGAACTGAAGGGTATAAACATGTGAAGCATTGCATAATATTTTAGCCAATTGTGTGTAATTAAGAAGTCCACTTTGCAACTTGTATATATATACAAGCTCAATCCTTAAGCTTCAAAACCATACCTTCCTAGAAGTAAAAGCAAAACAAATTCTAAGCTCAAACATGTTAACGTAGAAGCAACTCCCTCTCTTCGCTCCCTATATATACACACACACATTAAAGAAGTTGTTAGAAGCCCCATACCACACAAGACATCCATAAAACCATTAGTCACATACAAATATATATATATATATAGGTTCTAGCTTCAAAACAACATATACCCAAGATGGCCAAAACAAGCAACTCCTCAGATTCAAGCAGCATGAAAGATAAGACACTGACAGGTGTGGGAAACCTCATCAAGCTCCTTCCAACAGGGACTGTGTTCTTGTTCCAATTCCTCAATCCTGTGCTGACCAACAACGGCAAATGCCACACCATCAACAAGTACATGTCCGGGATACTCCTCGCGATTTCGGGCTTCTCTTGTTTTTTCTCCTCTTTCACAGACAGTTACACTGGCACCAACCGGGCCACTCACTATGGCATTGCCACAGTGAAGGGTCTGTGGCCATCCACGGACTCGGGGTCCGTGGACTTGTCCAAGTATAAGCTCAGGTTCGGGGACTTTGTTCATGCCTTCTTTGCGTTGATTGTGTTTGCGGTGGTGGGTCTGTTGGACACGAACACGGTGGAGTGCTTCTACCCGTCATTCCAGTCTAGTGAGAAGGTTTTGTTGATGGTGTTACCTCCTGTGATAGGTACAGTGGCTAGCTCAGTGTTTGTGATGTTCCCAAACACGAGGCATGGTATAGGGTACCCTTCAAGCCAGAGTTCTTAGGTTTGGGGAAGTAAAGCATATTGTCACACCCCGCGTTGAAAGGTTATGCTGCGCAGGTGCCACGTCGTGATGCTAAGTCCGTGACAGTATACATATAGTAAATTAACATAAGTATTTTGATATTCTTTTTCTTGTCTTCTTTGGCTTCCTTGAGAGAAAAAAGAGGGAAGGGTTGTGTTGATTGTATGTTTTTGCCATATTATTCATTACTTGCGAATAAATAAGCTTATATATTTATTTAGCATGCTTGTTATGCCTATTTGTGTAAACCTACAAATAATTTTTACCCCCTAGATGTGACCGATTGAGTGTGTAGTTTAAATTATCTTATGTGTAATAAGTACAGAGTTGGAACAAATACAGGCAATTATCTTTAATCTTGTATGTGATTGGGAATAAATTGAATGAATGTTAACCCCACCTAGTAGTTTTCAATTTTAGGTCAAACAGAGAAACATTCCATCCGTTAAAGTTAGTATCACGGTATTAGAGCCCGGTGCCACGTCAAACGCCTGCTTGGATGTGTCTCAATCGGAAAGAGTCCGGGTCCAGGGAAGGTAGCAAGCTGGTTCGATTGCAATGAAGGTGTTGTGAGTAGGTGTGGGTGGAATTGTTTGAAGGTCTTATCCCACGCCAACTCGGCTGATATCAAAAGGATGGCTTCGCTCTTTGCCAAGCACCTGCTTGGCTGTGTCTCATGCACGGGTTCAGGTTGGGTAGGGGCAGGGCCGTCTTAATGAATTTGGAAGCCTTAAGCGAAAAGTATAAAATGTGAAATTGGAGGCTTACGTAAAAAATATAAAAGGGGCTTTTGGTATATTATATATTATTTTTAGTGACACTTATTTAAAAATCATTCTTCTCGCTTTTTGAGATGCAAAAATACTAATTAGATTTTTGTATTAAAGTGTTGATAAAATTTCTTTTTCAATAGATAATATAGTCAATCCATTTAATCTTTCTTGCGACATTGTTAATCTTAGGTATGATTTTATCAACTTTAATTTTGAAAACTCTCTTTTGCTGCAGCAACGGATACCGATATTGTCAATAATATTCGGTAAGTAATGCATGTATTTGGAAAAGAATCTAATCTTTTAATGTAAAATCATTTTGTAAAATATACATCATGATTGAAAGTGTGTACTAAAAAGTAAAACTCTAATTTTTAAAATGGGGCTATATAGATCTATTCTAAAGGTTTATCTTTTATAATATT
Organism: Cornus suecica; assembly: GCA_963922005.1. NCBI lineage: Eukaryota > Viridiplantae > Streptophyta > Magnoliopsida > Cornales > Cornaceae > Cornus > Cornus suecica. Next base: position 20,456,678 of record OY998241.1, read on the forward strand.
TATAAGGAGACTCATTCCAAAAGTTTATCTTTTACAACATTATAAGGAGACTCATTCTAAAAGTTTAACTTTTTACAACATTATAAGAAGCCACATATATTCTAAAAATTTATCTTTTACAATATTACATGAAGGCCTGTTTTAAAAAAGAAATATATATAATATATTAAAAAATTATATATATAAAACACCCAAAATTTTGGGGCCTTTTTATCGGGTGGGGCCTTAGGCGGCCGCTTAAATCGTCTTACTATCGAGACGGTCATCCGTAAGGATGGTGCAATCACAGCAATGGCATTGCAAGTTCGGATAGAAAAAAATGTTAGAAAGTCCTGGTTCACACCACATTCGTGAGAAAAGTGATTGGATTTGGGGGGGAAGGGGAGGGGGGGGGGGGGGGGGGGGGGGGGGGGAATGTCATAATTAAAATCTTGTCTCACATAATATCATATACTCGAGTGAGAAAGGGATTGGATATAAATGATTTTGATACTAACTTAATCTTTTGGTAATACTAAAAACTTCATTAGTAAAAATGTTGGTGAATGCTAAAGTTTAATCAGCATTTAAATTGTATAAGATGGTTTGATGGAGAGTTCAAATTCAAGTAAACTGCTTCAAATGTCATAGAAGATATATTGGACCCATTCATCTTGTCATATTCTGAAAGTCACACCACTTCAATTTTCTGAAACACCTCCTCAAGTTTCAGTAATTTGCAAATACCTCGGAAATTATTTAAAATTTGCCACTTAACCCAATTTGTTATTGTGACGTTATTGTGGATCTCATTTAAACTTTACTCTTAAAAATTAAAATAAGATAATAGTTATCAAGGGGTCTTTGTAGCCTTTCATAATAGTTTAAGGGGATTATGAGAAAAATAGAAGTTACTATATTTTAACAAGAAGTTTATTATTTTTAAAATGAAGTAGTTACAACTTATAATTCTCTCTTTTTTTTTTCATTTTTTCATTTTTGAGGATATACTTACTCTAATTGTACATGTGGAATTCCTTAAGCCCATCAGTCACCCATTCCTACAAGTCTATCAGCCCAACAAAGGCAATTAAAGCCCGAAAATGAAGGCTCATCTTCTGAAACATTCTAGAAGAACTTGAGGATCAAGCAAAGGAGATGGGCAAAAGAGGGATTGTTTGGAAAACAAGAAAAGTAACCCTAATGGTCCGAAAAAGCCCGTAGGATTGATGTATATTAGGGAAAAATAAAACTTCAATAAAGCATTCTTGTGTTGTGCTATTTTTTGGCATCTACACATTGGCGCCTTCTATGAAAAAATTATCACCATTCCATACCAGTGATTAGCTTCCCATCTCTCAAGATTGAGCTTACCGTCTTTCGTTTTTTTGCCCAACAATGGCGGTGACCCGTTTGCGCACGGAGATACCAGTCACTAGAGACAGCAAGGCGGGAGCTTCTTAGACCACTGAGCAAATCTTGCAACGGTTGGCGGTCGTGTAAGAGCGAAACTAGACCCTGGAGAAATAGAATGTTGAGCTCTTGGCAAAGATGGTTCACCTGCTTGCTTCCCCGGCGACATCTAATCGCCCCCAGGCTCAAGAAAGGGGAGGAGGCTTAGAGGAACATGCTGAATCCTCACACCATATGGACAAAACTCCCACCCCGGAAAGAGTCCTGACTGCCCGAAAGTTGGAGGAGATGATGGCCGAATTCCAAAGGAAGGTCATGAGGGACGTGAAGGCACAATCCACCAACAATTTAGCCGGCCCGGCCTCTACCGAATCAATCCAGTCACCATTCATCGCAGAAATCACTTGCCTGCCTTTCCCGAAGAAGTTCGCCATGCCCAGATTCACCCCCTACGATGGCACGAAGGACCACGAATAACACATCTACCAGATACACTAGAAGATGACCATGTATGCTGAGAATGAGGCTTTGCTCTATAAGATGCTTTCTACGAGCCTGGCCGATGCTGCTTTGTTGTGGTTTAGGAAACAGCCACCTAGGTCCATCAAGAGCTGGCAGCAACTTACCAAGCTCTTTGTTTCCTAGTACTACGGGAACAAGAGGAAAAAGAAGACCATATCTTGCCTATTCATGATGATCCAAGAGAAGGGCGAGTCCCTAAAGAGATTTATGTCCAGCACTATAAGAAATCTGGTTTTTTGGGACATTCCAAACTATCCCAAAAATTTAGAAAACCGTCGCTAATGCTCCTCTCAAATCGTCACTAAAAACAGCGTCGCAAAAGGTTATTACCGTCGCAAAAAAAAACTAGGGTTATTAGCGACGGTATGACCGTCCCTAAAAAAAGAGTATTAGCGACAGTTATACCGTCCCTAAAAATAGGGTTATTAGCGACACTTCAGAACCGTGCCTAAAACCATATAAACTGTCACTAAAAGCCCTTTTTTTCAGGTATTATGTTGTTTAATTAGTATTTTTCCTTCTTTTTTTTGCTAATTTATATTATTTTCCAAATTTATAACAAATTTTTAAAATTGCTTAATTACGTAAAATACATATCACCATTAATCATGAAAACAATTCAAGGACATTTATCTTGAAATAAAATGAATTGCTATATATATAAATAATAAAATACTTGTAGCAACATTAACATAGAACAAATTAAAATTACAGAAGAAAAGAATGCAATACCTCGAGTTTGACAGCCTTGAGAATTGCGATGCTGATGTGTTTACAAAGGCGAATGCTTGTAGCTGTTGAATTAGTGAATGTAATAAACCATTTGAGTGCCTCTGTTTTTCATGTTGTTGTAGGCTTTTGGCTTTTATTTCCATGGTTGTTTGGCATTTTAGTTTTTATCTTTTAACGCACCAAGAGTTTCCTCATACTTCTACACTCTTTTCATTGAAGAAAACAAATTAAACTTCATTCAGCCAATATAGAAAATTCAATCAGTCCAATAAATAATGCAATGAAACATTAGTAAACATTCAACCGGACTACTCACTAATGCAAATAGACAGTTCAATTCATCTACTAACAATTTAATTCATCAACAAAGTACTCGCAATATTCAATGAAGTTGTAATTGATAATTCAATCAGTTTAGCTATTCAATAAAGTGGTAATTGACAATTCAATCAGTTTAACTAAGTATTGCAAATAGACAATTCCATCAAGCCACTAACAATGCAAAGAAGTAATAATTGAAATTTAATTTATCTACTAAGTAATGATTCAATGTTACAATAGGAATTTTTTAACCCAAAACTAGAGTCAATTGTACTTGGAATTTTCTCTGCAATTTGACATCCCCTCCGCGAAAATCTCATCCAGCTTTATCAATTAAGTCATTAATAGCTCAATTAGACCCAACACATCCTCTGAAATTGATTGAATCCTGATCACCTGTATTTGCAAAGCGCATCATTATGTCTATGAGACCTTTAGTAGAAATAATAATGATAACACAAAGATATCTTGTCCCTTAGACATACCTTTCCTTGTTCCCAATTGAACCAACAAACCAATTATTCATAAATACCAAGTTTCAATTTATTTTATAAGTGAGGACTTATCAAAGAACCTTTTTTTATGCAATATACCTGAAATAATGCAAAACAAAGCACATAACACTACAAGAAAAAATGGTTTTAACGAATGTAAAATCTACAAAAGAGAATAATCAAGATTCATTCCATTGTCATTAAACCAAAGTCTCAAGTCTAGGACCATATCTCCAAAATACTTAAGCCACCAAAATTCTCAAATAATTGGTCTCCAGTCATCTAGCCAAAGTCTTGTCAGAAATATATCATTCAATCACAATCTATTAATTACACAACACAAAAAATAATATAAAACAAGTTAGGCATTATTTAAACATGTTAATAAAAACCTCTTTTATGAATTTTGGGATGATGGTTTAGATGCAATGCTACTAAGGTTTGAAATGATATCTTTGTACTTAATCTTCGCCAATGTCTCTGAGTATACATACTAGGCAAGGGTTATCTTTGCTATCATGAAAAATGTAAGTGGTGGCTCGCACATAAAATATACGAGCAAAAGCATGTGTTTAGGAAATAAAAATATGAGGAAAAAAGGATTATTTGGGAACTGGCTCAAGTAAAGGATTTTTTGGGAAAATGACCCAAATAAGGTTTATACGCGAGAATTAACATTATACAGAGCTAACTATGAGGAAACTGATGTAGGTATAGCTAACATCTGAACTCATAGTCCTATATGTTGCTCGCGTAGGGAGTACTATTCGGAAATCTAGGGAAATGCTTTGGATATACAAATAGTGGGTCGTGACCTTATTTTCACCATTCAAAGCAAAAAGTACCTCAGAGATGTCGATGGTACTTAGGGTCATGAAAAAGGTATGCATGCAAAAAGGTCATGACCCAGGACAATGTTATAACATCATGGTTCCCTGGTTAAGGGAAGATCAGATCAGCGAGAAAACTGCGCGGATCACTGGTCGCGAAACATATTATGATCCTCGCAAGAGATGCTTTCATGACAATTGTTACGCGGATTGGTATCGCATAATCCAGTTCGCGAGGTGACACTGACATGACAATTATTGCGCGGATTGATATCGCATAGTCCAGGTCATAAGGTAACGCTGACGTGGCAAGAATTCTTTGCGAAAACCAACTTGACGCTGATGTATATAAATAGAGAAGCTAGAGCTCACTTGAGGACTTTTTCAGAGGCCTATAGAGGGAAATTTCTAGAAAGAGAGAGAGAGAGAAAAAGTGTTCTCAAGCCGTTTACAAAATTTGTGCTTTTGTTTTCTCTTCCACTTCCTCCCTCTATATTTTTGTAAAACATTAAAATCAATAAAGACATCAGTATCATTATTTCTCTAATTCATCTTGTGTGAAAACTATCTATAAATCTCATTAAATTTGAACCCCTACATCAACAAATGGCTATCAAATGAAAAGAGATTTTTATTTTAGAATATAAAAGTTTAAACTTAAAATAATAACAAAACATAAATCTGATAAAAAGTTAAATTTTTTATTTATTTATAAACATGGAAAAAAATGTTTATTATTTAAGTAAATTGTAAGCTCTTTATGAATATATCTCCTGGAAGGAAAATTTTATTTTAGCATATAAATTTTAAGTTTAGGATAATTAACTTTTTTATTTAAATCAAATTAAATTTTAATAGAAGTTAAAATATTTTCTTGAAATATTAGTTATAACTTATAACTCTATTTTATTTTATTACTTATTTGAACATATATTTATTCTAATACAATTGAGGTGAATGATGTAATGAATAAAATAATTGATTATTGGTACTGGATCACAGGTTTTTGGATTGAAGATTTCAACAAATCTTTTGTCGTGTAATTTAAAAAATAGACCTATTTAATAAGAAGGTATAATAGTCTTTTGTAATTAAATTGAGGCTAATTACACTTAAGATTGTTGCAAACTGCAATAGTTCAAAGGTATTTTTTCATTTTACCCCAAATAATAAGAGCTTTCCTTATTTACCGAAAATAAAATAAGAGCTTTTCCTTGAGTTGTCTCTTCATTAAACTTCAAATTCATTCTAAATATTTTACTTATTTATGTTAGCAATACACGCATTGATTTTCATACATCATATTAATTTTTTTATTGACATTAAAACAAAAAAAAAAATTATTACCTTGCATGTTTAAAATATGCATTTTTTTAGGACGTGAAACGTAAATTTTCACTAGTTTATCTAAAAGTCTTCAAAATAGAAGATAAATAATTAGTAGACCCAATGAATAAATATCATTTTTCATGGAATTCAAAACACTTATATCATCCTATATAACTCCTTATATTGCTTATCTATCATCTGACATCATAAAATTAGGTTAGAATTAAGTAGAGCACAAGTTTCATATGTCATATGATCTCATCACCATTTAAAAATGTACACGCACAGACACATGTTAAAGATAACTGCATATGTAATATATACACGTATATGTAGAGCTGCAAACGAACCGAGCCAAGCCGAGCTTTGAAATGTTCAATCTCGGTTCATTTACTTAACGAGCCTAGAAAATGTGTTCAAGCTCGGCTCATTTGCTTAACGAACGAGCCCGAGCCGAACGCCAGATTTAACGAGCCGAGTCCGAGCTTGTTCACGAACGACTTGTTTCAGTGCAACATATATTAATCTTCCCAATAGTTATCTGGATTGAGTTGTTGCATGTCTGTTTTTACATATTTTCACTAGTATCATTTTTTATGAATGAATTTTATATTATGACCGCCTAATTTCTATAATCTTTTCACAATAATATTCATAATTTGTTCAATTTGAACACTTTCTTTTGTCAAATATGATATAATTTTACTATTTAACTTAGACGAGCATGTTCACGAGCTTGGCGAGCCGAGCTTAGTAATGTTCAAGCTCGGCTCATTTACTAAACGATCCTAAAAATTGTGCTCAGGCTCGGTTCGTTTACTAAACGAACGAGCACGAGTCGAGCTCTTAACGAGCCGAACCCGAGTCTGCTCACGAACGGCTCGGTTCATTTGCAGCCCTACGTATATGTATATACTCTCTCCGCCTCAAATTATAGGTCCATTTTGGGGAATCCAACTTTTTAAGCGGATGACTTTTGTCATTGTGTTAGTGGATGAAATACCAACTTTATTCATGATTCGATTATAGCGATGTAATGATTTATAATATATATGTTTTATAACTTTATTGGTTGAAGGTTAAATTTGTAAATTAATCTAATAAAGTGTTTTGACTTTTCAAAAGTAGACACTTATTTTGGAACAAGAAAAAGGTAAAAAGTGAACACTTATTTTGGGACCGAGGGTACTAGATAAGTAGTAACTAGCATGCGGTAAACATGTGAAGCATTGCGGCCCTGTTTGGTAGGTGGTCTGGTCCCAGGTGGTCTGGTCTGGTCTTGTATTTCATGGGACCAGACCATGTTTGGTAGCATTGGTCCCAAATTTTTGTTTAGACCAAATAAGACCAAATCAGACCAAAATGGTCTCATTTCAGACAAAAAAAAAAGGTGGTTCCTGGTGGTCCGGTCTGGTCTTATTAATAAAATATATTTATAAATAATTAAAAATGAAATAATAATAATAATAATAATAAATTAAATAAAACATATTTTAAAAATAAAATATAAATAATAAATAATAAAAAAATGAAATAAATAATACCTAATAATAATAATAAATGAATATAATAATAATAATAAATAAATGAATAAATAATAAAATATATTTATAAATGAATAATTAATAATATAAATAATAGATTAAATAAAACATAATAATAATAAAAAATGAATACAATAATAATAAATAAATATAATAATAAAAAATGGACTAAATAATAAATTATTAAAATAAATAATAAATTACATAAAACATATTTAAAAATATAATAAAAATAATAAATAATAATAATAAATATAATATAATAAAAATAATAAATAGATATAATAATAAATAAATATAATAATAAATAATAAGTAAATATAATAATGAATAAATACTTCATAATAATAATAAGAAATGATTATAATAATAATAAATTGATATTAAATTAATAAAATATATTTTTAAATAATTAAAAATGAATAAATAATTTATAAATAAAATGAATTAAATAATGAAATAATAAAAAATAAATAGAATATATTTATAAATTAATAAATAATAATATAAATAATAATTTAATAATTAAAATAATAAAATATATTATAAAGTGAAGAAATAATAAATAAATAAAGAAATAATACATAAATAAATAGTAAGACCAGACCGCTTACCAAACAGATTTTTCCAAATCAAATTAGACCAGACCAGAAAGACCGCCTACCAAACATGGCCTGCATAATATTTTAGCCAATTGTGTGTAATTAAGAAGTGCACTTTTCAACTTGTATATATATACATGCTCAATCCTTAAGCTTCAAAAACCATACCTTCCTAGAAGTAAAAGCAAAACAAATTCTAAGCTCAAACATGTTAACGTAGAAGCAACTCCCTCTCTTCGCTCCCTATATACACACACACATTAAAGAAGTTGTTACAAGCCCCATACCACACAAGACATCTATAAAACCATTAGTCACATACAAATATATATATATATATATATATATATAGGTTCTAGCTTCAAAACAACATATACCCAAGATGGCCAAAACAAGCAACTCCTCAGATTCAAGCAGCATGAAAGATAAGACACTGACAGGTGTGGGAAACCTCATCAAGCTCCTTCCAACAGGGACTGTGTTCTTGTTCGAATTCCTCAACCCTGTGCTAACAAACAATGGCAAATGCCACACCATCAACAAGTACATGTCCGGGATACTCCTCGCTATTTCGGGCTTCTCTTGTTGTTTCTCCTCTTTCACAGACAGTTACACTGGCGCTGACGGGGCCACTCACTATGGCATTGCCACAGTGAAGGGTCTGTGGCCATCCACGGACTCGGGGTCCGTGGACTTGTCCAAGTATAAGCTCAGGTTCGGGGACTTTGTTCATGCCTTCTTTGCGTTGATTGTGTTTGCAGTGGTGGCTCTGTTGGACACGAACACGGTGGAGTGCTTCTACCCGTCATTCGAGTATAGTGAGAAGGTTTTATTGATGGTGTTGCCTCCTGTGATAGGTACAGTGGCTAGCTCAGTGTTTGTGATGTTCCCAAACACGAGGCATGGTATAGGGTACCCTTCAAGCCAGAGTTCTTAGGTTTGGGGAAGTAAAGCATATTGTCACACCCTGCGTTGAAAGGTTATGCCGCGCAGGTGCCATGTAGTGATGCTAATTCCGTGACAGTATACATATAGTAAATTAACATGCAAGCATGTGTATTTTGATATTCATTTTCTTGTCTTCTTTGGCTTCCCTTGAGAGAAAAAAGAGGGAAGCGTTGTGTTGATTGTATGTTTTATCCATATTATGCATTACTTGCGAATAAATAAGCTTATATATTTATTTAGCATGGTTGTTATGCCTATTTGTGTAAATCTACAAGTAATTTTTACCCCTTAGATGTGACCGATTGAGTGTGTAGTTTAGATTATCTTATGTGTAATAAGTACAGAGTTGGAACAAATACAGGCAATTATCTTTAATCTTGTACGTGATTGGGAATAAATTGAATGAATATTAACCCCACCTAGTAGCTTAAAATTTTAGGTCAAACAGAAAAACATTCCGTCCGTTAAAGTTAGTATCACGATATTAGAGCCTGGTGCCATGTCAAACGCCTACTTGGATGTGTCTCACTCGGGAAGAGTCCGGGTCCAGGGAAGGTAGCAAGCTGGTTCGATTGCAATGAAGGTGTTGTGAGTTGGGGTGGGTGGAATTGTTTGGTCTTATACCACGCCAACTCGGCTGATATCAAAAGGATGGTTGCGCTCTTTGCCAAGCACCTGCTTGGCTATGTCTCATGCACGGGTCCAGGTTGGGTAGGGGCAGGGCCGTCTTAATGAATTTGGAGGCCTTAGGCGAAAAGTATAAAATGTGAAATTGGAGGCTTACGTAAAAAATATAAAAGGGGTTTTTGGTATATGATATATTATTTTTAGTAACACTTATTTAAAAATCATCCTTCTCGCTTTTTGAGATGCAAAAATACTAATTAGATTTTTGTATTAAAGTGTTGATAAAATTTCTTTTTCAATAGATAATATAGACAATTCATTTAATCTTTCTTGCGACATTGTTAATCTTAGGTATGATTTTATCAACTTTAATTTTGAAAAACTCCTTTTTGCTGCAGCAACGGTTACCGGTATTGTCAATAATATTCGGTAAGCAATGCATGTATTTTGAAAAGAATCTAATCTTTTAATGTAAAATCATTTTGTAAAATGTACATAATGGTTGAAAGTGTGTACTAAAAAGTAAAACTCTAATTTTTAAAATGGGGCTATATAGATCCATTCTAAAGGTTTATCTTTTACAATATTTATAAGGAGACTCATTCTAAAAGTTTATCTTTTACAACATTATAAGGAGACACATATATTCTAAAAATTTATCTTTTACAATATGACATGAAGGCATGTTTTAAAAAAGAAATATATATAATATATTAAAAAAATTATATCTATATATATATATAAAACACCCAAAATTTTGGGGCCTTCTTATCGAGGGGGGCATTAGGCAGCCGCCTAAATCGTCTTACTATCGAGACAGCCATCGGTAAGGATGGTGCAATCACAACAATGGGATTGCAAGTTCGGATAGAAAAAAAATGTTAGAAAGTCTTGGTTCACACCACATTCGTGAGAAAAGTGATTGGATTTGGGTGGGGGAAAATGTCATTATTAAAATCTTGTCTCACATAATATCATATACTCGAGTGAGAAAGGGATCGGATATAAATGATTTTGATACTAACTTAATCTTTTGGGTAATACTAAAAACTTCATTAGTAAAAATGTTGGTGAATGCTAAAGTTTAATCAGCATTTAAATTGTATAAGATGGTTTGATGGAGAGTTCAAATTCAAGTAAACTGCTTCAAATGTCATAGAAGATATATTGGACCCATTCATCTTGTCATATTCTGAAAGTCACACCACTTCAATTTTCTGAAACACCTCCTCAAGTTTCAGTAATTTGCAAATACCTCGGAAACTATTTAAAATTTGCCACTTAACCCAATTTGTTAATGTGACGTTATTGTGGGTCTCATTTAAACTTTACTCCTAAAAATTAAAATAAGATAATAGTTATCAAGGGGTCTTTGTAGCCTTTCATAATAGTTTAAGGGGATTATGAGAAAAATAGAAGTTACTATATTTTAACAAGAAGTTTATTATTTTTAAAATGAAATAGTTACAACATATAATTCTCTCTTCTTTTTTTTTCATTTTTTCATTTTTGAGGATATACTTACTCTAATTGTACATGTGGAATTCCTCAAGCCCATCAGTCACCCATTCCCACAAGCCTATCAACCCAATATAGCTAATTAAAGCCTGAAAATGAAGGCTCATCTTCTGAAACATTTTAGAAGAACTTGAGGATCAAGCAAAGGAGATGGGCAAAAGAGGGATTGTTTGGAAAACAAGAAAAGTAACCCTAATGGTCCAAAAAAGCCCGTAGGATTGATGTATATTAGGGAAAAATAAAACATCAATAAAGCATTCTTGTGTTGTGCTATTTTTTGGCATCTACACATTGGCGCCTTATATGGAAAAATCATCACCATTCCATACCAGTGATTAGCTTCCCATCTCTCAAGATTGAGCTTACCGTCTTTCATTTTTTTGCCCAACAATGGCGGTGAAACGTTCGCGCACGGAGATACCAGTCACTAGAGACAGCCAGGCGAGAGCTTCTTAGACCACTAAGCAGATCTTGCAACGGCTGGCGGTCGTGTAAGAGCGAAACTAGACCCTGGAGAAATAGAACGTTGAGCTCTTGGCAAAGATGGCTCACCTGCTTGCTTCCCCGGCGACATCTAATTGCCCCCAGGCTCAAGAAGGGGGATGAGGCTCAGAGGAACATGCTGAATACTCACGCCATATGGACAAAACTCCCACCCCGGAAAGAGTCCTGACTGCCCGAAAGTTGGAGGAGATGATGGCCGAATTCCAAAGGAAGGTCATGAGGGACCTGAAGGCACAATCCACCGACAATTTAGCCGGTCCGGCCTCTACCAAATCAATCCAGTCACCATTCGTCGCAGAAATCACTCGCGTGCCTTTCCCGAAGAAGTTCGCCATGCCCAGATTCACCCCCTACGGTGGCACGAAGGACCACGAATAACACATCTACCAGATACACTAGAAGATGACCATGTATGCTGAGAATGAGGCTTTGCTCTATAAGATGCTTTGTACGAGCCTGGTCGATGCTGCTTTGTTGTGGTTTAGGAAACAGCCACTTGGGTCCATCGAGAGCTGGCAACAACTTACCAAGCTCTTTGTTTCCTAGTACTACGGGAACAAGAGGAAAAAGAAGAACATATCTTGCCTATTCATGATGATCCAGGAGAAGGGCGAGTCCCTGAAGAGATTTATGTCCAGCACTACAAGAAATCTGGTTTTTTGGGACATTCAAAACTATCGCAAAAAATTAGAAAACCGTCACTAATGCTCTTCTCAAATCGTCACTAAAAACAGCGTCGCAAAAGGTTATTACCGTCACAAAAAACTAGGGTTATTAGCGACGGTATGACCGTCCCCCTAAAAAAAGAGTATTAGCGACAGTTATACCGTCCCTAAAAATAGGGTTATTAGCGACACTTCAGAACCGTGCCTAAAACCATATAAACTGTCACTAAAAGCCCTTTTTTTCAGGTATTATGTTTTTTAATTAATATTTTTCCTTTTTGTTTTTGCTAATTTATATAATTTTCCAAATTTATAACAAAGTTTTAAAATTGCTTAATTACGTAAAATACATATCACCATTAATCATGAAAACAATTCAAGGACATTTATCTTGAAAGAAAATGAATTGCTATATATATATAAATAATAAAATACTTGTAGCAACATTAACATAGAACAAAATAAAATTACAGAAGAAAAGAATGCAATACCTCGAGTTTGACAGCCTTGAGAATTGCGATGCTGCTGTGTTTGCAAAAGGCGAATGCTTGTAGCTGTTGAATTAGTGAATGTAATAAACCATTTGAGTGCCTCTGTTTTTCATGTTGTTGTTGGCTTTTGGCTTTTATTTCCATGGTTGTTTGGCATTTTAGTTTTATCTTTTAACGCACCAAGAGTTTCTGTATACTTCTACACTTTTTTAATTGAAGAAAACAAATTAAACTTCATTCAGCCAATATAGAAAATTCAATCAGTCCAATAAATAAATGCAATGAAGCATTAGTAAACATTCAACCGGACTACTCACTAATGCAAATAGACAGTTCAATTCATCTACTAACAATTTAATTCATCAAGAAAGTACTCGCAATATTCAATGAAGCGGTAATTGATAATTCAATCAGTTTAGCTATTCAATAAAGTAGTAATTGACAATTCAATCAGTTTAACTAAGTATTGCAAATAGATAATTCCATCATGCCACTAACAATGCAAGGAAGTAATAATTGAAATTTAATTTATCTACTAAGTAATGATTCAATGTTACAATAGGAATTTTTTAACCCAAAACTAGAGTCAATTGTACTTGGAATTTTCTCTGCAATTTGACATCCCCTCCACGAAAATCTCATCCAGCTTTATCAATTAAGTCATCAACAACTCAATCAGACCCAACACATCATCTGAAATTGATTGAATCCTGATCACCTGTATTTGCAAAGCGCATCATTATGTCTATGAGACCTTTAGTAGAAATAATAATGATAACACAAAGATGTCTTGGTCCCTTAGACATCAGGGTACCTTTCCTTGTTCCCAATTGAACCAATAAACCAATTATTCATAAATACCAAGTTTCAATTTATTTTATATGTGAGGACTTATCAAATAACCTTTTTTTATGCAATATACCTGAAATAATGCAAAACAAAGCACATAACACTACAAGAAAAAAATGGTTTTAACGAATGTAAAATCTACAAAAGAGAATAATCAAGATTCATTCCATTGTCATTAAACCAAAGTCTCAAATCTAGGATCATATTTCCAAAATACTTAAGCCACCAAAATTTTCAAATAATTGGTCTCTAGTCATCTAGCCAAAGTCTTGTCAGAAATATATCATTCAATCACAATCTGTTAATTACACAACACAAAAAATAATATAAAACAAGTTAGGCATTATTTAAACATGTTAATAAAAACCTCTTTTATGAATTTTGGGATGATGGTTTAGATGCAATGCTACTAAGGTTTGAAATGATATCTTTGTACTTAATCTTCGCCAATGTCTATGAGTATGCATACTAGGCAAGGGTTATCTTTGTTATCATTAAAAATGTAAGGGGGTGGCTAGCACATAAAATATACGAGCAAAAGCATGTGTTTAGGAAATAAAAACATGAGGAAAAAAGGATTATTTGGGAACTGGCCCAAGTAAAAGATTTTTTGGGAAAATGACCGAAATAAAGTTTATACGTGAGAATTAACATTATATAGAGGTAACTATGAGGGAACTGATGTAGGTATAACTAATATATGAACTCATAGTCCTATATGTTGCTCGCGTAGGGAGTACTATTCGGAAATCTAGGGAAATGCTTTGGATATACAAATAGTGGGTCGCGCCCTTATTTGCACCATTCAAAGCAAAAAGTACCTCAGAGATGTCGATGGTACTCAGGGTCATGAAAAAGGTATGCATGCATAAAGGTCATGACCCACGACAATGCTATAACATCATGGTTCCTTGGTTAAGGGAAAATCAGATTAGCGAGAAAACTGCGCGGATCACTAGTCGCGAAACATATTATGATCCTCGCAAGAGATGCTTTCATGACAATTGTTACGCGGATTGGTATCACGTAATCCAGGTCGCGAGGTGACACTGACATGACAATTATTGCGCCGATTGATATCGCATAGTCCAGGTCGCGAGGTAACGCTGACGTGGCAAGAATTCTTCGTAAAAACCAACTTGACGTTGACTTATATAAATAGAGAAGCTAGAGCTCATTTGATGACTTTTTCAGAGGCCTATAGAGGGAAATATCTAGAAAGAGAGAGAGAAAGTGATCTCAAGCCGTTTACAAAATTTTGTGCTTTTGTTTTCTCTTCCACTTCCTCCCTCTATATTTTTGTAAAACATCAAAATCAATAAAGACATCAGCATCATTATTTCTCTAATTCATCTTGTGTGGAAACTATCTCTAAATCTCATTAAATTCGAACCCCTACAGCAACAAATGGCTATCAAATGAAAAGAGATTTTTATTTTAGCATATAAAATTTTAAACTTAAAATAATAACAAAACATAAATCTGATAAAAAGTTAAATATTTTATTTATTTATAAACATGGAAAAAAATGTTTATTATTTAAGTAAATTGTAAGCTCTTTATGAATATATCTCATGGATGGAAAATTTTATTTTAGCATAAAAATTTACATCATATTAATTTTTTTATTGACATTAAAACAAAAAAAAATTATTACCTTGCATGTTTAAAATATGCATTAAGTAATTATGTGAAACATTGCACTTGATCATTTTAATTTTAATCTTAGTCAAGGAAAACCATCTTCCTAAAGTTTTTTTTAGGACGTGAAACGTAATTTTTCACTAGTTTATCTAAAAGTCTTCAAAATAGAAGATAAATAATTAGTAGACCCAATGAATAAATATCATTTTTCATGGAATTCAAAACACTTATATCATCCTATATAACTCCTTATATTGTTTATCTATCGTCTGACATCATAAAATTAGGAGTAGAGCACAAGTTTCATATCTCATATGATCTCATCACCATTTAAAAATGTACACGCACAAACACATGTTAAAGATAACTGCATATGTAATATATACACACATATATATATACTCCCTTCATCGTAAATTATAGGTCCATTTTGGGGAATCCAACTTTTTAAACGGATGACGTTTGCCATTGTGTTAGTGGATGAAATACCAACTTTATTCATAATCCCATTATAGCGATGTAATGATTTATAGTATATATGTTTTATAACTTTATTGGTTGAAGGTTAAATTGGTAAATTAATCTAATAAAGTGTTTTGACTTTTAAAAAGTGGACACTAATTTTGGAACAAGAAAAAGGTAAAAAATGAACACTTATTTTGGGACCGAAGGGTACTAGATAAGTAGTAACTAGCATGCGGTAAACATGTGAAGCATTGCATAATATTTTAGCCAATTGTGTGTAATTAAGAAGTGCACTTTTCAACTTGTATATATATACATGCTCAATCCTTAAGCTTCAAAAACCAAACCTTCCTATAAGTAAAAGCAAAACAAATTCTAAGCTCAAACATGTTAACGTAGAAGCAACTCCCTCTCTTCGCTTCCTATATACACACACACACATTAAAGAAGTTGTTACCAGCCCCATACCACACAAGACATCCATAAAACCATTAGTCACATACAAATATATATATATAGGTTCTAGCTTCAAAACAACATATACCCAAGATGGCCAAAACAAGCAACTCCTCAGATTCAAGCAGCATGAAAGATAAGACACTGACAGGTGTGGGAAACCTCATCAAGCTCCTTCCAACAGGGACTGTGTTCTTGTTCGAATTCCTCAACCCTGTGCTAACAAACAATGGCAAATGCCACACCATCAACAAGTACATGTCCGGGATACTCCTCGCTATTTCGGGCTTCTCTTGTTGTTTCTCCTCTTTCACAGACAGTTACACTGGCGCTGACGGGGCCACTCACTATGGCATTGCCACAGTGAAGGGTCTGTGGCCATCCACGGACTCGGGGTCCGTGGACTTGTCCAAGTATAAGCTCAGGTTCGGGGACTTTGTTCATGCCTTCTTTGCGTTGATTGTGTTTGCGGTGGTGGCTCTGTTGGACACGAACACGGTGGAGTGCTTCTACCCGTCATTCGAGTATAGTGAGAAGGTTTTATTGATGGTGTTGCCTCCTGTGATAGGTACAGTGGCTAGCTCAGTGTTTGTGATGTTCCCAAACACGAGGCATGGTATAGGGTACCCTTCAAGCCAGAGTTCTTAGGTTTGGGGAAGTAAAGCATATTGTCACACCCTGCGTTGAAAGGTTATGCCGCGCAGGTGCCATGTCGTGATGCTAATTCCGTGACAGTATACATATAGTAAATTAACATGCAAGCATGTGTATTTTGATATTCATTTTCTTGTCTTCTTTGGCTTCCCTTGAGAGAAAAAAGAGGGAAGGGTTGTGTTGATTGTATGTTTTATCCATATTATGCATTACTTGCGAATAAATAAGCTTATATATTTATTTAGCATGGTTGTTATGCCTATTTGTGTAAATCTACAAGTAATTTTTACCCCTTAGATGTGACCGATTGAGTGTGTAGTTTAGATTATCTTATGTGTAATAAGTACAGAGTTGGAACAAATATTGGCAATTATCTTTAATCTTGTACGTGATTGGGAATAAATTGAATGAATGTTAACCCCACCTAATAGCTTAAAATTTTAGATCGAACAAAGAAACAATCCATCCGTTAAAGTTAGTATCACGGTATTAGAGCCCGGTGCCATGCCAAATGCCTACTTGGATGTGTCTTACTCAGGAAGAGTCCGGGTCCAGGGAAGGTAGCAAGCTGGTTCGAGTACAATGAAGGTGTTGTGAGTTGGGGTGGGTGGAATTGTTAGAAGGTCTTAACCCACGCCAACTCGGCTGATATCAAAAGGATGGCTTCGCTCTTTGCCAAGCAGCTGCTTGGCTGTGTCTCATGCACGGGTCCAGGTTGGGTAAGGGCGGGGTTGTCTTAATAAATTTGGAGGCGTTAGGCGAAAAGTATAAAATGTGAAATTGGAGGCTTACGTAAAAAATATAAAAGCGGTTTTTGGTATATTATATATTATTTTTAGTAAGACTTATTTAAAAACCATCATTCTCGCTTTTTGAGATGCAAAAATACTAATTAGATTTTTGTATTAAAGTGTTGATAAAATTTCTTTTTCAATAGATAATATAGCCAATCCATTTAATCTTTCTTGCGACATTGTTAATCTTAGGTATGATTTTATCAACATTAATTTTGAAAAACTCCTTTTTGCTACAACAACGGTTA
Organism: Cornus suecica; assembly: GCA_963922005.1. Lineage (NCBI taxonomy): Eukaryota > Viridiplantae > Streptophyta > Magnoliopsida > Cornales > Cornaceae > Cornus > Cornus suecica. The sequence goes on from OY998241.1 coordinate 20,474,307, forward strand.
CTGGTATTGTCAATAATATTCGGTAAGCAATGGATGTATTTGGAAAAGAATCTAATCTTTTAATGTAAAATCATTTTGTAAAATATTCATCATGGTTGAAAGTGTGTACTAAAAAGTAAAAATCTAATTTTTAAAATGGGGCTATATAGATCCATTCTAAAGGTTTATCTTTTACAACATTTATAAGGAGACTCATTCTAAAAGTTTATCGTTTACAACATTATAGGTTGACCAATTCTAAAAGTTTAACTTTTTACAACATTATAAGGAGGCACATATATTCTAAAAATTTATCTTATACAATATTACATGAAGGCATGTTTTAAAAAAGAAATATATATAATATATTAAAAAAAATTATATATATATATATATAACACCCAAAATTTTGGGGCCTTCTTGTTGGGCGAGGCCTTAGGCAGCCGCCTAAATCGTCTTACTATCGAGACGGCCCTCGGTAAGGATGGTCCAATCGCAGCAATGGCATTGCGAGTTCGGATAGAAAAAAAAAGTTAGAAAGTCTTGGTTCACACCACATTTGTGAGAAAAGTGATTGGATTTGGGTGAGGGGGAAAATGTTATAATTAAAATCTTCTCTCACATAATATCATATCCTCGAGTGAGAAAGGGATTGGATATAAATGATTTTGATACTAACTTAATCTTTTGGGTAATACTAAAAACTTCATTAGTAAAAATATTGGTGAATGCTAAGGGTGCGTTTGGAAAGCCTGTTTTTTGTATTTGTTTTCTGTCTTCAAATATAAAAATTGTTTTTGTATTTGTCTTTGTTTTTTTCAGCAAAAAACTAAAAACAAAAAAGCGTTTGGATCAAAATTTGTATTGAAAAATAAAATGGTATTGGTGGACAGCAGTGACCGGCGGCGGCGGGTGGCGGTGGTGGTGGGTGACTGGTGACGGGCGGAGGCGGTGGCCGGCGGCGGCGGCGCCCGGAGGTGGTACCATAAACAGTGAAAAAATTCAAAAAACAACTAAAAGTTGTATTTGGTATTTTCACCACTTTTATCCACTATTCACAGAAAACAGTTTTTTTGGCAAAATAAAGTGAACAGTAAACGCGTTTGTCAAACGTGTTTTTATTTTTGAAATGGGTGAAGAGTAAAAAAATAAAACAATTTTCTGGGTATCCAAACCGACCCTAAAGTTTAATCAACATTTAAATTGTATAAGATGGTTTGATGGAGAGTTCAAATTCAAGTAAACTGCTTCAAATGTCATAGAAGATATATTGGACGCATTCATCTTGTCATATTCTGAAAGTCACACCACTTCAATTTTCTGAAACACCTCTTCAAGTTTCAGTAATTTGCAAATACCTCGGAAACTATTTAAAATTTGCCACTTAACCCAATTTGTTAATGTGACGTTATTGTGGGTAGACCTGTCAATCGATTGGATTTTGATCCGAATCCGATCCGATTAGTCGGATTTGGATTGCAAAAAAAATCCGATAACCCGAATATGATCCGAATCCGATAATCCGATTCCTTAACAAATTGGATTTGGATTAGCCTAATCCGATCCGATAATAATCCGATCCGATAAAATATACATATATATATTTATATATATGTGTATATATTTAATATTGTACATGTATATAAATGTTAGTTGTTAATTATTTTATTATTTATTAATAATGATTTATCATAAATACAATTATTAAAAGTGTGAATAATTTTAGTGTTTCAGTATTTATTAATTTTTGTATTTTTTTAATTAAATATTCGGATCAGATATTCTATAATGAAGAAATTCAAATATGAATTAATAAAGTGAAAATCTGTCAAATTATCGGATTCGGATCGCGGATTGAGAGTTTTATTCATCCTTATCAATAGATTTATCAATAATCCGATTATGATCCGAATCCGATCCGAATCCGATATGAAACGGATATGGATTGAAAATAAAATCCGATAACCCGATTAGGATCTGAATCCGATAATCCAATTTCTTAACAAATTGGATTTGGATTTAACTGATCCGATCCGAATTCGATCCATTGACAGGTCTAATTGTGGGTCTCATTTAAACTTTACTCCTAAAAATTAAAATAAGATAATAGTTATCAAGGGGTCTTTGTAGCCTTTCATAATAGTTTAAGGGGATTATGAGAAAAATAGAAGTTACTATATTTTAACAAGAAGTTTATTATTTTTAAAATGAAGTAGTTACAACTTATAATTCTCTCTTCTTTTTTTTTTCATTTTTTCATTTTTGAGGATATACTTACTCTAATTGTACATGTGGAATTCCTCAAGCCCATCAGTCACCCATTCCCGCAAGCCTATCAGCCCAATAAAGGTAATTAAAGCCTGAAAATGAAGGCTCGTCTTCTGAAACATTTTAGAAGAACTTGAGGATCAAGCAAAGGAGATGGGCAAAAGATGGATTGTTTGGAAAACAAGAAAAGTAACCCTAATGGTCCGAAAAAGCCCGTATAATTGATGTATATTAGGGAAAAATAAAACTTCAATAAAGCATTCTTGTGTTGTGCTATTTTTTGGCATCTACACATTAGCACCTTCTATGGAAAAATCATCACCATTCCATACCAGTGATTAGCTTCCCATCTCTCAAGATTGAGCTTACCTTCTTTCATTTTTTTGCCCAACAATGGTGGTGACTAGTTCACGCACGGAGATACGAGTCACCGAAGACAGCCAGGCGGGAGCTTCTTAGACCATAAAGCAAATCTTGCAACGGCTGGCAGCCGTGGAAGAGCGAAACCAAACCCTGGAGAAACAGAATGTTGAGCTCTTGGCAAAGATGGCTCACCTGCCTGCTTCCCCGGCAGCATCTAATCGCCCCCAGGCTCAAGAAGGGGGCGGAGGCTTAGAGGAACATGTTGAATCCTCACACCATATGGACAAAACTCCCACCCAGGAAGGAATCCTGACTGCTCGAAAGTTGGAAGAGATGATGGCCGAATTCCAAAGGAAGGTCATGAGGGACCTAAAGGCACAATGCATCGACGATTTACCCGGTCCGGCCTCTCCCGAATCAATCCAGTCACCATTCCTTACAGAAATCACTCGCGTGCCTTTCCCGAAGAAGTTTGTCATGCCCAGATTCACCCCCTACGATGGCACGAAAGACCACGAATAACTCATCTACCAGATACACTAGAAGATGGCCATGTATGCTGAGAATGAGGCTTTGCTCTGTAAGATGCTTTCTATGAGCCTGGCCGATGCTGCTTTGTTGTGGTTTAGGAAACAACCACTTGGGTCCATCGAGAGTTGGCAACAACTTACCAAGCTCTTTGTTGCCCAGTACTACGGGAACAAGAGGAAAAAGAAAACCATATCTTGCCTATTCATGATGATCCAGGAGAAGGACGAGTCCCTGAAGAGATTTTTGTCCAGCACTACAAGAAATCTGGTTTTTTAGGACATTCCAAACTATCGCAAAAAATTTGAAAACCGTCACTAATGCTATAACACCCCGTGTTATTATTCTTTTTACTAAAATTATTTATAATTTTAATTTCAGTAATGACGTCACTTGTTCATGACGTATTATTTATTCTTGGTATTTGATACCTGTAAATTTTTCGCGTTTAGTTTAAAGTCAACTGGATGACTTTACGGTTTCTCTTTGACGACTACGCGAATTCTTATTCTCGACTACACGATATTGTTTCGATTATTTCGGTTATGGTATTAGTACTTTTACGGATCCGGTGTGAAGCGTATTAATTTACTTTCTCGGTGTTCCGGTTGTTGGGTTCCTAACCCGGTGTAATTCTTTCGGACTAATTTGATTAATTGGCGTCCTGTGGACTTACGGGTTGACGCAATATTATTTGGAGGCTTCCGGTAATTGTTGGGATTTATTATATATATATATTTAATTATATATATATATTGAAATGGGGTTATTTCGTGATTTTGGAGAAATGAAGGGTTAGTTTTGCAATTAGGTCATATATATATGTATATGTATATACACGCAACAGACCATCTCTTCTCACTTTCTCTGCAAATACTACCTACTCCATCTCCTTCTCCTCACACGACTACAGCCATGTCCATCTCCTTCTCCTCACACGACTACAGCCATGTCCATCTCCTTCTTCACCATTTTCGTTGCTGGGAATGGAGACGGGCAAGAGAGAGACGATCGTCTAGAGAGAGAGAGAGAGTAGTTGGGCTGAAGGAGGCGCGACCATGGAGGTCCGCCGCTGATGTAGCAGCGGCGACGGCGAGGGGCTGCTGGGCTGTGGACGGTGGCGGCGCTGGTGGAGAGAGGCGGCGGCACGAGCGGCGTGGGTCGCCGGAACTGGAGGCGCGCTGGTTCGCGTAGCAGCGCGCAGGCAGGGGCGATTTCGGCCAGGCTTTGACCATTTTTTCGGTCGACCTCCGGTGATCGGTTTGAGCCGATATTTGGTGAGTAGCTTCGTGTATACGTATTATTGATCATACATTAAATTCGTGATTTTACGTTGAACGATTTGTCCGGAAATCGCGTTTATAGGTTATAGTTTTCGTTTGGGTTAATTTAGATTTACTCAAATTAATTAACCTATTATTAATGGGCTTTGTATATGTCGTATAGGTTGTCGAGACGGACATTTCGATATATTCGAAATAGTTTTCGGACGATTTTGGTCGGCGGGCTTCGATATTCGGGCGTCGGTAGTGTGCTGGTTCGGGTTATTCGGTAAACGTAAATTAGATGAGAAATTATATTTCTCACTCCGCATTATTGAAGTAGTTTAGGGGTGCAAACCCTTATTTAATTTAATATAGATATATTAAATTGCTAGTTTAAATATCTATAAATTGTTTAGAATCGGAATGGACTTAAGGATTAATTTAAGAAAATTTATTAAATTATTCCTATGTGATTAAATAATATTCTTATTTAAATTAAATAAGAATAGACGGCTTAGAAAACCTTACGAATTTAAATGGGCTATTAGAGATTCGAAAAGCTTAGACGATATGCTAAGATCCTTTTGGTATACGTGAAATAATTGTTTAAATTATTTTAAAAAGACATGTTAATTGAAATTGAAATATTTTCTAAAGAATTAAAGAAAATATATATTTTGAAAACATGAATGGTATATGAAATTGTTTTCATATGATTTACTTGTTTTATTGTATTTTAAAGCATGAAAAGAGATTTTGAGATTTATATATTACTATGTGGGTATTTTCATAAATATGATGCATGACATATTTATGTTGGACATGATTTTATTGCGTACACGATGTATTGTGAGACATGGGTGTTGGTGCATGTAGTGCATGATTTTACCATTTGCATAGAGATTCATTTGGTGTGGTCTACTTCCTTTGTGCGTGAGGAACGAGTAGGCGTTTGTGTTTGGATCGTCGAAACAACTGACCGGGAGGTCTCACGCCTTCAGAACTAAAAAGCTGAGAAACGTGGTTAGTGGATAGGAGTCCTGAGAGGCTTATGATACTGATGATAGGGGGAGGACATATCGTCCAAGGCCCTATGTGCACGACCGCGTCGTGGTTACGTATTCCCGGATAAAGTGTAGTAAAGCACTTGGGAATGATGGTTCGATGAGTCCACATTCCCTAGTGAGCTTGCAGACTTAGGGGAATGGTGGAAAATGATCCAGTACCCTTGGGAAGGGTGTGTTTTTGTGTGTGTGTACTACAGGCGGTCTGTGAGTACGGTGCGTTACATATAATCATGTGATTTTATTGATATGTATATATGATATTGGAGCATGTTAAAATTATGAATATTGCAAAATAAATTCTTATTTTATAAATGCTCAATTGAAAGTAATTAATGTGAAACATTAATTAAATGCGGAAATTGGAAAAGTATAATGGATTATAATCTTATACTTGTAATTATATGCTTTTATGCCTTTAGGGGAGGTTAGGTATATTGACGTTGTGACTTCTGTGGTTAGTTAAGGTTAGAGATGTACGGTTGAGTTGATGTTGAGTTGATGTGGAGTGATGCCTTAGAGAATGTGGTTAATGGTTTAGTGATTGTGGTTAATAGTTTGGTGATTATGGTTGGCTGTGTGACCTTGTTAGAGATTGGAGGTTAGAGATTGATTTTAGTATCAGTTATGAATTGGGGCCTTCGAGAAGGCCGGTGATGAGATTGTGAGTTGTAGTATGGACCTTTAGGTGTCTTTCACTTTTGAGGAATAGGCTATCAACTGTAGTTGAGATTTTTATTGGTGAGAAGAGGTTATGATTGAGTGACTTTATTAAGTACTCAAGGTACTGTAGCTTGACAGTCTTGGTTCTAGTGCTTAGTTCATTCCCCTAAGCATTTCTTGTACTGTGTTTTGTACGCTAGTAAGTAGTCATTGACTTGTATGTCATTCCTTGAGTCAGTGGTTATGGCGTGGTGCCGAACCTCTTCCTCGTGGTGTCATTTGATCTGGTGGAGTTGGAAACGGATGGTTGTCTTCCGTGAGTCCAATGTACTGTTTTTCCTTTACTATTCTCTCAAACATTATAGGAATCCGTAGAGTTGTGTTTTCTCTTATTTGGCTGTCATTTCGAAAACGGTGTTTTCTAAGTTTTGAAGTAAACTCTTGTATTTAAAAGGAAAAACCCGTTTTCGCCTACCCCCGTAAAATGAAACGTTTTAACACTTATAAACTGATCTTAGGATCTTCTTTGAAAAGATTTCAACTTTTAAAAGCCGGTGATGGCAACTGACGGAGACCGGGGGCAAGACGGTCATTTTTATTGTGTGGTTTCCAAAAAGAAAACTATTTTATTACTTGTCTCGAGATCCAGAGATTTTGAGACTTCTTTCTCAAAATCTCAACCTATAGTGTTTTGAAAGGTGGTTCCTTATTTCACCTTTTCTTCGGTTCATTTCTAAGTCTCGGTTATGAGGCTTGGTGTTGTTCAGTGCACACATATAGTGTTGCCTTTCACTTTTCTTGATTGTTGGTGTCACTACCTAGGTGATATGAGTTTTTCTTACGTTAGGGGCATGGATACCAATTGGGTTGGTTCGAGTTTAAAAACATTTTTCTTAAAAACTATTGAATCTCTGGGATTCATCTTTTTATTACTTTCAGTCTCGGCCATTTGCTTTTGGTTTCCTTGTTCACTTTTGGGTGTTCTTTCCTTGCTCGGGTATTCTTAACCTTGACGTTGTGGTCTCGGTTATCTTTTGGTTTGGCATTGGGACTTCTTTTCCCTTGCTTGGGTTCTTGACTCTTACGTGGTTTTTCTTATCCTTAGTGAGAGTGTTGGTGAATTATTGACATTGTTGGAGATAGCAATTGAGGTGTTTATGTGATGACATGATTGAGGTGACCTAGCCCTTGAGAGGTAGACTTTCTCTAGGAATGGGATGAGGTTTGTTATATATATATATATATATATGTATATACATATATATATATGTATATTGATGATGGTTGTGTTAGTACGCAAGGATGTGAGTGTTTTCCTTCCTGTGTTATCGGGGTGTGGGATTTGAGCCTTCCTTGGTACTAGTGGTGGATTTTGATCCTTGTGGATATTAGAGGTGAGTGTGTTCTCTCTCTGTTGGATTTTCTGATTTGTGTTGTGAGTACTTTTCCTCCTGTGTTATTGGGGAGTGAGTTATGAGTATTCCTTGGTACTAGTGGTGGATTTTGATCCTTGTGGATATTAGAGGTGAGTGCGTTCTCTCTCTGTTGGATTTTCTGATTTGTGTTGTGAGTACTTTATGATTTGTTAGGATTGACTCGGGTGTTGTGTACCTAGTGTACGTTGGTGAGAGTAGTGTAGACTACCTGTGTTGGTACTTAGAGTACGAGTCTTAGTTGTACCTTGTAGACTCAGGTTGCATACTTATACATGTATACTTGTATATATATATATGTATATATATGTATCCCCGTTATATACTTACGTACGGTATATGAGCGTGCCTTGGGTTTTGCGTGGATGGGATTAGTTGGGCTATATATGTATCTTGCTAGATAGTTTGGCATTACCTAAACTACCAGAGGATGTGGTAGTTAGAGTATCTTTTCCCACTGAGCGTATTTGCTCACAGGGGTATTTCATTTGCCCCCTGGTATTCCCACGCCAGGTTGCAGGAAATATACGACTATGGGCAGGATGCGGTGCAACGGCAGTTTTCCTTGGTTTTCTTGTTACAGGTTTGGAGTTGCGTTGGGTGATGCGGTTACGGTTGCAACACGACTGGGTTTGGGGACGATAGGTATCCACTTTCAGTTTCTCTACCCATTGTTATGGGATTGTTATGTATTTTCTTTTGGGAGCCAGTCTGTTGGCATATCTCTGTTGATGTATCCTTTAGTTCCTGTATTTATTCTTTTTGATGGTTATTGTATTTATTCTGCACAGCTAGGTGCTTTACTGTATTCTTATTCAAGCATTTGTGGCTCTGTTGTTTATAGAGGGTTTGGAGGGGTTTTGGTTTCTTTCCACTACCTCGGCCCTAGAAGGATTGATGAATGTGGGGCTTGGAAGCCATTGTGATTATTAAATTGCTTTGGGCAGGTTATTGTGTTGTGGTTGGTTGTCCGGATGTTTCATTTACAAACGGAACGTTGCCGGATTTTCGTTAGATTCCGCTGCTTTGTTTATTATCCATTTGGGTATTAAATATACCAGTTCTATCATTAATCCATATGTTTTCTTGGTTAATGATGTCTTAGTTGATCATTCGTATTAAAGATCACATCTTGGATTCCTTGGATGTCTCAGTTCGGGAGTCTTAGGGATTTAGGAGTGTGTCTGTTGGTATCTGAGGATACTGTTGAGTTCTAGTATTCTACCTGGCATGGTGTATAGTTTTCATTGTTACTCCATATTTATTCTTGTTATTGTTGACTCTAGTGGTCGTTTGGCTTGCGTCACCCTTTCTGGGGCGTGACAGCATGGTATCTGAGCATTCATTGCAACCCTTTTGTGGGTGTTGATGACTGAATGTCATTGGTTCTCATTTCTTTCACTTTCGTTCACTCCCTTAGTTCTTAGGCTCGGTTTTCTGGGTTCTAGGAATTTGGGGCGTGACAAATGCTCTTCTCAAACCGCTACTAAAAATAGCGTCACAAAAGATTATTTGCTTTAACCGTCGCAAAAAACTAAGGTTATTAGTGACGGCATGACTGTCCCTAAAAAAAGAGTATTAGCGATAGTTATACCTTGCCTAAAAATAGGGTTATTAGTGACACTTCAGAACCGTGCCTAAAATCAAATAAACTGTCACTAAAAGCCCTTTTTTTCAGGTATTATGTTGTTTAATTAGAATTTTCCTTTTTTTTTTTGCTAATTTATATTATTTTCCAAATTTACAAAAAAGTTTTAAAATCGCTTAATTACGTAAAAATTCAATAACCACATAAATACATATCACCATTAATCATGAAAATAATTCAAGGACATTTATCTTAAAAGAAAATGAATTGCTATATATATAAAAATAATAAAATACTTGTAGCATCATTAACATAGAACAAAATAAAATTACAGAAGAAAAGAATGCAATACCCCGAGTTTGACAGCCTTGAAAACTGCGATGCTGTTGTGTTTGCAAAGGCGAATGCTTGTAGCTGTTGAATTGGTGAATGTAATAAATCATTTGAGTGCCTCTGTTTTTCATGTTGTTGTTGGCTTTTGGCTTTTGGCTTTTATTTCCATGGTTGTTTGGCATTTTAGTTTTTATCTTTTAACGCACCAAGAGTTTCCGCATACTTATGCACTCTTTTCATTGAAGAAAACAAATTAAACTTCATTCAGCCAATATAGGAAATTCAATTAGTCCAATAAATAATGCAATGAAGCATTAATAAACATTCAACTGGACTACTCACTAATGCAAATAGACAATTCAATTTATCTACTAACAATTTAATTCAGCAACAAAGTAATCACAATATTCAATGAAGTGGTAATTGATAATTCAATTAGTTTAGCTATTCAATGAAGTGGTGATTGACAATTCAATCAGTTTAACTAAGTATTGCAAATAAACAATTCCATCAAGCCACTAAAAATACAAGGAAGTAATAATTGAAATTTAATTTATCGACTAAGTAATGATTCAATGTTACAATAGGAAGTTTTTAACCCCAAACTAGAGTCAATTGTACTTGGAATTTTCTTTGCAATTTGACATCCTCTCCACGAAAATCTCATCCAACTTTATCAATTAAGTCATCAACGGCTCAATCAAACCCAACACATCCTCTGAAACTGATTGAATCCTAATCACCTGTACTTGCAAAGCGCATCATTATGTCTACGAGGCCTTTAGTAGAAATAATAATGATAACACAAAGATGTCTTGGTCCCTTAGACATCCAGGATACCTTTCCTTGTTCCCAATTGAACTAACAAACCAATTATTTCATAAATACCAAGTTTCAATTTATTTTATATGTGAGGAATTATCAAAGAACCTTTTTTTATGCAATATATCTAGAGCTGACAATTTCTGACACGAATTGATCCGTTTGACACGATTATATTTATTGTTATATTTATTTGCTCATTTTTTTTCTATTCTCTAATTGGTCATGGATTGAAATACATTAATAAACTATTACTGAATTGTGTCAAATTCAATTTCAATTTCATTTTTATTTTTTATTTTTTATTTTTCGTGTTGGATTGTATCATATTTAAAATATTTAATTTTCGTGTCAACTAGTATCAGATTGCCCTATTGACCCGTGTATCGACCTGTTGACACGAATTGTCAGTCCTAAATATAAGTGAAATAATGCAAAACAAAGCACATAACACTACAAGAAAAAATGGTTTTAACGAATGTAAAATCTACAAAAGAGAATAATCAAGATTCATTCCATTGTCTTTAAACCAAAGTCTCAAGTCTAGTACCATATCTCCAAAATACTTAAGCCACCAAAATTCTCAAATAATTGGTCTCCAGTCGTCTAGCCAAAGTCTTGTCATAAATCTATCATTCAATCACAATATGTTAATTACACAACACATAAAATAATATAAAACAAGTTACGCATTATTTAAACACGTTAATAAAAACCTCTTTTATGAATTTTGGGATGATGGTTTAGATGCAATGCTACTAAGGTTTGAAATGATATCTTTGTAGTTAATCTTCGCCAATGTTTCTGAGTATACATACTGGGCAAGGGTTATCTTTGTTATCATGAAAACATTAAATGCATCAGAAACACAGACCCATGATTTGGTAGGAAAATTATCACTTACTCGAGCATGGTTATATACATACTAGGCAAGGGTTGTCTTGCCAATCCCACCCAAGCCGACAATGGGGATCACTGGGATCTAATTCACAGTCACACAGAGAACAACAACTCGATTATCTTCTCTTTGTTGTCCTTTCGACCACATACCTCATTTTCATATATCAAAGATGTAGTAATTGGCTGCCTTTGTGATTGTTTCCTTCCATCATCACCTCTCAAATTAAGAAATTATATTGATCAACAAAGCACTGCAACTTAATAATAATATCTCGTCATTAAACAGATTAGCAGAAGTTGGGACAGACTGATTCACGCGAAACAGAGATTGGTTGATGGGACGGAAAAACCGATTGAAACCAACCTGAAGTGGGCTGCTTTGGGCATGATCCGCTTCCTACTTGTCAAGTTTATAAGACACAGGAATATCCATCCCCACATGACCAGACTAAAACCTACTTTTGACCATTTTGCAGTTGGAATGCAATGTGAAACGGAAGCTGAATTGAAAATTTATGAAATCCACACAAACACCAATAATCAATTCATGGACCTAACACCTGGAACGATCAATTTAGAGCCGCTTAGAGAAATTATATGGCTGGTCAATTCCAAATTCACCACATAAACAAGGAATATTAAAAAAAAATGTTGATAAATAAGTATATTATAAACAAATGCACTCTACCGGGGAGAGCAACCCATATACAAGGACCACTATGGACCAAGTGATCCCAAAAACTCTATTTTCTCATCTAAAGAACTACAACAGCGAATGATCGGTTCTAGTCGTTTGAAAATAAAAGTGTTTAAAATAGAGAATTAGCATGATCTAGTTTTACCTCTCAGTTGCAAGTACGCGAGTAGTATATAGTATAGTTGGGTAGAGAGGGTATCGAACCACAAAGATCAGAGTCGTACTTCAAATAATTGTAAAACAGAAAATTGAATTATATTAATAACGTTGTTTTGATTGGTTGGTTTTATAAACTAATAAATATAAAATAAAAAGATATATTTTTTGTGTTTTAAATCAAGATAAGCAAGTCTATGGTTTTGCTCTAACTACACCACTAGTCTCATAATATAGTCATTTAATCTTATTATTGCAAGAGGGAGATACAGCTTATACGAATCAGATTAGTAACGCTACAAGCAGTTATCTAATCCTAAAAGAAATGTAATCAAGTCTAGTCCATAACAATTCATCTTCGATTAGTATGGTCATTGTATGCATCTATACTACAACTACTCCTAAAACATGAAATTAAAAACACATTGATGACCATCTTCTCTTAGTATGAACTGTGCAAACATAAAACGTACCATGCCATTAAGAACCATTATGTAGAAACCATTATTTAAACCTTGGATTTCTTGCCCTTAGTAAAAATATGGTTGTTCAAGATAAATCATTAATTCAATCTAAGCTTAGGAAGAGAATTAATAAATAAATATTATTTAGGTAATTCGTTCGGTCTCTCACTACATAATCATCGTATAAGTGCTCTTTAGTTTCCCTTCTTTGCAATAAAATTAATTCAAGTTCTACATTAGTTGACTAGGGTTTCGTTGGAAACCCTAGATACCGACTAACCGCTCATGGAAGGGGAAGACTGCATCGTTGATGTGACAATCCTCTTCATGATTGGTTGGTTGGTTTTTGAGTTCTTGAGAGAAAGACTTTGTATATTCTTCTGTATGTTTCTGTAGGAGAATGGAATATATTTTTTCTTCATTAAGTCTTCACATATTTATAGAAAAAAGTTAGTGTAATTATGGCATGTCTTTGCTTGCACTCTAAGAGGACTTGGTGTGGGGACCAAGTATTAGTAATGAATGGACGAATCTGCCCCTTGACATACTTGTACACAAATTCAAAATTCTATAATACCACTTCGCGCAGATCCCAAGGTTGGCTACGACCGATCGATCGAAGAGTCCACCGATCGATCGGTGGTCCCTGATTTTTAATATTTATTTAATCTGCGATTTTGTGCTTCAACCACTTGTACTTTGTTTTGATGACTTGTACCTTACTCTAAATTGAGTGCTTTTATCCTCCGAGTAGTGTTTTAGATTAGGCACATTTGCTAAAAACTCAAAATTAACTCAAATTTAAGTTAAAACCCCTGAAACATGTTTAAACACGCAACTCAAATAAGAATATCTTATTAATAAAATTAAGAGACTAACTAAGGATTTATTAACGCTCAGAATACCAAATATTCTGGTCTCATCAGCAACCTTGCATCCAATTGAACAAACAAAAAATAAAAAGATCTTTGATCGCCCTCAATGGGGACTCTATATCCTCAAAACAACGCCTATTGCATTCCAGCTATATGACCCACCACAAACAAAGGGGGGCAACCCTCCAAAAAGACCGAGCATGTAACCCAATCGACATGCTCTTCCAAGAAGCTATAATATCCCGAACAGAGGCCAACATCACCCACTACACCCTAAAAAGACCAAATAGAAGGCACCAACAATCATAAACAATCGGACAATGCAAAAGGAGGTGATTGATGGATTCCCCATCCTATGTGCATAGAAAGCACTGATTGACTAAAAACATGCCTCACCATCACAACGTATCCAAAGTGAGAATACGGCCCCACACTACCGATCATGTAAAGAAAGCCACTTTAAGGGGAGCCTTCGTGCTCCAAATCGTCTTCCAAGGAAAAGGCTCGCCTACCGTAGGCAAAAGACAACCAGAAAAGGATGAGACATAAAAACACCGTGAAGAAGTCGGCCTCCAAATCAAAGAGTCTGGTCCACCACCAATCGCCAGTGAATATAATATCTCCAAAAAAACATAAACCTCCTCCAACTCCAAGTCCTAAAAGTGTCGTACAAAACTGACATCCCACACTAACGTTCCGGTATCATTATGATAACAGTCGGCTACTGAAGCATGGTGATCTCGTGCAATCCTAAACAACTAAGGGAAAGATGACTCAAAAGGTCCCTCTCCACACCACCAATCCATCCAAAAATGAACACAACAACCATCACCAACCCTGAAACTGGTAAAGGGAGTGAAGGAATCCCACCCCTACCGGATGTCCTTCCAAACCCCCACACCACGAAGATCCATGACCACCTCAGAACACCAACCACCTTTAGCCTCGCCATATTGACAAACAATCACCCTCCTCCATAGACGGTCCCTCTCAACACCGAAACGCCATAGCCACTTACCCAAAAAGGCCTTATTGAAAAGGCAACATACGACGAATACCCAAACCTCCCTCTTGAAAAGGACGACAAACAGCCTCCCACCACACCAGAGGATAGCGTGGCCCTCTTTACCACCACCCCACAGAAACTGTCGCTAAATCCTCTCGATCCGCTGAGCCACACCGATAGGAATCCAATAAAGTGACAACGCATAAATAGGGAGATTGGATAGCGTTCTCTTAACCAGTCTCCCACCCTTGGAAACATTTATTTTTTTATCTGATATCATCTATATTTTTCTACAAAATAAGAACAAAAAACACACAAATTCGTCAAATGTTGAAGGTGGAACACAACATAAAACTTTTAATACTCTCATAATTGGGACACTCATCAATCCAACAGTGGCTAGCTACATAGTAACAATAGAGAGATAAAACAAAGATGCCAACTTAACCAAACACAAATCCAGCAATAAACAAACTTTAACTTAATATAAGGATAATTTACCGAAAAACAAAATTTAAAATTATTATATACAAATACTAATCCGCATATTCCTAACTAAAATATCCCAAGACCCATTAAGATCTATGCCAAATAAAACTAATTAAAATACTAAAAAAATTGAGTTTTGGGTGATCATATGTCATAACCACAAAGTTATAAAACAGAAGGACCTAGAGTAGCCAAAACTAATCCAGTAAAAATAAACTTTAACTTAGTACCTGAATGTATAAGTACTAACAAAACCTTATAATTCATAATAACAATTTAATTAAAGCTAAAATGTAGCATCCTGTATTTTTACGTCATAATTAAAAAAAATTGACAATTAAGTGCTTATGTGATTATGTGCTTAATGTGTTTATATGCTTAGTATGACTTACATGTTTCACGTAATATTAAAATTATAAGTTTCATGTTGTATTTTCATTTTGAGAATAATGAAAATTGTTGAAAATGATTTCGGGAATTAAATGACCAAAAGGTAAATTTGCATTTTCATATTAAGAGGACTTAGTAAAAATTGTAGAGATTTGGCTAAGTGTTGGTGTATGAGTGGCATGGTGATAAATAATAAGGATGACAAGGGGTAAAAGGGTAATTGAGAGTCATGATAGCACTCTTGTAATTAACCATAAGTTAGAAAGGATTTGGTCATTTCATACTTTTAAGTGTTGTCTCATTCTCCACCATTGATTCAAGTCTTTCACCTTTGCTCACAACCCTTGGATCATAAGGCCTTATTTAGATGGCACACAAATGCAAGAATGAATTTTTCTTGGTCTTTCATTTGCAAGACTTCATTTCCACCCTTGGATCATTTATTCATTTTTCTTGCTTTATTCTCAACCCTTGGATGGTTAGAAATGTTAGTGGAGAATCTCTACACTAGTGTATTTCTTCACTTTGCAATATTTTCATCTTCTCAACACAAGCTATTGTTCTCTTCTTCTCTTCATGCTTGGTGGGTGATGAGTTCTTGAGGTGGTATTTTGGTGTAGTGTTCTTGAACTACTTTGGTAAGTCTTCTATTCCATTCTAGAGTTTTTTACAAGAAACCTAGCTTTCAAGTTCTTGAATTCATTGTGTTGATATTGATTTTAGCCTTCTTTTATTCATGTTATGGAAGGTTGAGTTTTCTTTCAACTACCAAGTGAGTTTCATTGGTAGTAGCTTTTGAATTCACCTTGTAAATGAGCTAGTGGTGAGTTCACTATCTTAAACTCATAAGTTTTCATTTTCTCATGAAACCCTAATTTAGCTATCATTAGGGTTTGATTTGATTCTTGTGGTTAGAGCCACTTTTGAATGATTTCAGTTAATTGTGACACCATTGTAAACTTGTTGTTCATTGAATGGTGTGTTTCTAGTTGGAAGCTATCCTTTTGAGCACTTGAGATGGTAGCTTGGCTTGAACCTCCTTGGGCATCCTTGTGTTAGCTTGCTTGGATTGAGGTAGGGAAAAAATGAGTTATTTTAGTTTTTGTACGAGGGTGTGTATGTCTATGTGTATATATGTCGTATATATATATATATATGGGAGATGAGTCTTGATAACTTAGACGATGAACTAGGCCCTTGAAAGCATGATTGTGTGATATAAATGCTTGTTGTAATTTATTGCTTATAAATGTGATATTATGAGCATATTGATGAGTTGAGCATAATATATTGCATAAAGAGATAAAACATGTATTATGATGGACCATGGTTATATTGAGTACAATATATTGCAAAATGAGATAAGCATATATTGTAATGGAGCATGATTGTTATTGAAATTCTTGATGCATATTGAGTACATCGTGTAGTGTCAAAAACATGGTGTTGGTCTATGCGGGTCATGTAATTATGTGTGGGTAGTCTTGTGTCGGATCATCGCAATTACTGGCCAGAAGGTGTTTCACACCTACAGAATTAGTAAGTCCAAAAATGTGGTACTGGTTGGGAGTCGCAAACAGGGCTCATATTCGTGACCTTCGGGTCTAGGGGCATGGGAGTTGCAAGTGGGGCTCTCATGCAACCGCTCTTCCTTGTTGAAAGTGAGAAGTGTCAAAATCACATGGGAAGAATTAGTGCGTCATTCTACATTACTTGCTGAGCTTGTATCCTCAAAAGTAAATGGTCAGAGTGTGTATTTGTTAACCTGTATTGGGCGAAGTGTGTACAATGAGGTGTGTTGAGTCATATTGCATTTAAATTATCATATATGTGATTATGATTTCGATGTTGAAGCATGCTATGTTTGAATGACTATAATGTGAGCATGTTGGGGGAAATTGATTGTTGGGTTCCGGATTGGTGTGAGAGCCATGTGGAACAAGATACTGACCTAGGATTAATAGCATGAACCTTGGGTGGGTTGTACCACTCGGACTACCGAGATTGAGGTGATGACGCTTCCTCTACTAGGCTAGTGAGCTCACCCCACGACATATTATATTTTTCAGGTAATGGTCTCGTTACGAGAGGTCCGGAGCCACTCGATGGATTATGGCGTTTTCTCTGTCCTTTGTACTTATAGTGATGGACTTTATCTTTTTGTGAAGTATAAGTGATACGTGTACTCACATGCTTTCTTTTGCGAACTTGTAATTTAAATGATGTATTACTTCTCTTTTACCGGTTAGTATTTTAGCCGGGTAGAATAATTTTGATGTACGTCCCTAGTAGCACTGTGCGCGGGGAGTTAACTCTTTTGGCACACTTCAGTGTCGAAATGCTAGTTAACGCCTTGTTTTTGTAAAACTATGATGTTGCATCTCCATGAGGCATTTTAATAGTAAAGTGTGTAAATTTGGATCATTTCATTTTGATTTTTGAAGTGGATTATTGCTTTTTAATGTTGTTATTAGAAGTTTGGCTGAAAACGGCATTTTTCTAAATTTTCAAACAAACTCTTTAGTTTTGAATGGAAAAACCCGTTTTCGCCTACCCCTGTGACCCCGACCCACATGTGCCCCTTCTTCCAATGGTACTATAATTCTTTTTCCTATCCCTTCATTCCCTCTTTTGGTCTATCTACATTATAGGAAATTCATACGCTCCACGGACAGAGCAAAAAGTGGAGTCTTGGTTAGAGCAAGCCACCCTATTCTATTACCAGACATAATTGGGAGAAGCTCATCCGAAACTAGAGCTAGAAATGCCTCATTTCATTTCGTTCCCGTTCTTCATTTCCTTATTCTTGAATCCAAGGGGGACTTCTCATATTTATAATCTTTATGCGGTGTGCTCCGTTTATTATTCTTTTGTACTTTCTTCTCTTTACCACGCGATAGATTAGCGAAGCGTCATTGGGCGCGGAGAAGGAAACGCCAAATACTTCGGCCTAACGGGAATGAGCAATGACAAAATAACAAGATGAGGTGCCCCGAGCACCCCCATTTAGAAAGAAAGGTCGGAGGTTTTGGGCATGTAGCTTTCCCCGTCCCCCTTTCGTCAGGTGGTGCTTGTGTGGGGGGTGCGCCACCAAAAATAAGGCTTGAAGCTCTTGCCTTACCAACAAGTCGACAGCTGATGGTTGTTGGTCACAACTACTACCAAAAAGCTTTAATGAAGATGAATATTTCATATGGAGGAGTGTGCATCTGTATGTTGGGTGTTCTTCTATTGTGCAACCCGGCGACTTATGTGTGACCTGTGGCCCACACCTCCTATTTGTTCAGGGCAGGTGACGTGAACTCTGATTCGATCTGGGTATTCAATCCCGCCGCTGAGATGCTCAGTTAACCCCTTAACCTTAATAGGAAAATGGCTTATTCAATGATTAATGCATAAGGGTAAGGAACTTTGGATGAACTAATGCGAATGGGTGTAAGCCTCGCTACTCGGAAACACCTAGTGCTGACCACACTGAGAGACACAAAAGCACAGGTAAGTCCAGTTGGCGAAGTGGTTAAGCATCCCTAGCGGTATGAAAAGAGAGGTCGTGATGATATCATCTACGTTTGTACCGCTCCTCGTGGAGTAGATCCCGCATCCAACCAAGTCTTTGACCAGGGAATGGGAGAATTCCCACTACCGTTGGCAGGCCAGCTAGGCCGTGAGAGCGGTGGGAACGGGCTTCCCAAAAAGCCAGCCCGAACCGGGGTCAGCATAGAATCAAGGGGACAGCTCTAATGTTGTGTTGGTAAAGCCAACTTCATGGGTTGCGGGCGGAGAAAAGCAGACGTGGGGACTCAGGTCGAGGCACAACGTAACTAAGAGAGCCATTCCTTTTAGGGCGAGACAAAATAGGCAGGCACGAGCGGTCTAGTGTTTGAGCCGATTGGTCAGACGATGACTACTTCACTTATTAGATTAGTATTAGCCGCCCTATTCCAGAATGGAATATAAAGAACGCGAAGTGCTAGCGCTATAGGGTTGGGTTTTTGGGGGGATAATCTTGTGAAGAAGCATGCTTATCCCCGCCCCGACCGGCAGCTGATGGGTCTCCCCATTTCTCCTAAACTTCCCCCGATCTTTGGCCCGATCTGTATGAGGCAGAAACTTGTCCCACGTACGGTTCAAAGGTCGATCCCCACCCCAATAGTAAGGGTGCGACTTAGGTCAACTAACACAAAGAAGATACAGTTCACTCAACGATTGCCTTTGGGTTCCGAACTCCATATGGGGAAAGAGCATTGTTGTTTGCGAGGTCTTGATCATTTACATGGACCCACTTTTTATTCCATTTGTGGGAATTTGATGATCTATAAACTGTCCCTAATGAACAATCGGCTCATGTTTGAGCATAATGAATCACTTCGTGCCGACCTGTTGCCAATAAACTATCTGGCCTTATATGAGAATGGAAAACTGGAGCATTTTCTTCATCGGTGGATGAAGAATCGCGAACATAATAATTTTGGGTTGACCATATTCCCAGGAAAAAGATACTTTCGAGAAACGACGAGCACGACTGAAGTGGCTATACATACAAATCCATTTACGGATCTATATGCTCTGATTGGAACTGGAAGTTCCAGAATAGGCGACTGGTATACCACCATAATGAAACTGCCTTTTATTTTTTTTATTCATATAGGATTTATGTTGGCTTCGTTGGAAGACTCGCTTAGTTTGTTACATCAGCTCCAAAAGGATAAGTTGCGTTGGAATTGAGAAAGTTCAGTAGAGTTCATAATTGCATAAAAGGAGTCAAAGTAGTGGTTGCGGCGCGTTGAGGCACTTCTTCGACGGTCCCGGTCCGCCCCGCCTGCCAACCCGCTCTGAAGAATTCATGGGCCGGCATTCGGGCGAGACAGAGTGGGCGGTAGGTGAGTTTAGGTAGAAAGAGATAAGATCAATCTACAAGTAAGGAAAGGTATTTATAGGCAGAGAGTTTCAGTTTATCCTTGTTGTCTTCGTCTTGTCCAAGTAAGTCATGCATTAATTACTATTGAAAAGGTTCTTCGAGCATTGAATTTAATGCCGCTGAGGAAACGTCAAACAATAAAGGGCAGGATTCCACTGACTTGTGAAAGGATGCATTAAATAAAACCATTTATGGTAAGCCTATGAGATTGTTGTCAATCTGCCTTATAACATATTGCTTAGCGGTAGTCAACTTATCGGGCTCTATGCCTAGCGGTAGAGATAAGCTGGTGGATTGGACTTTTTTTCTTGCGTTCAAAAAATCTATCTTCCCGAAACTAGTAAATCAAATATACTAACAATGTAGGCCCACGTTGGCACAGTTCTGTAAATAAGAGATGTCTCATCCGGTAGAGTTGTCGCAATCAGTCTTTCTCTTCCTGGTAGCAGTATGAAAAGGAGATCCAACATGACTGTATTAAGCCTTAAGCAATCAGGGTTAAGTTAGCTCATTGCCAGAAAGCAAACAGGAGCTCGTACTTAGATTAGAGGACGATCATCCCCTTTCTTGTTTGTGAGTAGGTGGTACAAAGAACCTTAGCTTAAAGAGTCTTCCTTTAGAATATAAATAACTAGTTTAGTTACGTGGTTCGATCTCCTAAAGCGTAAAGCGAAAGAAGTAGGACAAGATCCAATCTTTCTTCAACGTGGGTTGCCTATTCTCCTATGGATGACCGTGGAACCCTTATTTCAAGCTCAAACCAACCTTGGTTTGATCCAGGCAATCCATTCGAGGCTATCAACATTACTTATCAGGTCCAACCGTGTCTCATAGGGCTGTCCGCACCCTTAGTTGCCATTATGTTGGCCCTCAACCAAGTAGTCTCTAGTAGAAAAAAATCCACTACCCAACGGAGACAATCCTGTTTATTATCCTACTTTCCTTATTCTAGCAATGTCAATCGAAAGGGAGGAATCCACTCTCTAATCCACGCCTATCCGTGAGATGGAAATGGAACTAGTGGATAGACGAGTCTTTCTTCTCCCTGAACATCGGGATCATTGGTTGAGAGTTCAGGGTAAGAACATGTTTACTGCCAACAGAGAATGAGATGTTTGTTTCCCGGGGTTGGGACTCCACTTCTACTTCTTCGCCAGATATATTGCGATCTGCGACAGGAGGATCACTTCATCATTCGGCTATCCTACCACCAAAGCTATTCGGGTTTTCTCGCCTTCCTTATCCGAAGGCATCGTAACATATGTATCAACAATTTTAAGGTCTCTTTCTTAACCCGGGCTTTCAGCCTATCAGGAAGAGCTAGCTAAAACTTTAGGCTTTAGAAAATAATTTTGAGTTGTTTGAAAAGATTTCGGCACTTAAAAAGTTGGTAGGATACTAAAACGAAGACCGAGGGCAAAACGATCATTTTATCACAATTTTTCACAAAACGAAACTTTTATAAGCTTATTAGTGTAATATTGAATCAGTCTATAGGGGTTGAAGGTAGTTTTTCAAAACTTTTGGCAGAATGTTTTGGTGCTACAGTACCCGCACCTATACTGCTGGGCATAGCTCAGCGCTCACGGCATTTTTCAAAATGCCATAGCTCCTTCCCCGTAACTCAGATCGAGCCGATTTTTGTGGCGTTGGAAAGATGACATCTTGAACTTGTATTTAGGATTTTGAATCACTCGATTTAATATATTTTTGAGCGAGTTATGTTCGTTTGAAAGTAACGGTATATTTTAAACTTTTCATATCGCGGTCTTATTTTTTCGATCTTTATATTTTTCGGCTCGCTTACCGAAATTCATTTCCGTTTCTTTCTATGGGTTTCTTAGAGCCTCCTTTATCATATATATCTTCAGTTTTTGGATTGTGGTCCAAGCGACTCGGTTTTGGCGCCCAAACTCGTGTTTTACCCCTTTTATTCGGTTTTGGTCGTTATTGTCCGACACCATTTTCCAACTTTCATATTTTGTGTTTCATTGCCAACACCGTTTTCCAACTTCCATATTTTGTGTTTCATTGCTCTGAATGAAGTCCCGTTTGTTTCTATGATTTGTCCTATGTCCAAATTATTGAGATAAAATTTGAAATGTCAGTTTTACCCTTGGTGAAAATAGGGTACTTCAATTTTTTGTTTTGGTCAGCGTTGTCTGATACCGTTTTCCAAAATTTATATCTCTCGCCTCATGGCTTTGATTTAGGTTCCGTTAGTTCCTAAGGCTTGTGCTAGGTCCAAATTTTGTATTTGTACTTGGAAATTGACCATTTTACCCTTGGGTAAACATGGAGTGTTGGAATGATCCGTTTAGAGTGTCGTTTGAGTAGTTTCATTTCCGTTTCGATCCCAAGTGATCTTTTTGACATATTTGGGACGTGAAATGACTATTTTATCCTTGTACGGGTATTTGATGACTTAATGAGATTTTAATTTATTTATTTTCACTTATGTTTCACTCCCTTAAGTCTTAGGCTCGTGTTTTGGAGTCCTAGGAAACTCGGGGTCCACTGCCTAAAAACCAGTGTCCGATTTTCGGGTAAGACCAAGGTCAGGTTCCAAGCAATAGTCTCAGTAGTGGCGTGTGCCTCCCCGAAGACACTGGGAGATGCAGATGTCTTCAGCCGAACCCGATGCCTAGACTGCCCATCATCCGAAGGCCTGGGATGTGAATCCGAAAACGTTTGGGCATCCTCAGCAGCTGAAGGAATGACGGGAGTGTCTTCGGTTAGTGGAGCAAGAATGAAAAGAGGGTCCCCGAAAAGGGGTATTGGAAGAACCTCCCCGGTAGCAGGGAGAACGATGCTAATATGAATGGCAAAACTCGAATAAGAGCCCAATTTAGGGTCTCGATTCCTTCTCAAATTGATCAGGGGAATCCTCAACGATATGAATTCTACTCCAGATACTGATATTTCCTGCAAATCATTATTAGTTAGGAACTCAGGGCACATCCTTAAAGGCTTACCCTAAATTTCTGATATAAGAAGATAAAAGCGGAAAATAATGTAAGAATGGGATATGTCTCTATCGGGTACCCCCAAAAACCTATGGACATACTTCCCTCTATAATTATCACATAACCTGATAAGTGCCAAATGTTATACATTTTAGGTCCCTATCTTGCTATTGTTATGTCTTTATATTCCATTACTTGATATTTTTATGTGGTTTGCATGTCTAAGCGTGTTTTAGGAGCTTAATGAAGAAAATGAGCTAACTTTGGTGAATTAACCAATGAAATACTTGTGTCTATCTAAAGAAAGAGCAAAAGAGGTGTTTTCAAGAAAAAAGTATCTCCCAGAGGGCAAAAACATCATTTTCTAGAGCCGCGACTTCAAGAATCATTACAAGAGAGTCGAGGGGGTTCAAAAGGAGCAATTATCAAGAAAAGTGGTTTCCAAATATTTTGCTACGCTTGACCTACGCTTATAGTAGCTAAAAGTGACTAGAAAGTACTAAAACTATGTTTGAAGCGTAACTACCTACGCTTGGTGTTATGCTTGAAGCGTAGCTACAGTATTTTCAGCAAAACAATTCAGTCAACTTTAGACAGCCATATCTCGGTCAAGAACTGAAAGTCATCTTTCCAGCAAAAAAAGTACGCCTCAATCCAATATGTGTAGCTCCAATTATGATCAAAAGAGTGAGACGTGTCTGCAGAAAAAGTTAAAATTTTTAAATTCGGACAGAAATCCTAGTTTGACCCAAATTGATCCGTTTTGACCCGGATGACTTTGTATTCAACTCCAACCCTTCCAAGCACATGTATATGACATATTATATATCATATTGAAGGGTTTTGCTCAGTTTAGTGTGAAATTACGAAATAGGGGAATCCTACTCTCAATAGGAGAAGTCTAATGCAAGTTAGGGTTCCCTCAGCTTTGTCTATAAATACCAAGGTTTGCTACAAATTTTGGGGAGCTTTTTTTCACATAATTTCCAGAGCACTTTCTCTGGAGATTCATATTATTCAAAGGGATGAGTTTTTCAAGACCTAGAGATCCGGAGAAGAAGATCATGGAAGTCGTTTCTACATCAATGATGCAGTTACCCACCGCCATGAGTAACTAATTCGGTATCTAGGATTTTATAGAAAAATCCTAGCCAAGTAATGTAGTTCTATATTTATTTTCAATTGCAACGAGGGGAAACTATGACCACACTGTGATGATTGTGTAGATTAGTGATCGAACTTATTCTTGACAGAAGGTTTTATATCTATTCTAAATTATTGTTTTAGATTGAATGAATATATTATTTTAACCAATCATGTTATCATAAAACATAGCGTGATTTTTTGCACAATGATGTTTAACACTTGAAACCTTAGGTTTACACAGGTCATGCCTCGGCGAGGTAATATAGACATGTTTTAGTTTAATTTCATGTTGTAGGAGTAGATTAGAGTAAAATAGATGACATGTACTAGTTATATTCTGTCCGAAGATGGGTTATAGCAAATCTGGTTGATAGTATCTATTTTGGGACGTATTTGACTATTTGTGGTACATCTGATTCACAGTGATGGATCGCCCTCTTACAATTGAGAAAATAGAGGACTATATTATGCGATTAGTGGTGGAGCGATGAAAACCCTAACTTTTCTCTATCTTGATCAAAATCACAATTCACTTTCTGTTTTAGTTATAGATCTCAAACCAAATCAAATAACTCCTTTTTAAACATAATTCAATATTTTTAAATTGCTAGAGTGAATAATCCAAGTCTCTGTGGGTTTGATATTCCCTTTCTCAATTCGATTGTACTATAATACGATTCATGCGCTTACGATAGGTAAAATCTAAGCTGTCGTAAGGGACTATTTTTAACAATTATTTTTACCACCCCTGGACAAACATCACAACATGTACAAGCAAGCCCCTTTGTGATAGGGCTTGAAGGGAGGAAACAAGTGTTTACTAAAGACTTTGGGGATCGGGAGGTTGAAGGAATGAGGGTATCTCTAGTTTCCACCCACCAAGATCATCTTTTCTTTCCAAACCTTATTTGAATTGTCTAGCCCATCACACATCTTCCTCCCTTGGAAGGGGAAAAGTTTAAAATGACCTTTACACTCCTTAAGGTCTTGTAACTTATAGATAAAAAGGGCCTCAGCCAAACCCAAATCCAGACCTAAATCCTTATTCAGTATCAAGGTCATAGCTAAAATCTTGAAAACATTTGGCCCGATCTAAAGTGGGGCTAGGCCAAGGACGAATAAAGCATATAGGAAGAGAAGGTGGATGGGAAAACGTAGGACTCTCAAGTGATAGGCAGAAAGTAGGATCTGGTCATCCTCTACTCCCTCACCCCTCCTAAAATCTAAGTCCTGGGGATAATGGGTGACGATTATGTCATTGGATATATTGTATCTGTCCAGCTCGGCATTTACTATGAGTTGGGCAGGGAGAGGATCGACATAAAATTGCTCAGAGGGACTTTCACCGGCTTGGTTCTCGATTAAAATGGGGTCAGTAGGGGTCACACTGTTGTTGACGTTTTGGATAATTTCAGGAGGGTTAGACCTTGTGACCTTGACCACCTCAACGGACGGAGGACTAAAGGAGGCATCATGATCAACAGAAGATGGAACACGGTCGCTAACTGACCAGGTATCATCACTATCGGATATGGTGGCAGAAAGGTAGAAGAATTGGAAGAAGGAACTTACACTAGGATTGACTCTGGCGAGAGTTTTGGGGATCTCCGAGAAATAGAAACGGAATCCAGCCAGAAATGAGCAAAAAAACTTTTGCAGAGAAGCTTTTGCAGATGAACTTTTGCAAAGAAACAAGAGTTGTAAAAATTGAGAAGTGTTTTATGCATGAGGGATGGGGGGATTTATAGGAGTTACTAAATAAGGCCAAAGGTCTTCTTTCATGTGAAACGGGGCATTGAGCCGCCCCCTCAGCCCCCATTCCGAAAATCAAGGCCACATGCGCCGTGTATTTAAATTTCAAATGATAGGATATAACTGTCCTATTAAATGTCCATGCCACATCAACCAACAAGGGAGATGTATGAGCCTTCCACAAGTTATTTTTTTGTTGGCCTGAGGGTCAATCAAAGAACAATTATCCATTTTGATGATAAAAAAATGTTAAGTACGTGTTTAGTACAAATGTGTTTACTCAGTTGAGCAATACAGAGTAATAAGATTTTTATCGAAAGCAAAAAGATTAAAGGAATGACATAAAGGTCATTTCACTTTTGAAATGCTTCAGAAGATTGAAGAATCAAGACTTGGGGTAGATAGGATGGTTAGTGACTTGTATCAAAGGGTTTATGTGAGGTTTTTACACGTATAAGTTCATCCTAAAAATAAAAGAAATGAAAACTGCACTATCAGGTGACTGACCCTTCAAATCAGTCGACTCACAGACCTGCCAGTCGACCAATAGTTATTTGCCAATCAACCGACCACGACAGAGAGTTTTTGAGTTTCATCATGGCTATTTGCCAGTCGACCGACATAATGGTGTTAGTCGACCGACAACCATTCACCAGTCGACCGACAGT